>CM048754.1:14226942-15426942 GCA_026315105.1 Locusta migratoria
ACCGCACCTGCAAGGACTACCTAAGCACGCCTCCCGTCAGATACAAATTCCCAGCTTCGCCCTAGCCACAGTACTCAAACTCGTAGTTATGAAACTAATTCCCGTAAGAGTAAGGGCTTCAAACTTGCCCACCACTCCCCACTAACGATAGGATCATTGCCCGTCACCGGCATATTATATATATATCAATGTGGCGTCTGATGCGAATGAACGGACGTCACTTCTGATCCTGCAGTTGTTATTAATTAATATTCATAGAATATATGACATCAACTGCGATGGGGCAAAGCTGAAAATGTGTACTCAGCCGGGATTGGAACCGGGGACTTTTGCTTTCTAGGCAGTTACGCTGACCCCTACACCACTGGGGACACAGTGATCACCGCACCTGCAAGGACTACCTAAGCACGCCTCCCGTCAGATACAAATTCCCAGCTTCGCCCTAGCCACAGTACTCAAACTCGTAGTTATGAAACTAATTCCCGTAAGAGTAAGGGCTTCAAACTTGCCCACCCCTCCCCACTAACGATAGGATCATTGCCCGTCACCGGCATATTATATATATATATATATATATATATATATATATATATATATATAAATGTGGCGTCTGATGCGAATGAACGGACGTCACTTCTGATCCTGCAGTTGTTATTATTTAATATTCATAGAATATATGACATCAACTGCGATTGGGCAAAGCTGAAAATGTGTACTCAGCCGGGATTGGAACCCGGGACTCCTGCTTTCTAGGCAGTTACGCTGACCCCTACACCACTGGGGACACAGTGATCACCGCACCTGCAAGGACTACCTAAGCACGCCTCCCGTCAGATACAAATTCCCAGCTTCGCCCTAGCCACAGTACTCAAACTCGTAGTTATGAAACTAATTCCCGTAAGAGTAAGGGCTTCAAACTTGCCCACCCCTCCCCACTAACGATAGGATCATTGCCCGTCACCGGCATATTATATATATATATATATATATATATATATATATATATATATATATATATATATATATGTGGCGTCTGATGCGAATGAACGGACGTCACTTCTGATCCTGCAGTTGTTATTATTTAATATTCATAGAATATATGACATCAACTGCGATTGGGCAAAGCTGAAAATGTGTACTCAGCCGGGATTGGAACCCGGGACTCCTGCTTTCTAGGCAGTTACGCTGACCCCTACACCACTGGGGACACAGTGATCACCGCACCTGCAAAGACTACCTAAGCACGCCTCCCGTCAGATACAAATTCCTAGCTTCGCCCTGCCCACACAACTCAAACTCGTAGTTATGAAACTAATTCCCGCAAGAGTAAGGGCTTCAAACTTGCCCACCCCTCCCCACTAACGATAGGATCATTGCCCGTCACCGGCATATTATATATATATATATATATATAAATGTGGCGTCTGATGCGAATGAACGGACGTCACTTCTGATCCTGCAGTTGTTATTATTTAATATTCATAGAATATATGACATCAACTGCGATTGGGCAAAGCTGAAAATGTGTACTCAGCCGGGATTGGAACCCGGGACTCCTGCTTTCTAGCCAGTTACGCTGACCCCTACACCACTGGGGACACAGTGATCACCGCACCTGCAAGGACTACCTAAGCACGCCTCCCGTCAGATACAAATTCCCAGCTTCGCCCTGCCCACACAACTCAAACTCGTAGTTATGAAACTAATTCCCGCAAGAGTAAGGGCTTCAAACTTGCCCACCCCTCCCCACTAACGATAGGATCATTGCCCGTCACCGGCATATTATATATATATATATATATATATATATATATATAAATGTGGCGTCTGATGCGAATGAACGGACGTCACTTCTGATCCTGCAGTTGTTATTATTTAATATTCATAGAATATATGACATCAACTGCGATTGGGCAAAGCTGAAAATGTGTACTCAGCCGGAATTGGAACCCGGGACTCCTGCTTTCTAGGCAGTTACGCTGACCCCTACACCACTGCGCACACAGTGATCACCGCACCTGCAAGGTCTACCTAAGAACGCCTCCCGTCAGATACAAATTCCCAGCTTCGCCCTGCCCACACAACTCAAACTCGTAGTTATGAAACTAATTCCCGCAAGAGTAAGGGCTTCAAACTTGCCCACCCCTCCCCACTAACGATAGGATCATTGCCCGTCACCGGCATATTATATATATATATATATATATATATATATATATATATATATGTGGCGTCTGATGCGAATGAACGGACGTCACTTCTGATCCTGCAGTTGTTATTATTTAATAGTCATAGAATATATGACATCAACTGCGATTGGGCAAAGCTGAAAATGTGTATTCAGCCGGGATTGGAACCCGGGACTCCTGCTTTCTAGGCAGTTACGCTGACCCCTACACCACTGGGGACACAGTGATCACCGCACCTGCAAGGACTACCTAAGCACGCCTCCCGTCAGATACAAATTCCCAGCTTCGCCCTGCCCACACAACTCAAACTCGTAGTTATGAAACTAATTCCCGCAAGAGTAAGGGCTTCAAACTTGCCCACCCCTCCCCACTAACGATAGGATCATTGCCCGTCACCGGCATATTATATATATATATATATATATATATATATATATATATATATATATATATAAATGTGGCGTCTGATGCGAATGAACGGACGTCACTTCTGATCCTGCAGTTGTTATTATTTAATATTCATAGAATATATGACATCAACTGCGATTGGGCAAAGCTGAAAATGTGTACTCAGCCGGGATTGGAACCCGGGACTCCTGCTTTCTAGGCAGTTACGCTGACCCCTACACCACTGGGGACACAGTGATCACCGCACCTGCAAGGACTACCTAAGCACGCCTCCCGTCAGATACAAATTCCCAGCTTCGCCCTAGCCACAGTACTCAAACTCGTAGTTATGAAACTAATTCCCGTAAGAGTAAGGGCTTCAAACTTGCCCACCCCTCCCCACTAACGATAGGATCATTGCCCGTCACCGGCATATTATATATATATATATATATATATATATATATATATATATAAATGTGGCGTCTGATGCGAATGAACGGACGTCACTTCTGATCCTGCAGTTGTTATTATTTAATATTCATAGAATATATGACATCAACTGCGATTGGGCAAAGCTGAAAATGTGTACTCAGCCGGGATTGGAACCCGGGACTCCTGCTTTCTAGGCAGTTACGCTGACCCCTACACCACTGGGGACACAGTGATCACCGCACCTGCAAGGACTACCTAAGCACGCCTCCCGTCAGATACAAATTCCCAGCTTCGCCCTAGCCACAGTACTCAAACTCGTAGTTATGAAACTAATTCCCGTAAGAGTAAGGGCTTCAAACTTGCCCACCCCTCCCCACTAACGATAGGATCATTGCCCGTCACCGGCATATTATATATATATATATATATATATATATATATATATATATATATATATATATATATATAAATGTGGCGTCTGATGCGAATGAACGGACGTCACTTCTGATCCTGCAGTTGTTATTATTTAATATTCATAGAATATATGACATCAACTGCGATTGGGCAAAGCTGAAAATGTGTACTCAGCCGGGATTGGAACCCGGGACTCCTGCTTTCTAGGCAGTTACGCTGACCCCTACACCACTGGGGACACAGTGATCACCGCACCTGCAAAGACTACCTAAGCACGCCTCCCGTCAGATACAAATTCCTAGCTTCGCCCTGCCCACACAACTCAAACTCGTAGTTATGAAACTAATTCCCGCAAGAGTAAGGGCTTCAAACTTGCCCACCCCTCCCCACTAACGATAGGATCATTGCCCGTCACCGGCATATTATATATATATATATATATATATATATAATGTGGCGTCTGATGCGAATGAACGGACGTCACTTCTGATCCTGCAGTTGTTATTATTTAATATTCATAGAATATATGACATCAACTGCGATTGGGCAAAGCTGAAAATGTGTACTCAGCCGGAATTGGAACCCGGGACTCCTGCTTTCTAGGCAGTTACGCTGACCCCTACACCACTGCGCACACAGTGATCACCGCACCTGCAAGGTCTACCTAAGAACGCCTCCCGTCAGATACAAATTCCCAGCTTCGCCCTGCCCACACAACTCAAACTCGTAGTTATGAAACTAATTCCCGCAAGAGTAAGGGCTTCAAACTTGCCCACCCCTCCCCACTAACGATAGGATCATTGCCCGTCAACGGCATATTATATATATATATATATATATATATATATATATATATATATATATATATATGTGGCGTCTGATGCGAATGAACGGACGTCACTTCTGATCCTGCAGTTGTTATTATTTAATAGTCATAGAATATATGACATCAACTGCGATTGGGCAAAGCTGAAAATGTGTATTCAGCCGGGATTGGAACCCGGGACTCCTGCTTTCTAGGCAGTTACGCTGACCCCTACACCACTGGGGACACAGTGATCACCGCACCTGCAAGGACTACCTAAGCACGCCTCCCGTCAGATACAAATTCCCAGCTTCGCCCTGCCCACACAACTCAAACTCGTAGTTATGAAACTAATTCCCGCAAGAGTAAGGGCTTCAAACTTGCCCACCCCTCCCCACTAACGATAGGATCATTGCCCGTCACCGGCATATTATATATATATATATATATATATATATATATATATATATATATATATATAAATGTGGCGTCTGATGCGAATGAACGGACGTCACTTCTGATCCTGCAGTTGTTATTATTTAATATTCATAGAATATATGACATCAACTGCGATTGGGCAAAGCTGAAAATGTGTACTCAGCCGGGATTGGAACCCGGGACTCCTGCTTTCTAGGCAGTTACGCTGACCCCTACACCACTGGGGACACAGTGATCACCGCACCTGCAAGGACTACCTAAGCACGCCTCCCGTCAGATACAAATTCCCAGCTTCGCCCTAGCCACAGTACTCAAACTCGTAGTTATGAAACTAATTCCCGTAAGAGTAAGGGCTTCAAACTTGCCCACCCCTCCCCACTAACGATAGGATCATTGCCCGTCACCGGCATATTATATATATATATATATATATATATATATATATATATATATATATATATATATGTGGCGTCTGATGCGAATGAACGGACGTCACTTCTGATCCTGCAGTTGTTATTATTTAATATTCATAGAATATATGACATCAACTGCGATTGGGCAAAGCTGAAAATGTGTACTCAGCCGGGATTGGAACCCGGGACTCCTGCTTTCTAGGCAGTTACGCTGACCCCTACACCACTGGGGACACAGTGATCACCGCACCTGCAAGGACTACCTAAGCACGCCTCCCGTCAGATACAAATTCCCAGCTTCGCCCTGCCCACACAACTCAAACTCGTAGTTATGAAACTAATTCCCGCAAGAGTAAGGGCTTCAAACTTGCCCACCCCTCCCCACTAACGATAGGATCATTGCCCGTCACCGGCATATTATATATATATATATATATATATATATATATATATATATATATATAAATGTGGCGTCTGATGCGAATGAACGGACGTCACTTCTGATCCTGCAGTTGTTATTATTTAATATTCATAGAATATATGACATCAACTGCGATTGGGCAAAGCTGAAAATGTGTACTCAGCCGGAATTGGAACCCGGGACTCCTGCTTTCTAGGCAGTTACGCTGACCCCTACACCAATGGGCACACAGTGATCACCGCACCTGCAAGGACTACCTAAGAACGCCTCCCGTCAGATACAAATTCCCAGCTTCGCCCTGCCCACACAACTCAAACTCGTAGTTATGAAACTAATTCCCGCAAGAGTAAGGGCTTCAAACTTGCCCACCCCTCCCCACTAACGATAGGATCATTGCCCGTCACCGGCATATTATATATATATATATATATAAAAATGTGGCGTCTGATGCGAATGAACGGACGTCACTTCTGATCCTGCAGTTGTTATTATTTAATGTTCATAGAATATATGACATCAACTGCGATTGGGCAAAGCTGAAAATGTGTACTCAGCCGGGATTGGAACCCGGGACTCCTGCTTTCTAGGCAGTTACGCTGACCCCTACACCACTGGGGACACAGTGATCACCGCACCTGCAAAGACTACCTAAGCACGCCTCCCGTCAGATACAAATTCCTAGCTTCGCCCTGCCCACACAACTCAAACTCGTAGTTATGAAACTAATTCCCGCAAGAGTAAGGGCTTCAAACTTGCCCACCCCTCCCCACTAACGATAGGATCATTGCCCGTCACCGGCATATTATATATATATATATATATATATATATATATATATATATGTGGCGTCTGATGCGAATGAACGGACGTCACTTCTGATCCTGCAGTTGTTATTATTTAATATTCATAGAATATATGACATCAACTGCGATTGGGCAAAGCTGAAAATGTGTACTCAGCCGGGATTGGAACCCGGGACTCCTGCTTTCTAGGCAGTTACGCTGACCCCTACACCACTGGGGACACAGTGATCACCGCACCTGCAAGGACTACCTAAGCACGCCTCCCGTCAGATACAAATTCCCAGCTTCGCCCTAGCCACAGTACTCAAACTCGTAGTTATGAAACTAATTCCCGTAAGAGTAAGGGCTTCAAACTTGCCCACCCCTCCCCACTAACGATAGGATCATTGCCCGTCACCGGCATATTATATATACATATATATATATAAATGTGGCGTCTGATGCGAATGAACGGACGTCACTTCTGATCCTGCAGTTGTTATTATTTAATATTCATAGAATATATGACATCAACTGCGATTGGGCAAAGCTGAAAATGTGTACTCAGCCGGGATTGGAACCCGGGACTCCTGCTTTCTAGGCAGTTACGCTGACCCCTACACCACTGGGGACACAGTGATCACCGCACCTGCAAGGACTACCTAAGCACGCCTCCCGTCAGATACAAATTCCCAGCTTCGCCCTGCCCACACAACTCAAACTCGTAGTTATGAAACTAATTCCCGCAAGAGTAAGGGCTTCAAACTTGCCCACCCCTCCCCACTAACGATAGGATCATTGCCCGTCACCGGCATATATATATATATATAAATGTGGCGTCTGATGCGAATGAACCGACGTCACATATGATCCTGCAGTTGTTATTATTTAATATTCATAGAATATATGACATCAACTGCGATTGGGCAAAGCTGAAAATGTGTACTCAGCCGGGATTGGAACCCGGGACTCCTGCTTTCTAGGCAGTTACGCTGACCCCTACGCCACTGGGGACACAGTGATCACCGCACCTGCAAGGACTACCTAAGCACGCCTCCCGTCAGATACAAATTCCCAGCTTCGCCCTAGCCACAGTACTCAAACTCGTAGTTATGAAACTAATTCCCGTAAGAGTAAGGGCTTCAAACTTGCCCACCCCTCCCCACTAACGATAGGATCATTGCCCGTCACCGGCATATTATATATATATATATATATATATATATATATATATATATATATGTGGCGTCTGATGCGAATGAACGGACGTCACTTCTGATCCTGCAGTTGTTATTATTTAATATTCATAGAATATATGACATCAACTGCGATTGGGCAAAGCTGAAAATGTGTACTCAGCCGGGATTGGAACCCGGGACTCCTGCTTTCTAGGCAGTTACGCTGACCCCTACACCACTGGGGACACAGTGATCACCGCACCTGCAAGGACTACCTAAGCACGCCTCCCGTCAGATACAAATTCCCAGCTTCGCCCTGCCCACACAACTCAAACTCGTAGTTATGAAACTAATTCCCGCAAGAGTAAGGGCTTCAAACTTGCCCACCCCTCCCCACTAACGATAGGATCATTGCCCGTCACCGGCATATTATATATATATATATATATATATATATATATATATATATATATATAAATGTGGCGTCTGATGCGAATGAACGGACGTCACTTCTGATCCTGCAGTTGTTATTATTTAATATTCATAGAATATATGACATCAACTGCGATTGGGCAAAGCTGAAAATGTGTACTCAGCCGGAATTGGAACCCGGGACTCCTGCTTTCTAGGCAGTTACGCTGACCCCTACACCAATGGGCACACAGTGATCACCGCACCTGCAAGGACTACCTAAGAACGCCTCCCGTCAGATACAAATTCCCAGCTTCGCCCTGCCCACACAACTCAAACTCGTAGTTATGAAACTAATTCCCGCAAGAGTAAGGGCTTCAAACTTGCCCACCCCTCCCCACTAACGATAGGATCATTGCCCGTCACCGGCATATTATATATATATATATATATAAAAATGTGGCGTCTGATGCGAATGAACGGACGTCACTTCTGATCCTGCAGTTGTTATTATTTAATAGTCATAGAATATATGACATCAACTGCGATTGGGCAAAGCTGAAAATGTGTATTCAGCCGGGTTGGAACCCGGGACTCCTGCTTTCTAGGCAGTTACGCTGACCCCTACACCACTGGGGACACAGTGATCACCGCACCTGCAAGGACTACCTAAGCACGCCTCCCGTCAGATACAAATTCCCAGCTTCGCCCTGCCCACACAACTCAAACTCGTAGTTATGAAACTAATTCCCGCAAGAGTAAGGGCTTCAAACTTGCCCACCCCTCCCCACTAACGATAGGATCATTGCCCGTCACCGGCATATTATATATATATATATATATATATATATAAATGTGGCGTCTGATGCGAATGAACGGACGTCACTTCTGATCCTGCAGTTGTTATTATTTAATGTTCATAGAATATATGACATCAACTGCGATTGGGCAAAGCTGAAAATGTGTACTCAGCCGGGATTGGAACCCGGGACTCCTGCTTTCTAGGCAGATACGCTGACCCCTACACCACTGGGGACACAGTGATCACCGCACCTGCAAAGACTACCTAAGCACGCCTCCCGTCAGATACAAATTCCTAGCTTCGCCCTGCCCACACAACTCAAACTCGTAGTTATGAAACTAATTCCCGCAAGAGTAAGGGCTTCAAACTTGCCCACCCCTCCCCACTAACGATAGGATCATTGCCCGTCACCGGCATATTATATATATATATATATATATATAAATGTGGCGTCTGATGCGAATGAACGGACGTCACTTCTGATCCTGCAGTTGTTATTATTTAATATTCATAGAATATATGACATCAACTGCGATTGGGCAAAGCTGAAAATGTGTACTCAGCCGGGATTGGAACCCGGGACTCCTGCTTTCTAGGCAGTTACGCTGACCCCTACACCACTGGGGACACAGTGATCACCGCACCTGCAAGGACTACCTAAGCACGCCTCCCGTCAGATACAAATTCCCAGCTTCGCCCTAGCCACAGTACTCAAACTCGTAGTTATGAAACTAATTCCCGTAAGAGTAAGGGCTTCAAACTTGCCCACCCCTCCCCACTAACGATAGGATCATTGCCCGTCACCGGCATATTATATATACATATATATATATAAATGTGGCGTCTGATGCGAATGAACGGACGTCACTTCTGATCCTGCAGTTGTTA
Organism: Locusta migratoria; assembly: GCA_026315105.1. Lineage (NCBI taxonomy): Eukaryota > Metazoa > Arthropoda > Insecta > Orthoptera > Acrididae > Locusta > Locusta migratoria. Next base: position 14,236,506 of record CM048754.1, read on the forward strand.
TTATTTAATATTCATAGAATATATGACATCAACTGCGATTGGGCAAAGCTGAAAATGTGTACTCAGCCGGGATTGGATCCCGGGACTCCTGCTTTCTAGGCAGTTACGCTGACCCCTACACCACTGGGGACACAGTGATCACCGCACCTGCAAGGACTACCTAAGCACGCCTCCCGTCAGATACAAATTCCCAGCTTCGCCCTGCACACACAACTCAAACTCGTAGTTATGAAACTAATTCCCGCAAGAGTAAGGGCTTCAAACTTGCCCTCCCCTCCCCACTAACGATAGGATCATTGCCCGTCACCGGCATATATATATATATATAAATGTGGCGTCTGATGCGAATGAACCGACGTCACATATGATCCTGCAGTTGTTATTATTTAATATTCATAGAATATATGACATCAACTGCGATTGGGCAAAGCTGAAAATGTGTACTCAGCCGGGATTGGAACCCGGGACTCCTGCTTTCTAGGCAGTTACGCTGACCCCTACACCACTGGGGACACAGTGATCACCGCACCTGCAAGGACTACCTAAGCACGCCTCCCGTCAGATACAAATTCCCAGCTTCGCCCTAGCCACAGTACTCAAACTCGTAGTTATGAAACTAATTCCCGTAAGAGTAAGGGCTTCAAACTTGCCCACCCCTCCCCACTAACGATAGGATCATTGCCCGTCACCGGCATATTATATATATATATATATATACATATATATATATATATAAATGTGGCGTCTGATGCGAATGAACGGACGTCACTTCTGATCCTGCAGTTGTTATTATTTAATATTCATAGAATATATGACATCAACTGCGATTGGGCAAAGCTGAAAATGTGTACTCAGCCGGGATTGGAACCCGGGACTCCTGCTTTCTAGCCAGTTACGCTGACCCCTACACCACTGGGGACACAGTGATCACCGCACCTGCAAGGACTACCTAAGCACGCCTCCCGTCAGATACAAATTCCCAGCTACGCCCTGCCCACACAACTCAAACTCGTAGTTATGAAACTAATTCCCGCAAGAGTAAGGGCTTCAAACTTGTCCACCCCTCCCCACTAACGATAGGATCATTGCCCGTCACCGGCATATTATATATACATATATATATAAATGTGGCGTCTGATGCGAATGAACGGACGTTACTTCTGATCCTGCAGTTGTTATTATTTAATATTCATAGAATATATGACATCAACTGCGATTGGGCAAAGCTGAAAATGTGTACTCAGCAGGGATTGGAACGCGGGACTCCTGCTTTCTAGGCAGTTACGCTGACCCCTACACCACTGGGGACACAGTGATCACCGCACCTGCAAGGACTACCTAAGCACGCCTCCCGTCAGATACAAATTCCCAGCTTCGCCCTAGCCACAGTACTCAAACTCGTAGTTATGAAACTAATTCCCGTAAGAGTAAGGGCTTCAAACTTGCCCACCCCTCCCCACTAACGATAGGATCATTGCCCGTCACCGGCATATATATATATATATATATATATATATATATATATATATATAAATGTGGCGTCTGATGCGAATGAACGGACGTCACTTCTGATCCTGCAGTTGTTATTATTTAATATTCATAGAATATATGACATCAACTGCGATTGGGCAAAGCTGAAAATGTGTACTCAGCCGGGATTGGAACCCGGGACTCCTGCTTTCTAGGCAGTTACGCTGACCCCTACACCACTGGGGACACAGTGATCACCGCACCTGCAAGGACTACCGAAGCACGCCTCCCGTCAGATACAAATTCCCAGCTTCGCCCTAGCCACAGTACTCAAACTCGTAGTTATGAAACTAATTCCCGTAAGAGTAAGGGCTTCAAACTTGCCCACCCCTCCCCACTAACGATAGGATCATTGCCCGTCACCGGCATATTATATATATATATATATATATATATATATATATAAATGTGGCGTCTGATGCGAATGAACGGACGTCACTTCTGATCCTGCAGTTGTTATTATTTAATATTCATAGAATATAAGACATCAACTGCGATTGGGCAAAGCTGAAAATGTGTACTCAGCCGGGATTGGAACCCGGGACTCCTGCTTTCTAGGCAGTTACGCTGACCCCTACACCACTGGGGACACAGTGATCACCGCACCTGCAAGGACTACCTAAGCACGCCTCCCGTCAGATACAAATTCCCAGCTTCGCCCTAGCCACAGTACTCAAACTCGTAGTTATGAAACTAATTCCCGCAAGAGTAAGGGCTTCAAACTTGCCCACCCCTCCCCACTAACGATAGGATCATTGCCCGTCACCGGCATATTATATATATATATATATATATATATAAATGTGGCGTCTGATGCGAATGAACGGACGTCACTTCTGATCCTGCAGTAGTTATTATTTAATATTCATAGAATATATGACATCAACTGCGATTGGGCAAAGCTGAAAATGTGTACTCAGCCGGGATTGGAACCCGGGACTCCTGCTTTCTAGGCAGTTACGCTGACCCCTACACCACTGGGGACACAGTGATCACCGCACCTGCAAGGACTACCTAAGCACGCCTCCCGTCAGATACAAATTCCCAGCTTCGCCCTGCCCACACAACTCAAACTCGTAGTTATGAAACTAACTCCCGCAAGAGTAAGGGCTTCAAACTTGCCCACCCCTCCCCACTAACGATAGGTTCATTGCCCGTCACCGGCATATTATATATATATATATATATATATATATATATATATATATATATATAATGTGGCGTCTGATGCGAATGAACGGACGTCACTTCTGATCCTGCAGTTGTTATTATTTAATATTCATAGAATATATGACATCAACTGCGATTGGGCAAAGCTGAAAATGTGTACTCAGCCGGGATTGGAACCCGGGACTCCTGCTTTCTAGGCAGTTACGCTGACCCCTACACCACTGGGGACACAGTGATCACCGCACCTGCAAGGACTACCTAAGCACGCCTCCCGTCAGATACAAATTCCCAGCTTCGCCCTAGCCACAGTACTCAAACTCGTAGTTATGAAACTAATTCCCGTAAGAGTAAGGGCTTCAAACTTGCCCACCCCTCCCCACTAACTATAGGATCATTGCCCGTCACCGGCATATTATATATATATATTTATAAATGTGGCGTCTGATGCGAATGAACGGACGTCACTTCTGATCCTGCAGTTGTTATTATTTAATATTCATAGAATATATGACATCAACTGCGATTGGGCAAAGCTGAAAATGTGTACTCAGCCGGGATTGGAACCCGGGACTCCTGCTTTCTAGGCAGTTACGATGACCCCTACACCACTGGGGACACAGTGATCACCGCACCTGCAAGGACTACCTAAGCACGCCTCCCGTCAGATACAAATTCCCAGCTTCGCCCTAGCCACAGTACTCAAACTCGTAGTTATGAAACTAATTCCCGTAAGAGTAAGGGCTTCAAACTTGCCCACCCCTCCCCACTAACGATAGGATCATTGCCCGTCACCGGCATATTATATATATATATATATATATATATATATATATATATATATATGTGGCGTCTGATGCGAATGAACGGACGTCACTTCTGATCCTGCAGTTGTTATTATTTAATATTCATAGAATATATGACATCAACTGCGATTGGGCAAAGCTGAAAATGTGTACTCAGCCGGGATTGGAACCCGGGACTCCTGCTTTCTAGGCAGTTACGCTGACCCCTACACCACTGGGGACACAGTGATCACCGCACCTGCAAGGACTACCTAAGCACGCCTCCCGTCAGATACAAATTCCCAGCTTCGCCCTAGCCACAGTACTCAAACTCGTAGTTATGAAACTAATTCCCGTAAGAGTAAGGGCTTCAAACTTGCCCACCCCTCCCCACTAACGATAGGATCATTGCCCGTCACCGGCATATATATATATATATATATATATATATATATATATATATATATATATATATAAATGTGGCGTCTGATGCGAATGAACGGACGTCACTTCTGATCCTGCAGTTGTTATTATTTAATATTCATAGAATATATGACATCAACTGCGATTGGGCAAAGCTGAAAATGTGTACTCAGCCGGGATTGGAACCCGGGACTCCTGCTTTCTAGGCAGTTACGCTGACCCCTACACCACTGGGGACACAGTGATCAACGCACCTGCAAGGACTACCTAAGCACGCCTCCCGTCAGATACAAATTCCCAGCTTCGCCCTAGCCACAGTACTCAAACTCGTAGTTATGAAACTAATTCCCGCAAGAGTAAGGGCTTCAAACTTGCCCACCCCTCCCCACTAACGATAGGATCATTGCCCGTCACCGGCATATTATATATATATATATATATATATATATATATATATATATATAAATGTGGCGTCTGATGCGAATGAACGGACGTCACTTCTGATCCTGCAGTAGTTATTATTTAATATTCATAGAATATATGACATCAACTGCGATTGGGCAAAGCTGAAAATGTGTACTCAGCCGGGATTGGAACCCGGGACTCCTGCTTTCTAGGCAGTTACGCTGACCCCTACACCACTGGGGACACAGTGATCACCGCACCTGCAAGGACTACCTAAGCACGCCTCCCGTCAGATACAAATTCCCAGCTTCGCCCTAGCCACAGTACTCAAACTCGTAGTTATGAAACTAATTCCCGTAAGAGTAAGGGCTTCAAACTTGCCCACCCCTCCCCACTAACTATAGGATCATTGCCCGTCACCGGCATATTATATATATATATTTATAAATGTGGCGTCTGATGCGAATGAACGGACTTCACTTCTGATCCTGCAGTTGTTATTATTTAATATTCATAGAATATATGACATCAACTGCGATTGGGCAAAGCTGAAAATGTGTACTCAGCCGGGATTGGAACCCGGGACTCCTGCTTTCTAGGCAGTTACGATGACCCCTACACCACTGGGGACACAGTGATCACCGCACCTGCAAGGACTACCTAAGCACGCCTCCCGTCAGATACAAATTCCCAGCTTCGCCCTAGCCACAGTACTCAAACTCGTAGTTATGAAACTAATTCCCGCAAGAGTAAGGGCTTCAAACTTGCCCACCCCTCCCCACTAACGATAGGATCATTGCCCGTCACCGGCATATTATATATATATATATATAAATGTGGCGTCTGATGCGAATGAACGGACGTCACTTCTGATCCTGCAGTTGTTATTATTTAATATTCATAGAATATATGACATCAACTGCGATTGGGCAAAGCTGAAAATGTGTACTCAGCCGGGATTGGAACCCGGGACTCCTGCTTTCTAGGCAGTTACGCTGACCCCTACACCACTGGGGACACAGTGATCACCGCACCTGCAAGGACTACGAAGCACGCCTCCCGTCAGATACAAATTCCCAGCTTCGCCCTGCCCACACAACTCAAACTCGTAGTTATGAAACTAATTCCCGCAAGAGTAAGGGCTTCAAACTTGCCCACCCCTCCCCACTAACGATAGGATCATTGCCCGTCACCGGCATATTATATATATATATATATATATATATATAAATGTGGCGTCTGATGCGAATGAACGGACGTCACTTCTGATCCTGCAGTTGTTATTATTTAATATTCATAGAATATATGACATCAACTGCGATTGGGCAAAGCTGAAAATGTGTACTCAGCCGGAATTGGAACCCGGGACTCCTGCTTTCTAGGCAGTTACGCTGACCCCTACACCACTGCGCACACAGTGATCACCGCACCTGCAAGGTCTACCTAAGAACGCCTCCCGTCAGATACAAATTCCCAGCTTCGCCCTGCCCACACAACTCAAACTCGTAGTTATGAAACTAATTCCCGCAAGAGTAAGGGCTTCAAACTTGCCCACCCCTCCCCACTAACGATAGGATCATTGCCCGTCACCGGCATATTATATATATATATATATATATATATATATATATATAAATGTGGCGTCTGATGCGAATGAACGGACGTCACTTCTGATCCTGCAGTTGTTATTATTTAATATTCATAGAATATATGACATCAACTGCGATTGGGCAAAGCTGAAAATGTGTACTCAGCCGGGATTGGAACCCGGGACTCCTGCTTTCTAGGCAGTTACGCTGACCCCTACACCACTGGGGACACAGTGATCACCGCACCTGCAAGGACTACCTAAGCACGCCTCCCGTCAGATACAAATTCCCAGCTTCGCCCTAGCCACAGTACTCAAACTCGTAGTTATGAAACTAATTCCCGTAAGAGTAAGGGCTTCAAACTTGCCCACCCCTCCCCACTAACGATAGGATCATTGCCCGTCACCGGCATATATATATATATATATATATATATATATATATATATATATAAATGTGGCGTCTGATGCGAATGAACGGACGTCACTTCTGATCCTGCAGTTGTTATTATTTAATATTCATAGAATATATGACATCAACTGCGATTGGGCAAAGCTGAAAATGTGTACTCAGCCGGGATTGGAACCCGGGACTCCTGCTTTCTAGGCAGTTACGCTGACCCCTACACCACTGGGGACACAGTGATCACCGCACCTGCAAGGACTACCGAAGCACGCCTCCCGTCAGATACAAATTCCCAGCTTCGCCCTAGCCACAGTACTCAAACTCGTAGTTATGAAACTAATTCCCGTAAGAGTAAGGGCTTCAAACTTGCCCACCCCTCCCCACTAACGATAGGATCATTGCCCGTCACCGGCATATTATATATATATATATATATATATATATATATATATATATATAAATGTGGCGTCTGATGCGAATGAACGGACGTCACTTCTGATCCTGCAGTTGTTATTATTTAATATTCATAGAATATAAGACATCAACTGCGATTGGGCAAAGCTGAAAATGTGTACTCAGCCGGGATTGGAACCCGGGACTCCTGCTTTCTAGGCAGTTACGCTGACCCCTACACCACTGGGGACACAGTGATCACCGCACCTGCAAGGACTACCTAAGCACGCCTCCCGTCAGATACAAATTCCCAGCTTCGCCCTAGCCACAGTACTCAAACTCGTAGTTATGAAACTAATTCCCGCAAGAGTAAGGGCTTCAAACTTGCCCACCCCTCCCCACTAACGATAGGATCATTGCCCGTCACCGGCATATTATATATATATATATATATATATATATATATATAAATGTGGCGTCTGATGCGAATGAACGGACGTCACTTCTGATCCTGCAGTAGTTATTATTTAATATTCATAGAATATATGACATCAACTGCGATTGGGCAAAGCTGAAAATGTGTACTCAGCCGGGATTGGAACCCGGGACTCCTGCTTTCTAGGCAGTTACGATGACCCCTACACCACTGGGGACACAGTGATCACCGCACCTGCAAGGACTACCTAAGCACGCCTCCCGTCAGATACAAATTCCCAGCTTCGCCCTAGCCACAGTACTCAAACTCGTAGTTATGAAACTAATTCCCGTAAGAGTAAGGGCTTCAAACTTGCCCACCCCTCCCCACTAACGATAGGATCATTGCCCGTCACCGGCATATTATATATATATAAATGTGGCGTCTGATGCGAATGAACGGACGTCACTTCTGATCCTGCAGTTGTTATTAATTAATATTCAAAGAATATATGACATCAACTGCGATGGGGCAAAGCTGAAAATGTGTACTCAGCCGGGATTGGAACCCGGGACTTTTGCTTTCTAGGCAGTTACGCTGACCCCTACACCACTGGGGACACAGTGATCACCGCACCTGCAAGGACTACCTAAGCACGCCTCCCGTCAGATACAAATTCCCAGCTTCGCCCTAGCCACAGTACTCAAACTCGTAGTTATGAAACTAATTCCCGTAAGAGTAAGGGCTTCAAACTTGCCCACCCCTCCCCACTAACGATAGGATCATTGCCCGTCACCGGCATATTATATATATATATATATATATATATATATATATATATATATAAATGTGGCGTCTGATGCGAATGAACGGACGTCACTTCTGATCCTGCAGTTGTTATTATTTAATATTCATAGAATATATGACATCAACTGCGATTGGGCAAAGCTGAAAATGTGTACTCAGCCGGGATTGGAACCCGGGACTCCTGCTTTCTAGGCAGTTACGCTGACCCCTACACCACTGGGGACACAGTGATCACCGCACCTGCAAGGACTACCTAAGCACGCCTCCCGTCAGATACAAATTCCCAGCTTCGCCCTAGCCACAGTACTCAAACTCGTAGTTATGAAACTAATTCCCGTAAGAGTAAGGGCTTCAAACTTGCCCACCCCTCCCCACTAACGATAGGATCATTGCCCGTCACCGGCATATTATATATATATATATATATATATATATATATATAAATGTGGCGTCTGATGCGAATGAACGGACGTCACTTCTGATCCTGCAGTTGTTATTATTTAATATTCATAGAATATATGACATCAACTGCGATTGGGCAAAGCTGAAAATGTGTACTCAGCCGGGATTGGAACCCGGGACTCCTGCTTTCTAGGCAGTTACGCTGACCCCTACACCACTGGGGACACAGTGATCACCGCACCTGCAAAGACTACCTAAGCACGCCTCCCGTCAGATACAAATTCCTAGCTTCGCCCTGCCCACACAACTCAAACTCGTAGTTATGAAACTAATTCCCGCAAGAGTAAGGGCTTCAAACTTGCCCACCCCTCCCCACTAACGATAGGATCATTGCCCGTCACCGGCATATTATATATATATATATATATATATATATATATATATATATATATATATGTGGCGTCTGATGCGAATGAACGGACGTCACTTCTGATCCTGCAGTTGTTATTATTTAATATTCATAGAATATATGACATCAACTGCGATTGGGCAAAGCTGAAAATGTGTACTCAGCCGGAATTGGAACCCGGGACTCCTGCTTTCTAGGCAGTTACGCTGACCCCTACACCACTGCGCACACAGTGATCACCGCACCTGCAAGGACTACCTAAGAACGCCTCCCGTCAGATACAAATTCCCAGCTTCGCCCTGCCCACACAACTCAAACTCGTAGTTATGAAACTAATTCCCGCAAGAGTAAGGGCTTCAAACTTGCCCACCCCTCCCCACTAACGATAGGATCATTGCCCGTCACCGGCATATTATATATATATTTATATATAAAAATGTGGCGTCTGATGCGAATGAACGGACGTCACTTCTGATCCTGCAGTTGTTATTATTTAATGTTCATAGAATATATGACATCAACTGCGATTGGGCAAAGCTGAAAATGTGTACTCAGCCGGGATTGGAACCCGGGACTCCTGCTTTCTAGGCAGTTACGCTGACCCCTACACCACTGGGGACACAGTGATCACCGCACCTGCAAAGACTACCTAAGCACGCCTCCCGTCAGATACAAATTCCTAGCTTCGCCCTGCCCACACAACTCAAACTCGTAGTTATGAAACTAATTCCCGCAAGAGTAAGGGCTTCAAACTTGCCCACCCCTCCCCACTAACGATAGGATCATTGCCCGTCACCGGCATATTATATATATATATATATATATATAAATGTGGCGTCTGATGCGAATGAACGGACGTCACTTCTGATCCTGCAGTTGTTATTATTTAATATTCATAGAATATATGACATCAACTGCGATTGGGCAAAGCTGAAAATGTGTACTCAGCCGGGATTGGAACCCGGGACTCCTGCTTTCTAGGCAGTTACGCTGACCCCTACACCACTGGGGACACAGTGATCACCGCACCTGCAAGGACTACCTAAGCACGCCTCCCGTCAGATACAAATTCCCAGCTTCGCCCTGCCCACACAACTCAAACTCGTAGTTATGAAACTAATTCCCGCAAGAGTAAGGGCTTCAAACTTGCCCACCCCTCCCCACTAACGATAGGATCATTGCCCGTCACCGGCATATTATATATATATATATATATATATATATATATATATAAATGTGGCGTCTGATGCGAATGAACGGACGTCACTTCTGATCCTGCAGTAGTTATTATTTAATATTCATAGAATATATGACATCAACTGCGATTGGGCAAAGCTGAAAATGTGTACTCAGCCGGAATTGGAACCCGGGACTCCTGCTTTCTAGGCAGTTACGCTGACCCCTACACCACTGGGCACACAGTGATCACCGCACCTGCAAGGACTACCTAAGAACGCCTCCCGTCAGATACAAATTCCCAGCTTCGCCCTGCCCACACAACTCAAACTCGTAGTTATGAAACTAATTCCCGCAAGAGTAAGGGCTTCAAACTTGCCCACCCCTCCCCACTAACGATAGGATCATTGCACGTCACCGGCATATTATATATATATATATATATATATATATATATATATATATATATAAATGTGGCGTCTGATGCGAATGAACGGACGTCACTTCTGATCCTGCAGTTGTTATTATTTAATATTCATAGAATATATGACATCAACTGCGATTGGGCAAAGCTGAAAATGTGTACTCAGCCGGAATTGGAACCCGGGACTCCTGCTTTCTAGGCAGTTACGCTGACCCCTACACCACTGGGGACACAGTGATCACCGCACCTGCAAGGACTACCTAAGCACGCCTCCCGTCAGATACAAATTCCCAGCTTCGCCCTGCCCACACAACTCAAACTCGTAGTTATGAAACTAATTCCCGCAAGAGTAAGGGCTTCAAACTTGCCCACCCCTCCCCACTAACGATAGGATCATTGCCCGTCACCGGCATATTATATATATATATATATATATATATATATATATATATATAAATGTGGCGTCTGATGCGAATGAACGGACGTCACTTCTGATCCTGCAGTTGTTATTATTTAATATTCATAGAATATATGACATCAACTGCGATTGGGCAAAGCTGAAAATGTGTACTCAGCCGGGATTGGAACCCGGGACTCCTGCTTTCTAGGCAGTTACGCTGACCCCTACACCACTGGGGACAGAGTGATCACCGCACCTGCAAGGACTACCTAAGCACGCCTCCCGTCAGATACAAATTCCCAGCTTCGCCCTAGCCACAGTACTCAAACTCGTAGTTATGAAACTAATTCCCGTAAGAGTAAGGGCTTCAAACTTGCCCACCCCTCCCCACTAACGATAGGATCATTGCCCGTCACCGGCATATTATATATATATATATATATATATATATAAATGTGGCGTCTGATGCGAATGAACGGACGTCACTTCTGATCCTGCAGTTGTTATTATTTAATATTCATAGAATATATGACATCAACTGCGATTGGGCAAAGCTGAAAATGTGTACTCAGCCGGGATTGGAACCCGGGACTCCTGCTTTCTAGGCAGTTACGCTGACCCCTACACCACTGGGGACACAGTGATCACCGCACCTGCAAGGACTACCTAAGCACGCCTCCCGTCAGATACAAATTCCCAGCTTCGCCCTGCCCACACAACTCAAACTCGTAGTTATGAAACTAATTCCCGCAAGAGTAAGGGCTTCAAACTTGCCCACCCCTCCCCACTAACGATAGGATCATTGCCCGTCACCGGCATATTATATATATATATATATATATATATATATATATAAATGTGGCGTCTGATGCGAATGAACCGACGTCACATATGATCCTGCAGTTGTTATTATTTAATATTCATAGAATATATGACATCAACTGCGATTGGGCAAAGCTGAAAATGTGTACTCAGCCGGGATTGGAACCCGGGACTCCTGCTTTCTAGGCAGTTACGCTGACCCCTACACCACTGGGGACACAGTGATCACCGCACCTGCAAGGACTACCTAAGCACGCCTCCCGTCAGATACAAATTCCCAGCTTCGCCCTAGCCACAGTACTCAAACTCGTAGTTATGAAACTAATTCCCGTAAGAGTAAGGGCTTCAAACTTGCCCACCCCTCCCCACTAACGATAGGATCATTGCCCGTCACCGGCATATTATATATATATATATATATATATATATATATATATATATATATAAATGTGGCGTCTGATGCGAATGAACGGACGTCACTTCTGATCCTGCAGTTGTTATTATTTAATATTCATAGAATATATGACATCAACTGCGATTGGGCAAAGCTGAAAATGTGTACTCAGCCGGGATTGGAACCCGGGACTCCTGCTTTCTAGCCAGTTACGCTGACCCCTACACGACTGGGGACACAGTGATCACCGCACCTGCAAGGACTACCTAAGCACGCCTCCCGTCAGATACAAATTCCCAGCTTCGCCCTAGCCACAGTATTCAAACTCGTAGTTATGAAACTAATTCCCGTAAGAGTAAGGGCTTCGAACTTGCCCACCCCTCCCCACTAACGATAGGATCATTGCCCGTCACCGGCATATTATATATACATATATATATAAATGTGGCGTCTGATGCGAATGAACGGACGTTACTTCTGATCCTGCAGTTGTTATTATTTAATATTCATAGAATATATGACATCAACTGCGATTGGGCAAAGCTGAAAATGTGTACTCAGCAGGGATTGGAACGCGGGACTCCTGCTTTCTAGGCAGTTACGCTGACCCCTACACCACTGGGGACACAGTGATCACCGCACCTGCAAGGACTACCTAAGCACGCCTCCCGTCAGATACAAATTCCCAGCTTCGCCCTAGCCACAGTACTCAAACTCGTAGTTATGAAACTAATTCCCGTAAGAGTAAGGGCTTCAAACTTGCCCACCCCTCCCCACTAACGATAGGATCATTTCCCGTCACCGGCATATTATATATATATATAAATGTGGCGTCTGATGCGAATGAACGGACGTCACTTCTGATCCTGCAGTTGTTACTATTTAATATTCATAGAATATATGACATCAACTGCGATTGGGCAAAGCTGAAAATGTGTACTCAGCCGGGATTGGAACCCGGGACTCCTGCTTTCTAGGCAGTTACGCTGACCCCTACACCACTGGGGACACAGTGATCACCGCACCTGCAAGGACTACCGAAGCACGCCTCCCGTCAGATACAAATTCCCAGCTTCGCCCTAGCCACAGTACTCAAACTCGTAGTTATGAAACTAATTCCCGTAAGAGTAAGGGCTTCAAACTTGCCCACCCCTACCCACTAACGATAGGATCATTGCCCGTCACCGGCATATTATATATATATATATATATATATATATATATATATATATATATATATATATAATGTGGCGTCTGATGCGAATGAACGGACGTCACTTCTGATCCTGCAGTAGTTATTATTTAATATTCATAGAATATATGACATCAACTGCGATTGGGCAAAGCTGAAAATGTGTACTCAGCCGGGATTGGAACCCGGGACTCCTGCTTTCTAGGCAGTTACGCTGACCCCTACACCACTGGGGACACAGTGATCACCGCACCTGCAAGGACTACCTAAGCACGCCTCCCGTCAGATACAAATTCCCAGCTTCGCCCTGCCCACACAACTCAAACTCGTAGTTATGAAACTAACTCCCGCAAGAGTAAGGGCTTCAAACTTGCCCACCCCTCCCCACTAACGATAGGATCATTGCCCGTCACCGGCATATTATATATATATATATATATATATATATATATATATATTTATAAATGTGGCGTCTGATGCGAATGAACGGACGTCACTTCTGATCCTGCAGTTGTTATTATTTAATATTCATAGAATATATGACATCAACTGCGATTGGGCAAAGCCGAAAATGTGTACTCAGCCGGGATTGGAACCCGGGACTCCTGCTTTCTAGGCAGTTACGATGACCCCTACACCACTGGGGACACAGTGATCACCGCACCTGCAAGGACTACCTAAGCACGCCTCCCGTCAGATACAAATTCCCAGCTTCGCCCTAGCCACAGTACTCAAACTCGTAGTTATGAAACTAATTCCCGTAAGAGTAAGGGCTTCAAACTTGCCCACCCCTCCCCACTAACGATAGGATCATTGCCCGTCACCGGCATATTATATATATATAAATGTGGCGTCTGATGCGAATGAACGGACGTCACTTCTGATCCTGCAGTTGTTATTAATTAATATTCATAGAATATATGACATCAACTGCGATTGGGCAAAGCTGAAAATGTGTACTCAGCCGGGATTGGAACCCGGGACTCCTGCTTTCTAGGCAGCTACGCTGACCCCTGCACCACTGGGGACACAGTGATCACCGCACCTGCAAGGACTACCTAAGCACGCCTCCCGTCAGATACAAATTCCCAGCTTCGCCCTAGCCACAGTACTCAAACTCGTAGTTATGAAACTAATTCCCGTAAGAGTAAGGGCTTCAAACTTGCCCACCCCTCCCCACTAACGATAGGATCATTGCCCGTCACCGGCATATTATATATATATATATATATATATATATATATATATATATATATATATATATAAATGTGGCGTCTGATGCGAATGAACGGACGTCACTTCTGATCCTGCAGTTGTTATTATTTAATATTCATAGAATATATGACATCAACTGCGATTGGGCAAAGCTGAAAATGTGTACTCAGCCGGGATTGGAACCCGGGACTCCTGCTTTCTAGGCAGTTACGCTGACCCCTACACCACTGGGGACACAGTGATCACCGCACCTGCAAGGACTACCTAAGCACGCCTCCCGTCAGATACAAATTCCCAGCTTCGCCCTAGCCACAGTACTCAAACTCGTAGTTATGAAACTAATTCCCGTAAGAGTAAGGGCTTCAAACTTGCCCACTCCTCCCCACTAACGATAGGATCATTGCCCGTCACCGGCATATTATATATATATATATATATATATATATATAAATGTGGCGTCTGATGCGAATGAACGGACGTCACTTCTGATCCTGCAGTTGTTATTATTTAATATTCATAGAATATATGACATCAACTGCGATTGGGCAAAGCTGAAAATGTGTACTCAGCCGGGATTGGAACCCGGGACTCCTGCTTTCTAGGCAGTTACGCTGACCCCTACACCACTGGGGACACAGTGATCACCGCACCTGCAAGGACTACCTAAGCACGCCTCCCGTCAGATACAAATTCCCAGCTTCGCCCTGCCCACACAACTCAAACTCGTAGTTATGAAACTAATTCCCGCAAGAGTAAGGGCTTCAAACTTGCCCACCCCTCCCCACTAACGATAGGATCATTGCCCGTCACCGGCATATTATATATATATATATATATAAATAAATATAAATATGGCGTCTGATGCGAATGAACGGACGTCACTTCTGATCCTGCAGTTGTTATTATTTAATATTCATAGAATATATGACATCAACTGCGATTGGGCAAAGCTGAAAATGTGTACTCAGCCGGGATTGGAACCCGGGACTCCTGCTCTCTAGGCAGTTACGCTGACCCCTACACCGCTGGGGACACAGTGATTACCGCACCTGCAAGGACTACCTAAGCACGCCTCCCGTCAGATACAAATTCCCAGCTTCGCCCTGCCCACACAACTCAAACTCGTAGTTATGAAACTAATTCCCGTAAGAGTAAGGGCTTCAAACTTGCCCACCCCTCCCCACTAACGATAGGATCATTGTCCGTCACCGGCATATTATATATATATATATATATATATATATATATATATATATATATAAATGTGGCGTCTGATGCGAATGAACGGACGTCACTTCTGATCCTGCAGTTGTTATTATTTAATATTCATAGAATATATACATCAACTGCGATTGGGCAAAGCTGAAAATGTGTACTCAGCCGGGATTGGAACCCGGGACTCCTGCTTTCTAGGCAGTTACGCTGACCCCTACACCACTGGGGACACAGTGATCACCGCACCTGCAAGGACTACCTAAGCACGCCTCCCGTCAGATACAAATTCCCAGCTTCGCCCTAGCCACAGTACTCAAACTCGTAGTTATGAAACTAATTCCCGTAAGAGTAAGGGCTTCAAACTTGCCCACCCCTCCCCACTAACGATAGGATCATTGCCCGTCACCGGCATATATATATATATATATATATATATATATATATATATATATATATATATAATTGTGGCGTCTGATGCGAATGAACGGACGTCACTTCTGATCCTGCAGTTGTTATTATTTAATATTCATAGAATATATGACATCAACTGCGATTGGGCAAAGCTGAAAATGTGTACTCAGCCGGGATTGGAACCCGGGACTCCTGATTTCTAGGCAGTTACGCTGACCCCTACACCACTGGGGACACAGTGATCACCGCACCTGCAAGGACTACCTAAGCACGCCTCCCGTCAGATACAAATTCCCAGCTTCGCCCTGCCCACACAACTCAAACTCGTAGTTATGAAACTAATTCCCGCAAGAGTAAGGGCTTCAAACTTGCCCACCCCCTCCCCACTAACGATAGGATCATTGCCCGTCACCGGCATATTATATATATATATATATATATATATATATATATATATATATATATATATATATATATATATATATATATATAAATGTGGCGTCTGATGCGAATGAACGGACGTCACTTCTGATCCTGCAGTTGTTATTATTTAATATTCATAGAATATATGACATCAACTGCGATTGGGCGAAGCTGAAAATGTGTACTCAGCCGGGATTGGAACCCGGGACTCCTGCTTTCTAGGCAGTTACGCTGACCCCTACACCACTGGGGACACAGTGATCACCGCACCTGCAAGGACTACCTAAGCACGCCTCCCGTCAGATACAAATTCCCAGCTTCGCCCTAGCCACAGTACTCAAACTCGTAGTTATGAAACTAATTCCCGTAAGAGTAAGGGCTTCAAACTTGCCCACCCCTCCCCACTAACGATAGGATCATTGCCCGTCACCGGCATATTATATATATATATATATATATATATATATATATATAAATGTGGCGTCTGATGCGAATGAACCGACGTCACTTCTGATCCTGCAGTTGTTATTATTTAATATTCATAGAATATATGACATCAACTGCGATTGGGCAAAGCTGAAAATGTGTACTCAGCCGGGATTGGAACCCGGGACTCCTGCTTTCTAGGCAGTTACGATGACCCCTACACCACTGGGGACACAGTGATCACCGCACCTGCAAGGACTACCTAAGCACGCCTCCCGTCAGATACAAATTCCCAGCTTCGCCCTAGCCACAGTACTCAAACTCGTAGTTATGAAACTAATTCCCGTAAGAGTAAGGGCTTCAAACTTGCCCACCCCTCCCCACTAACGATAGGATCATTGCCCGTCACCGGCATATTATATATATATATATATATATATATATATATATATATATATATATATATATATATATGTGGCGTCTGATGCGAATGAACGGACGTCACTTCTGATCCTGCAGTTGTTATTATTTAATATTCATAGAATATATGACATCAACTGCGATTGGGCAAAGCTGAAAATGTGTACTCAGCCGGGATTGGTACCCGGGACTTTTGCTTTCTAGGCAGTTACGCTGACCCCTACACCACTGGGGACACAGTGATCACCGCACCTGCAAGGACTACCTAAGCACGCCTCCCGTCAGATACAAATTCCCAGCTTCGCCCTAGCCACAGTACTCAAACTCGTAGTTATGAAACTAATTCCCGTAAGAGTAAGGGCTTCAAACTTGCCCACCCCTCCCCACTAACGATAGGATCATTGCCCGTCACCGGCATATTATATATATATATATATATATATAATGTGGCGTCTGATGCGAATGAACGGACGTCACTTCTGATCCTGCAGTTGTTATTATTTAATATTCATAGAATATATGACATCAACTGCGATTGGGCAAAGCTGAAAATGTGTACTCAGCCGGGATTGGAACCCGGGACTCCTGCTTTCTAGGCAGTTACGCTGACCCCTACACCACTGGGGACACAGTGATCACCGCACCTGCAAGGACTGCCTAAGCACGCCTCCCGTCAGATACAAATTCCCAGCTTCGCCCTAGCCACAGTACTCAAACTCGTAGTTATGAAACTAATTCCCGTAAGAGTAAGGGCTTCAAACTTGCCCACCCCTCCCCACTAACGATAGGATCATTGCCCGTCACCGGCATATTATATATATATATATAAATGTGGCGTCTGATGCGAATGAACGGACGTCACTTCTGATCCTGCAGTTGTTATTATTTAATATTCATAGAATATATGACATCAACTGCGATTGGGCAAAGCTGAAAATGTGTACTCAGCCGGGATTGGAACTCGGGACTCCTGCTTTCTAGGCAGTTACGCTGACCCCTACACCACTGGGGACACAGTGATCACCGCACCTGCAAGGACTACCTAAGCACGCCTCCCGTCAGATACAAATTCCTAGCTTCGCCCTAGCCACAGTACTCAAACTCGTAGTTATGAAACTAATTCCCGTAAGAGTAAGGGCTTCAAACTTGCCCACCCCTCCCCACTAACGATAGGATCATTGCCCGTCACCGGCATATTATATATATATATATATATATATATATATATATATATATATATATATATAAATGTGGCGTCTGATGCGAATGAACGGACGTCACTTCTGATCCTGCAGTTGTTATTATTTAATATATATTCTATGAATGACATCAACTGCGATTGGGCAAAGCTGAAAATGTGTACTCAGCCGGGATTGGAACCCGGGACTCCTGCTTTCTAGGCAGTTACGCTGACCCCTACACCACTGGGCACACAGTGATCACCGCACCTGCAAGGACTACCTAAGCACGCCTCCCGTCAGATACAAATTCCCAGCTTCGCCCTGCCCACACAACTCAAACTCGTAGTTATGAAACTAATTCCCGCAAGAGTAAGGGCTTCAAACTTGCCCACCCCTCCCCACTAACGATAGGATCATTGCCCGTCACCGGCATATTATATATATATATATATATATATATATATATATATATAAATGTGGCGTCTGATGCGAATGAACGGACGTCACTTCTGATCCTGCAGTTGTTATTATTTAATATTCATAGAATATATGACATCAACTGCGATTGGGCAAAGCTGAAAATGTGTACTCAGCCGGGATTGGAACCCGGGACTCCTGCTTTCTAGGCAGTTACGCTGACCCCTACACCACTGGGGACACAGTGATCACCGCACCTGCAAGGACTACCTAAGCACGCCTCCCGTCAGATACAAATTCCCAGCTTCGCCCTAGCCACAGTACTCAAACTCGTAGTTATGAAACTAATTCCCGTAAGAGTAAGGGCTTCAAACTTGCCCACCCCTCCCCACTAACGATAGGATCATTGCCCGTCACCGGCATATTATATATATATATATATATATATATATATATGTGGCGTCTGATGCGAATGAACGGACGTCACTTCTGATCCTGCAGTTGTTATTATTTAATATTCATAGAATATATGACATCAACTGCGATTGGGCAAAGCTGAAAATGTGTACTCAGCCGGGATTGGTACCCGGGACTTTTGCTTTCTAGGCAGTTACGCTGACCCCTACACCACTGGGGACACAGTGATCACCGCACCTGCAAGGACTACCTAAGCACGCCTCCCGTCAGATACAAATTCCCAGCTTCGCCCTAGCCACAGTACTCAAACTCGTAGTTATGAAACTAATTCCCGTAAGAGTAAGGGCTTCAAACTTGCCCACCCCTCCCCACTAACGATAGGATCATTGCCCGTCACCGGCATATTATATATATATATATATAAATGTGGCGTCTGATGCGAATGAACGGACGTCACTTCTGGTCCTGCAGTTGTTATTATTTAATATTCATAGAATATATGACATCAACTGCGATTGGGCAAAGCTGAAAATGTGTACTCAGCCGGGATTGGAACCCGGGACTCCTGCTTTCTAGGCAGTTACGCTGACCCCTACACCACTGGGGACACAGTGATCACCGCACCTGCAAGGACTACCTAAGCACGCCTCCCGTCAGATACAAATTCCCAGCTTCGCCCTAGCCACAGTACTCAAACTCGTAGTTATGAAACTAATTCCCGTAAGAGTAAGGGCTTCAAACATGCCCACCCCTCCCCACTAACGATAGGATCATTGCCCGTCACCGGCATATTATATATATATATATATATATAAATGTGGCGTCTGATGCGAATGAACGGACGTCACTTCTGATCCTGCAGTTGTTATTATTTAATATTCATAGAATATATGACATCAACTGCGATTGGGCAAAGCTGAAAATGTGTACTCAGCCGGGATTGGAACCCGGGACTCCTGCTTTCTAGGCAGTTACGCTGACCCTTACACCACTGGGGACACAGTGATCACCGCACCTGCAAGGACTACCTAAGCACGCCTCCCGTCAGATACAAATTCCCAGCTTCGCCCTAGCCACAGTACTCAAACTCGTAGTTATGAAACTAATTCCCGCAAGAGTAAGGGCTTCAAACTTGCCCACCCCTCCCCACTAACGATAGGATCATTGCCCGTCACCGGCATATTATATATATATATATATATATATATATATATGGCGTCTGATGCGAATGAACGGACGTCACTTCTGATCCTGCAGTTGTTATTATTTAATATTCATAGAATATATGACATCAACTGCGATTGGGCAAAGCTGAAAATGTGTACTCAGCCGGGATTGGAACCCGGGACTCCTGCTCTCTAGGCAGTTACGCTGACCCCTACACCGCTGGGGACACAGTGATCACCGCACCTGCAAGGACTACCTAAGCACGCCTCCCGTCAGATACAAATTCCCAGCTTCGCCCTAGCCACAGTACTCAAACTCGTAGTTATGAAACTAATTCCCGTAAGAGTAAGGGCTTCAAACTTGCCCACTCCTCCCCACTAACGATAGGATCATTGCCCGTCACCGGCATATTATATATATATATGTGGCGTCTGATGCGAATGAACGGACGTCACTTCTGATCCTGCAGTTGTTATTATTTAATATTCATAGAATATATGACATCAACTGCGATTGGGCAAAGCTGAAAATGTGTACTCAGCCGGGATTGGAACCCGGGACTCCTGCTTTCTAGGCAGTTACGCTGACCCCTACACCACTGGGGACACAGTGATCACCGCACCTGCAAGGACTACCTAAGCACGCCTCCCGTCAGATACAAATTCCCAGCTTCGCCCTAGCCACAGTACTCAAACTCGTAGTTATGAAACTAATTCCCGTAAGAGTAAGGGCTTCAAACTTGCCCACCCCTCCCCACTAACGATAGGATCATTGCCTGTCACCGGCATATTATATATATATATATATATAAATGTGGCGTCTGATGCGAATGAACGGACGTCACTTCTGATCCTGCAGTTGTTATTATTTAATATTCATAGAATATATGACATCAACTGCGATTGGGCAAAGCTGAAAATGTGTACTCAGCCGGGATTGGAACCCGGGACTCCTGCTTTCTAGGCAGTTACCCTGACCCCTACACCACTGGGGACACAGTGATCACCGCACCTGCAAGGACTACCTAAGCACGCCTCCCGTCAGATACAAATTCCCAGCTTCGGCCTAGCCACAGTACTCAAACTCGTAGTTATGAAACTAATTCCCGCAAGAGTAAGGGCTTCAAACTTGCCCACCCCTCCCCACTTACGATAGGATCATTGCCCGTCACCGGCATATTATATATATATATATATAAATGTGGCGTCTGATGCGAATGAACGGACGTCACTTCTGATCCTGCAGTTGTTATTATTTAATATTCATAGAATATATGACATCAACTGCGATTGGGCAAAGCTGAAAATGTGTACTCAGCCGGGATTGGAACCCGGGACTCCTGCTTTCTAGGCAGTTACGCTGACCCCTACACCACTGGGGACACAGTGATCACCGCACCTGCAAGGACTACCTAAGCACGCCTCCCGTCAGATACAAATTCCCAGCTTCGACCTGCCCACACAACTCAAACTCGTAGTTATGAAACTAATTCCCGCAAGAGTAAGGGCTTCAAACTTGCCCACCCCTCCCCACTAACGATAGGATCATTGCCCGTCACCGGCATATATATATATATAAATGTGGCGTCTGATGCGAATGAACGGACGTCACTTCTGATCCTGCAGTTGTTATTATTTAATATTCATAGAATATATGACATCAACTGCGATTGGGCAAAGCTGAAAATGTGTACTCAGCCGGGATTGGAACCCGGGACTCCTGCTTTCTAGGCAGTTACGCTGACCCCTACACCACTGGGGACACAGTGATCACCGCACCTGCAAGGACTACCTAAGCACGCCTCCCGTCAGATACAAATTCCCAGCTTCGCCCTAGCCACAGTACTCAAACTCGTAGTTATGAAACTAATTCCCGTAAGAGTAAGGGCTTCAAACTTGCCCACCCCTCCCCACTAACGATAGGATCATTGCCCGTCACCGGCATATTATATTTATATATATATATATATATATATATATATATATATATATATATATATATAAATGTGGCGTTTGATGCGAATGAACGGACGTCACTTCTGATCCTGCAGTTGTTATTATTTAATATTCATAGAATATATGACATCAACTGCGATTGGGCAAAGCTGAAAATGTGTACTCAGCCGGGATTGGAACCCGGGACTTTTGCTTTCTAGGCAGTTACGCTGACCCCTACACCACTGGGGACACAGTGATCACCGCACCTGCAAGGACTACCTAAGCACGCCTCCCGTCAGATACAAATTCTTAACTTTACCCTGCCTACTAGAACTCAACCTCGCAGTTATTGTAAACTAATTCCCGTAAGAGCAAGGGCCTAAGAGTCCCTCCACACTGAAGATAGGACCATTGCCCGTGATAATGAATAGATAATAACTGCAGGATCAAAAGTGACGTCTGTTCTATCGGACATTTATCGGTTTGTAAAGCCACCAGAAGATCAAAAGCAACTTCTAAGATATATATACGTATCTGACGTCTGTTCATTGGTACACGTCCGAAAGAACAGACGGCACAGATATATAATCTTGCAGTTGCTTTTGATCTTCTGGTGACTTTACAAACCGATAAATGACAGAATCCACCGCGAGCAAAGAGAGCTACTCAGATTGTCTCCTAAATCGTTTATAAAAATAACGAACCGTAGGGGACGTATCACACATCCCTGTGGAACGCCAGATATCACTTCTGTTCTACTCGATGACTTAAAGGAAAGTACATGGACTCGAACAAACATATCTTATGAACGTTTGGTTACAGGATTTCTACATACACCTGAATATGCTGGTGGGTGTCGTTTTTATGCAAAACTTTGGAATGATGTTCTAGATAGCACTGTACACGTAATTGTAGACGTCATACGTAATGCAGATATCTTAACTATAAATTATGTAATAATCATCGCACATGTTCTCTAGCGAATTGTCATCAAAAGCCGTGATGATAGTTGCAACTTTAACCTTCTTCCCGAAAGACTGTTGGTATTCATTGCCACTGCTTCCATCGCCTCTTCCCGCACTTACCGTAGCACTACCGCTTGCAATGAGTTGTTCGTCATTATCGTCCCTATTATCATTATGAGTTTGTAACAACAGTATCTAACTTATGCTCATATTTCTGTACCATAACAGATACGAGAAAGCATGCAAATGATTCATCTTCTACACTAATACCATCTTCACGAAGAAGGGTTCTTCGTAACTTCATCTCAACCAACCGCAATACATTAGCAGGATTGATTAGCAATCGCCGCCCCATCTGACGCTTCACCACACAAATAACGTCACAAAACGCAACTTCGGAGGCACACTGCACCGTCCCTACTGGCGAACCGACAGGTCAAAGTGCAATGCGGCATGGCATACGCAGAGGCCTCTAACGGACGACTGCAGAGTTTTGCAGATGCGGGAGTGTCACTAGTGCAATAAGGGATATTTATATTATCTCTCATACGATTTTGGTGTATGTGTGTTTGTTCGAGCCCAAGTACTTTACTTTTTAGTCAATTACAACGTACGGTGTCCTTTCTGACACAATCGAATAACTGTGGCGATATACCATAAGCAAGCAGTTTGATTAGAAGACGCTTCTGAGGTACAGTGTCGAAAGCCTTCCGGAAACCTAGAGATACGGAATTTGAGTTGCATAAAAAATATTGCAGCTGATGATGATGATGATGATGATGATGATGATGATGATGATGATGAGTGTTTCGTTAACCTTAACACTGAAAGGAAAAAAAAATCATAGCCCCAAATTCGACATTAGTTCTAAGGCGAGCCGAAATAAATGTAGACAGATTACTGATGTGGCAACATCTACATACATTCTCCGCAGTTCACTGTAAGGTGCCTGGCGGAGGGTACACTGTACCACCACTAGTCATTTCCTTTCCTATTCCACTCCAAAATAGAACAAGGAAAAAAAGAATGCTTATATGCCTCCGTACGAGCCCTAATTTCTCTTATCTTGTCTTTGTGATCTTTACGCGAAATGTAAGTAGGCGGCAGCAAGATCGTACTACACTCAGCTTCAAATTCCGGCCCTCTAAATTTACTTAACAGAAATTCACGGAATGAACGTCGTCTATCTTCCCGCCATCCCCAATTGAGTTGCCGGAGCATTTCCGTGACACTCGCGCATTGGTCGAACCTACCTGTAACAAATCTAGCTGCTCGCCTCTGAACCGCCTATATATCTTCCTTTTAACTGATCTGCTGCGGGTCCCAAACACTTGAGCAATACTCAAGACGTGGTCGTACAAGCGTTTTATACGCGGTCTCCTTTACAGGTGAAGTACATCTTCCCAAAATTTCCCAATAAACCGAAGTCGGCTGTCCGCCTTACTCACAACTGTCCTTACATGTTCGTTCCATTTCATATCGCTCTGCAATGTTACGCCTAGATATTTGAACGACGCGACAGCATCAAGAAGCTCACTACCAATTCTGTATTCGAACATTATGGGGTTGTTTTTTCTACTCATATGCATCACCTTACATTTTTCTACATTGAGAGCTAGCTGCCATTCTTCGCACCAACTAGAAATTTTGTCTAAGTCAACCTGTATGCTATTACAGTCAGTTAAAGACGACACCCTCCCATACACCACAGCATCATCAGCAAACAGCCGCAAATTACAACTTACTCTGTCCATCAGATCATTTATATAGATAGAAAATAATAGCGGTCCTATCACATTCCCCTGGGGAACGCCTGACGATACACTGCACTGCACTATTCTTTGTAGTGCCAGGCGGTAAGTGGTGAGAGGTTGTCCGTCTTAGCACAGGCACAATGGACAGAGGAGAAAAAGACACTGACAATTGTCACTGCGTAGTTTCAAATGTTCAAAAGTTTGTAAAGTGACGGGTCCTAACTGCTAACTGCAGTGGTCATCGGTTCCTAAACTTACAAACCATCAAAAATAATTTATCCTAAGAACAACAGAGATACGCCCATGCCTGAGGGAGGACTCGAACTTCCGACGGCGTACGGCTGCAAGTACTGCGGCAAGGCGCCTTAGTGCGCACGGCTATTCCGCCGCGGCCAAAGGATTTTAAAAAAAGATTCAGTCCAGTGAAAAACACGAGGCGCGTTCAGAAAGTAAGTTCCGTTTGGTTATATAAAACGAACGGGTACAGATACAGAAAAAAAAAATATTGATTGTACAAAAATCTACAACTGTTAATCTACTTTTCTACATAGCTTCCGAAATTTTTGGAGGCAATTGTCATAGCATGGCACAAGGTTTTGTGTGCCTTTTTCATAGAATGTTGCCGCCTGTGTATTCAACCATGTGGTAACATGTTCTTTCAGCTTGTCATCATCGTTGAAGTGTTGTCCACCAAGGACAGATTTTAGGTGTAAGTAGAGGATTACTGTCAAAAGATTTTTTTTTTTTCACGCTAATGCCTGACCTCACACATGGAATGTGAGCAAACAATTCTTACGGAAATTTCAATGGGACCTGTTTGATCATCCTCCATACAGCTCGGACCTCTGTCCTAGCGAGTTTCATCTCTTCTTACACCTAAAATCTGTCCTCGGTGGGTCAACACTTCAACGATGACAAAGAGCTGTTACCACATGGTTGAATACACAGGCGGCAACCTTCTGTGAAGGATGCATGCAAAAACGTGTGGCACGCTATGACAAGTGCCTACAAAATTTCGGCAGTTATGTGGAAAAGTAGTTTAAGAGTTGTAGAATTTTGCGCAATAAAAATTTCTTCTGTATCTGTGTACAAGTTCATTTTATTACCAAATGGAACTTACTTTCTGGACGCGCCTCGTACGCAGCGGACCTGGGTCCCAATTTAACGATGGTATGACTGACTTGTGTTGTCCAGTCAAACCTCGATATATCGAAGCAGCAGGAAAGAGAAAATTAATTCGATATATCGAAGAAAAAAGTCAGGATTTTTTATTACTGTACTTGATCTGAATGATCCCCTGCACTTTTAACTTCTACTCATCGCAGCTTTTGTTATTTACACTGGTGATTGTCCCACTTATTTTTCCGAAAACGGTGCCGAGTCTTTTCCTGAAAATTTCAAGATATTCATTATTCGCACGAAACGTCTCGTATGCCAACACTGCTCTAAAATACTCTTCCTTTTCTTTCAAAATAAGTCCACCAATGTTAACATTATTATTGCTGTTGCTGGAACCACTGCACTAAACACTTTTCTACTTCTGGAAACTCAGCCTTTCGTTTGCGATCTGTCCCTTCATCTGAGGTTATCAAATCTTCTACATTACTGTTGACAGTGTGCTTGCCGGAATCCCAAACTCAGCTGCAATTTCTTTGTTTTTCTTTACTCCTGTTGTCACTTCGTCAATTAACTTTCGCTTTTCCGCAATTGACAGACATTTCCGCTTAGAAGCAAAATAAATGTTCAAATATTTGTGATCCTATGGGACCAAACTACGTTGGTCATCAGTCCCTAGACTGACAAACTACTTAAACTAAGTTAAACTAACCTAAGGACAGCACACACATCCATGCCGGAGGGAGGATTCGAACCTCCGAGGCGGAGTCACCTGAGTGCGCCAGTCACCGAAGGTCGCGCATGTCCTGGTGATGTGCAGGTATAACAAGTTTATTTTTCTTCCTCTAAGTACTAGTTCCTTTGACTTTACCTAAGTACTGGGAATCAATTTCTTTTGGAAATAAAAATGAAAATATAAAAGAAAGGTAACGCAACCCCTCTACGTCGAGGTTAGGTAATGTGAAACAAACCATCTTCTTAAGGAATTGAAAAAAAAAAATGATCTAAATGAAACAGCAATAGATAAACGGTGACAAACCTTGAATATTGGATGCCGCGCATCCCTTTATTTCCACATTCGTCTTTCTTCGTCCTTTGTTCTTTTTTTTCCCCTGTTTGTGTTCTTTTTTCCTTCATATCCTCGTTATTTGTAGCGCCTTGTTATAATTCGCAAATCTTTGCCTGTACTTAGCACCCTTCTCCAAGAATTGGGCTCTTGTGGCAAGGTACACTCTATAGCCTGAGTATGAGGCCTTGTCTTGTGCACTGGTTATGTAGTATAGTGTATGCCCTACTAACTAGGTCCACGTGTTTTTCTTGCTGATTGGATAGTAATTGCCGTCAGGTTTTAGTACCGAGATGAGAGGAATGTGTTGCGGTGCTGTTCTACAAATTGAAGCCAGGATTTTCCTGCACCATTCCCATATGAGTTTATTTTCTCCACAGACAAATCTGTGTTGCAAGGTGTCGATGAGATGGCACTCCCTGCATTCGTCAGTGACGGACAAATGTATTTTGTGAAGTTTCTCTCTTGTTGGTAAAAGGTAAAGCAGTCGACAATCCGAAGATTAGTTTGAACACCACAGTGATTTTCTAGGCATGGTCCTGTTTGGAGGTGGTATGCCGTTGCCTTCCTCCGACCTTCGAACTGACTTACCCAGCCAGTTATAGCGGGACCTACAGTTTAACGTAGGTTCCGAACCACGGTGCTACTCGGTATTTTTCACATGAGCAATACTGCCAGAGGTGAAAGAAGTGGAAAGTGACAGATAAAAATCCTAGGACCTGGCGGGGATCGAACCCGCAACCTTTGGATTTGTAGTCTGGCATTCTACCACTTTTTTTTCATAAGAGCGACACTTACGCGCCATTCTGCCGAGATGGCCGTTGCTGCACAAAAGCTCAGTTGATCCACAGTTTATATGTTTTTTTTTTCTTTTTTTTTTAACGTATATTACAGTAGAACTAAAGGAACTCTTTCATGGCAATTACGTAAAGAATATAAAATAGTAAATAAGTAAACACAAAAGAGTGAAACTGAAGGTACCCTTCCGGTATTAAAATGATGACTATTCAAAGTATATGAAAGCAAAGTTTTTTTCTTGTACCAACTCTTCATAGCGAGGATCCGAGTACGTCTTCTCGTATTATCATCAGGATCCTTGTTCTGTTCTAATTGCGAATCAGTGATCATAGCCTCATTTTCTCTTGCCCGGGACCCTCCAGCTATGAGGGGGATCATTGAATATACTACCTAAATAATTAGCAAAATTCTGTCGATGTCTAGAAAAGTACTGCAATTTATCGTGTCTTTCCTGTAAGAAGATCCAAAAATCGAGGACATCTTTCAGGACGTTACGAAAGAGATAATACACGGACAGTCCTTTTATCTAGTTTAATGTCTGTGTCTTTGATTGGGGAAAGTACGTTTGGTCCGGTTGTAGGAGCATTTTAGGCTCGATCACGTGTGGTGGCACTCTGAGATGGAAGGCAAGTATCTTCCGGATTAGAAGCCACACGTCCGCTGAAGATGCGCATTCCAGGCGGTGGTTATCTGTGCCAGGCTCACGACATCGCACGCACGTAGGAGACTCGGCCAGTGCAATGTCGTGCAATCTGCTCCTTGTCGGGTATTTTTCGTTGACGACGAGGTACCAGGTGGCACGTATCTCCGTCGTTAAGTGTTTTTGGTGAATCGCTCGCCACACCTTTGGCCATGTCACTTCTGGGTGTCTTCTCTCTATGCTATTCTGATGATGATTCTTCATCAGCAGGTTGTACACGTCACGTGCTGTTGGTGACCTGTTTCTTGGAAGTTCCGTGCATATATAGCTGTATTCCAAAAAGAATGTTTGGATGTGGGAGAGCAACCAAGGCTTGTTGGTATCGTCTCGTTAACTGTTTTGTACCAGGTTTACCTTATATCCGTACCGAGCACTTTGTGTAACTCGGGCCGTACGTGTGACAGGCTAGTGCCTTGCTAATTACACCACGCTGTCTCACGTGCTCCTGGTGACTCGGTACAGGTATAGCTGTTACGCGCTGGACTTTGATGGCGATTTTCGTAAAAACCTAGGCGCATTGGAACAAATAAAAAAAAAAAAAAGTTCAAATGTTTGTATAGTCTATGGGACTTAACTACGGGGTCATCAATCCCTAAACTTACACACTACTTATGAACTACTTACGAACTAGGACGGCACAAATATCCACGCCCGAGGGGGATTCGAACCCCCGACCGTAGTGGCCGTGCAGACCCCGACTGGAGTGCCTTAGTCTCCTTTTTTTTTCCATATGGTAGGTCTTAGGTTCGCGGTCGTTTGTTCAGTTTGTTCGTGGTTTTTCGTTGAATAGTAGGCTCAGCCTTTTTTTTTTTAATTATTACAGAGGGCGTTCAGCCCCCTGACCGGGCGCGCTTAGCCACCGCGGCCGGCTGGAACAAATCCTTTTAGCTTGGTGGTTTGGAGGAGTTCCCGCACAATATACCTGCGACTCATCAAAATTCGTTGGTACCATACTTGGTGTTCCCCTTGACAGTGTACAGCGTTAGCATAATGTAATGCTCAGCAGACTACTGGTTCACTATTGTGGGCCGGCCGCGGTGGCCGAGGAGACTGAGGCGCTCCAGTCACGGTCTGCACGGCCACTACGGTCTGGGCTTCGAATCCCCCCCTCGGGCATGGATATTTGTGCCGTCCTAGTTCGTAAGTAGTTTGTAAGTTCAGGGACTGATGACCCCGTAGTTAAGTCCCATAGACTTTACAAACATTTGAACATTTGGAAACAGCAAGTGCTTCATGTACATGCTCTGTCAGTTTGTACCGAACTGCTCCTCAGTAACATATCTTGGGGTACAGAGTTAGCATAATGTAACGCTCAGCAGACTACTGGTTCACCACTGTGGGACACATGTAGCGGTTCGAGTTGTGGCAACAACCCGCCATTCTCTCTCTCTCCCTCTCTCTCTCCGCTGGTCCCAGAGTTGGCTGGCCGGCAGTAATTTTCCGCCGCTGCCGCAATCGTCGGTAATAATAGCGTCGCCAGCGGCAGGGGCCTAACTGCAGTGGCGCCACCCGCACTGGCGCCAGCAATTAAGGCGCCCTGCCGGCTGTCCCGTGCTGGCGCCAGTAAAGCCGCAGCCCACGCCCAGAGTCGGCCTAAGTGCCCGCGACCAACACCAGGACGTCGACGGCGCCCCTATCTGTCAGGCCGGGACCACCATTACGAAAGACTAGCGGCGCTGGCGCAATGACCGCCACTCGGCGCTGAAACTAGTCAATGGAAGTACCCGATACCGCAGTCTAAACTGCCCCCACTCCAGACTTCATTACGTGTATTGCAGGGTGACCAGAGGATTTTCGGAAAATACCGGCACACAACCAGTCGGACTCCAGTGAACGTCCACCCTTCCCTCTCTCTTTCTCTCTCCATCCATCAACGTTTTTCCACTCTAGCACCCAGGTTCGTCGTTGCGTACACCATCGCAGGCGCTCCTGTCTGTCATGCAGCGTCAAGGGTAACCGCAGCCACGGTTTTCCAGCTGATAGTCCATGCTGCTGCAAACATCGTCGAACTGTTAGTGGTTGTTGTCTTGCAAACGTCCCCATCTGTTGACTCAGGGATCGAGACGTGGCTGCACGATCCGTTACAGCCATGCGGATAAGATGCCTGTCATCTCGACTGCTGGTGATACGAGGCCGTCGGGATCCAGCACGGCGTTCCTTATTGCTCTCCCGAACCCACCGATTCCATATTCTGATAACAGTCATTGGATCTCAAGCAGCAAGGTCGCGATACGATAAACCGCAATCGCGATAGGCTACAATCAGACATTTATCAAGATCGGAAACGTGATGGTACCCGGGCATTGAGTCAAACAGAGCTTGGATGACGTGTACAGGTACATATGCCCATGCAGCTTCAACACGATACCACAGTTCATCAAGAGTAGTGATTGGCGTATTGTGACGAGCTAGTTGCTCGGCCACCATTGACCAGACGTTTTCGATTGGTGTGAGATCTGGAGACTGTGCTGGCCAGGGCAGCAGTCGAACATTTTCCGTATCCAGAAAGGCCCGTACAGGACCTGCAACATGCGCTCGTGCATTATCCTGCTGAAATGTATGGCTTCGCAGGGGTCAAATGAATGGTAGAGCCATGGGTCGTAACACATCTGAAATGTAACGGCCACTGTTCAAAGTGCCGTCGTTGCGAACAAGAGTGACCATCACGCCGGGTGATACGCCAGTATGGCGATGACGAATACACGCTTCCAATGTCCGTTCACTGCGATGTCGCCAAACACGGATCCGACCATCATGATGCTGTAAACAGAAACTGGATTCATCCGAAAAAAAAAAAAAAAATGTTCGTGCACCAAGGTCATTCGTTGCGTACACCATCGCAGGCGTTCCTGTCTGTGACATGGTCTCCGAGCTGATAGTCCAACAAACGTCGTCGAACTGTTCGTGCAGATGGTTATTGTCTTGCAAACATCCCCATCTGTGGACTGAAGTATCGAGATGTGGCTGCACGATCCGTTACCGCCATGCGGATAAGATGCCTGTCATCTCGACTGCTAGTGATACGAGGCCGTTGGGATCCAGCACGGCGTTCCGTATTGCCCTCCTGAACCCACCGATTCCATATTCTGCTAACAGTCATTGGATCGCGACCAACGCGAGCAGCAATGTCGCGATACGATAAACCACAATCGTGATAGGCTACAATGCGACCTTTATCAAAGTCTGAAACGTCATGGAACGCATTTCGTCTTCTTACACGAGGCATCACAACAACGTTTCACCAGGCAACGCCGGTCAACTGCTGTTTGTGTATGAGAAATCGGTTGGAAACTTTCTTCAAGTCAGCACGTTGTAGGTGTCGCCACCGGCGCCAACCTTGTGTGAATTCTCTGAAAAGCTAATCATTTGCATATCAGAGCATGTTCTTCCTGTCGGTTAAATTTCGCGTCTGTAGCACGTCATCTCTTCGTCGTGTAACAATTTTAATGGACAGGAGTGTACGTGACCGTACTGTGACCGTACGTGTTCGGTTTCGCCTAATGCAAGTCACTCCATTTTTGTTGTGATGTCGCGCATTCCTTTTAGCAGCTGGGTGTATAACTTCACATGTGCCTACATTCTCCCATTTCAGGCCTACATTTTTAAACAACTATGGTGATAGGTTTCCATCCTAGATGATTTATTTTACAACAGTTCCTGGTGCAAGTCTTTCAATTGGACGCCACTTCGGCGACTTGCGTGTCCCTAGCCTACCCCAGTTATCCAACCGGGGGAAGGAAAGGAGACCTACAGCTTAACGTGGAATCCGAACCACGTGTCGTTTCTGGCGACTCCTCACATCGTTGAGAGGTAAAGGATGGGTTGAAACACAGACTGAAAAACAACGAGGTCCGACCGGGTTTCGAACCCGGCACCTTTGGATATCCAGTCAAGCGCTTTACACCAACACCAGTGGGCCCGACGTCCGCGAAGTGATCTACATCTACATAGATACTCTGCAAATCACATTTAAGTGTCTGGTAGAGGGTTCATTAACCACTTTCATAACTTATCTCTACCGTTCCATTCTCTAATAGCGCGCGGGATGAAAGAACACCTAAATCGTTCCGTTTTCGATCTGATTTCTCTTATTTTATTGGGATGGTCATGTCTCCATACGTAGTTGGGTGCTAGCAAAATATTTTCACATTCAGAACTAAAAGTCGGTGATTGAAACTTCGCAAACAGATGACGCCGCATTGAATAACGTCTTTCTTTTAATGATTTCCACCCCAATTCGTGCAACATTTCCGTGACGCTTCCCCCCACCCCCCGTAACGTGATAAAACAAAACGAGCTGCCCTTCTCTGAACCTTCTCAATATGTTTCGTCAGTCCCACCTGGTGAGGGTCCCACAAGGGGCAACAGTACTCCAGGAGAGGACGCACAAGTGTGATGTAGGCAGTCTCTTTGGTGGAGCTGGTGCATCTTCGAAGCGTTCTGCCTTTGGTTCGCCTTCCCCACAATATTTTCTATGTGTTTAATTTTTTTTGCACCTGCGCAAACATCAGTTTCATTCCTCCTCCAGACAGCCTTCTTTCTCTCCAATTCTTGTCTTCGTCCCCCTCTATCCAATTGCTAATCTCAAATTTCACTTCCTCTTCAAATACAACTTTGATGCGGCTCAGTCGTTCTGTACAACGATGTGTCTTGGCGGTCGATTGCTCTTAGTTCTTCCTTCATCTGCTTGGCAAAACTACTCTCGATTTTCAGGTTATACATTTTGCCAAAGACCTGTTTATTTGCTCTTTGAGCATTCATTTTAATCATGTGGCCGAACAATGTGTCATCTCTTCCTTGCCGCGGCAAAGGGGCCAAGCGCATTGAGGCGCTATGCTGCCGTCTTTAGTATAAGTTACATCATAAGTAGTTTGTAATTTTAGGGACTGATGACCCCGCAGTTAAGCCCCTCAAGCAAATATTCAAATGTCTGTAGAGATTATGGAACTTAACTACGGGGTCATCAGTCCCTAAGCTTACAAACTACTTATGGACTAGCTAATAATAAGGACGGCACAAATATCCATGCCCGAGGGGGGATTCGAACCCTTGATCGTAGTGGCCCCTTAAGCTTAACAAACATTTGATTTAATCTCATCCTTGTAGTTGTTTACAGATCTGCGTGCTCATATATATCCTTGTTCTATCTCAATGTGCAGTTTCCATTTGTCATTCGAGGACCGTAGATTCTTCACAATATCCTCCTTTCGATTTTGCTTTTCGAGTCTTTTTAAGGTTACAGTTTCTATTCCACAAGACAGTTTTCTACAACCTATTCGAATGTGCGACCCCTTGCAAGTAAAAAAAATCGCACTGACGTGTTTTATGGCCCAGTTTAGATTTGTTGTTTTATAAGTTTTTTCGAATATTTGGGACCAAAATAATAAACTATAAAAAATATAGTGATTAGATTACTACTGTAGTAATATCTATGCACCCAGCACGTAATATTCCTTCTGACCGTATTTTAACAAACAGCCAAAATTATATGATGCTTGAGTTTAACTTTGACAAACATACTCTCTTTTGAACTTTTACTTCTTTGAACTATCATTTTAATATCTCTCCCACATTTTCGTTATATTTTTCCGTTAAAATAGAATTACCACACTTATACCGTTTGTAAATTTAGCTGTAAAAGAAAACGTAATCACGGTTTGAAATAGAATATTTGCTCTTTATTTTAGCGCAGAACAGTATAACATGAACTAAGTCACATCTGAACTACAGAAAAGGTAATACCATCTATGTTAAAAGCGTCCATAACAACCATGTCAAAGACAAATATTTTAGTAGATGCATTGATTCTTATAAGTGACTTTCAATATATTCCCCAAATAGTCAATAAACCCTTAGAAAAAAAATAAACAAGGTGATTTGTTGCAATGTATACACTTCCCTTCTGTTTCATTGCGGAACTACACTTTCCACAGAAATCTGGGACTTCCTTTATATACGAAACTACCTGTAACAGCATTTTCTGCAGAATGTTCATTATTACAGTATCCTCCCAGCATATGCTTTAGAAGTCCATTGTTCAATTCATTGTTACGTATTTCACGGCATGTTGACGAAATAGGACAAACACGCATTTTGGAGGGAGCATTCTTACATATGCAAACACTATACATTGAAGAACATAGCTCTATTTAATTAATAAGAGTGCATGATACACTTGTAAGGAGGAAAAAAAAAGATCGGTAGTGGTGGGTTCCCAACCCCTAACCTTGAGCATCTCAAACCGACGCACTATCCACTATGCTACGACTAACAGCTTGAACATTCATCCATTAATCTTGTACTATAGACGCCAGTTGTTAGGTTATGCTACTATGGCATTTTCAGACACTAGATTATCATTTATCGTTCGAAGAACGACGTGCTTCTGTTAATTCTTCAGTGCGCCATTGCTTTGAAATGACAACGTGTAAGTTACAATAAGACAATCATCAAATACGCAACGCAAGATGGCGTATGCCAGAGAGAGTTCTAGGCGAGGAATGTCACGTGACATCTGCGAACGGCTGGTTTTCGTTAATTCAATGTAGGGTGTCAAAACTCAGTTAATTTTGCAAATATCTCGCAAACGATACGACGTAAAAAAAAAAAAACATAAGGGAGCAAAGTTGTAGAGAATTTTCTCCTCTACAAATTCCCTTATTCAGTTTTCGTATCAGATGAATGGGTAAGCCGTTATTTTCATTTAAATTTCGATCTCTCAAAAGACGATCGTAAAGGCCCACTTTTAGTGTTACTATCGTAACATAAAGTAGGCCAATATTCCGGTGGCCCCACCATTATTACATACCCTAGCGAAACTATTCTGGCGACTCAAAGGCAACGAATTTATTTTTCTTTCGCTGATACAACTTTCTTGTAAACTGAGGAAGTAGATTCTTTTCCGATAATTATTGCATCTTGTTCATTTGCCTGTCGATTGGTTCCTAAAAGTTTTCAGGATTCGAGCGAGCTTATTCATCGCTAAGACGCTGTATTTGCTACAAAACAATCCACGTTCTGTTCAATTCAGAATTAATGCTGTGAATTACGTACTTTGAATGTAAAATAAATTTCACGTACTCTCGTGTTGGGTAGTCGCGTTTCCACAAAAAATAAAACTACGTAGGTGAACTTCAAAAGAATAAACGAGTGTAAATACAAAATTTCATCGAAACAGTTAGTGCCATTTACGAAACAGCTTTATATATATATATATAGAAAACAGATGACTTACCAAAAGGACCGGCTCGTCGATAGAAACAAATAAAATAAATAAAATCACACACAAACACACATAGAAGCTTTCGCAGCCCAGCTGCTTCGTCAGGCAGAAGGGAAGGAGAGGGAAAAGGAAATGATGTGGGTTTCAAGGGAGTGGATAAGGAGTCATTCCAATCCCGGGACAGGAAAGACTTACCTTGGGGGGAAAAAAAGAGGGTAAACAAAAACACACACACCCACACATTTACACAGACGCAAGTACACTTAGGCAGACACACTGTAGAACTGTAGAAAGCAAAGAAGTTAGAAGTTAGACAGAGATGCCACTTGAGGCAGAGGCTCTGTCCAGAGAACCAAGGCAAAGATGTTAAGATGGTGGGTGGGAATTCAAATTTAGCGAAGGTTGAGACCAGGTGGGTAACGGGAAGAGAGAATATGCTGAAGGGCTAGTTCCCATCTCCGGAGTTCTGAAGGACTGGTGTCGGTGGGAAGTATCCAGATAACCCGGATGGTGTAACACTGTGCCAAGATGTGCTGGCCGTGCACCAAGGCATCCTTAGCCACAGGGTGATCCTCATTACCGACAAACACTGTCTGCCTGTGACCATTCCTGCAAATGGACAGTTTGTTGCTGGTCATTCCCACATAGAACGCTTCACAGTGCAGGCATGTCAGTTGGTAAATCACGTGGGTGCTGTCACAAGTGGCTCTGCCCTTGATTGTGTACACCCTCCGGGTTACGGGACTGGAGTAAGTGGTGGTGGAAGGGTGCATAGGGCAGGTTTTACAACGGGGGCGGTTACAAGGGTAGGAGCCAGAAGGTAGGGAAGGTGGTTTGGGGATTTCATAGGGGTGGACTAGGAGGTTACGGAGGTTAGGTGGGCGGCGGAAAGACACTCTCGGAGGAGTGGGGAGGATGTCATGAAGGATGGATCTCATTTCGGGGCAGGATTTTAGGAAGTCGTATCCTTGCTGGAGAGCCACATTCAGAGTCCGCTCCAGTCCCGGAAAGTATCCGGTGACAAGAGGGGCACTTCTGGGGTTCTTCTGTGGAAGGTTCTGAATTTGGGGGGATGAGGAAGTGGCTCTGGCAATTTGCTTCTGTACCAGATCAGGAGGATAGCTGCGGGATGTGAAGGCTGTTATCAGGTTATTGGTGTATTGGTTCAGGGATTCAGGACTGGAGCAGACTCGTTTGCCACGAAGACCTAAGCTGTAGGGAAGGGAACGTTTAATGTGGAAAGGATGGCAGCTGTCATAATGCAGGTACTGTTGTTTATTGGTAGGTTTGATGTGGACGGATGTGTGTAGTTGGCCGTTGGATAGATGGAGGTCGACATCGAGGAAAGTGGCATGGGATTTGGAATAGGACCAGGTGAATTTGATGGGACCAAAGGAGTTGAGGTTGGAGACGAAATTCTGGAGTTCTTCTTCACTGTGAGTCCAGATCATGAAGATGTCGTCAATGAATCTATACCAAACTTTGGGTTGACAGGCTTGGGTGTCCAGGAAGGCTTCCTCTAAGCGTCCCATAAATAAGTTCGCGTACGAGGGGGCCATCCTGGTCCCCATGGCTGTTCCCTTTAGTTGTTGGTATGTCTGGCCCTCCTTCCCTTCTGCCTGACGAAGCAGCTGGGCTGCGAAAGCTTGTATGTGTGTTTGTGTGTGATTTTATTTATTTTATTTGTTTCTATCGACGAGCCGGTCCTTTTGGTAAGTCATCTGTTTTCTATTTTTATTTTTGTTCATCCCACCGGGAAAGTTTCCCTCTATAATTTTCGTTATATATATATATATATATATATATATATATATATATATATATATATATATATATGAGAGGGAGTTTCTCGATTAAAGATATAAGTTTACTTGTTACTACAAATTTCCGATTTCGAGTTTTTCTCAATTATTTAGCTGTTCCTTTGGGTCATCAACACTTTTTTTCTAAACGACGAGGTTGGAATTCAACAGTATTAACGAGAATACTTTGAAACTCACCACAAAGACGACAGTTGAGTCGCGACAGGCACGTAAGGCAGACTGGTACGCGCCGGCCGCGGTGGCCGAGGGGACTGAGGCGCTCCAGTCACGGTCTGCACGGCCACTACGGTCGGGGGTTCGAATCCCCCCTCGGGCATGGATATTTGTGCCGTCCTAGTTCGTAAGTAGTTCATAAGTAGCTTGTAAGCTTAGGGACTGATGACCCCGTAGTCAAGTCCCATAGACTATACAAACATTTGAACATTTGAGACTGGTACGCACACAAGTTTTCCCTGACGCCACGGAATCTGAAACCACATCTCATCGTCATCATCATCAGCATCAGCATCGTGTCGTGCGAACCTCGACTGACGAGAAGTGACCGTGCACGTTAGCACAAAGCGAGCGCGTTAAGCCCCTAGCCGCGTGTTCCAATCCGGCCCTTAATGTTTTGGCGCGGCAGTACTTCAGCGAGGTTGTGACTTCGCAGCCGACTAGAGGCTATTTTCAAAAGCCGGGAACTCCACCCTGTAGAAATAGACGCACCGTGTGGCAAGGCCCTATTAAATGTTTCACGCCGCTTCACCGCTGTAAACTTCAACCTGCGACTGCATAAAGGACTGCGACTCCTTTCCGTGAATTACCGACCGTAAATTAACCAACGCAGTCCAGTCCGACTAACTTTATT
Organism: Locusta migratoria; assembly: GCA_026315105.1. NCBI lineage: Eukaryota > Metazoa > Arthropoda > Insecta > Orthoptera > Acrididae > Locusta > Locusta migratoria. The sequence continues at coordinate 14,275,164 of CM048754.1, forward strand.
TGGCAGTGGCGAGGAACCTTCTCGTAGTGCGAGGGAAGAATTAATGGGGACGTTTACCATAACCTACACCGACACGAAACTAAAACGGTGGCCCTTACAAGAGATGTGATGTAACTATTCCTTGTACACATCTACAACTACATGGGATACTCTGCAAATCACATTTAAGTGCCTGGCAGAGGGTTCATAGAACCACCATTATACTATTTTATCTCCCATTCCATTCTCGAATAGCGCGCGGGAAGAAACAACACCTGAATCACTCCGTTCGAGCTCTGATTTCTCGTATTTTACTCTGATGATCATTTCTACCTATGTAAGTGGGAGTCAACAATATATTTCCGCATTCGGAGGAGAATGTTGGCGATTGGAGTTTCGTAAGTAGCCCACGGCGCAGCGATAAGCGCCGTTGTTGTAATGATTCCCATTCCAGATCCTGTATCATTCCCGTGACGCTGTCTCCCCTGCATCGAGACAATACGAAACGAGCTGCCCTTCTTTGGACTCTTTCGATGCCCTCCGGCAAACCCACCTGATAAGTATCCCACACTGGGCGGCTATACTCCAAAAATGGACGGACAAGCGCAGTGTATGCAGTTTCTTTTGTAGTTCTGTTGCATCTTTTAACGGTTCTGCCAATAAAACTCAGTCTCTGGTTAGCCTTTCCCACCTCATTATCTACGTGTCCTTTCCAGTTTAAGTCTGAAGTAATAGTGATTCCTAGGTATATTGTGGAGTTTACGGCGTTCACATTTGATTGATTTATGTTGTAAACAAAGTTTAACAGATTTCTTTTCGTACTGATGTAACGACTTCACACTTCTCATTATTTAGATTCAATTGCCAATTTTTACACAATACTGATATCTTATTCAGACCGTTCTGCAGTTCGTTTTGATCTTCAGATGAATTTACTATACGGTAAATGACGGCGTCATCTAGAAACAACCTAAGAGAGCTACTTAGATTTTCCCCTAAATCGTTAATGTAAATAAGGAATAGCAGAGGACCATTAACACTACCCTGTGGAACGCCCGGTATCACCTCTGTTGTAGTGGATGACTTACCATCGATTACTACGAACTGTGTCCTTTCTGACAGGAAATCCCCAATCCAATCGCAAATTTGGGGCGATATACCATAACCACGCAATTTGATTAAAAGCCGTTTGTGAGGTACGGTGTCAAAAGCCTTCTGGAAATCAAGATATACGGAATCGATTTGCGAACCCTTGTCGATGGCACCCATCACTTCTTGTGAATAAAGACGTAGTTGTGTTTCGCATGAACGATATTTTCTAAATTCGTGTTGACCTTGGGTCAATAGATCGTTCTGTTCGAGATAACAGCAACACCTTGTTGCTGCAAGTCGTGCAGTGTAAACGTATTTGGATTGTACGTCATAAAACATTTAATAAACTGGAAGTGGATATGGCCGAAGGTTGGGGGCAATCTGTTTCGTGAAAGCGCACCTTAAAAATTAGTATTAGGCGGAAACATGATTTGAAGCCGTAACCAAAACCGTCTGAACTGCTAATTTCGTTAGGAGAGCCAGTCATGAAGAAATTGTTCCATCTGGTATGCAAGATGTATGACACAGGGGAAATACCCTACGACTTCAAGAAGAATGCCGTAATTCCAATTCCAAAGAAAGCAAGTGCAGACAAGTGTGAAAATTACAGAACTATCAGTTTAATAAGTCATGGTTGCAAAATACTAACACGAATTATTACAGACGAATAGAAAAACTTGTGGAATCCGACCTCGAGTAAGATCAGTTTGGATTTAGAAGAAATGTAGGAACCCGGGAGGCAATACTCACATTACGACTTATCTTAGAAGATAGGCTAAGGAAAGGCAAACCTACATTTTTGGCGTTTGTAGATTGGGAGAAAGCTTTTGACAATGTCGACTGGAATACACTCTTCCAAATTCTGAAGGTATCAGGGGTAAAATATAGTGAGCGTAGAGTTATACTCAACCTATACAAAAACCAGACAGCGGTTATTAGAGTCGAAGGGCAAGAAAGGGAAGTATCAGTTGGGAAGGGAGTAAGACAGGGTTGTAGCCTTTCCCCAAAGTAGTTCAATCTGTAAATTGAGCAGGCACCGAAGGAAGGGAAAATGAAATTTGGAGAGGGAATTAAAGTTCAAGGAGAAGAAATAAGAACTTTGCGGTTTGCCGATGACATAGTAACTTTGTCAGAGACTGCAAAGGATCTGGAACAGCAATTGAATGGAATAGACAGTGTCTTGAAAGGAAGATATAAGATGAATATTAACAAGAGTAAAACGAAGGTAATGGAATGTAATGTCAGAAAATCAGGCGATTCTGCACGAATTAGATTAGGTAATGAAACAATAAAAGTTGTCGACGAATTTTGTTATTTGGGTAGCAAGATAACTTCTGATGGCCGAAGTAAAGAAGATATAAAATGCAGAATGCCTATGGGAAGAAAAGCGTTTCTAAAGAAGCGAAACATTTTAACATCCAATATTAATTTAAATGTTAGGAAGTTCTTTCTGAAGGCATTTGTCTGAAGTGTAGCATTGTATGGAAGTGAAACGTGGACGATAAGGAGTTCAGATAAAAAGATGCTAGAAGCTTTTGAAATGAGGTGCTGCAGACGAATGACGAAAATTAGATGCGTAGATCACTTAACTGAATAGGGGAGAAAAGGAGTTTCTGGCATACCCTGACTAAGAGAAGGGATAGAGTGGTTGGACACATTCTGAGACATCAAGAAATTGTCAACTTAGCATTAGAAGGAAGCGTGTGGGGTAAAAATCGTAGAGGGAGACCGAGGGACGAATACAGTAAGCAGATTCAAAAGAATGTAGGTTGCCGAACGTATTCTCAGATGAAGAGACGTGCACAGGACAGGATAGCGTGGAGAGCTGCATCAAACCAGTCTGCGGACCAACACAACTATAACAACTTACCTTTCTTTTTCTATACTCAAACGCGATTTCCTTCTGTACATTTCTTTTGGGTATGTCCTTGCTGTAAAGCATTCGGTCATGCCGTTCTATCTGACCGATTTCCTTCATTCTTGCTTTAAACGAAAGGTATTCATTCGCAGATTTGTCATCAAGTATCAGAATTAACTTAATTCTCTCCATCCTTTATTATTATTCATACGCGATTTCCTCTTGTCCTTGCATTGAATATTTTAATCAGTTTGTTTTACAATATCTTCGCTTATAATGAAGGTACGCAGGTCTTTTTGACCTAACAACACTCAGCGATCAAGGTTTTTCATTTGCGCTTTTAAACACTTGCAATGATTGAATCTGAAGAAAGCTATGCGTGAACATTCATCTTTACTTCCATTTTTTCCCAACTGTTTATCATCCCACTAACGGTGCGAAGTATTTGCATGGGTCCTCTAGTTTTATTTATGAACTAGATGACCCGGTGAACTTCGTATCACTTATCTCTTAATACAAATCACACTAATTTAAATCATAAGTATTTCACATGCAGTAGCATTTGCTTTGAACGTCATATGTGCTAAATTTTATCGCAATCGTACGAATGATATTGATATCCCAAAGAAAAGAGAGCTTTCAGTTTTCGACAAATTTTCCTATTTTATGGCCAAGTTTTCGAAACGTCTCCTTCACTGAAACCTTCCTCTCGCTTTGAACGTGAATGTGCAAAATTTTATCAATCAGATAAATGGTTTTGATATTTTATAGAAAAATCTCAATTTTTTTCTGAATTGAGAATTATCTGGGAAACGTTTCCACATTTTTGTTTCATAAGAACGTTACTCTTTCTTTGAACGTCAAATATGCAGAATTTTGTCACAAACACGAATTATATTGATATCCAATTGAAAGAAGTTCTTTCAGTTTCTCGCGAATTTCCAAATTTTCCGGATAACTTTCCCGAATTTTTAGTTCATAAGAACGTTCATCTTTCGTTTGAACGTCAATTGATCAAAATTTTATCGCAGGCGGTTGAACGGTTCTCAACTTATAGTAATCAGTACAGTTAGAAACACATTAACTTACTCTATTTTTATTTTTTTAGTGAAAACTTTTCCAAAACCATCATGAACAAAAAAAAAAAAAAAAAAAAAGAATTACCCTTCTCCGTTGTAAGAATAGTCAGTTATAGTGCTGAATTCAATCAAAAACAGTTTGAAAAACGCACTCTCAGTTTTTCTCAAATTTTCCAAATTTCCGGTAGATTTTCCAGAAAAATTTCATACAAACATCGTCCTGTCAAGCCGTACTCAAGTGATGCTCTTACAACCATGTGGCAATTTATTTTTATTCGTAGAAAAAATATCGCTTTCGGTTTTTCCTACTTTCCGGATGACTACTCCAATTTATTTTTATTTTTATTTATTTTTTTTTTTATTTGATGCAAACCTTCATCTTGCTTTCAACATGGAATGTACAGAATGTTATCGCAATTGGACGAGCAGTATTGATAACTCACTGAAAAAGCTGTTTCAGTTTTTCCCGAATTTCCTCTTTTCCGGGCAACTTTTCCGTATTTTATCATCGTTTGAACCCTCCCTGGACTTACACGAACATTTCAAGACCAACATCAGTCAAATCGGTTCACCTGTTCTCTAGTTTTACCGAGAGTAACGAACAGCAATTCATTTACATATAACCCGGCGTTGCCCTGGTATTTACGTATTTATTCTGGCCATTTTTCCCGTATATATATTCATTTGTGTAAGGGCTGTATGTCTGTAAAATCACTTGAGAATACAATTAGTAGTAAAGAAGAAATAGATTAAAACTTGGTGCGTGATGGGGCGGTTTTCCATGAACGCTACTGTTTATGTGCTCATATAGCATGGACTACGAGTCGTAATGTGATGCAATTTAGAAGGTACACTCAACTATATAGGTGTATACTGTCTGTAAAATTTCCTGTCGCTACAATTTGTAGAGTAAAAATTATAAATTGTAACGTCATACCGAAAGCCGTAGTTTTAGTCCATGAACAGCGGAAAAGTAGTAAGCGAGAAACTTTTTTCCTTTCATCATTTTACTATGGTTGCCAGCGAGAAAAAGTTTAATAAAGGTGTGAAATTATGTTTAAAGTTTGTTGCAAATCGCTAAGTACTGTCATTCTCATACAGAGTATTTCGAAAGTCTCGCCGCATTATATGGCATTTTTTACGATTTCTACTGGTTATGACGGAATATCTTTTGAACCATATGCCGTATGTGATTCTTAACCATGCAGCAATTGTTACCTCACGGTAAGGAATGTATGTACCAAATTTGGTTGAAATCGGCCCAATGGTTTAGGAGAAAATGAGCAGCATTGTCGCAAAATGCAGCAGTTTTTTGGCGCATCTCATTGTTTATGACGTCATATCTCGTGAACTATGTATCGTATGTGATTCTTACACTTACGACGACCGTCCTCATGGATTGAAGCTTACGTGTACAAAATTACATAAAGATTGGAACAAAACTGTAGATTTGTAGGCAACATGTATACACATACGGACACTCTGCTATTATATATATATATATATATATATATATATATATATATATATGAAATGTTCAAATAATTGTTAAGCTTAAGGGACTTAACTGCGGGGTCATCAGTCCCTAAACTTACACACTACTTATGAACTACTTACGAACTAGGACGGCACAAATATCCATGCCCGAGGGGGGATTCGAACCCCCGACCGTCGTAGCCCTGCAGACCGTGACTGGAGCGCCTCAGTCCCCTCGGCCACCGTGGCCGGCGACCTATTTTAATCCCGCCCTACCAGTCTACTGTTTTCAACATATGATCCATGAATAGTATGAACAACAGTGGTGACAGGTTACAGCCTTGTCTTACCCCTGAAACTACCCTGAACCATGAGCTTAATTTGCCATCTACTCTAACTGCTGCCTGACAGTCTACGTAAAGCCCTTTAATTGCCTGCAAAAGTTTGCCTCCTATACCATCTACATCTACATAGATACTCTGCAAATGACATTCAAGTGCCTGGCAGAGGGTTCATTAACCACGTTCATAACTTTTCTCTACCGTTCCATTCTCTAATACCGCGCGTGAAGAAAGAACACCTCAATTGTTCCGTTTTCGATCTGATTTCTATAATTTCATTGGGATGGTCATGTCACCCTAAGTAGGTGGGTGCTAGCAAAATATTTTCACATTCAGAAGTAAAAGTCGGTGATTGAAACTTCGCAAACAGATCACGCCGCAATGAATAACGTCTTTCTTTTAATGATTTCCACCCCAATGCGTACAACATTTCCGTGACGCTTCCCCCCCCCCTCTCCCGTAACGTGATAGAACAAAACGAGCTGCCCTTCTCTGAACCTTCTCAATATCTTCCGTCAGTCCCACCTGGTGAGGGTCCCACAAGGGGCAACAGTACTCCAGGAGAGGACGCACAAGTGTTATGTAGGCAGTCTCTTTGGTGGAGCTGGTGCATAGTCTTGAAGAACTGACAGTAGCTTCCTCCTAGGAAGACGAAAAAAAAATATTAGACAAAAAAAATCCATAAAATATTGATTGTCAAGTATAGACAACATTTACCAAACTGACACGTTCCACATCATTACGAAATGTCGAATATATGATCGATGCAACAAGTATTAATCTAATCAAATCTGTTGACAGTGGCGACGTCTCCCAGATTAGGGTTACCAGACGTCCTCTTTTACCTGGACATGTCCTCTTTTTTGGACCCTAAAAATGGTCCGGCCGGGTTTTTAACAAAATGGCGAAATGTCCTCTTTTTTGCGTTGTGCAACTGCTTTATCTTGAAAGTGCGTAAATACAACTCTCTGAACTGTCACAGTCACTAACTCCAGAGAATTTAACCTTTCTTGAAACAATGTTTTTAATTTTCTCGATTCTATGCCGTCCCTGCTCTGAGGTCAAGCTGCTTCGGAACAATTGAAATAATTTGGCGTGGCAGTTCTCGCGGAATACGAGGTTCGAGGCGGCCAATTAAAACCACACGTCTTCAACAATACAAGACACAGTGCAATACACATAGTATACCATAAAACTCTTCCCCCCTTTCCCTGGTCGAAGTATTGTGTGACACCAAAAAATAAGCCCTTCAGTCCGTCGAGCTGGACTCGGCAGTTCTGTATGTTGTTTGTCAACCACACATGACTTTAAGATCAAAAGCCAGTGCAATGTTAGTTATACGTAAGCTGAAACCTTGTTCAAAACTTCATACAGATAAGGTCAGATGCCACAGTCACCATTCGTCTGTTTAGGACGAAAGAGACGTAACTACATAAACAGTGTTTTGAAAAAAGTTAAAGCTTTTGTCCAGAAAACTGAGTAGCTTTAAATAATTAATTGCGAGCCTCTGTACTGCAAATAAAAAGTTCATTTTATTGATTCCTTTCGTCACCTAGGCCTTACATATTTCATTCACTCACTAGAATCTAGATGTTAATCTTGTATATAGTCATGACGGTCTGATGCGAAATGGGAGCATAGCTATGTCAAGGAACGCTTAAATGATTATTACAGTAACTTTATTCGTCACGATTTTACAGTCAACAGTACTATGATTTCCGCAAATGATGTATCGTAAAAAATATCAGGTAAAACGGGGGTTGGGGTGTGGGGTGATAGGCAAGGTATATTATAAGTATGGAAAAAATGTTCAGCACTTAAGACGATAATTACAAGAGGTGAAGTGATGAAATATTATGGCTTCACTGCTATGTACTCATGTAATTCGTTCTACGGGTCTCAACATTTCCTGTTTCTTAATTTGTAAGAAGATGAACAAATTTCGTAAGATGTGTAAGATGTATTAGAAACAAGTTTCTGATAATACAGTAGAGACATAACTAGGACTTGAGTTGTCAATACGAGAGAGAGAGAGAGAGAGAGAGAGAGAGAGAGAGAGAGAGAGAGAGAGAGAGAGAGGTTCTTTTGTGACTCTAGAAATGTCCTCTTTTCTGAAGACAGACATGTGGTAACCCTACCCCCAGATGGTACCGTGTTCAGCAAGTAGTAAATTTCCTTGAAACGGAAAAGCTTCTTTCCATGAATCAGCACGGGTTTAGGAAACATCGTTCATGTGAAACTCAGCTTGCCCTTTTCTCACATGACATCTTGCGAGCCGAAGGGCAACAGGCGGATTGTGTTTTTCTCGACTTCGAAAAGGCGTTCGACACGGTGTCACACTGCAGACTGCTAACGAAGATACGAGCTTATAGAATAGGTTCACAGATTTGTGACTGGCTGGAAGACTTCCTAAGTAATAGAACGCAGTACGTTCTTCTCGACGGTGAGTGTTCATCAGAGACGAGTGTATCGTCAGGCGTGCCCCAGGGGAGTGTGATAGGACCGCTATTATTTTCTATCTATATAATGATCTGATGGACAGAGTAAGTTGTAATTTGCGGCTGTTTGCTGATGATGCTGTGGTGTATGGGAGGGTGTCGTCTTTAACTGACTGTAATAGCATACAGGTTGACTTAGACAAAATTTCTAGTTGGTGCGAAGATTGGCAGCTAGCTCTCAATGCGGAAAAATGTAAGGTGATGCGCATGAGTAGAAAAAACAATCCCATAATGTTCGAATACAGCATTAGTAGTGAGCTTCTTGATGCTGTCGCGTCGTTCAAATCCCTAGGCGTAACATTGCAGAGCGATATGAAATGGAACGAACATGTAAGGACATTTGTGAGTAAGGCAGACAGCCGACTTTGGTTTACTGGGAGAATTTAGGGAAGATGTACTTCACCTGTAAAGGAGACCACGTATAAAACGCTTGTACGACCACGTCTTGAGTATCGCTCAAGTATTTGGGACCCGCAGCAGATCGATTTGAAGGAAGACATAGAAGCGGTTCAGAGGCGAGCAGCTAGATTTGTTACCGGTAGGTTCGACCAATGCGCGAGTGTCACGGAAATGCTTCGGGGATTGCTGGAAGAAAGACGACGTTCTTTTGGTGAATTTCTGTTAAGTAAATTTAGAGGGCCGGAATTTGAAGCTGAGTGTAGTACGATCTTGCTGCCGCCTACTTACATTTCGCGTAAAGATCACAAAGACAAGATAAGAGAAATTAGGGCTCGTACGGAGGCATATAGGGATTCTTTCTTTCCTAGTTCAGTTTGGGAGTGGAATAGGAAAGGAAATGCCTAGTAGTGGTACAGTGTACCCTCCGCCACGCACCTTACGGTGAATTGCGGAGTATGTATGTAGGTGTAGTTGCCTTGGCGCGGCGTGGCTTTTTCGGGAGCCTTCTGAACGCCCTGCTCCCTGGCCAGCTGAACACACGCCCCCTTGCGGTAGGTCGGGCACCATCCGTTTCCCTCGCACTGTTTTTCCCCTGACTCGCTCCGCCTCTCCTTCACGCCCCTGCCCAACTACTGGTATTTATTTCCTCATCCCACGCACTCTCCCCGCCAGACAAATGGCGACGCTTAAATCTCTCCCACACTTTGCCTGTCTCTTCTTCTTCTTCTTCTTCTTCTTCTCTCTCTCTCTCTCTCTCTCTCTCTCTCTCTCTCTCTCTCTCTCTCTCTCTCGTTCCGTGTATCTCATTTTTCTTGCTCATTTTTTTACACTGTACCCTGATTAATTATCACGCGAAGCAGCTAGGGGGAGAAGTATTAAAGTCGCGTTTAACGCAATTTGCATCATAAGTAAACGTTAATAGAACGGATAAAGAGTGATAATCCGCCATCTTGATGAAAGAAGCCAGTCTGAGGTTTAGCGTGGCGGCGTCATTGTACACGGACCGCAGTCCCAGATGTAGAACGAAAGAGGCTGACAATGCATTTAATGATGGCAAGGAAGGAAGCTAAACTGTGCCATTGTACCACACGAAATGAACAGGCTGTTTCACGACGATATGCAATGATACCATCAGTCTTTAATAAAAATGTAATTATGCCCATTTCTTGCAAAATATTAACACGAATTATATACAGAAGGATGGAAAAGCTGGTAGAAACCGACCTCGGGGAAGATCAGTTTGGGTTCAGGAGAAATGCAGGAACACGGGAGGCAATACTCACTTTACGGCTTATATTAGAAGATTGTTTAAGGAAAGGCAAACCTACATTTCTAGCTTTTGTAGATTTGCAGAAGGCTTTTGACAATGTTGATTGGAATAAACTCTTTACAGTTCTGAAGCAAGCAGGAGTAAAATATAGGGAGCGTAAGGTTATTTACAACTTTTCCAAAAACCAGACAGCGGTTGTCAGAGTTGAAGGGCATGAAAGGGATGCAGTCGTTGGAAAGAGAGTAAGACAGGGTTGTAGTCTTTCTCCATTGTTATTCAATTTGTACATTGAGCAAGCTATAAAGGAAAGCAAGGAGAAATTTGGAGAAGGAATTAAAGTTCAGGGTGAAGAATTAAAAACATTGCGTTTTGCCGACGACATTGTAATAATTTCGGAGACAGCAAAAGACCTGGAAGAGCAATTGAACGGAATGGATAGTGTGCTGAAAGCTGCATACAAGATGAACATTAACAATGCTGAAGGAATTAGATTGGGAAACGAAGCAATAAAGGATGTAGATGAGTTTTGTTACTTGGGCAGTAAAATTACGAATGATGGTCGCAGTACAGAGGATATAAAATGCAGAATGGCAATGGGTAAAAAAGCGTTCTTGAAAAAGAGAAATTTGTTAATCTCAAATATTGATTTAAGCCTAAGGAAGTCCTTTCTGAAGGCATATGTGTGGAGTGCTACCTTGTATGGGAGTGACACATGGATGATAAACAGTGCGGACAGGAAGATGATTGAGGCTTTTGAAATGTGGTGCTACAGAAGAATGCTGAAGATTAGGTGGGTGGATCGCGTAACTAATGAGGAGGCACTGAACAGAATTGGGGAGAAAAGGAATTTTTGGCATACCCTGACTAAAAGAAGGGATCGCTTGGTAGGACACATTCTTAGACATCGGGGAATCGTAAATTTAGCATTGGAGGGAAGTGTGTGGGGTAAAAATCGCAGAGGGAGACCAAGAGACGCGTATAGTAAGCAGATTCAAGTGGATGTGGATTGCCGTTCTTATGAGGAGATGAAGAGGCTTGCTCAGTATCAAACCAGTCTCCAGACTGAAGACCATAAGAATAACAACTATCGATATTGGAGACGGTGATAGTATTGTTGCTGGGAGTAGGGTTGTGACTATTGAGAGTGCAGACTTTGCTAGGCAGAAGGCGCGCGGATGAGATTGCAGAAGCGTGGAGACAGTGGTTGTGTGCAGCTGTCGTTCCGGCGGGATAGCCGAGGAGGTGAGATTCTGAGACTAGAATGCTGAGCTAAGCTGTTTGTTTAAGATATGGAGACGAAAGGAATAGATGACGTTGGAGATACGATCTTTTGAAGTTTTTATAAGGTAAAGTTTTTCATGAAATACTCGGCACGTTTCTATGCCACAACTTCGCATTGTTAGGCTGAAGTGATGTTAACAGTAACGGTCGGGAAAGATCTTGCTGTTAGCTTGTGGTCTCACGATTAATCCTAGGGACCCCTTTCTGTGTTAGGAAAAGTATTTATTGTAATAGTTTAGTTGTGAAATTGAGTTTTTTTTTTATGAAATAGGAATTTCATGGGTAGTGTTCTTGAAATATGGTATTGTTGTAACATTATTTGTGTCAGTCGAGTTAAATTTATTAACAGTAAAGAAATGTTTATCTTTGTTTAGAAATAAGTTTGTAGGCAAAATAAATATCTGAATTATATTTTTCTCTGAAAGATTTTAAAATCCAAAACATGACATTGTTAGTAATTTTCATGAAGTTACATCAGTTAGAAAATAAACCAGATATTTCATTTTTAATAATTAGTTCGAGTTTCTTAAACAGATTACCAGTTTATCCTTCCTCAGCGGGAGAAGTATTAAAGTCGCGTTTCACGCAATTTGCATCTTAAGTAATGTTTAATAGAACGGATTGAGAGTGATAATCCGCCATCGTGATGAAAGAAGCCAAGCGTGGCGGCGTCATTGTACATAGACCGCATTTAGTGGTGGCAAGGAAAGGAGCTATCTGTGCCATTTTGCCATACGATATAAACAGGCTGTTTCGCGACGATATGCAATGACACCATCAGTATGAAGATTGAAATACACAATTTTGTGCTTATTCTACGGTTTTGTTTATTTTGTGAATCGATTTTCGGCTTATTAGGCCATCATCAGACATTTGCTGAAGTTCAGTCAAAGAACTTGTTTTGTCAGCAAAATAGAAGACATATTACATACAGAAAATAAATTAACTTCCTTGATGGAGCAGTTACCGTGTAAGTAAATATTTGAATGAAATCTGTAAATTATCGGAATTGTCTTTATTTTTAGATACTAGGATGGAACTATTTGGGTTTCAGGCTAGCACGTAGTAGCAAATGAAAGGGAAGAACAGCACGATTCAGATGTTGTGTTGACATCATTTATATTAATCTTATATCATAAGTTATTGAGACAACTATTATTAATTCACTTGGAAAAATGCCGAGACTAAACTAATTATAGTACAGTAGTCTTGTGTAGTTCGCGAACGAACTAGCTCGGAGGAGCGCTCCCACAGGCGAACTAGTCCGCAGATCCCTCGCCTCTTAGTTCGTTCGCTCCTTTTCCGAATACTGACGGGGAACAGCGAGAGGACGCGAGAGCGCGCAGAATCGCTTGATTCCCTTCTGCCACTTGCCGTCATTTCGAGCTGAGATGCAGTTCAGCTGTAGTTTCATAGTTCACTTCCACAAGAATCCATTTTAAAAATAAAGTACTACGAGTACTCTGTATGCAAAGTAGCTGAATACCATTGTATCACCCATTCGTGTAAATAACTGGTTTGTTTGCCTAAGCATTTGATGTCTAATTGAAGAAAAATACGGGTAATAGCACACGCTTGGACAACACTGATTCATTAATAAAAAAGGTGTCATAAAAAAGAGCTCTTTTAGTAGCGGTAGAAAAAGCCAAAAAGAGCGGACGAACTGAAAAGAGCGGACGAGCTAAAAAGAGCGACCTACTTCGCGGCCGAGCTGCGAACTAAAAAGAGAGCTACCGGTCGCGAACTAAAATATGCGCGATCGGTTGCGAACTATTATGCCAAACGTATCTCGCTTCTTGGATCGTTCGATTCTTTTCCGAAGATCGACGGGCAATAGCGAGAGGGCGCGCAGTAGAATTAAAAATCACGTGTTTGCCTTCTGCTGATGAGAGCCATTTCGAGGTGAGCGTCTGCCTGCTAGATTACATAGTTCAGTGGTACAAAATTTTTGCTTTGAAGTATTCTGCACTCTGCAATATCTGACTAATAACTCCCGTAATGCCAAGATATAGAGATAGCTCTGAACTGGGACTGATGACCCAGTAGTTTGGTCCCCTTTAAATAACAACAACAACAATAGCTCTGAACTTAAACGCGAGAAATTATTCACAAACTGTTTCTTTTGGTTTGCGTGATTTCGTTAGCGGCTCAAGCAGCAAGCGCACGAAGCAGCTAGGTGGGGGAACTCCTCCCTCCACCTGCATGCGCAGACCACGCCGTCACTGGGAGCGGACGAACTAAAAGAACGAACTAGTTCGCGGCGCTCTCGGTCGCGAACTATTATGCCTAAGTCTAAAGTACAGTATCGAGAGAGGGCTCAAATGAGAGGTCTCATCGAGACAGAAAATTTGGTATAACCATTTTATCTGCAACATTTATATTACGCATAATAAAGCACTCTTGAATAAAACCAATAATGATTTTTAATAACAATTAACACAAGACTGAAACGAAACAAACAGCGAGGCAGTGATAAGTTGCAGCTGTCATAAACACACATTATGATCTCTTTAGAAAAAAAAAAAAATTATTTAAATCAGAAGTTTGGTTTTAAAAATAAACGCATACTTGTACGGACAGCAACGCTCCAAAAGTAGCAGGAATATTAAGTCATCCGCTAAGACAAGGTTAGTTAATTAAAGGGTCCATACCGTCACAAACTCAACACGAGTAATACTGTCCATAGCAGTGCAATTTATTTATTAAATGAAATGTGATGGAAACACAAGCCTCGAATAAAAATATAACTCACATATTCATCTGAACTCTATATCCTTTTCTCTAAAACCCTAAGCGACACAGTCACCGTTACTTACTTATTAAAGTAATCAATAGTTCATAACCTATTTTCAGAGGACGCAAGGGCTGTAACAATAACATGACCTATAGGGGAGAGTGGGTCTAGTGTGGACAATTTTTATGTTTCATGTTTTATCTCGAACATATTTGATGCAGGTTTTTTATATTTCTGACTACCAAATCAAAAAAACAAGATGTCTGCAAATCTGTCCACATGTACCCCGTGGTGGGGTAAGTGTGACCATTGTTTGAAATTCGATGGGGTTAAAGTGGACAGTTTTTTTTATACAAATAAGGCCATATTTCCCAAAAAAGTTGTATTTACATCTTAATGAATGTTATACAAATCGAAATTAACATAAAGAATTTTGGTTTTTCTTTTACAAATATTATACATTTCAAAATTGACGTTGAACTAGAACATCCTTCCTTATCTTTGCGTCCCAGTTGTTTTCGCAAAGAGAAAGGCCTACGTACAGATTTGCTGACATTACTGTAATAGACTTCGCGATTTTCACAGATCCTAACTGTGGTGTCGCACAAGTACAAAGTGCGCGCCACCTACTTTCGCCGCGCGCCGCCATGCACGCATGGCGCGGCGTTCTTACGACGACAGCCACGAGCGCCCTCTGCGACAACTCCGCTCGTGGCCACCAGTGAACGACATCGTTCACTTGGGACTGAGATAGCAACCAGTCAAGACCTTAGGAAACAGATAGGCACCAGTGAAGACTTTGCTATCGGACAGGCACTAGGCAGGACTCTAACTCAACTATGTATCAACATTCTGCAGTACTATGTAAAAGTTAAGTATTGTATAAATTCTGTGCAATATATATCTCGTTCTAATTTACTCTAGTGTTTCTAGTTCTGGCTGCTCCCCTCCGTACCTGCACCAGCGTGCTATCTTTATTCCTGTGTCGGTCTCATTCCACTCGGCCACCGACACCTACGACGAGGCTGGGACACAAAAGCGGCGACGAAGTTGGGACACAAAACTAACCACACCAGTTGTGTATCCAGTGTTAATAATTACGACCACTGAGTATGCCTTTGTGATTGTGGGAAAGCTCTCTATTCTGAAGAAGGTCAATGGCAAATAGCTTAATGTTGTATGTGTATGTGTCTTTTATATGTGCCTGTCGTAGCTCGTCGTTACATCTTTGTGGTGAATTGTTTTTGTTGTTGTTGTTGTTGTTGTTGGGAGTTTTAAAGGGGACTAGACTGCAGGGTCATCAGTCCCCAGTCCCCAGCTAAGAGGTCACACTAGAAACTTAACAATTTGAAATAAAGTGCTCCCCATCCAGTACACGAGATCTACAGAGTGACAATGAATGCTAAAATGACAACATAAGAAGAAAAAACAATAGCAGTAAACTAAATAGTCAGTGGAGCTGAAACAGGACCAGAAGATTCTGGCTGGCTGATCACGAGGTTAATAAGGGATGGCCGGCCGCGGTGGCCGAGGGGGCTGAGGCGCTCCAGTCACGGTCTGCACGGTCATTACGCTCAGGGGTTCGAATCCCCCCTCGGGCATGGATATTTGTGCCGTCCTTAGTTGTAGAGAGTTCATAAGTAGTTTGTAAGTTTAGGGACTGATGACCCCGTAGTTAAGTCCCATAAGCTTTACAAACATTTGAACATTTTTTGAAATGGGCTTAGACAACAAAACGAGAAGCTATTACCCAACAGACCTTAACCAGCACGAACTTCAGGGAAAAATTAAGGGGAAAAGTTTCGGACATCTTTGAAATCAAACCTCGTGTCAGGCAAGGAGATGGAAGGAGATGGTCTCTCGCCCCTTCTCAACTGCGCTCTGAAGAAAGTTATTCGAGGAATGCCGCAAACAGATGAATAAGGGACAAGCTGAGAATAGTGTCAGAATGGGATACAAGAAAAATGACCTTATTATCGACTGTCTTCCTTTTTCAGATGACCTAGCGATATTTTCTGATTCCCTAGATACTGCTGAAAAACAAATTAACGAACTGAAAACCGAAATAGCGAAAGGACACCTGCAAATCTCTTCCCAGAAAACAGAGTTTATACCCAACATCAAGCAAGCTCACAACGAGCTCATTGTGGAACGGGGGATAATCAAAGAAGCTGATAAATTTAATACATTTCATTCCATTCCATGATGGTGGTGGTGGTGGCGGCTGGTGCAGCAACAGTGTTGAATAATTAAAAAATGCTCAGTCTCTGTTGCAGTATTTTATTCTCCAATAACGCGTTTCGCGCTGTTAGCGCATCGTCAGACTGGAAAAAGACAAATGTTTTGTTACAGTCCGTGTACCTGGCGGGCAGCGAATCTAATGTGGCACGCGAAACGCGTTATTGGATAATAAAATATTGCAACAGAGACTGCACATTTTTGCCGGCCGCGGTGGCCGAGGGGACTGAGGCGCTCCAGTCACGGTCTGCACGGCCACTACGGTCGGGGGTTCGAATCCCCCCTCGTGCATGGATATTTGTGCCGTCCTTAGGATTAGCTAGTTCATAAGTAGTTTCTAAGTTTAGGGACTGATGACCCCGTAGTTAAGTCCCATAAGCTTTACAAACATTTGAACATTTTTTGAAATGGGCTTAGACAACAAAACGAGAAGCTATTACCCAACAGACCTTAACCAGCACGAACTTCAGGGAGAAATTAAGGGGAAAAGTTTCGGACATCTTTGAAATCAAACCTCGTGTCAGGCAAGGAGATGGAAGGAGATGGTCTCTCGCCCCTTCTCAACTGCGTTCTGAAGAAAGTTATTCGAGGAATGCCGCAAACAGATGAATAAGGGACAAGCTGAGAATAGTGTCAGAATGGGATACAAGAAAAATGACCTTATTATCGACTGTCTTCCTTTTTCAGATGACCTGGTGATATTTTCTGATTCCCTAGATACTGCTGAAAAACAAATTAACGAACTGAAAACCGAAGTAGCGAAAGGACACCTGCAAATCTCTTTCCAGAAAACAGAGTTTATACCCAACATCAAGCAAGCTCACAACGAGCTCATTGTGGAACGGGGGATAATCAAAGAAGCTGATAAATTTAATACATTTCATTCCATTCCATGATGGTGGTGGTGGTGGCGGCTGGTGCAGCAACAGTGTTGAATAATTAAAAAATGCTCAGTCTCTGTTGCAGTATTTTATTCTCCAATAACGCGTTTCGCGCTGTTAGCGCATCGTCAGACTGGAAAAATACAAATGTTTTGTTACAGTCCGTGTACCTGGCGGGCAGCGAATCTAATGTGGCACGCGAAACGCGTTATTGGATAATAAAATATTGCAACAGAGACTGCACATTTTTGCCGGCCGCGGTGGCCGAGGGGACTGAGGCGCTCCAGTCACGGTCTGCACGGCCACTACGGTCGGGGGTTCGAATCCCCCCTCGTGCATGGATATTTGTGCCGTCCTTAGGATTAGCTAGTTCATAAGTAGTTTCTAAGTTTAGGGACTGATGACCCCGTAGTTAAGTCCCATAAGCTTTACAAACATTTGAACATTTTTTGAAATGGGCTTAGACAACAAAACGAGAAGCTATTACCCAACAGACCTTAACCAGCACGAACTTCAGGGAGAAATTAAGGGGAAAAGTTTCGGACATCTTTGAAATCAAACCTCGTGTCAGGCAAGGAGATGGAAGGAGATGGTCTCTCGCCCCTTCTCAACTGCGTTCTGAAGAAAGTTATTCGAGGAATGCCGCAAACAGATGAATAAGGGACAAGCTGAGAATAGTGTCAGAATGGGATACAAGAAAAATGACCTTATTATCGACTGTCTTCCTTTTTCAGATGACCTGGTGATATTTTCTGATTCCCTAGATACTGCTGAAAAACAAATTAACGAACTGAAAACCGAAATAGCGAAAGGACACCTGCAAATCTCTTTCCAGAAAACAGAATTTATACCCAACATCAAGCCAGCTCACAACGAGCTCATTGTGGAACGGGGGATAATCAAAGAAGCTGATAAATTTAATACATTTCATTCCATTCCATGATGGTGGTGGTGGTGGCGGCTGGTGCAGCAACAGTGTTGAATAATTAAAAAATGCTCAGTCTCTGTTGCAGTATTTTATTCTCCAATAACGCGTTTCGCGCTGTTAGCGCATCGTCAGACTGGAAAAAGACAAATGTTTTGTTACAGTCCGTGTACCTGGCGGGCAGCGAATCTAATGTGGCACGCGAAACGCGTTATTGGATAATAAAATATTGCAACAGAGACTGCACATTTTTGCCGGCCGCGGTGGCCGAGGGGACTGAGGCGCTTCAGTCACGGTCCGCACGGCCACTACGGTCGGGGGTTCGAATCCCCCCTCGGGCATGGATATTTGTGCCGTCCTAGTTCGTAACTAGTTCATAAGTAGTTTGTAAGTTTAGGGACTGATGACCCCGTAGTTAAGTCCCATAGACTAAAAAAAAAAAAAAAAAAAAAAAAAAATAAGGGATGAGCCAGCCACTCTACAGCACACCAAAAATCTCCAGTACGAAACAAGATGTATAGCGTCTGACACCTGATTAAAAGTTATTGAGTCGTTGGAGTTTGAAAGTCCTGGCGAAGGTACCCACTACTAAACAGAACGATGAAAGTCAGCTGCAGGAATAAAACCTTGAACACGCTCAGCTTCAGAGGCATCGTCAGCAAAAATTAAAAGAAGTGCAGTTGGCAGATGGAAGGATTGCCGCAAGGCATCTAACAGCAGGCAGCCCAACAGAATGTGGACCGCTGTCAGTTTAGCACCACAACGACAATTTGGTGGGTCCCTTTGATGGAGGAGGTCACCATGCGTTAACCACATATGGCCGGTATGAAGTCGGAAAAAGACAACCGACTCCCTACGAGAGGCCCTCAGGGAGGGCTTCCACATGCCCCTAGAGAGCTTGCCTGCGCGGAATTTATTCAACATCCTCGAGTTAGCCCATTCAGAACTCCATTCCTAGGATCCCTGTCGGAGATATCCTCCCTGGAGATTCAAGATGGTTCTCTAGTAGATGACCAGGCCAGATATGCTTATCTCCATGGTGACCACGTCGATCAGCCGGCCTGGCGAGCTGATCAATACGTTCGTTTCCTCTTATGCCAACATGGACTGGGGTCCAATTGAAGGCCACAGAATGACTTGCAAGCCACTCAGAGAGTCGCTACAGATGACAAACTACTCTGCAGGTCAATCTCGGAGATGTTCAAGAGCTTTAGAAGTATCAACCAGCTCCTAGGTTAAAATACTACTCCCATTAGGCAAGGATTGCTGTTCGACGTGGTCACCATGGAGATAAGCATATCTGGTCTGGTCATCGGTGTAAACGACTTCTGCGCCATTGAACGATTCAAGAGTGTCTGGAACTGGCGACGAAGATTCGAAGGTGAACTGAGGCTTTCGAGTCCCGGGACAACGACAACCTAAGCTAGAAGCGAGGAATGGACCAAGGAGGGGTTTGGAAAGAGTAGTGCGAAGTTGGAGGGAAGGAGGTCAAGTACAGAAAGAACGGAATAGACACGGACCGCGATCGGGAGACCCACCATTGTCGTGGGGTGGAGAATTCAACAGTCACAAATATAAGCCTGCCATTTGGATGGTAGGGCGAAGCATGAATGCAGGAAATATAAGAGGCCAACAACTGTTGCTGGCGGAACCACAGGGTTGGAAGGGGGGATGGGGAATCCCAGCCTCAGCAAGGAGGCTTGTCACCGGGCTTGTGCAAAAAGCCCCAAGTGCTATGTGGACACCTGTATGGAGAATAGTCTGAAAGGCCCGCAACGCATAAGGAGCTGCCGAATCATACACCAGGCTCCCATAGTCCAGGTGTGATTGGAATAGGGCCTTATAGAGCTGGAAGAGAGTTGGCTGGGCGGCTCCCCCAAATAATGTGGTTTAAGAAGCGCAGTATCTTTAGCTACTGCCACCACTTTTGATTCGGCTGAAGAAGGTTGGCCCCCAAGTGAGTCGGTTGGCAAAGATAATACCAAGAAATCTATGCTTCTCTTTGACGCGAAGCAGTTGGTCAGCCAAGTAAAGCTCTGGGTCCAAGTGAACAGACCGACGGCAACAGAAGTGCATAACCCGGATTTTTGTAGCAGAGAAATGGGACCAATGGGCCGAGGCTCATGATTTCGCCTTTAGAACGGCTCCCTGCAGATGTCTTTCAACTACATCAATGCTAGCAGAACTGAAGTATAAGTAATTGGCAAACAAAGAAGAAGAAACCATTACCCCATTGCCACAACAAGACCATTTACTGCAATTGAAAAGAGAGGTAAACTAAGAATGGAGCCCTATGCTGCACCATTCTCCTGAACTTGGGTGAAATGGAGATTCCAATCCTAACCCAAGAAGAGTGGTGGGAAAAAAATTAGAATAAATGTTGGAAGTGGACCCCATATTCCCCAGTCGTACAGCGTAGCATTGATATGGTGGCGCCAGGTGGTACCATATGTCTTCCACAATAAGGTGTTCTCACCTAGAAAAAGCTGTACAGATGGCAGACTCTAGTGACACAAGGTTGTCAATTGCAGAATTGCCCTGACTCCCCCTGTTAAGCGGTCACGAGACCCGCATCTTCAAGCATCCACATGAGCCACTGACTCTGTCAGTAAACAGGGATGGAAAACCACCATCTGCCCATTGATTGTTGAAGGCGAGAAGCTGGTGTTGAAACTCTGATGAAAGGTGACAGAGGAACTGCCCGAGATCCTGGAGAGATATCGAGGCATGCAGCATGGGCAGTTTGGAATTCCTACTCACTGAACAGGACGTTGTGGAATTGGCAGCAGCGATGTCGAATGATTACTGTTTCCACTCGATCCACTGTTTGAAGGCGCGGAAATACTCACTGTAGATTGTAGTCGCAGAGCAATGTGTATAGTGTTCTGCCGTGCATTTGGCGAGAGCAGTCGGGTCAGGGCAGAGAATACCCTGGATGTGTGATGATGGGATTCCTGTTTGTGGGCGGTATCCTGAAAGGTGCCTTACTTGTGACCACAACCTGGAGTCCTGCTTACTCTGCCGGATCAATTGCCGAGCTCTTCTGCGTAGCCATTTGAAAGCTATAAGGTTCTCTATGCAAACTTGGTTGGTTGGACCAATGCGCGAGTGTCACGGAAATGCTCCGGCAACTCAATTGGGGATCGCTGGAGGAAAGACGACTTTTTTGTCGTGAATTTCTGTTGAGGAAATTTAGCGGGCCGGAATTTGAAGCTGAGTGTAGTACGATCTTGCTACCGCCTACGTACATTTCGCGTAAAGATCACAAAGACAAGATAAGAGAAATTAGGGCTCGTACGGCGGCATGTAGGTATTCTTTTTTTTCCTCGTTCTATTTGGGAGTGGAATAGGAAAGGAAATGCCTAGTAGTGGTACAGTGTACCCTCCGCCACGCACCTTACGGTGGATTGCAGAATATGTATGTAGATGTAGATGTACAATATAAGAGTTTATACAACTATCATTGTTGGAGTTCCGTAACATTTTTGCAACAATAAAACTTAAGTTTGACATAGTTCAGCTAAACAGAGTAATATTGATAGCAATGGATGAAGTGACCGACTTGGTTTAACATGGACAAGTAAACATAATAACTGTTAATTATTGACATTATGTTAACAACATCTTAAATGTATTTAGTCAAAAAAATATTACCTACGATAAATTTTATCGGTAGTTTTTAGTGTCTTATTTCCCGAAATCGTTCCAGAAGGATCGTAGGATTATGGGACATCTTTCATAATTATTTGCAGGAAAAGGATTACACTAAATGAATTGGTCAGCAATGATGATTTTCCAGATAATGGCGTAGATTTTACCCTAGCTCCTCCTCTGAATGCCATAGATGACATTACTGGTGAAGATCGAGCTGCTTAGGGTAATCTATAGGGACAACTTATCTGAAAGTCAGCTAAATGCGAACATATTTATCATCATCATCATCATTAGAGACTGATTATGCCTTTCAGCGTTCAGACTGGAGCATAGCGAGCCTGAGTCAAGATTCGCCGATGGAAACAAACTTTTTCAAAAACAACAAGAACCTGGTACATCTTCAGTGTACAGTAACATCGAGGATAATTTCCTCAAAAAAATATAAAAAGGATTCTGCTTCAAAGGACAATTCTATGAGAGAGTGACGTTATAACTGGACAAAAGACAGCATGTCTGAATCAACAGTAGAATCGACCCTAATGTATAACGTACATAACATAATTGTACGAACCTACCAGTCGTACAAGCGTTTTATACGCGGTATCCTTTACAGGTGAAGTACATCTTCCCAAAATTCTCCCAATAAACCGAAGTCGGCTGTCCGCCTTACTCACAACTCTCCTTACATGCTCGTTCCATTTCATATCGCTCTGCAATGTTACGCCTAGGTATTTGAACGACGCGTCAGCATCTCTCGATGCATACGATCGTTGTGGAAGGACCATGCGGTCAACTGGGTTAAATGTGATTGGCAGAGTATCCCATGTCGATGTAGATGAAGTCGAGATCCCATGCCTTTGCAACGTACACCGTTGTACCGTCGCGCCGTTCCGTGGTCAAATGTTTGTTTGTAAATTTATCGGACCTACCTGCGTGGTCATCAGTCCGTAGCTTGCAAACTACTTATACCTAGGTAAACTAATCTAAGGACAACACAAACACCAATGCTCCAGGGAGGAATCGAACCTCCACGGCGAGCAACCGTGCGCTCCGCAGCGAGACGCCTTAGAGCGCTCGGCTACTCCACCGCGGCTTCGGTGGTCCCAGAGGCACAAACAGAGCTTGCGGTGCCGCTTGGAGCGCTAGAATCGCTTCAGGCGCACTTTTTCCTCTACCTAGATTTTCTCGAGTGTTTTTGTACGATCGCGCCTTAGCCGTGTGTGTAGGAGCCGCCACTATGCAGCTACTAAGCGTGGAGTCTGGAGAAGATCCCGGCCGCTCAGACAGGCATTTGTTTTGGCAGCGGCGGCTCTATCGGCTCGCCGCGTCGCGCGACACTGCGCATGCGCGGGCACACACACACACACACACACACACACACACACACACAGGGCAGACACCTGTTGCGCCGTTGCTCGCTCGCAGCCAGCGGGCTCTGTGCTCGGGACAGCGTTGGGCTGTGTACGCCAAGCGGCAAGCAGACGTCACCCAGCCACGGCGGGGCGGCCGAGCGCATTGAGGCGCTATCTACGGCGTTGTTCTCGGCGGCGAGTGTTCATCAGAGACGAGTGTATCGTCAGGCGTGCCCCAGGGGAGTGTGATAGGACCGCTATTATTTTCTATCTATATAAATGATCTGATGGACAGAGTAAGTTGTAATTTGCGGCTGTTTGCTGATGATGCTGTGGTGTATGGGAGGGTGTCGTCTGTAACTGACTGTAATAGCATACAGGATGACTTAGACAAAATTTCTAGTTGGTGCGAAGAATGGCAGCTAGCTCTCAATGTAGAAAAATGTAAGGTGATGCGCATGAGTAGGAAAAACAATCCTATAATGTTCGAATACATCATTAGTAGTGAGCTTCTTGATGCTGTCGCGTCGTTCGAATATCTAGGCGTAACATTGCAGAGCGATATGAAATGCAACGAGCATGTAAGGACAGTTGTGAGTAAGGCGGACAGCCGACTTCGGGTTATTGGGAGAATTTTGGGAAGATGTACTTCACCCGTAAAGGAGACCGCGTATAAAACGTTTGTACGACCACGTCTTGAGTACTGCTCAAGTATTTGGGACCCGCAGCAGATCGGTTTGAAGGAAGACATAGAGGCGGTTCAGAGGCGAGCAGCTAGATTTGTTACCGGTAGGTTCGACCAATGCGCGAGTGTCACGGAAATGCTCCGGCAAATCAATTGGGGATCGCTGGATGAAAGACGACGTTCTTATCGTGAATTTCTGTTAAGTAAATTTAGAGGCCGGAATTTGAAGCTGAGTGTAGTACGATCTTGCTGCCGCCTACTTACATTTCGCGTGCTGATCACAAAGACAAGATAAGAGAAATTAGGGCTCGTACGGAGGTATATAGGCATTCTTTTTTTCCTCGTTCTATTTCGGTGTGGAATAGGAAAGGAGATGCCTAGTAGTGGTACAGTGTACCCTCCGCCACGCACCTTACGGTGAATTGCGGAGTATGTATGCAGATGTAGATGTACATCTACATAGGTAGTCTGCAAATCACATTTAAGTGCCTCACAGAGGGTTCATTAACCACTTTCATAACTTTTCTCTACCGTTCCATTCTCTAATAGCGCGCGGGAAGAAAGAACACCTAAATCGTTCCGTTTTCGATCTGATTTCTCTTATTTTATTGGGATGGTCATGTCTCCCTAAGTAGGTGGGTGCTAGCAAAATATTTTCACATTCAGAACTAAAAGTCGGTGATTGAAACTTCGCAAACAGATCACGCCACAATGAATAACGTCGTACTTTTAATGAATTTCACATTTCTGTGACGCTTTCCCCCGTAACGTGATAAAACAAAACGAGCTGCCCTATTCTGAACCTTCTCAATATCTTCCGTCAGTCCCACCTGGTGAGGGTCCCACAAGGGGCAACAGTACTCCAGGAGAGAAAGCACAAGTGTGATGTAGGCAGTCTCTTTGGTGGAGCTGGTCCATCTTCGAAGCGTTCTGCCAATGAGACGTAACCTTTGGTTCGCCTTCCCAACTTTTTGTGTGTTCTCTCCAGTCAAAATTGTTCGTAATTGTAACTCCAAGGTATTTTGTAGAATTTACGACCTTAACGTTTCACTGATTTATCGCGTAATTGATGTTCAGCGGATTTCTTTTAGTAGTCATGTGTATTACTTCACACTTTTCTTTATTTAGTGTTAATTGCTAATTTTCACACCATGTACAAATTTTGTCTAAATCGCTTTGCAGTTGCTTTTGATCCTCTGTTTCTTCACTAACCGATAAATAACAGCATCATCCGCGAACAGTCTAAGGGAGCTATTCAGATTGTCTCCTAAATCGTTTATAAACACGAGGAAGAGTAGGGGACCCATAACGCTTCGCTGTGGAACGCCAGATATCACTTCTGTTTTACTCGATGACTTACCGTCAATTACAACGAACTGTGTCCTTTCTGATAGGAAATCGTGAATCCAATCGCACAATTGTGGAGATATTCCATAAGCACGCAATTTCATTAGAAGCCGATTGTGGGGTACAGTGTCAAAAGCCTTCCGGAAATCTAGAAATATGGAATCGATTTGAGATCCCTTGTCGATGGCACTTAACACTTCATGTGAATAAAGGGCAAGCTGTGTTTCGCAAGAGCGATACTTTCTGAATCCGTGTTGACTACTGGTTAATAGGTGTGATGCGCGATACCGTTGCCCGTCTGGGATTCGAATCCCCCTTCGGGCATGGATGTTTGTGCCGCCGTTAGTATAAGGTACAGGTTGTCCAGAAAAGGGCTCCCTGATATCAAAATTAAATATCTCGAAAACAAAGATCGATAGAGGAATGCAGTAAACGGCATGTTTATTGTGAAAGCTGTAAGACGTTTAAACAGCAGTTTCAAATAACAGTTACAAATGAAACTTCCTGGCAGATTAAAATTGTGTGCCGGAACCGGGACTTTGGAAAGTAGGAGACGAGGTACTGGCGGAAGTAAAGTTGTGAGGCGGCATCGTGAGCCGTGTCGGGATAGCTCAGTCGGTAGTGTTCTTGCCCGCGAAAAGCAAAGGTCCCAGGTTCGAGTCCCGGTTCCGGCACACAATTTTAATCTGCCACGAAGTTTCATATCAGCGCACACTCGTCTGCAGAGTGAAGTTTCATTCTGGAAATAGTTACAAAAACTGCTAACAGATGGCGCTGTACGCTGTACAGCTCATATCAGCATACATAAGTGAAATAATCGTATGAAAACACTCTTTGCGAACAATCACATCACAATGTTTTCAAAATGTTCACCATGTGAGGTGGCGCAAACGAAGAATGAAATTTGCCATCACATTTCGTAGTGTCTCAACTGAAATGGATTCACATGCCATTGTTAAATGATTCAGGTACGTGTGTTGAAATAAATAGGACGTCCAGCTTGGACGACGATCCTGGACGGCGGTGGAATAAATTGTAATGAACACAGCTTAATGAAATGTACATAAATAGGTCTACGGACCGGACAGGGGGGAATCATAGAAGTGTTCCCTGTATTGTGACGTAGGACATATCTTGAGTTAACAACAGTTATATAACTGACAGGCAATTGTCATGCTTAAAATTATTACGATTGAGACTAGAAAGTGATCACTGAAACCTTTTATTTTATTTTTTCAATATAAAGTTTCGTTAGTTCTTTATGTGATAGTTACGATAAAGTACAGCCTTAAATATTTTTATTAAAATCAGTGCTTTGGCAAAAGTAATCTATTTTCAATAAAAAGAATGCCGTAACTTAATAGAGACTATAATAGTGCAGGAAATTTTCAGTTCAAGCTACAGTTCAGTATAGTTAGCTTATGTTTTTCAATTTATTTGCTAGGACACCACACGCTGAATACGTTTTAGATTTCTTTTCCTAAACCAGGTTTCTTTTCCTAAACCAGATGACGAAAGAGCCTAGCCGGCCGCGGTGGCCGAGAGGACTGAGGCGCTCCAGTCACGGTCTGCACGGCCACTACGGTCGGGGGTTCGAATACCCCCTCGGGCATGGATATTTGTGCCGTCTTTAGTCTTAGCTAGTTCGTAAGTAGTTTGTAAGCTTAGGGACTGATGACCCCGAAATTAAGTCCCATAAGCTATACAAACATTTGAACATTTGAAAGAGCCTATTTTAGGCTCCTGGATGCTCTTTGTGCTACTTAAAAATCCGCCGTCTAGTTACTACTATTGGTAACGTTCCCGACCTAAGGTACCTGTATATAGACGGGCATGGGCATCTGCCATTTTCGTTCCTTCGCGTCGACTCGAGACGGTAACACAGGCCCGCGGTGGAGCGGCTGAGCGCATTGAGGCGCTATGCTCCGATGCGCGAGGTCGTTCCCCGTCGGGGGTTCGAATCCACCCTTGGGCATGGATGTTTGTGTGGTTTTTAGTATTAGCTAGTTCGTAAGTAGTTTGTAAGTTTAGGGACTGATGACCCTGCAGTTAAGTCCCTTAAGCTTAACAAACATTTGAATATTTTTGGCAACATAGGGCAGTCAGTATGCATTCAGCATGGTGGTTGTGCAGCGTGCAATTGTTCTAATTGTTCAGAAAATGGTTTTGTTTCTCCGTGGACCGTGAAAGCCGTAAAGTATTGTTAGTGAACTGTCATCGTGAGAAATAGACACCAATAAGGATTTCAAAACTATGCGAAGTGGATTAATTCATTTGTAAATACACCACGATATCAACACATTCTAAACGGCAGGTTTCAACACTTGTTTTATTAGCGAAGTGTCCGACGCAACAACTTTTTGTTATCGACTTTTATTTATACATATATTGTCGATAACAAACAGTATCAACATACAGGTTAAAAAATATGATTTACTTTTAAGGGTGCATACTGTTTATACCAATTATAATGGACCATACTTGAAACCATGATCGAAACTACTGCGATGTTAAAATGCGCGAACATCGGTGAGTCTACGGCATAGCTATGTTGCAAAGTGTCTAAATTGGACCCTTCTTATTTGCCTAAAGGAAGCAATCGGTTTTAATGACTTAATTAGGTGCTTTCTGCCATAAGTCTAAACTGAAAACCTTTTTAAACATCTACGTTGCTTCGTATTAACTTATTAAAAAAAATTAATTTTAAGTTTAATTTTTTCGAAAAATAAAATAAAAGGGGGGATGCTTGCAAACGATTGAATTTGACTGCAATACCAAATGTTTTGAGGTATCCATTCCTCAGTTATTCATAAATCTTTTATTGCACCCTAGTTTACCGAGCTTTCATAGCTTGTGCACTGAAAAAGCATTTTGTATGAAATTTGAAAAATATTCCGTAAAAAAAAAAAAAAAAAGCACAGTCGTGGGACTGTACTCTGATCAAATTTATCACATCACGATCGAAAACACAGAATTATCAACAAGCAATCGAAGTACATCTGGCATCCAATAAAACTGAGTTGTCCAATTCGAAAAGATTGCTTCGGATACATTCCCAGGTGGGCAATTTATACATACTAGTATTGCCTGTGGTCGAAAATCGACCAATTATGTTTACAATGGTCATTGGGGGTAAAATTATTAAAATTTTACGTATCATGTCGGCGGCCTCGCGTGATTATGTTCGCAACATCAACAACACGATAGAAAATCTTCGCCCATTTGTTCAAACCACATAGAATGACTCGATGAGTGTATCGTACAGACCATGAAGTAAACAAAATAATGCTGTTTCTGCTTTATGGTTGACAGGTTCTTGAATGTACCCTCGTCCGCTCAGCAAAAATAATTGCCCTCGTAAAGCGAAGATCCCATGAGAAAACGTCAGCGTTGTCAAGCGATTGGCTAAAATGAAGAGGCGAATGTAGAACTCGATCCAAGCTGTAGATAGGAAAATTTCTACTTCCTATTACCACTTTTAATGGCTAAATGCACACATAATATTTGTATTCGTGAAATCTACGACAAACAATCTTTCGAATTATGTAACTTTGATTGCCCTTCTTGTATGAGTAAATTAGTAATCTGTACAAAATTTTCGTGTTAGCGTATTTATATAATGATACAATTATTTTTCAAACTATATTAAAATAATTTATTTTTACCAGATTAATTTTCAATCCAAATCTTTATTTACTTTTTAATACATGTATCAGCAGTGGAGCGAGAAATTATATATTCGTGTACCGTATGAAAATACAGACACATAAGAAAGAGACAAATCACTAATATAAGACACGTGAAGAATGGCAAACAAACATCACTGATATAACAAATTTCAAGAATTACAAAGAAACATCAAGTCTATTAATGTAATGTATCGACTCTGCGAACAGCAAGTCTTCTGGGCTCCCATTATAGACTCTCCTGGGACAAGACTATGGCTGATGCTCTGATTCTCTCCGCAGACACACTGAGGGGATGGCTGAGCCGGCCGCGGTGGCCGAGGGGACTGAGGCGCTCCAGTCACGGTCTGCACGGCCACTACGGTCGGGGGTTCGAATCCCCCCTCGGGCATGGATATTTGTGCCGTCCTAGTTCGTAAGTAGTTCATAAGTAGTTTGTAAGTTTAGGGACTGATGACCCCGTAGTTAAGTCCCATAAGCTTACCAAACATTTGAATTTGAATTTAAGGATTCGAACCTCCGACGCGGGAGGCCGCGCGAACCGAAACGTGGCGCTTCAGACCGCTCGGCTACTCCCGCGCGGCCAGAAATCATCCTCAAGAGTGTTATGAAGCCGGACATCCACATTTTTTACATGTGGGCTGTTTAGCCAAATCGGAACACAGTATTCGGCAGCTGAGAATACAATTGCCAAAGCAGTGGTGCGGAGAGTGGAGGCCGTTGCAAGCGATATTTAAAAGCAATAACAGCAGAGAAGTCTGCGTTTGAGAAGCTCACACTGTCGCCGCTTGGAACCAAAATGGCGACGGAAGCTCCCGCTAGAGCAGAATTTGATGTGCATGCCCGTCTATACGCAGGTGCCCTATTCGAACCTACGGCACTTGTATATAGACAGGCATGCGCATCAATTTCTGAAGTAGCTGCTGCTTCCGCCGCCATTTTTGTTCCACGCTGTGATAGCGTGTGCATGTAAAAAGCCGAGTTTCTCCACTGTTATCGCTTTTAAATGTCGCTTGATTTATTTCTAATACGCATACCAAAAAGAAAGTATATATATGGATTAAAAATGTATCTCTTCCTAATAAATTATTGTTAATATGGTTTGACAAATAGTTAAATATATTTTCTGGTATTTGTCCACTTGAGCACGTATGTAGAGCAACCTCAATTTTACGGGATACCAGATGCACTACCAAATCTGCGCTTTAGTTTAGTTTGATACATTCTCTGCGCAAAAATCAAGCAAATTTATCGATTGTCATCCAAGACGAACGTAAAGCTTTTTCACAAGTTATGGTTTCAAAACACTTTTCAGTTAATGCAATTGTAACAGCTATCAGGGCTTTAATAAAATTCTGTCTTTGATAAAATTGGTCAATTTTACTTACGACGTCGGCGGCGTTGAGTGCTTATGTTGACAACGACCTTTAATGCTTTTAAAACTCTTAACAGCTATAATGAAGAAAAAAAAAGTAGTTATTCATGTTTACGAAATTCTTGTCTGTACACTTCTACGGTCAGTAAATTAATTATCCTCGAAAAGCGAACATTTTGTTGCCAAAAACTAAGCTGCCGATGCAGGAACTAAAATTAGCATCGCAGTAGCTGTAACAAAAATTAACATCGCAGTAGCTTCAAACATCGTTACGAACCATATGAGCCATTATAACCAGTGAATTACAGTGTGAAGCATTTAAAAGTAATTAGTATTACTGGGTATGAGGTCCGCCTGATATGCAAAACACTGTTTTTATTTGGCACCCAAACTAGTTTCAGCACCTCTGTGCCATCATCAGTGGGCTTTATATTTATTTCATGCTGTGAAAAACAAATCACTTTTATTTTACTATAGTGCTAGTTGTAAATTTAGGCCTCAATAAGTCATCAGTCTAATTATGGTTTTTTACCTTAATTTACATTTTGTGGTCATACTTATATACTTATTAAGTGGTAGCGTTGTCATCTGCAACAAAAATTCTCTCTTTTAACAAATTGTTAGGTTTTTTTAAATCGCTACTTATAGTGCAAAAACGTAATTTTGGCATCTGGGGATATTTTTATCGTCTGTTTATTCTCTATTACTTACGGTTTCTTTTGTTATATACTTCTTCTTACACCCTGTTTCGCATAGTACACACGTAATACACATATTTTTGTGGACTTTTTTAATCACAACCATTTTCCACTTTAAAAATTCGCCTGTTTACTTTGTTAAACAGGCCATATCCCCAGATGGCAAAATTACGTTTTTGCACCATAAGTAGCGATTTAAAAACCTAACAATTTGTTAAAAGAGAGAATTTTGGTTGCAGATGCCAACGCTACCACTTAATAAGTATGTAAAAAGGGTCCCACATGACCACAAAATGTAAATTAAGGGAAAAAACCAAAATTAGACTGATGACTTTTTTTAGGCCTAAATTTACAACTAGCACAATAGTAAAATAAATGTAATTTGTTTTCACAGCATGAAATAAATATAAAGCCTACTGATGATGGCACAGAGGTGCTGAAACTAGTTTGGGTGTCAAATAAAAACAGTGTTTTGGATATCAGGCGGACCTCATACCCAGTAATTTTTACTGCAAACACGGAAGAAGAGCTGCAAATCAAGAAAATGATGAGTAATTAGTATTGTTATTGCCCAAATGTAGATACTGTTTATCGCCAGTGTATGTATAAATAAAAGTCTGTAACAGTAGTTCGTAGCTTCAGAACCTTCGCTAAAAAGGACGCGTATCGTAACCTGTCGTTTAGAGCATGTAGTAACTGTGCATTAGTGATGGGACAACCGACTGTTTTTAACAACCGATTGGTCAATCGGTTGTTTTTTCGTTCAGTCGGTTTTTTCAGTCGAATGAAACAACCGAATGAAAATAGTCTCTGTGGCTGTATGAATGTTTTCACTCACTGGTGGGGTTTGAGTGGTTTCAGTCGATGCGAAACAATCGAATGAAACCAGTCTCTGTCGGTTGCAGCCGCTATATGAATGTTTTCACTCATTCACTGGGTTTGAGTGGTTTCAGTCGATGCGGGAGCACCGAATGAAACAAGTCTCTGTCCTTTATATGAATGTTCTCGGCATTGAGTGGTTTCACTTGATGCGATACAACCGACTGGAAAAAGTCTTTGTCGGTTTCTGCAGTTATATGGATGTTTCTATTAATTCATCGACTTTGTGTGACTTTATTTGCATACTCCTTCAGCCTTTTCGGGTATAAATGAACCGTGATTCAGCATGAAACATTCTTAAAGACAAATTTTAAGAATATAGCAGTGTGTCCGTATGTCTGTTTCTATTGCATGCAAATCTGCAGTTTTGTTCCAATCTTGATGAAATTTTGCACACTTGACCTTCAAAGCAAGAGAAACGTCACTCCCTGCATCAAATTTAATTCGGTGCATGGCGGAGGGTGCTTTACATACTAACTTCGACAAAAACCACAATTTGGCTGCGATCTTGATGAAATTTTGCACACTAGACCTTTAAAACAAGGCGAAGGTAATTGTGTACAATACATTTCGTAGGTGCATGGCGGAGAGTACTTTACCTACTAACTTCAACAAATTCCGTTTGTATTCGAATTTTAATGATATATTTCACTCTTCACCTTCAAAGAAAGACAATGGTCACCGTCTACATCTACTTTAGTTCGATGCATGAGAGTAGGCATTCCAGAATTCGACGCCAATATAGAGTTTATTCCGATCCTGATGAAATTTAGCACACTTGACTTTCAAAACAAGTGGCATCTAAGATTTTGTATGGTACATAGCGCAGGGATGGAATAAACCTCCACACCGTTTCACCGATAACCACAGAATATCTGTGACAAGAGTGAATAATTATGAAACTTGAGATGAATGTTTTCATACACCGTTGACGAATACAGACGCGCTGAAGGAAATTTACAGCACTGATAAATGTTGTATGTCTTCTCGTACTCCTTCAAATTAGATGGAATTAACAAAAATATTTTTATAAGAAACATTTTTATACAAAATACTTTAATAAACTTTTTTTTACAATATCTAATGTTTTAGTGATCTTCGAATTTGGATCTAGAAAATATGCTCAAAGTTAAAATACTTAACTCTGTCCTACTAGTACCTTAGATATGTATGAACAATAAGCCGCAAACCGCACGTTTCTACCTGTTCCCACTTCGGAGATACAGTATGCGAGATTAAACCTGTAGCGATCATTTTGGAACACCCTGTAGTTTCGACGCTTCTTTATTGAGACAGTACGTAACCGACAACAATCGGCGATGGCACGCCCCGCGACGCCGCCAGACACTGTTGTGTTGAGTTTGGCGCGCGCTTGCTGGCGCTGTCAGCAGTGAAAACGCAAGCGAGGCAGCACCCCCTCTCGAGTCCCCGCTCCCCGCGAAAAACGTACTGCCTCTTTTCACTTTGACTGAATTATCATTCTTTCTTTTAATGTACAAAACTGCAAAAGTGTCGCATGTTTTCATTCGGTTGTTCCCACAGACTACTTTCATTGGAAAAAAAATAATAATAAAGTAAAACTACGACCGACTGACTCTTTCATTCGGTTGGCCCCATCGACTGATTTAACTCAAAAGAAAAGGAATGAGTGGTCCAACCGACTGCGTCGATTTTTTGATTCGGTTGATACCACCGACTGGTTTAACTCAAAAGAACGAATGAATAGTCCAACCGACTGAATCGGTTGTTTCATTCGGTTGGTCCCACCGACTGGTTTCACTCAGAAGAACGAATGAATAGTCCAACCGACTGAATCGGTTGTTTCATTCGGTTGGTCCCACCGACTGGTTTCACTCAGAAGAACGAATGAATAGTCCAACCGACTGAATCGGTTGTTTCATTCGGTTGGTCCCACCGACTGGTTTCACTCAGAAGAACGAATGAATAATTCAACCGATACGAGAAACTACAACCGAATGATCGATTTTTTTCCAACAACCGAATGAATCGATTGTTTTCATTCGATTGTTCCCATCACTACTGTGCATAACTACAAATGAATTAACCCACCTCGCATAGTTTTCAAGATCCTTGTCACGACGACAGTTTATTAACCATATTTACGCCTTTTAGGATCCATTGCAAACGAAAAAACACGAAAACCTTTTCCTGAACGATTAGAACAATTAGAAGGTGCACAGCCCACCATGCTGAAAGCGTACTCACTGCCATATTCTACAATCGCGCTTCGAACCGAAGGAACAAAAATGGCGGATGCGCATGCCCGTCTATATACAGGTGCCCTATGCACGTGCGTCTAAAGCTAGGCAGGGAATCAGTTCTGACGCCATCAGAAAGACACGAAATGCTTAGCAGTGCTACCTGGTGACTCGACCTGGAAGTAGCTTTATTGACGTAAAATGTAAATCTTTATTCACTGAAAATTAACAGTACAACCGTTACTGTACCCGTGACTTCTTACATTTAGTAATAAACAGGATTTGTTAACTATTACTTGCAGATGGGGAAATATTTATCATATGAAACTTTAACGAATTCA
Organism: Locusta migratoria; assembly: GCA_026315105.1. Taxonomy (NCBI): domain Eukaryota; kingdom Metazoa; phylum Arthropoda; class Insecta; order Orthoptera; family Acrididae; genus Locusta; species Locusta migratoria. The sequence continues at coordinate 14,309,451 of CM048754.1, forward strand.
TCGTCTGTTGAAACACAAATCTATTGTTTCAGGTAGAGAAGAAAGTATTGACTCAACATATTCAAATATATTAACAAGTATGCCTGGCAGTTTATAATGGCAAATTTATACTTGTTTAAGAGGGCACTGTCCACAGTTAAGTAAATGCAAGGGAAATATGTAGGTAAATATTACATCACATTTATCGATGAAACACTGCAGTATTATTTGTTTAATTATAGCATTCGGCTCTTCATAATAGTTTCTCTGTTCAAAATTATCACTTTCTGAATGCTGTACTGGCTGCTGTCATGTATAGTCGAAACTTATGGAGAATCAATGAAACCATAACTGGTACCAGTTTTGCATAACGTCTTAAAAAGGTGTCTACTTCTCCATCGACTTTATACTGAGCTGGTTTAGTATCTCTCTTCAATAAACTACATTGTATTGCAGGTTTCAGATAGTGTGTGGTTTTCCCATTCACTTTGCCTTAGTTTTTCAACACACAACACCACATCGAAATTTTTAGCATCTGAAACAAGCGTTCAATATTGCTGTTACAGTGAAAATATACACATTTTATGAATATTTGTTTATATTTCAATATCGGTAGCTTCCGACATAACCTAACTTATACTTGATAATACTAATCGATTGTTAAAAAATTACTGCAACCACTTTTACTACTTATTTGGTATTTTTACCACTAAGATAATTCCCACTGTTTAGCTTTCACTTTACTCTTCGAAACCAACAATATCAAATTAACTGGTGGATTCACATGTTTACATTTTACGTCAATAAAGCTACTTCCAGGTCGAGTCACCAGGTAGCACTGCTAAGCATTTCGTGTCTTTCTGATGACGTCAGAACTGATTCCCTGCCTAGCTTTAGACGCACGTGCCCTATGCGGACCCACTACGTCACGTGACGACCTGTCGCCACCGCAGACAGCGCCGTATAGCGGCCGTATAGTGAGTTGTCGCACCTCCCCCCCCCCCCCCCCAACGCCTCCAGCCAGTGACCCAGCAGCATCGCCGGCCTGCCGGCTTATATTTAGAAGTCCGCCGCTCCGCCACCGCTCGCTCTATAATCGCCGTTTCGCCAGCACCCCCTCCCCCCCCCCCCCCCCAGTACACACATAAACAATAACTTTTTTCCCTCGCGCCCTCGCGCCTCGTTGTAAATCTGTCTGGCGCGGGTTTTAACTCCCGGCCCGGCCGTTCCGCCGCTGACCGCCGCCCGCCGTGAAATACGAGCCCCGGACACCGCGCTGGGGCTTCCCCGCAGGGCTGCCAACCGCCGCCGCCGCCCGCGGGAAATCCCCGCGAGAATTACGCGCTGATGTAATCTGCCGGCGATGACAACCCAGGGCAGGGCGGCATATTTTTTTTTTTTTTTTTTTTTTTTTTTTTCTCTTTCCCAGATCCGGTCGTAACGGCGAGTTAGTGGCTGTATTACTACCCACCGATCGTCGTGCGGGCGCAATTAAGAACCGCTTCGGCTACCGCGGCACTGCCGATCTCCACGGCAGCAGACGAGTGTCAAGTGGTTCAATCGTCCCTGCTCATCGACTGCTACAATTTTTCATGTCTTTTTCACCTTAGTACTGCCGACCAGCACGTGAATACTTTGCAGCTGACACTCAAACCTTCATATGTCAGACACTCAGATAGCTACCAAACGTGGTATATCGAGAAAGAGTATCAACCGAAACTTCTGTATAATTCGTGCTATGTGCTGTCGTCCACGTGAAATAATAGGTAACACGGAGCACAGGAAAAGCCTTTCTGTAGGCATCTGCCATGGGGTAGTTGATAGCAAATGCTTGCCGGTGCGAGGATCTTCGATTCGAACCTTGGTGGAGCGATATATATATATATATATATATATATATATATATATATATATATATATATATATATATTTTGCTTTTGCAAATTGTTCTACGTCGGCAAACGTACACCGAGTATTGCATGGGACAACATGTTCCTGAAATGTAAAACGAATGTTCGAATTTCCTAGCACTGTGTAACGGCAGTTTGCTCCTGCTTCGTTTTATTTGAAAGTAGCTAACCTCTAGAGTATAATTCGTAGAAGAAAGAAACAATTGCCCCATACGTGCGGCAGTTAAAGTAATAATTATAATAATAGTACTAATAACAACAAATGACTGCTAGATAGGCAGCCCACCCCCATGAACTACAGACATTGCCGAGGTGGGGTGGCTTGCGTGCCTCAACGATACAGATAGCCGTACCGTAGGTGCAACCACAGCGGAGGGGTATCTATGGAGAGGCCAGACAAACGTGTGGTTCCTGAAGAGGGGCAGCAGCCTTTTCAGTAGTTACAGGGGCAACAGTCTGGATGATTGACTGAGCTGGCCTTGTAACATCAGCTAATGTGGCTTCGCCACACAGCTACTGCGAACGGCTGAAAGCAAGGGGGAACTACAGCCGTTACCTTTCCCGAGGATATGCAGCTCTTCTGTATGAACATATGATGATGGCAGCCTCTCGGGTAAAATATTCCGGAGGTAAAATAGTCCCCCATTCGGATCTCCGGGCGGGGACTACTCAGGAGGATGTGATCATCAGGAAAGACAATACTGGCATTCTACGAGTCGGAGCGTGGAATGTTAGATCCCTTAATCGAGTAGGAAAATTAGAAAATTTATAAAGGGAAATGGATAGATTGAAGTTAGATATAGTGGGGATTAGTGAAGTTCGGTGGCAGGATGAACAGGATTCCTGGTCAGGTGAGTATAGGATTATAAATACAAAATCAGTTGGGGGTATCACAGGAGTAGGATTGATAATGAATAAGAAAATAGGAATGCGGGTAAACTACTATGAGCAGCACAGTGATCGCATTATCATTGTCAAGATAGATACGAAGCCAACACCGACAACAGTAGTACAGGTTTATATGCCAACTAGCTCTGCCGATGATGAGGAGATCGAAGAAATATATAAGGAGCTAAAGGAAATTATTCAGACAGTTAAGGGAGAGGAAAACTTAATTGTGATGGGAGACTGGAATTTGGTAGTTGGAAAAGGAAGAGAAGGAAAAATAATAGGTGAATATGGACTGGGCAGGAGGAATGAAAGAGGAAGCCGCCTGGTAGAATTTTGCACGTAACATAATTTAGTTATAACAAACACTTGGTTCAAGAATCACAAAAGAAGGTTGTATACTCGGAAGAGACCAGGAGACACCGGGAGATACCAGATAGGTTTTATAATGGTAAGACATAGATTTCGGAACCAGGTTCTACAGTGTAAGACATACCCAGGGGCAGATATAGACTCTGACCATAACTTGTTGGTTATGAACTGTAGGCTGAAACTAAAGAAACTACAAAAAGGTAGGAAAATAAGGAGATGGGACCTGGATAAACTGAAGGAACCTGAGGTTCTTAAGAATTTCAGAGGTAGCTTTAGGCAACAATTGACAGAAACAGGGGAAAATAAAACAGTAGAGGAGGAATGGGTAGCATTGAGAGATGAAATAGTGAAGGCAGCAGAGGACAAAATAGGTAGGAAGTCAAGACCAACAAAAAATCCTTGGATATCTCAGGAAATACTAAATTTAATCGATGAAAGGAGAAAATATAAAAATGCAGTAAATGAAAAAGTCAAAATGGAGTACAGACGACTAAGAAATGAGATTGACAGGAAGTGCAAAATGGCTAAGCAGGAGTGGCTAGAAGGCAAATGCAAGGATGTAGAAGAATGTATAAATAGGGGAAAAATAGATACAGCCTACCGGAAAATAAAAGAAACATTTGGAGATAAAAAACAGCTCTATGAATATCAAGGACACTGATGGAAAACCAGTTCTCAGTAAAGAAGGGAAAGCTGAAAGGTGGTAAGAGTATATAGAGAGGCTCCATGAAGGAAATGAACTAGCGGCAATATTGTAGAAAGGGGAGAAGAAGTAAATGAAGATGAAATAGGAGATACTGTACTGAGAGAAGAATTTGACAGAGCACTGAAAGACCTAAGTCGAAACAAGGCCCCTGGAGTAGATGATATTCCTTCAGAGCTACTGAAGTCTCTGGGAGAACCAGCCATGAAAAAATTGTTTCACCTGGTGTGTAAGATGTATGAGACAGGCGAAGTACCCTCAGACTTTAAGAAAAATGTTATAATCCCCATCCCTAAGAAAGCAGGTGCAGACAGGTGTGAAAACTACAGAACCGTCAGATTAATAAGTCATGGCTGTAAAATATTAACGCGAATTGTATACAGAAGGATGGAAAAGCTGGTAGAAACCGACCTCGGGGGAAGATCAGTTTGGGTTCAGGAGAAATGTAGGAACACGGGAGGCAATACTCACTTTACGGCTTATCCTAGAAGATAGATTAAGAAAAGGCAAACCTACATTTCTAGCTTTTGTAGATTTGACGAAGGCTTTTGACAATGTTGATTGGAATAAACTATTTACAGTTCTGAAGCAAGCAGGAGTAAAATATAGGGAGCGTAAGGTTATTTACAACTTGTCCAAAAACCAGACAGCGGTTTTCAGAGTTGAAGGGCATGAAAGGGATGCAGTGGTTGGAAAGGGATTAAGACAGGGTTGTAGTCTTTCTCCATTGTTGTTCAATTTGTACATTGAGCAAGCTATAAAGGAAAGCAAGGAGAAATTTGGAGAAGGAATTAAAGTCCAGTGTGAATAATTGAAAACATTGCGTTTTGCCGACGACATTGTAATAATCTCAGAGACAGCAAAAGACCTGGAAGAGCAACTGAACGGAATGGACAGTGTGCTGAAAGGCGCATATAAGATGAACATTAACAAGAGCAAAACTAGGGTAATGGAGTGCAGTGTAAGAAAATCAGGTGATGCTGAAGGAATTAGATTGGGAAACGAAGCAGTAAAGGAGGTAGATGAGTTTTGTTACTTGGGCAGTAAAATAACAATTGATGGTCGCAGTACAGAGGATATAAAATGCAGAATGGCAATGGGTAGAAAAGCGTTCTTGAAAAGGAGAAATTTGTTAACATCGAATATTGATTGAAGCCTAAGGAAGTCCTTTCTGAAGGCATTTGTATGGAGTGTTGCCTTGTATGGGAGTGAGACATGGACGATAAACAGTGCGGACAGGAAGAGGATAGAGGCTTTTGAAATGTGGTGCTACAGAAGAATGCTGAAGATTAGGTGGGTGGATCGCGTAACTAATGAGGAGGTACTGAACAGAATTGGGGAGAAAAGGAATTTCTGGCATACCTTGACTAAAAGAAGGGATAGATTGATAGGACACATTCTTAGACATCAAGGAATTGTGAACTTAGCGTTGGAGGGAAGTGTATTGGGTAAAAATCGCAGGGGAAGACCAAGAGATGGATACAGTAAGCAGATTCAGACAGATGTGGGTTGTCGTTGTTATGTGGAGATGAAGAGGCTTGCTCAGGATAGGGTATTGTGGAGAGCTGCATCAAACCGGTCTCCGGACTGAAGACCACAACAACAACAGATAGGCAGCACCGCCGTTTAGCGGATGTGCGTGTTGTGGCTAGAGTGCCGTGTGTTGTGTTTGCCCACAACATGATGTGGGTCTGACGTTGCTGTCCAGTCCGCACGCTATTGCTGCTACCGCAGCTGACAGTGTTGTTCTGCGAAATGAAGCCATGGAACGTTGTAGACACTCTCTTCCAACAATTATCAACGCACTGCAGTTAAATAAAAAGCTCTAGGCGGGGCTTGAACCCACGATCCTCTGTTCGATGAACTAACGCTCTATCGACTAGCCTACGGTAGCACGATGTGATGAGCTCTCACAGTTATGCTTTACTTCTACTCCATAGGTCAGGTGTTACTTATTATTATACTTTACGCACGTTCTCCTGGACGGCAGCACATAGCACGAATTATATATATAGGGTTGCCAGATCTCCGGGCGCCGCCCGGAGTGCCCGGGCTTGGAATGAATTCTCCGGGTCTACGGGCCAATGACTCTCATCTCCGGGCTTCAATGTAACGTTCATCTAAACTTTTTTTCTTTTTTTTTTTAAGACGCTTTTTAAGTACTATGTAGTACTATGTAGCGACGATCTACATCGAACTTAACGTAACTTAAACTAAGGACGAACACAACATCCATGCCCTAGGGGGGGATTCGAACCTCTGGCGGAAGCAGCTTCGCGCACCGTGGCAAGACGCCTCAGTGCGCTCGGCCATTCTGGCCGGCTCCTCTCTAGTAATTATGAATAACTTTATACAAATGTCAATTTCTTATAGAAACAAACGCTACTTTTCTATTCTTCCTCTGGAAACTTTTCATTGTTGCGTCGGTAGTAATCGGCTAGCGCATTATTAAGCAAACACTGTTGCGGCAACGTGTCAACTGGCGACGTCTATTATTTGTGTTCGTTCGTTCATTGCTTGTTATCAGTTTACCGGCAATTTTTGGAATACTCGGATCGTGTGTGAACAGACAAGCTTACATTAACTCAGATTAGTGATTGATAACAGTGAAATGAAGAGACGATATCTAAGTTCGTTCCGTGAAGAATGGTTGCAGGAAGAAAATTTTATAAAGAGTGGCTACAAAAAGTCGATACTGATGAGAGTATTGGCCAAGGGGGAGGGGGGGCACGTCTGGTCTCCGGGCCTGCCTCGAGTTCAATATGGCAACCCTAATTATGTAGTTTAGGCTGACACTCTATCGTTCTACAACGTTTGGTACCAATCTGAGTGTCTAACATCTGAAGGTTAGGGTGTGAGTGCGGTTTGTTTTAGAGAGCCTGAATAGAGAGAGAATGCCAACTGGCCGGTCGCCGCCATGTTTTTACCAGACTGCGCTCGGGCCGTGCTCATACGAGTGTAAGTCAATTATGATCCGCAAAGTAGTTATATAATTTTATTGTAATAAAATACGAAACTTAAATCTCCGCGAGAATTACGCGCTGATGTAATCTGCCAACGATGACAACCCAGGGCGGTGGACACTTTTTTTTCTTTTCTCCGATCTGGTCGTAACGGCGAGTTAGGGGCTGTATTACTGCCCACCGATCTTCGTGCGGGCGCAATTAAGAACCGCTTCGGCTACCGCGGCACTGCCGACCTCCACGGCAGCAGACGAGTGTCAAGTGCTTCAATCGTCTCTGCTCATCGACTGCTATAATTTTTTTTATGTCTTTTTGACCTTAGTTCTGTCGACCAGTGCGTGAATAATTTGTAGCTCAGTGCGGTTTGTTTAAGAGAGCCTGTATTGAAGGAGAGTGGCCAATTGGTCGGTCGACGCCATGTTTTTACCAGACTGCGCGCGGTCCGTGCTCTTACATAGCGACCCAGGCAGAAAAGCAGCCAATCAACGATTGAAATAAGGCATCATTTCCACCCATGAGACCAATTAAGCACATCTTATAGATTTGTGTTTTAAAATTTTCCTGACGAATTTCTTGATTGAAATTATGTTGGACGTACAGCCCGCTACCATTGCAACGACATCTGGCTGTACACCCGACATCATCTTATAGATTATCAATCACTGCTTGATTAAAAATACCATTCATCTAGGTTTATAAATTTATACATTTTCAAGCAAATAGGTCTCGTAAAACATTATCTATGACTGTCGAATGTGAATAGCATATGATTCTTCAGTTTCTCCCGGCGTCTTTGATAATCAAAATTTCCACGGATGTACTGCCGGTCTACAGTGTCCAGCGGGCACAATATTTCGGCGACCATACATGTCGCCATCATCAGGTGAACTGACGGACTGAGCTCCTGGAAACGCGCCGGCACGGAGATCCGCACGCTACGGCTGCTCGAAGGGACCTGGGTTCTAGCCCGGTGGCGGGCCATTTAAATACCCTCGGCCCGCGGAGCGACCCCTCCGCGGTCCGCGCAGTGGAACCGATTGCATCGGCGTCTGAGATGACGTCGGTGTGAGGACTCTGTCCGCCGTGGTCGTCACTTCGTTATGTTTGCTAGATTTACTCTTAATTAGGCCAAGATATAACCGCAGTCACGGTTTATGAGGTCGTCACTTGTGCGAATTTCATTGGCCTCTCTAACGACGCAGTCCCAGTATCTCGACGTCTGTACCAGAATCCTACTGCGTTCATACTCCATGGCGTGATTCTCCGACAAACAATGTTTAGCGACCGCCGACTTGCTCGGATACATCAATCGTGTGTGCCTCTGGTGTTCAACGCATCGATCCTCGACGGTACGCATCGCCTGTCCGATATATGACTTGCCACACTGACACGGAATCTGGTACACGCCGGCCTTCCTCAAACCGAGATCGTCTTTGGCGCTCCCCACCAGTGCACGAATTTTATTCGTCGGACAAGAAACAGTTCCAACCTGGTGTGTTCTCAAAATGTGTCCCACCCACCTACCACTTCTCTTAGGATACGCGAAAAACGCCGTTTTGTTCCCGATCATGTTGAGCACCTCCTCATTAGTTATCTTCATACCTTCATCATTCATCTGTAGCACCACATTTCAAAAACTTCTATCATCTTTTCGTCTGAAGTGCTTATCGTCAATATTTCACTCCCATACAATGCTACATCTATAAATGAAGTGAGCGCTCCCGATCGCGAACTATTCTGCGCATGGGTGATCCGGACATTCAAAGAAGCTCTGAAAATGTCCTCCGCACATAAACCCATTTGGGCACGTCATAACAGCCCGGAATACTTCGGCTATTTTGAGAGGTGCAATTAGTGGACCATCTCCAGCCTTGACGGCAGCAAAACGGTCCTCTCTGTGGCTCCTTCGCGTACTCCCGACACCCAAAATTTACGCACTGTTACGCGCACCTGCCCCAACTGACACCATCTGGTCCCGAAAGCGAAGTGCTTACCCCGCCACGCCAGCACTAATCCGACCCTCCCCAGCGCGACGGGAGCAACATTGGAAGTGAGCGGGCAAGTGGCGCCCCGTCCAGACGAAAGAGGTTCCCTTTCCCCGCAACTGTCACTCCCCGCAAGTGTCACAAATTCCCTTGAAACGTGGGTATGCAGTGTTAATAACGTCGAGTGTCTGGAAGAGCATATCTTTGGCTACGCGAGGACAGTCTTTGGTGCGCACTGCCCGTGTAAAACAAATAATTAATTGAAATAAAGAGTTTCAGCTTGGTAGGCGATGTGAGATGTTTATTTTATTAAAATTCACAACATATCAAATGTTCAAATGTTTGTTAAGCTTAAGGGACTTCACTATGGGGTCATCAGTCCCTAACCTTACAAACTACCCATGAACTACCTACAACTAAGGACAGCACAAATATCCATGCCCGAGGGGGGATTCGAACCCCCGACCGTTGTGGCCGTGCAGACCGTGACTGAAGCGCCTCAGTCCCCTCGGCCACCACGGCCGGCCACAACATATCGATTTCGACCCTGTGATGGATCGTCATCAGTGCGTCCTGGTAGATTTTCGTCGAGGTAAGCACTAAAACGATGTTGGCAGTGAGCTGGGGCACCATCTTGTTGAAAGTAAAACCTTCCGTCTGCATACAAGTCTCGGATGGCAGGTAAACTGGATGTCTGAACTTTCTGAAGATACACCTCACCCGTAACTGTGCAGTCAAAGAAGAATGGCCCAATGGAGGCCCGTTAAGACAACCCACGCCACAGATTTACACCTGGCAACCTCACAACTAAAGTCAGGGCTCCCGATCGCGAACTATTATGCGCAAGTCTAGGGTGATGTTCCGGACATTCAAAGAAGCTCTGAAAATGTCCTCCGCACATAAACCCATTTGGGCACGTCATAACAGCCCGGAATACTTCGGCTATTTTGAGAGGTGCAATTAGTGGACCATCTCCAGCCTTGACGGCAGTAAAACGGTCCTCTCTGTGGCTCCTTCGCGTACTCCCGACACCCAAAATTTACGCACTGTTATGCGCACCTGCCCCAACTGACACCAACTGGTCCCGAAAGCGAAGTGCTTACCCCGCCACGCCAGCACTAATCCGACCCTTCCCAGCGTGACGGGGGCAACATTGGAAGTGAGCGGGCAATTTGCGCCCCGTCCAGACGAAAGAGGTGCGCCGGAGCGAGGCGTCGTGGCGTTAACGTCGGGCCGGATGCGCGTAAATCGTGGCTCTTAAGCCGCGACTGTCACGCCGCGGACACCGGACCAGAGGTCCGCGCCCGGGACGCACCGCGGCGAGGCGAAACAACCAACAACCGACAACCGCAACAACCGGCCGAGTAATTGCGACAAACGGCGCCGCCGTAGCTCATCTGCGGCCGAGCACTAAAACCGTCAGTGGCGGCAATATTACTGCAGTGTTTTGTCTGCGAACAGACGGCACCCAGTCCGCAAGCAGAAGCGTCGGTCTGGGAGCTGCCCAGGGCAGGGGAACAGCATCGCCGCGTATACCGCGAAATACACCTTCAACTAAAGGACAAGTCTTTCAGGGGGAGAGAAAAACGGAGAGCGAGTCATGGAGAGAGTGAGAGAAAGAGATAGAGAAATACAGAGAGAGGGGGGGAGAATGAAGGAGGTAGGGAGGCAGAGAGAAAAACGTAAGTAGAGGTAGAGAGGGAGAAGAGAGAGAGAATGAAGGAGGCAGAGAGAAAAAAAAGATACATAGAGGTAGAGAGGGAGAAGAGAGAGAGAGGGAGAGAATGAAGGAGGTAGCGAGGCAGAGAGAAAAACATAAGTAGAAGTAGAGAGGGAGAAGGGAGACAGAGAGAATGATGGAGGCAGAGAGAAAAAAGATACATAGAGGTAGAGAGGTAGAAGAGACAGAGAAAGAGAGAATGAAGGAGGTCGGGAGGCAGAGAGAAAAACAGGTAAGTAGATGTAGAGAGGGTGAAGAGAGACAGAATGAAGGAGGCAGATAGAAAAAAGATACATAGAGGTAGAGAGGGAGAAGAGAGACAGAGGGTATTTTTTTTTTTTTTTTTGTGGTTTTAGGGCGCACAACTGCTAAGGTCATTAGCGCCCAGACAAGAACAGAGATTCGCTAGACCTCTTATATATATAAAAAAAAAAAATTGGTAACTGCTAGTTAGAATATCAAGAGAAGGCTAAAAACGAAAGATAAAAAACAATTAAAAGGGTTAAATATCCTTTGATGAATTGGCCAAGTTGATAAAACGCAATACTCGAGCAGCTGCTCGTGTGTTATCAGCTAAAATTTCCTCCAGAGTAGACGGAAAGTGAAGGGCTACACGGAGATGATTAAAGTTAACACAAGACAGTAAAACATGTCGCACCGTCAGCAGTTCACCGCAGGAGCACAGCGGTGCAGGGTCGGCGGATAGCAAGTGACGGTGGCTGAAACGGCAGTGACCGATCCGCAACCGGGCCACGATGACCTCCTCCCGCCGAGAGGGGCGTGAGGAGGTCCTCCAAGCGGTCGGGATCGGTTTTACACTTCTCAATTTATTGTCGTACAGTGAGAACCACGCACTGTGCCTGGACGACGCGATACTCCGGCGAAGAGCCCGTTGAACATCGTCAGATGGGACGCAAAAGGTAGCCATGCGAGGCAAAAGAGCTGCTGCCTTGGCTGCTATGTCGGCGGTCTCATTCCCGGGCACACCCACGTGGCCAGGGACCCACAGGAAAGAAACGTGACAGCTGTCATCTGCTAGCAACTGGAGGGAGCGTTGGATCCGATACACGAGAGGATGGTTCGAGAAAGGGTCCTTAAGACTCTGCAGGGCACTAAGGCAGTCCGAACATATGGCATAGAAAGGGTGGCGGTGGCGGCAGGTATACAAAACGGCCTGGTGGAGGGCGAAAAGCTCAGCCGTGAAGTTTGAGCACCGGTCAGGGAGCTTGTATTGGAAACGGTTGTCCCCGACGACGAAGGCATATGCGTGTTTCTCAGGCTTCCGTACACAATACACTATATTTATTCGTGTTTTTGGCCTCCTTTTCCGCAGTAGCAGTTATACCATTTGTATAGGTTATAGGACCGTCTTATGCAACTGTAAATTAGTCTACTTTAGACCAGACGCGTTTCGCTTTATTCTAAAGCATCTTCAGTGGTCAGGATTTTTTATCCTTTCGTCTTCATGTGTGATTTGTAGCACATTGCCACTTGCTGTCACGGCGTATATTTACACTTCTTTTACACAAACACTTCTTACAAAAGTTTTTTTTCTAAAATAGCCTGCCAGGCCACAGAAATGGCTACTTTTCAAAAACGTTTGTAAGAAGTGTTACTATAAAAGAAGTGTAAATAGTGTAAATGTAATCAGTGACAGCAAGTGGCGATGTGCTACAAATCTCACATGAAGACGAAAACATAAAAATCCTGACCACTGAAGATGCTTTAGAATAAAGCGAAACGCACAGTGCGTGGTTCTCACTGCACGACAATAAATTGAGAACTGTAAAACCGATCCCGACCGCTTGGGGGACCTCCTCACGCCCCTCTCGGCGAGAGGAGGTCATCCTGGCCCGGTTGCGGATCGGTCACTGCCGTTTCAGCCACCGTCACTTGCTATCCGCCGACCCTGCACCGCTGTGCTCCTGCGGTGAACTGCTGACGGTGCGACATGTTTTACTGTCTTGTGTTAACTTTAATCATCTCCGTTTAGCCCTTCACTTTCCGTCTACTCTGGAGGAAATTTTAGCTGATGACACACGAGCAGCTGCTCGAGTTTTGCGTTTTATCAACTTGGCCAACTTATCCAAGGATATTTAACCCTTTTAATTGTCTTTTTAGTTCGTCCGCTCCCAGTGACGGCTGAGCGGCGTGGTCTGCGCGTGCAGGTGGAGGGAGAAGTTCCCCCACCTAGCTGCTTCATGCACTTGCTGCTTGAGCCGCTAACGATATCACGCAAACCAAAAGAAACAGTTTCTGGATAATTTCTCGCGTTTAAGTTTAGAGTTATCTCTATATCTTGGCATTATGGAATTTATTAGTCAGATGTAGCAGAGTGCAGAACACTTCAAAGAAGAAATTTTGTAGCACTGATCTATGTAATCTAGCAGGCAGACGTTCACCTCGAAATGGCTCTCATCAGCAGAAGGCAAACACGTGATTTTAATTCTATTGGGGGGCCTCTCGCTATTGCCGATCGCTCTTCGGAAAAGAAGCGAGATACGTTTGGCATAATAGTCCGCATGTTTTAGTTCGGGAACTATTGCACATATTTTAGTTCGCGACCGATCACGCATATTTTAGCCGGTCGCGGTGGCGGAGGGGACGGAGGCGCTCCAGTCACGGTCTGCACGGCCACTACGGTCGGGGGTTCTAATCCCCCCTCGGGCGTGGATATTTGTGCTGTCCTTCGTCTTAGTTAGTTCATAAGTAGTTTGTAAGTTTAGGGACTGATGACCCCGTAGTTAAGTCCCATAAGCTATACAAACATTTGAACGTTTGAACAAAACGGCAATCAATGGAATGGAGGCACACTTCATCCCCAACGAAGGTTAAGACTGAGCAAATCTTGACAGATCGAAAAGATTTCTTACTGCGAGGCCAAAACAATGAATGCACGTCGTTAGTACGAGACCATCAAGAAATTGCGCTGCGTAATGCCGAACAAGTGCCAAGGATACCCATTAGATTTCTATCTGATTATGCTGAAGCGATAGCTCCTTACTTAACAGCCATATACAACCGCTCTCTCAAAGAAGGATCTGTACCAAAGGATTGGAAAGTTGCACAGGTCACACCTATATTCTAGAAAGACAGTAGGAGTAATCCACTAAACTACAGGCCTATTTCATTGACGTCAATTTGCACCAGGCTTTTGGAACATATCCTGTATTCAAACATTATGAATTATTTCCAACAGAACGATCTATTGACCCAAGGTCAACATGGATTTAGAAAATATCGTTCATGCGAAACACAACTAGCTCTTTATTCAAGCGAAGTGATGGGTGCTATCGACAAGGGTTCGCAAAACGATTCCGTATTTCTTGATTTCCAGAAGGCTTTTGACACCGTACCTCACAAACGGCTTTTAATGAAATTGCGTTGTTATGGTATATCGCCCCAAATTTGCGGTTGGATAGGGGATTTCTTGTCAGAGAGGACACAGTTCGTAGTAATCGATGGTAAAGCATCGACTAAAACAGAGGTGATATCGGGCGTTCCACAGGGTAGTGTTATTGGTCCTCTGCTGATCCTTATTTACATAAACGATTTAGGGGAAAATCTAAGTAGCTCTCTTAGGTTGTTTGCAGATGACGCCGTCATTTACCGTCTAGTAAAATCATCTAAAGATCAAAACCAACTGCAGAACGATCTGAATAAGATATCAGTATGGTGTAAAAATTGGCAATTGACTCTAAATAATGAGAAGTGTGAAATCGTCCACATGAGTACGAAAAGAAATCCGTTAAACTTTGTTTACAACATAAATCAAGCGAATGTGAAGGCCGTTAACTCCACAAAATACCTAGGAATCACTATTACTTCAGACTTAAACTGGAAAGAACACGTAGATAATATCGTGGGAAAGGCGAACCAGAGACTGCGTTTTATTGGCAGAACCCTTAAAAGATGCAACAGAACTACAAAAGAAACTGCATACACTACGCTTGTCCGTCCATTTTTGGAGTATTGCAGCCCAGTGTGGGATCCTTATCAGGTAGGTTTGACGGAGGACATCGAAAGAGTCCAAAGAAGGGCAGCTCGTTTCGTATTGTCACGATACAGGGGAGACAGCGTTACGGAAATGATACAGGATCTGGGTGGGAATCATTACAACAACGGCGCTTATCGCTGCGGCGTGGGCTACTTGCGAAACTCCAATCGCCAACATTCTCCTCCGAATGCGAAAATATATTGTTGACTCCCACTTACATAGGTAGAAATGATCATCAGAATAAAATACGAGATATCAGAGCTCGAACGGGGAGATTCAGGTGTTCTTTCTACCCGCGCGCTATTCGAGAATGGAATGGGAGATAAATAGTATAATTGTGGTTCGATGAACCCTCTGCCAGGCACTTAAATGTGATTTGCAGAGTATCCCATGTAGATGTAGGATTACTGTCAAAGGTGTGTTTTTTCACGATAATGCCCGACCTGACACGGCGAATGTGACCAAACAACTGTTACGGGAATTTCACTAGGATGACTTGAATCATCCTCCGTATCGCCGGGACCTCGGTAGTAGCGAAAATCCAATGTTTGTATATCTTATGGGGCTTACCTGCGGGAACAGCAGTCCCTATACTTACCAATTACTCATGAATTAACTCACACTAAAGACGACACAAACATCCATTTCCGAGGGAGGATTCGAACCCACGACGGCGAACGGCCTCGCGCATCGCAGCATAGCGCCTCAGTTCGCTTGGCCACTCAGCCGGGGCTCGCTTCTAGCGATTTTCATCTATTCGTACACCTGAATTCTGTCCTTGCTGGTCAACAGTTCCAACTATGATGACGTGCTTAAAGAACATGTTACCACATGGTTGAATACACAGGCGGCAACCTTCTATAAAGAAGGCGTACAAAAACTTTTGCCACGCTATGACAAGTGCCTACAAAATTTCGGAAGCTATGTAGAAAAGTAGATTAATAGTTGGAGATTTTTCTACAATAATTTTTTCTGCCTCTGTTGTTATTGTTGTTGTTGTTGTTGTTGTTGTGGTCTTCAGTCCGCAGACTGGTTTGATGCAGCTCTCCACGCTACCCTGTCCTACAAGTCTCTTCATCTGAGAATACGTTCGGCAACCTACATCCTTTCGAATCTGCTTACTGTATTCGTCCCTCGGTCTCCCTCTACCATGTTTACCCCACACGCTTGCTTCTAATGCTAAGTTGGCAATTCCTTGATGTCTCAACTTGTGTCCTTCTCTTGGTCAGGATATGCCACAAACTCCTTTTCTCCCCAATTCGGTTAAGCACCCCCCTCATTAATTACGTGATCTACCCATCTAATTTTCATCATTCGTCTGTAGCACCACATTCCAAAAGCTTCTATCATGTTTTTATCTGAACTCCTTATCGTCGACGTTTCACTCCCATACAATGCTACACTCCAGACAAATGCTTTCAGAAAGGACTTCCTCACATTTAAATTAATATTGGATGTTAACAAGTTTCGCTTCTTTAGAAACGCTTTTCTTCCCATAGCCATTCTGCATTTTATATCTTCTTTACTTCGGCCATCAGAAGTTATCTTGCTACCCAAATAACAAAATTCATCTACTACTTTTGTCTCATTACCTAATGTAATTCCTTCAGCATCGCCTGATTTTCTGACATTACATTCCATTACCTTCGTTTTACTCTTGTTAATGTTCATCCTATATCTTCCTTTCAAGACTGTCCATCCCATTAAATTGCTCTTCCAGATATTTGGCGGTCTCTGACAGAATTACTATGTCATCGGCAAACCGCAATGTTTTTATTTCTTCTTCCTGTACTTTAATGCCCTCTCCAAATTTAACCTTCCATTCCTTCACTACTTGCTCAATGTACCGATTGAACGACATTGGGGAAAGGCTACAACCCTGTCTCACTCCCTTCCCAACCTGTGCGTCCCTTTCTTGCCCTTCGACTCTAATAACCGCTGTCTGGTTTTTGTATAGGTTGAATATAACTCTTCGCTTCCTATATTTTACCCCTGCTACCGTCAGACTTTGGAAGAGTGTATTCCAGTCGACATTGTCAAAAGCTTTCTCCAAATCGACAAATGCTAAAAACGTAGATTAATCTGTCTTCTAAGATAAGTCGTAATGGGAGTCTTGCCTCCCGTGTTTTAACATTTCTCCTAAATCCAAGCTGATTTTCGTCGAGGTCGGATTCGACAAGTTTTTCCATTCGTCTGTAAATAATTCGTGTAAGTATTTTGCAACCATGGCTTATTAAAGTGTTAGTTCTGAAATTTTCACACTTGTCTGCACTTGCTTTCTTTGCAACTGGAATTAAGATATTCTCCTTGAAGTCGGAGGATATTTTCCCCTGTCTCATACATCTTGCATACAAGGTGGAACAATTTTTTCACGACTGACTTTCCTAACGAAATCAGCAGTTCAGACGGAATATCATCTACTCCAGGGGCCTTGTTTCGACTCAAATCCTTCAGCGCTCTGTCAAATTCTTCTCGCAGTATCATATCTCCTTCCTCATCTTGGGGGACTGATGACCTAGCTGTTTAGTTCCCTCAAAAAACCAACAACAACAACAACTTTCTCATCTTCAAAAAAATGTTCAAATGTTTGTAAGTCTTATGGGACTTAACTACGGGGTCATTAGTCCCTAAGCTTATAAACTACTTATCAACTAGCTAATCGTAAGGACGGCACAAATATCCATGCCCGAGTGGGGATTCGAACCCCCGACCGTAGTGGCCTTGCAGACCGTGACTGAAGCGCCTCAGTCCCCTCGGCTTTCTCATCTTCCTCCACTGCATCTGTATAGTTTAGTTCTTTTTTCTGTATCTGTACACGTTTGTCTTACATAACCAAAGGGAACTTACTTTGTGGACGTCTCTCGTACTTGGGGCTGTGAGGGGCAGCAAATGTTTCCTATCGGGAGGCTGCTGCTTATTTACGAGTGGAGAAATGCCCCCACCGTCGGAGTTAGCATAGCGTGAACTTAACAGCGTTCGCGCAAGTGCAACGAACCAGCTCTGACAAGACTCTCAACACGGCATAGCGTCACGAGTAATTACGCACATACATTACGGAGTAATAAACCAGTACGCAAACACACACACACACACACACACACACACACACACAGAAGTCGGGCCGTACATAAAGCTCTGGAGAGGTAAGTATTGTGGACAGTGGGCTAGACACATGTTCCGCCGCGGGTGGAATAGACCGCAGACGGGCTGGCAAGGACCAGGAATGCCGCGCGCGAGGAGGTCGATCCCTGCGCTGACGAAACGCAGTGCAGGGTATTTATGAATATGTGGCCGGCGCGGCGCGGTGTGTTTTACGCGTCACGCACAAGCTGCTAATTGGGCGCAGCTGTTTATCGCACGCCAGAGTGAAATACAGGAGCATTCTCGCACCCTGCGCCAGACACGATCATTGCGCGAGCCGTAATGTTCTCAGCGCAGATGGTATTAACGGCATGCCGCGAAAACACCGAGGCTGCAGGAGTCATCGACATCTGCTGGAACTTGCAGTGGGACACCGACCTTGAAAGGTTTAAAAATGTTTGTAATTCTATCGGACCGAACTGCGTGGTCATCAGTCCGTAGCGTACAAACTACTTAAACCTAGGTAAACTAACCTAAGGACAACACACATACACCCATGCCCAAGGGAGGACTCGAACCTCCACGGCCAGCAACCGCGCGCTCCGCAGCGAGACGCTTTAGATCGCTCGGCTACTCCACCGCGGCTTGAAACGTGGGTATACAACGTTAATAACGTTGAATGTCTGTCAAAGCATACCTTTGGCTCCGCGAGGACAGTCTTTGGTGTGCGCTGTCCCGCGTAAAACAAATAATTAATTGTAGAAATCTTCCCATTCCATTTTTACGTGGTGTCGTGCAGCAACCGTGTTCAGTTGAATTCTTGAATAACAGAACGTCTTGGTTGCAAATAATTTTTATTACAACGACGCGTTTCGCTCGGTTAGGGCATCTTCAGATATTTGACAAAGGAGAAAATATTGATACAGAACTTACAATATTTACATGGACATTAATTCGAAATTTTTTAGCTACAAGCCAATCTGAAACTGTTTTAAGGTATTATGATAATGTACGGTACTAATGTTTTATGTACTCTGTGGTGGAGGGTGTTCAGATTAAAATGCGGTCATAGGGTATCTTACAGAGACAATAATAAGTAACACTGACTGTTGAAAACAGATTGATACAGTGTTTAACTGAATGGATACTGCAAGGTTTACCTTGTTTGATGTCCCTGTACCTTAGGTCGTCAACAACTTGCGTCGGTAGAGGTAAAAGTTCTGCCTGAGGCAGCGTTCACAAGGTAAGTGTCAACAACACTGTAGGTGTTGGGTCGGTCGGATAACAGTTGTTAATTTAAAATATGGACACCTTTTACATAAAATACCAATAACACATGACTGCAATTTGTAAGGATGCCCAGTTATATTACTTAAAAATTTCCATAAAAGTGTCGAAAAAGGTTTGGTCTTTTGAGGTCAACTCATCGTTAAGAAGTCTCGGGTGTTTAAAATCAACCCGCTTAGAAATCTCAAATTCTTCCAGGATGTTTGACTTCCATCCTTTTTGGGCATAATGCAAAATTTCTACGTTATCTAAGGTGGGACCTTGATGGCCAGGAGACTTTAAATGCTCGGCAAAGGAGAGTATTCCTTTTTTTGCTCCTTTTTTGTTAACAAATGTTCACTGAAACGTGTTTTGAATGCCCTAATAACTAATTGGGATTTCGGGATGAATGACTAACACGAAACGGACCTGAGGTTGAAGTTTAAACTGTACACCGCAAATATTGCGGAAACGGAAAGTGCGATTGATGTGCGGTTTTCACAGAATGGATTGGTAGTCAGGGGCTCGTATTGTTAGCTTGAAACGTCTACATCTACATACATACTCCGCAATCCACCGTAAGGTGCGTGGCGGAGGGTTGACTGTACCACTACTAGGCATTTCCTTTCCTATTCCACTCCCAAATGGAACGACGAAAAAAAAGAATGCCTATATGCCTCCGTACGAGCCCTAATTTCTCTTATCTTGTCTTTGTGATCTTTACGCGAAATGTAAGTAGGCGGCAGCAAGATCGTACTACACTCAGCTTCAAATTCCAACCCTCTAAATAGGAAACGTAGGTATACAATGTTAACAACGTTGAATGTCTGTAAAAGCATATCTTTGACTCCGCGAGGACAGTCTTTGGTGCGCGTTGTCCCACGTAAAACAAATAGTTAATTGGGATTTCGGGATGAATTACTAACTCGAAGCAGACCTGAGGTTGAAGTTTAAACATATATAGGGTGTCCCAGCTATCTTGTCCACACAAAAAATCTCTGGAATAATAACAGCTACTGGAAAACGACTTTCACCGGTATCAATATACGGCTGGGGCCCATGAATGTACATATTTGGAAACATTCTAAAACGAAAGCAAATGTGTTTTTTAACAAAATCTTATGTTTTTTTTAATGGACACCTTATATTTTTTCTCCAGCAATCCATAGCATGACAAATCACAAACAATGGCGTTGATTGCATCGCAATACGCCAATTGCATCCAGAGATATTGCGACGCGAAGTTGACGCTTGAAATACGCGAAACGCGCGGCTAGCGCTCGTCCTGAGCAGCATGGGGTTCTCGCCTGAGTCTCAGGACGAGCGCTAGCCGCGCGTTTCAAGCGTCAAGTTCGCGTCGCAATATCTCGGGATGTAATTGGAATATGGCGATGCAATCGACACCATTGTTTATGTGATTTGTCATGCTATGGATTGCTGAAAAAAAATATAGGATGACCATTAAAAAAAAAAAAAAAAAAAAAAAAAACACATTTGCTTTGGTTTTAGAATGTTTCCAAATATGTACATTCATGGGCCGCAGCCGTACATTGATATCGGTGAAAGTCGTTTGACAATAGCTGTTATTGTTCCAGAGATATTTTGGGTGGACAAGATAGCTGGGACACCCTGTATATTACACGGTGTCCCACTCAACACTTCACCCCAGATATCTCTGAAACTACAAGAGATATTGATAAACGGCGCTCACGGTCATGGACGTACGGCAGGGGCTTACGAAACTAGGTACTATGAAACACAATAAAAAGAGAAGAAATATTATTTTCAACACAAACTTATGTATTTTAAAATGAATACCCCATATTATTTGTTAAGCAAACGATATAATAAAAAATCACAAAAAGAATGGCGTCGGTTGCATCGCGATGCGTCAGTTACATCCGGAGAATCTGCGAAGCGAAGCTTATGTTTGAAATACATGAGGCGCGCTGCTAGCGCGTGTCCGAGACTCAACGCGAGACTCATGTGTTTCAAACGTCAGCTTCGCTTCGCAGTTTCTCCGGATGTAACTGACGCATCGCGATGCAACCGACGCCATTCTTTTTGTGATTTTTGATTATATCGTTAGCTTAACAAATAAAATGGGGTATCCATTTAAAGTTTGTGTTAAATATTTACTCAGGTTTTAGAATGTCTCATAGTATCTACTTTCATAAACCCCTGCCGTACGTTCATGACCTTGAAAGTGGTTTTTCAATATCTCTTGTAGTTTCAGAGATATCTGGGGTGATACAGTTGAGTGGGACACCAAATATATATATGATGAATCACCTAACAATTGCACCATAAATATTGCGGAAACGGAAAGTGCGATTGATGTGCGGTTTTAACTGAATGGATTGGTAGTCAGGAGCTCGTATTTTTAGCCAACAGATTGTAAAAATACCCAGAAAGTGTATTTTTTATGCAAACACAATTTTTTTATATGGAACAATGGTTGTATCTAACATGCACTGGAATGTTTGACACCAGCTGTGTGCAAAGACTTTTGAATGACATTTTTATCAGGTTTAGTTTGGCAGCTAGAACCATTCAAAGTTCAGGGGGCGGAGGCTACGACAGCGTAGCTGACTGGCTGGTGGTCATGAGACAGTGGGCCGTGCCCCAGGGGATAGCCACTCGGCCAGTCAGCTACGCTATCGCAGCCTCCGCCAGCGAAACTTTGAACGGTTGTAGCTGCCAAACTAAACGTCATAAAAATGTCATTCGAAATCCTTTGTACACAGCTGGTGTGAAAATTTCCAGTGCATGATAGGAACAACCATTGTTCCATTTGAAAAACTGTACGTTTGCATAAAAAAATACACTTTCTAATTACAATCTGTTTGTTACCTAAAAATACGAGCCCCTGACTACCAATCCATTCTGTGTTAACCGCACATCAATCGCACTTTCCGTTTCCGCAATATTTGCGATGCAAGTGTTAGATGGTTCAACCTGTATTTATGTATGGGTCCAAAAAATGTATCCACTGTTTAAAAGTCCATAACTTGCAAACTAATTAACGGAGTTGTCTCATTTCTGGTGAAAGTGTAGCTTAAAGTCCAACTTAAAAATGTCACTGTAATGTTCTAAATGGTCACCATTAACATCTACACACAAAAGACGATGCCCAACTGTATCACGAATTACTGACTGCAACGTGTTCAGTTGGATATCTGCACATGAACGTACAATGGATTCTCGGAGTTCATGCAATGTGCCTGTCTTTTGTCGATAAACGGCGTTCTTTGGTTCTCGTGAAATACCAGAGGAATTAAGTCTGGGGAACGTGGTGGATACTCCACAGCACCTCTACGGCCTATCCATCTTACTGGTAGATATTCGTCGAGATAAGCCCTAACACGATGTTGGTAGTGAACTGGGGGCACCATCTCGTTGAAAGTAAAATCTTCCGTCTGCATACAAGTCTGAGATGGCAGATAAACTGGATGTGTTAAGTTTCTGAAGGTACACCTCACCGGTAACTGCGCCGTCAAAGAAGAATGGCCCAATCTAGCCCCGGTAAGACAACCCACACCACACATTTACACCTGACTAATTCACGAATTTGTCTACATGGACGTTCGGATTTTCGGCGGCCCAGTAGATGCAATTGTGGCGATTTACTGTACCATTGAGCTAGAACTGTGCCTCATCAGACCACACAATCATCTCTGCAGACTCTTCATCGTTGCACACCATGTTAGTAAACCACTCGCAGTACTAGGATATGGATCGTCCTAGGTCATTGCGTGTAGCAATCGGGGGCTGTAGCACTTCCACTTTGCTGTCTCCAAAATTCGCCGAACACTTGAGCGACTCACTCTAGTTTCACGGGCACACTGTCTCACACCAGGCCGTTTTGTATACCTGCCGCCACCGCCAACCTTTCTATGCCATATGTTCTGACTCCCTTAGTGCCCTGCAGAGTCTTAAGGACCCTTTCTCGAACCATCCTCTCGTGCATCGGATCCAACGCTCCCTCCAGTTGCTGGCGGATGACAGCTGTCACGTTTCTTTCCTGTGGGTCCCTGGCCATGTGGGTGTGCCCGGGAATGAGGCCGCCGACACAGCAGCCGAGGCAGCAGCTCTTTTGCCTCGCATGGCTACCTTTTGCGTCCCATCGGACGATGTTCAACGGGCTCTTCGCCGGAGTATCGTGTCGCAATGGCACAGTGTGTGGCTTTCACTGTACAACAATAAATTGCGAACTGTCAAACCGATCCCGACCGCTTGGAGGACATCCTCACGCCCCTCTCGGCGGGAGGAGGTCATCCTGGCTCGGTTGCGGATCGGTCATTGCCGTTTCAGCCACCGTCACTTGCTATCCGCCGAACCTGCACCGCTGTGCTCCTGCGGTGAACTGCTGACAGTGCGACATGTTTTACTGACTTGTGTTAATTTTAATCATCTCCGTGTAGCCCTTCACTTTCCGTCTACTCTGGAGGAAATTTTAGCTGATGACACACGAGCAGCTGCTCGGGTTTTGCGTTTTATGAACTTGGCCAACCTATCCAAAGATATTTAACCCTTTTAATTGTCTTTTATCTTTCGTTTTTAGCCTCTTGTTGATGTTCTGACAGTCACCATTTTTTTGAGATCATAGCGAATCTATGTTCTTGGCTGGGCGCTAATGACCATAGAAGTTGTGCGCCCTAAACCCACAAAAAAAAAAAAAAAAAAAAAAAAAAAAAAAAAAAAAAAAACACTGTCTCACAGACTTCTGTGGTGAGCGGCTGAATTGTAACACACGATGGGAGTTGGCTGGACTTGTTACTGCTACAGGTCATCCAGATCGTTGTTTGTTTACATCTTTAACACAGCCTTCGGCTTCAAATTTGTCTCGAATGAGACGAATCGTTAAACGTGTCGGTGGCTCTGTTTGATACTCATCTCGCCATTGCCGTTGAACCTTAAAACGTTACTAACTTATTAAGTAATTACAGTTCAGTCATTCTACCGATACTCGTCTTTTCAACATTACGATGTATGCGGTTTCTTCTCGCTGCAACATTTTTCTCCTGGGGCGTCGTGGTAGAAATAAATACTCGTAGGTACAATTTTTTACTTATTATTTAATTTCCAATCAAACTGCTTCTTATTCCACCAAAACATTACAACTTTATAACGTACACAATGCAACAGAACTTAGCTGATAGTACTTCTATTTTTAAACAACAGACTGACATAGCTTCCAGAGCACATATCGAACGCCAAAACTCGAACTCCCCCACGCAAGGCGGTGAGGCAAATATATAACATTGACAGTAATGACATTACATTATGCATTGTTCATAACAATTGAATATACTAATTTACAATTACCAAACACACAAGTAAAACATATCGTGTACACAAAAATAATCACAATATAAAATGAAAACTATACATACAATAATTTTAGATGGCGCATATATTTTTAAGTTTTAATCGCGGTCCTTTTTGTTTGACAACAAACAGCAATGTTGAACGTAAATTAATTTGTTAATGAGTACATCATACATGTTCTTAACATATATTGAACTATCAAATATCTTGGCAATTCTCAAAATATAATCGAAATCTCACGTCAGTCAATATACACAAAAAATTACAATATTGAAATCTCGACTATTACATTAACATAATTAGCTGGTCAACACAACTTGTTTATGAGCCTAATATATATACAATGCTATTTATTTTCATTTGTTTCGGATTTTCATGTCTTTTCTGTCTAGGTCTTGAAATAATGTACAATGACAAAACTATTGTTCATAGAACTGTCTGAAAAGCACCTAGACGAATCTCTTAATTAATGAAATCTATCACTTGTTTTAATCACAGTATCACCGAGACACTGTCCTACACTGATTCCTAGGCTGGCTATTTCGTTTGTAGCTTCACAGGCAACATATATCACTATTGAACCACACGATTCCGGATCCGACGCAGACGGTATCGTACGGTAACATTGAGATGAGAGGGCCAGCAGTATCATCACGACCTCATTAAAGTTTTCTTACCTAAAATACCACTTCAAAACTGACTTCCTTACATCGAATGTAAGCCTTGTGCCAGCCATGTTTACTCGAGTAACTAGGTACACCTAAGAACAAAACACTGACTATCCGGCTACTGTAATCGGGCAAAACAAAACAACGCAATTCAACGCCAGTGTGGCGATTGCCGGAACTATTACACTACCAAAGATGAGACAACTCCGTCAATTAGTTTGCAAGTTATTGACTTTTAAACAGTGGATAGATTTCTTTGGATCCCTCTGTATATATTTTTCATAAAAGGAGAACATGAACTGAAACAATATTGCACATAAATGGTGATTACAACTTGGGGATGTCTTACACAAATCTTCTCAGGAATGGAGTCGCAAATTGCAGTGTGAGCTTGACTCATTTGAATCCTCTTATGTGCGATAATGTTGTGAAATATTGGAATTTGAAAATGTTCTGAGGTTATGAAAAATAAAGGTAAGGAGAGTCGGTCGTCTTTTCATTATTAGGCGATTCGCCTTATAGTAGTCAATCTCTAACAGACATTCAACATTAAGGATTTAATTTTCGTCTTTTATGTCGATTCTTTCAAATAATTAAAAGTATAGTGCAGGATTTTAGTATGTTTTTGTTGTAAAAAACCGGAGGAAGTGTGATGTAGGTAATTTCGATTTATTTTTATTTTCTTTGTATAAAGTACTACCTGGTTTTTACTTTGTTAAAAATGACAGTAAAAGTAAATTGGTTCCGGAAAAGATTTCTGTAAGACATTTAAAAGTAGTAATCACAGTTTTGTGCAATATTTTTTAAGTTCATATTCTCCTTTTATGAACATATATGCAGTCAACAATCCGAAGATTGGTTTGAACAGCACAGTGCTTTACTATACTAGGCATGGTCCTGTTTGGAGGTGGTATGCCGTTGCCTTCCTCTGACCTTCGAACTGACTTACCCAGCCAGTTATAGGGGGACCTACAGTTTAACGTGGGTTCCGAACCACGGTGATACTCGGAATTTTTCACATGTGCAATACTGCCAGATGTGAAAAGAAGTGGAAAGTGACAGATAAAAATCCTAGGTCCTGGCGGGGATTGAGCCCGCGACCTTTAGATTTGTAGTCTGGCACTCTACCACTGTGCTAGGGAGCCATATATTATGTATATAAAGTGCTTCGGTTTAAACTTTAACCTCAGGTCTGTTTCGTGTTAATCATTCATGCCGAAACCCAATCATTTATTTGTGCTAAATACTACAGTGATGAACAAGAATTAGTATTTGTGTAGTTAGTGGGTTCGCATTACACTCCTTCGAATTCTGTAGTTAGTCGTTTGACCTTGCAGCGGCTGCAGCATTTTTGGCAGTAATTCTGAGGGCAGTTGCACATGTCTCCTTGCTCACAGGTGGGCCATATAATCAGCGTAAATCCAAGCTCACTGGTCCCGCATACTTGATCTTCCCACGACACGTATTGGTCCCGTTCTTGGAAGATGTACCATTGAATGTCCGTCAGGAAATGTGGCTTCAGCATGATGGTTCACCGGCTGGATAGAGACATCTCAACGGACGCTTTGGTGAAAGATGGTGGTCCAACAGCGTGGCCAACACGATCGCCAGGTTTAACCCCTGTTGACTACTTCTTGTGGGGTGGTATGAAGAGCCTAATTTATGTGACACCTATAGAGACAGAGGAAGATCTGCTGGCAAGAGTTCTGGCCGCTGCACAAGACACTGAAGAGACACCAGGTGGGGTGTAGAGAGTGTTTCGCCGCTCCAGTCACGGACTGCACGGCCACTACGGTCGGGGGTTCGAATCCCCCCTCGGGCATGGATATTTGTGCCGTCCTAGTTCGTAAGTAGTTGATAAGTAGTTTGTAAGTTTAGGGACTGATGACCCCGTAGTTAAGTCCCATAGACTACAGAAACATTTGAACATTTGAGAGAGTGTTTCGGAGGTACAATGTGTGTAACGACGTTGGTGGTCATCACATCGATACACTGTTGTAATGAATCCGTACGTTGCGGCTGGTGCCATAGTTGCTGGGTTTTTGTTGTTGTCGACTAACGTAAACCCAGGGTCGGCGCAAGGTCAACATTCATGGTTAAGAGGGCATTTGAAACCAAACCTCAGAGGGAACGGAGCGGTTTCGGGAACTGTGGCATGGCATGACGCCTCGACTACCTATTATTACCTGGTGGCCGCCCATGTTAAACAAGGGGAGGGAGGAGGGCTGATTTCTTCTCGCCAATGTGGCAGCACCGTCGTGTTTACGCCGGAGAAACAGAGAGGGGGAGGCAGTCTGTTCTTTCGAGTGGAGCGCTGCCAGCCTGTTACGCGCCGTGTGTTTACTCACAACTAATTTTGCAGGAGACGGAATTAGTTTGGAAATTCGAATGCAATGTTCGATACTGCGGTTACATGTTAAGCCTGAAGCAATTTTGCTAAGCCCTTCAGTGACAGTTTCCGAATGTTTCATTCTTTCCGCATTAGGGGAAAAAAAATCGTTGAACATTACTACAGTCAAACATGTCCAACACCTACAATGACTAGAAGTATTCCTAGTAGGAAAATGCGCTGCGAATAATTCAAATGTTTGTAAAGCTTATGGGACTTAACTACAGGGTCATCAGTCCCTAAACTTACAAACTACTTATGAACTACTTACGAACTAGGACGGCACAAATATTCATGCCCGAGGGGGGATTCGAACCCCCGACCGTAGTGGCCGTGCAGACCGTGACTGGAGCGCCTCAGTCACCTCGGCCACCGCGGCCGGCTGCGAA
Source organism: Locusta migratoria (assembly GCA_026315105.1). NCBI lineage: Eukaryota > Metazoa > Arthropoda > Insecta > Orthoptera > Acrididae > Locusta > Locusta migratoria. Next base: position 14,337,092 of record CM048754.1, read on the forward strand.
TAATTATAAGAAATAAAGACATTGGTGGTAAGCCTAGGATAATTGGGTTTCGACGCATTTTTAAAAGTTTTTGCTACCTGTTTCTGAGTGATAGTCGGACGTTTGGGTTTTAAGCCATGAAACACCAGTTTCCGTCTGCATGAACAACAATCAAACTCTGACCCTAACTTCTGTGTGACAATACAACTCGCACACAATCACTTTGCCAACATTTATTTACTGTTTTCCGTTGAATACATTATCTGTTCACAAACATTGAGAAATGTTCATTTACGTTAACTGTAAGTCCATGCCGCGGTGGAGTAGCCGAGTGGTCTAAAGCGTCTCGCTGCGGAGCGCGCGGTTGCTCGCCGTGGAGGTTCGAGTCCTCCCTGGGGCATGGGTGTGTGTGTTGTCCTTACGTTAGTTTACCTAGGTTTAAGTAGTTTGTAAGCTACGGACTGATGACCACGCAGTTTGGTCCGATAGATTTACAAACAATTGAACATTGAACATTGTAAGTCCATGCCGCGCGGGATTAGCGCAGCGGTCTGCGCTGCAGCCATGGACTGTGCGGCTGGTCCCGGCGGAGGTTCGAGTCCTCCCTCGGTCGTGTGTGTGTGTGTTTGTGTGTGTGTGTGTGTGTGTGTGTGTGTGTTTTTGGATAATTTAGGCTGAGTAGTGTCTAAGCATATGGACTGAAGACCTTAGCAGTTAAGTCCCATTTCACACACATTTGAACATTTTCTTAAATTCACAAGACTCATTAAAATGAGCTAGATTTCTGTAATCAGGTTTGACTCCATTTTTGAGCTGGCTCCCAGCGAGTTTTTTTGTACAAATTTGTAGAGAATGTCACCAATCAGTATCAATTTTGGTTTCTATTTTCCCAGATCTACATAGATTTCGGGCACAGTGTGGCTATTCTAAATGCTGTAAGTTGTGTTTGCATCTATATCGTCATGCTGAAAGTAACTGTCAACATGACGGTTTTGATGTAAGCAGATATTAAAAAGCTTTGAGGCTGGACACTCAGTGGCCGAAACCTAGGTATATCTGAAAAGTAAAAACAAAAATTGCGATCGATTCCTGACATTTCCTACAGATTTGTTTAAATAAAATTTGACAAAGTTTTGGAAAAAAAAAGAAAAAAAGGGCGGGGCGACTATTTAGCAGCTCGCACGGGGCGGCACTTGGGCTTGCGCCGGCCCTGCGTAAACCGTAAGGTGTAAACTGTAACGAAAATGCGTAAGTGATTGTGGAACGATTCAGTATTCTTTTCAAATTGAGTGCAACAATTGTAGTGGGTCACGCCAAATTACATTCCTCAAGTAGGAGTGGATGAGAAGAATTGAAACCGTCGTAGAACGATACGTTTCCGGACATGGGCTCCGATTCAGAAATTTATGTACTCACTACCCTATACAAGACCTAGAGGGTTGTAACGGGAGTATCCAACCACCCGGTATATCTCGTTGCCTCCTTGAAAGTACAGTATGTAACACAAGAAAAACTTCGAAATTATACTCGTCTTGAAATCATTGCAAAGCATCGTCCGTAGCTTCAAATTACACTCGTCTACAAACAACTTTTTGGTCCACTTTAGGTTACGGTAGTAACACTAAAAGTGGGCCTTTGCTATCGTCTTTTGACAGATCGAAATTTAAATGAAAATAAAGGCTTAACTATTAATCTGACACGAAAATTGAATAACCGAATTTGTAGGGGAGAAAATTCTTTACAACTTTGCTCTTCTATGTTCTTTTCATATCTCGTGGCGTTTCAAAGATATTTGCAAAAACAACGGCGATTTTGGGATGTGTGTCTGTCTGTCCGTAACGTGTTCCCTGTTTTTAAGACGAACCGTTCAACCGATCAGCACCAAATTTTACAGACATGATTGTAGGCCGCCAGAGACCAGAACCACCCTTTTTCATATTTTTCGGACTAAAAATACGGTAGTAATAAAAAAAAGGCGTTTGTAATGTAATTGCAAACGAACCGTTCATCTGACACGAAAATTGAATAACCTAATCGGTAGAGGAGAAAATTCTCTACAACTTAGCTCCCTTATGTTTTTTTTTTTTTTTTTTTTTTTTTTTTTTTTTTTTTTTTTCAAATCTCGTATCGTTTGAGACATATTTGCAAAAATAACGTAGATTTGACACCCTCCATTGAATTAACGAAAACCGCCGTTCGCAGATGTCACGTGACATTCGTAGCCCAGAACTCTCTCTGACATACGCCATCTTGCGTTCCGTATTTGATGATTTTCTTATTGTAACTTACACGTTGTCATTTCAAAGCAATGGCGCACTGGACAATTAAGAAAGACACATCGTTCTTCGTACGATAAATGATAATCTTGTGTCTACAAATGCCATAATAGCATCAGTTAACAACGGCCATCAATAGTATGGGCAAGGCGTTGAGCTATGACGCTAAAGGTCGGTGGTTCGGAACGAGCCACTACCTTAATTATTTTTTTCTAAAATGGTTTCAGACAATCATATTAACTAATTTTTTATTGTTTACATTATTATTTTTGTCCAAAATGTTTGCAAAAACTTATAAAACTACAAATCCAAAGTGGGCCGTAAAACACGTCAGTGCGATTTTTTTTTCAATTACGAAAACAAAACCGGCTGTTTCTGAAAGACATTCAGTCCATGAATCCAGACTTTGTTTCACAATTCCTGTATCGATCTCAGGTGCCATGTAATACTGATTTCTGAAAGTGCTGATGTAAGCCAATTTAATTTGAATAGCGTCATGTTTTTCTGTCAAAATCCCACGTCGGTAGTTATTCAAAGAAATGGGCAATTTAAGAGTGAAGAAAAATGAATAAACATACGTAATAATTTCTTCCTGATTTCCTGCGATATTTTGCCTCAGGGGCAAAACAATACTTTTCTATCAAGAAGAAGAAGATTGGTTTCTTTTAATCGGGAAGCTGAAAGCTCACCCTGTTGCTTCGACAGATTTAAACCACGAATACCTCGTTGAGATCTCCGTGATAAAATATTTTTTAAAAAAATGTGGCTCAGTTCGATCACAGAGGTGTGAAATATTGGCCCGGCAGCCATATCTTCCTATCTGTCTTCTGGTACTTCGTATCTCACGAGACTGTAGTACGGGCAATTCCTCACTGTGAGTTATAGCTCTTAAGGCAGATGGTAAATCAGGCACTGGCCAGTGCTTCTTGTTTCAGAGGTGGTCCCAGCTATTTTTGTCACACAGAAATAAGTCTGCTGTTTCACCGTTGGTTCCCTCCACATCAATGGCCCAGGTGCAGCACATGTTAAACAACGTATGTGGGGGGGCCCCATTTTTTGTCTTGGTGCCAACCTTGTAACCAAAATAAAAATTCACAACAAAAAGAATTTGTACAAATAAACAATTCCAGAGACGGATTTACGTCTCAAATATGTCAAAGACGTTATTGATAGATCTGAAGCATTGAATTAAAATTTGTGGTGCGACCGGGAATTTTTTATTTTATTTTATTTTTTTATTTTTATTTTTTTTTTTTTTTTTCGGGCCTCCTTTCCACCCCTTCAGCCGGGCCTTACGCTCACCACAAGTCGCCTTCTTTGATGCAGGCTTCATTGCCTTTATGTAAATCAAAGCTTTCTTCTATAGTACGTTTGATTCGCCTTCTTCTGTGAGGCTTTCATTGAATAATATTTCCTCATTGATTGTTTTCGAAAAACGCCCTCATCGGCGTTATCATTTTAAATTAAGGTAAACGGAAAGCAATTATTTTTATCTTCCTTCTTGTTTTTGTAAACCTTGTGACACTTTCCTTATCGTAAGTTCCAGACTGAAGTAGAACAGAAACATAATAAATAAGTATGAAAATAATGAGTTAAAAAAAGAATTTTTTTTTCGCATTTCGTCGCATGTCGTAGTTGAACGTATTGTCACTTCAAACCGATAACAGTACAATGAGGAATCTTGGAAACAAATCTTTGTATCAAGGTCGACTTAGTAACTTGCGATGTTCCGTTGATAACAATTGTAAAAAGTCAGGTAAGGATTTCTTTTTATATTTGATGCTGTAGTACACAGGAATTAATATTTGGTAGTGGATTACTTGTTATAACCCTCACCAGTAAGAAATGTCTGACCTTGTGAAGTGCGTTAATGTGTGTTGCTGAAGGGTTTGCGTTTCGTGTGTTTTCAGAGAAAATGTCTCGCACCTGTATATATAAGCCGACTTCTTTTTATTGATAGATCTGAAACATTGAATTAAAATTTGTGGTGCGGCCGGGAATCGAACCAGGACCTCCACTTTTAATAAAAAATGTTCAAATGTTTGTTAAGCTTATGGGACTTAACTACGGGGTTATCAGTCCCTAAACTTACAAACTACTTATCAACTAGCTTATCCTAAGGACGGCACAAATATCCATGCCCGAGGGGGGATTCGAACCCCCGACCGTAGTGGCCGTGCAGACCGTGACTGAAGCGCCTCAGTCCCCTCGGCCACCGCGGCCGGCCACTTTTAATAGGCAGACGTCTTAACCGTTAGACTACCACACCACTAACGAATAAGGCGCTTTGGAATAGTCTATGTACGATTTCCCTCCACATCACAAACTTTAATTCAGCTTCTTTGTTCCAAAGATAATTGCCACTACTGCCAAGGCTCTCCATGCAGCGGAATAGCACCTCAGCAATGTACATGGTGGAACAATCTTGTTAAGGTGATATAAATATCAATTAATACAAATAAACAATCCCAGAGACAAATTTTAATTCAATGCTTCAGATCTATCAATAATGACTTTCACATATTTGAGACGTAAATCTGTCTCTGGGATTGTTTATTTGTATTAATTGATATTTATATCACCTTAACAGGATTGTTCCCCCATGTCCATTGCTGAGGTGCTATTCCGCTGCATGGAGAGCCTTGGCAGTAGTGGCAATTATCTTTGGAACACAGACGCTGAATTAAAGTTTGTGTTGTGGAGGGAAGTCGTACATAGACTATTCCAAGGCGCCTTAATCGTTAGTGGTGTGGTAGTCTAACGGTTAAGACGTCTGCCTAGTAAGCATGGAGGCCCGGGTTCGATTCCCGGCCGCACCACAAATTTTAATTCAATGCTTCAGATCTATCAATAAAAAGAATTTGGCGTATATATACAGGTGCGAGACATTTTTTCTGAAACCACACGAAACGCAAACCCTTCAGCCACACAGAAGAACGCACTTCACAAGGTCAGACATTTCTTACTGATGAGGATTATAACAAGCAATCCACTACCAAATATTAAGAAGCCGATACCATCATACTCAACGGAAACGTTCGATACCAGTAACTTGACACACCAAATACTTAATTTTAGCTTGTGATACTCGTTTTGACAGAAATAAAATTACATAACCTTTATTGTTTTGGGGATTGTCACGAAGTATTAAGACAACATAATCACATATAATATACTAGATGTAAACCCGGCGGTGTTTATTTTCCTACCCTCTGCATCCACCTCTTTCTCTCCCATCTCTCTGTTCGTTTCCATCTTGCACTCTCTCGGCAAAGTTTTGTGCAAGGTACCCTCTGTCATGTACCATACAAACATTTATGTACCAAGTGATCCTCCTCTTGGTTTAAAAGTCCTGTCATGTGTGCAAATTTCATAAAGATTGAAGCAAAAATATGCATTTTGTAGAAGTCCGTAAGTACCCTCCACCATGCACCGAACGAAATTTTATACATACAATGAAATTCCTCTTGTTTTTAAGGTAGACTGTGCAAAATTTCATCAAATCAGAACAAAACTATTGATTTCTATGCAATATAAACGCAGGGTCACATTGAAAAACGCACTTTTTTGTTCTCAAATATTCCAGTTTTATTTCATACAATTCTTGTTCTGAGGGCCAATCAGATTCCGCGTTTCATGTGTTGTGATTTTGGCCTTTCTTCACGTGGTTTTTCGTTCAGATTTAGTAATTTCTTGCAGTGTAAGTTCAATTAAGTGTTTCTCTCTCAAGTAATACGACTGACAATTTTTCCAGTGAATTGCAATACGTGAATAATGAGTGTTATTAAGATTAGTGTTCATTTACCTAAGAAAACACCAGATGTTGGTTAATTTGGAAGAATCCGTGTATCTTGCAGTTCCGGTTCTGAACCGGAGACTCGTACTCATGTACTAAAAAAAATTCTTGTTTAACCCATACCTAACCTTCTCAAAGCTACGCCACAGATCACTTTCTTAAGTTGGAATAAACTCTTACAAGTTCTGAAGCAAGCAGGAGTAAAATATAGGGAGCGTAAGGTTATTTACAACTTGTACAAAAACCAGACAGCGGTTGTCAGAGTTGAAGGGCATGAAAGGGATGCAGTGGTTGGAAAGGGAGTAAGACAGGGTTGTAGCCTTTCCCCAATGTTATTCAATCTGTACATTGAGCAAGCTATAAAGCAAAGACAGGAGAAATTTGGAATAGGGATTAAAGTTCAGGGAGAAGAATTAAAAACGTTGCGTTTTGCCGACAACATAGAAATTCTGTCAGAGACAGCAAAGGACCTGGAAGGGCAGTTGAACGGAATGGTCAGTGTGCTGAAAGGTGCATATAAGATGAACATTAACAAGAGCAAAACTAGGGTAATGGAGTGCAGTGTAAGAAAATCAGGTGATGCTGAAGGAATTGGATTGGGAAACGAAGCAATAAAGGAGGTAGATGAGTTTTGTTATTTGGGCAGTAAAGTAACAAATGATGGTCGCAGTACAGAGGATATAAAATGCAGAATGGCAATGGGTAGAAAAGCGTTCTTAAAAAAGAAATTTGTTAACATCGAATATTGATTTAAGCCTAAGGAAGTCCTTTCTGAAGGCATTTGTATGGAGTGTTGCCTTGTATGGGAGTGAGACAAGGACGATAAACAATGCAGACAGGAAGAGGATTGAGGCTTTTGAAATATGGTGCTACAGAAGAATGCTGAAGATTAGGTGGGTGGTTCGTGTATCTAATGAGGAGGTACTGAACAGAATTGGGGAGAAAAGGAATTTCTGGCATACCTTGACTAAAAGAAGGGATAGATTGGTAGGACATATTCTTAGACATCAAGGAATTGTGAATTTAGCGTTGGAGGGAAGTGTATGGGGAAAAAATCGCAGGGGAAGACCAAGAGGTGGATACAGTAAGCAGATTCAGACAGATGTAGGTTGTCGTTCTTATGTGGAGATGAAGAGGCTTGCTCAGGATAGCTGCATCAAACCAGTCTCCGGACTGAAGACCATAACAACAACAACAACAACAGTACAGCCAGTAAGTTGAATCTCCATTGCAGAACGTAACTATAAACCCCACATTTATTGCAATGCAATATGTTGATCTGAAGATCTTTACATTCACTACACTGATTTGTTTACAAACAATAAAGAGAAAGCTATTTGTCATTGGCCGCGCGAACGAGACTGCTGATTGGCTGCGGCGCCGTTGCCAACGTCCAATCGTGAAACGCCACTCGCGGACTCATAAACTGCACTTCAGTCCCCGATACCATCAAACTCAATTGAAACGTTCGATAGCAGTATCTTGACACACCAAACGTGTTTGGACGGATATACAATTACATAACCGTCATTGTTTAGGGGATTGTTACAAAGTATTAAGACAACATAATCACATATAATATACTAGCTGTAATTCCGGCGATACCGGGTGTTTATTTATCCTACACTCTGCATCCACCTCTTTCTCTCCCATCTCTCTGTTCGTTTCCATCTTGCCCTCTCTCAGCAAAGTTTTCTGCAAGGTACCCTCTGTCATGTACCATACAAACATTTATGTACCCACTGATGTTCCTCTTGGTTTAAAGGTCATGTCATGTATGCAAAATTCATAAAGATTTGAGCTAAACTATGCATTTGTAAAATTCCTTAAGTTAAGTACCCTCCACCATGCTCCGAAAGACTTTTTCTCCAGCCAGTGATATGCATCTTGCTTTTAAGGTAGAGTGTGCAAAATTTCATCAAATCAGAACGAAACTATTGATTTCTATGCGATACAAACGCAGGGTGACATTGGAAAACGCACTTTTTTGTTCTGAGATATTCCAGTTTTATTTCATACAACTGTTGTTCTGAGAATAACGAAAACGACAAAAAGAAAAACTGTGGTGTCGCACAAGTACAAAGTGCGCGCCACCTACTTTCGCCGCGCGCCGCCATGCACGCACGGCGCGGCGTTCTCACGACGACAGCCACGAGCGCCCTCTGCGAGAACTCCGCTCGTGGCCACCACTGAAGGACATCGCCCACTTCGGACGGAGATAGCAACCAGTTAGGACCTTCATAATCAGATAGGCACCATTGAAGACTTTGCTTTTGTACAGGCACTAGGCAGGCCTCTAACAACTATGTATCAACATTCTGCAGTACTGGCTGCTCCCCTCCGTGCCTGCACCAGCGTGCTATTTTTGATCCTGTGTCGGTCTCATTCCACTCGGCCACCGACACCTACGACGAAGCTGGGACACAAAAGCGGCGACGAAGTTGGGACACAAAAAAAAGGATCTGTGAAATCGGTCGAGCCGGGCTGGCCGACGGGGCGCAGCCCACCGCCTCACACTGGTCAACCAGTCAGCTACACGACCGCGGCCTACTGTGCGTGACGTGGCAAGCCACTGCGGAGGCCTTCTGTACAGACGGTGTTGGCTGTACATGGTGCCGCCAGCTTTACTGACACCGCCTAGAGACAAGGCCTCTCAACAGGCCGTGCTACGTCACACAGTGAGGCCGCGGTCGCTACGTGAGTGGCTGGCCGCCAGCCAGTCAGAATTTTACGAAGTTGTACTTCACCTGACATTGTAATTCTGTCAGAGACAGCAACGGACCTGGAAGAGCGGTTGAATGGAATGGACAGCGTGTTGAAGAGAGCATATAAAATGAACATTAACAAGAGCAAAACAAAAATAATGGAATGCGGTCTTAGAAAATCAGGCGATGCTGAAGGAATTAGATTAGGTAACGAAACAATGAAGGTGGTAGATGAGTTTTGTTACTTGGGTAGTAAAATAACATGCGATGGTCGCAGTACAGAGGATATAAAATGCAGAATGGCAATGGGAAGAAAAGCGTTTTTGAAAAAGAGAAATTTGCTAACATCGAATATTAACTTAAGGGTAAGGAAGTCTTTTCTGAAGGCATTTGTGTGGAGTGTTGCCTTGTACGGGAGTGAAACATGGACGATAAGCAGTGCGGACAGGAAGAGAATAGAGGCTTTTGAAATGTGGTGCTACAGAAGAATGCTGAAGATTAGGTGGGTAGATCGCATAACTAATGAAGAGGTACTGAACAGAATTGGTGAGAAAAGGAATTTTTGGCATACCCTGACTAAAAGAAGGGATCGCTTGGTAGGACACATTCTTAGACATCGGGGAATCGTAAATTTAGCATTGGAGGGAAGTGTGTGGGGTAAAAACCGCAGAGGGAGACCAAGAGACGCGTATAGTAAGCAGATTCAAGTGGATGTGGGTTGCCGTTCCTATGAGGAGATGAAAAGGCTTGCTCAGGATAGAGTAGGGTGGAGAACTGCATCAAACAAGTCTCCGGAGTGAAGACCATAACAACATAACAGCGTACTTCACCTGTAAAGGAGACAGCGTATAAAACGCTTGTACGACTACGGCTTGAGTACTGTTCAAGTGTTTGGGGCCCGCAGCATATCAGTTTGAAGCAAGAATTGTTTGTTTGTATAGTCTATGGGACATAACTACGGGGTCATTAGTCCCTAAACTTATGAACTACTATCGAACTAGGACGGCACAAATATCCATGCCCGAGGGGGGGATTCGAACTCCCGACCGTAGTGGCTGTGAAGGCCGTGACTGGAGCGCCTTAGTCTCCTCGGCCACCGCGGCCTGCTTGAAGCAAGACATGGAAGCAGTTCAGAGGCGAGCAGCTATGTTTGTTACTGGTCGCTAGATGACTGGCTGGCGGCCAGCCACTCATCGTAGCGCCCGCGGCCTCACTGTGTGACGTAGCACGGCCTCTTGAGAGGACTTGTCCCTAGTCGCGGTCGGCTTCACCTGTTCGGTGACTACAGCCAGCCGCACAGTATCAGGCGCGGCGCTGACTCTGCCTCGACCTGCCCGTCTGTGCTGCCCCCCTCTTCCGCCCCCAGACCCCCCGCGGCCCCTGTAGTGCCTCGCCCCCCACGCCGCCCCCTCCCTGGGCTTTATTTGCGCGGCCGGATGTGGCCGGCGGCCGTGGCGCCTCGCAGTCGCCGACGCCGCCCCCGCCGCCCCCGCCACCCACGCGGCGTCTCATTAGGACACGTGTGGCGCCGGCGCCGGCGTCGCCAATGGCTTCCAGGTGGCGCCAGGCGACCCAACTAACGGTGGGCCGCGCTAAATCCAGGACGCTCTGTGTCGCTGTCTAGTAGGGGACTCACAGCCAACGCTTCAGCCTCTTTAGTTAGTGGTGGACAGTGTGGTAGGATTCCAAGCCGGGGCCCAGGGGACATTTCCGGTCTCATCCATGGCATTAGCTCGAGGTACTGAATGTTGTGTCGTCGTCGTCATCATCATCATCATCATCATCATCATCATCATCACTATTTTATTTATATACATGTGGCGTCTGTTCCGAGAGAACAGACGTCCCTTCTGATCCTGCAGTTGTTATTATTCAACATTCATAGAATATATGACATCAACTGCGATCGGGCAAAGCTGAAAATGTGTACCCAGCCGGGATTCGAACCCGGGTCTCCTGCTTTCTGGGCAGTAGCGCTGACCCCGTCACCACTGGGGACACAGTGATCACCGCACCTGCAAGGACTACCTAAGCACGCCTCCCGTCAGATACAAATTCCCAGCTTCGCTCTGCCCATAGTACTCAAACTCGTTTAACAACTGCACGATCAGAAGTGACGTCTGTTCTCTCGGAACAGACGCCACATGTATATATATAATGTGCCGGTGACGGGCAATGATCCCATCGTTAGTGGGGGTGGGTGGGCAAAGTTTGAAGCCCTTACTCTTACGGGAATTAGTTTAATAACTACGAGATTGAGTACTGTGGGCAGGGCGAAGCTAGGAATTTGTATTTGACGGGAGGCGTGCTTAGGTAGTCCTTGCAGGTGCGGTGATCACTGTGTCCCCAGTGGTCTAGGGGTCAGCGCAACTGCCTAGAAAGCAGGAGACCCGGGTTCGAATCCCGGCTGGGTACACATTTTCAGCTTTGTCCAATCGCAGTTGATGTCATATATTCTATGAATGTTCATTATTTTATTATCACTGACATGCAATTCGGCAAAGTGACGTCAGATAAAAAGACTTGCACCAGGCACGCTGAACACGATCCCAGTTGTGGTCTATCGGCCAGAAGTGCCTCACAATCGTCATCATTAGCATACAACTGTTCATTTTCTTTCTTGCTCTGTAGCCATTTTCCCACACATTGCAGGGTCGGCTTGTTAATCACTACCTTTACATGCAACACATCTTCCGGAAGACGAAAACCGATTTTCGTAAACCGTTTTTCGCTGTCGTGTTTACATGGCATAGCCTGAATCTGATTTCCTAGCTCACTTAACATGGCGGCTGGAAAACAGCTGATTCAGTTCCTTATTTAGTCTGCACAGTCCCTATTTTTCTTTATTTAAATACACAGATTTATGTTCACTCTAATATTAATACTTTTATTTCACATTAGAAAATATCACTCTTTCCATATGTGCCGAAAATTCTTAACAAGAAAACACAATCTGACAAGCCAAGAACGCTTCGAAAACGGTTGCGTTTACATGGGCACGGAAATCGATTGTGGAACTGGAAAACCGCATTAGAGAAGCGGATTTCCAGAATCGATTTTGGAGTGTTTACCTGACCAACCAAAAACGGAATTGGGAAATCGGTTTACGAAATCCGGTTTTGGGAGCCCATGTAAACGGGGTGTGTGTCGCTGTCTAGTCAGGGACCCACAGCCTACTTAGTTAGTGGTGGACAGTGTGCTGGGATGCCAAGAAGGGCCCAGGGGCCATTTCCGGTCGGGTCGATGTCCTTAGTTCGAGGAACTGAATGTTGTGTCGTCGTCATCATCATCATCATTCCATATGCATTTCGCCGAAGTGGCGTCAGATAAAAAGACTTGCACCACGCACGCTGAACACGATGCCAGTTGTGGTCTATCGGCCAGAAGTGCCTCACGATCTACGTTACCAGACGTAGGGAATTTTCCCTACATGTACGTACTTTTAAGCATGAAACTTTACGTAGACAGCAACGTTCCCTTGATTTTAAGGTCAAGCGTGCAAAATTTCGTGAATATCGGAATGACTTCGTCAGTCAGTAAGAGAAGTATCCTCCACCATGCACCTTAATTCTATCTATCACAAAATACTTTCTTAGCTGGCGTTTTCTACCTATTAACTATATACCGGCAAAATTTCAGCTTTATAGGTGCAGTAGTTTTAGAGATTTCGTATTTCGTCAGTGAACGAGTGAGTGCATGAGCTTTCGCTTTGATATATATGGAGATATCTCCCGGATTATGTGTCCTACAAAAATATTATTTACCAGGTTCGTAGAGTGGAATGTTAGGAAACTGCCTACGAAATGTTTTGTAAATGGAGTTGGTAATAAAGAAGAAGTAAATTACATCCTCATGCTTATTAAGGCGAATTTTCATGCATTTCATTGTCTTTCACGTCATAGCACCTCAACTATATGTCGTAAATTTTGCACTAACTTTACAAACAAGAGGAAGATCACCGTCTACCTTAAGTATCATTCGGTGAATAGGGGATGGTACTTTGCAACATAAAAAATGGATCCCTAAATACCTTGGTCGCGCCATAACTTGAGAACGACTTGACCGATTTCACAGACCCTTTTTTTGTCGTTTTCGTTATTCCCAGAACAAGAGTTGTATGAAATAAAACTGGAATATTTGAGAACAAAAAAGTGCTTTTTTCAATGTCACCCTGCGTTTGTATTGCATAGAAATCAATAGTTTTGTTTCGATTTGATGAAATTTTGCACACTCTACCTTAAAAGTAAGAGGCATGTAACTGTCTGTAAAAAAACGTCTTTCGGTGCATGGTTTAGCTCCAATCTTTATGAATTTTTCACAAATGACATGGCCTTTAAACCAAGAGGAAGATCACTGGATACATAAATGTTTGCATGGTACATGACAGAGGGTACCTTGCAGAAAAATCATGTGGGGAATTTTCATCCAAAAGCCCCCAATGCGTAGGTACTATGTAAAATTTTACCAATCGCCAACACAGGCCTAGCGGGTAATGTTGGCAACAGAACAGTTGTCAGCACGCGGGAATCAAACTGACCAATTGTGACAAAGTTTGAAGTAGCCAATGATATTTTAGACGGCATAGTTATTTCCTGTTCATAGTAAACAATATTAATTTGAAAACTTAATTTCAGACACATTAAAATTGATGCGATATATGATGATTTCAATGTATATCAGTGGAATGGAGAGTCGGTTTGGAAATAGTGTTAGAAAATGTAGCCGGCCGCGGTGGCCGAGGAGACTCAGGCGCTCCAGTCACGGTCTGCACGGCCACTACGGTCGGGGGTTCGAAACCCCCCTCGGGCATGGATGTTTGTGCCGTCCTAGGTCCTAGTTCGTAAGTAGTTGATAAGTAGTTTGTAAGTTTAGGGACTGATGACCCCGTAGTTAAGTCCCATAAGCTCTATATACAGGTACCTTAGGTCGGGAAGGTTACCAATAGTAGTAACTAGACGGCGGATTTTTAAGTAGCACAAAGAACATCCAGGAGCCTAAAATAGTCTCTTTCGTCACCTGGTTTAGGAAAAGAAATCTAAAATGTATTCAGCAATGTGGTGTCCTAGCAAATAAATTGAAAATCATAAGCTACCTAACTATACTGAACTGTAGCTTGAACTGAAAATTTGCTGAACTATTATAGTCCCTATTAAGTTATGACATTCTTTTTATTGGAAATAGATTGCATTAGCCAAGGAACTGATTTTAATAAAAATATTTAAGGCTTACTTTATTGTAACTATCACGTAAAAAAACTAACGCAACTTTACATTGAAAAATAAAAGGTTTCAGTGATAACTTTCTAGTCTCAATCGTAATAATTTTAAGCATGACAATTGCCTGTCAGTTATATAACTGTTGTTAACTCAAGATATGTCCTACGTCACAATACAGGGAACACTTATATGATTCCCCTCTGTCTGGTCCGTAGACCTATTTATGTACATTTCATTAAGCTGTGAATTACTACAATTTAGCCGGCCGCGGTGGCCGAGGGGACTGAGGCGCCCCAGTCACGGTCTGCACGGCCACTACGGTCGGGGGTTCGAATCCCCCCTCGGGCATGGATATTTGTGCCGTCCTTAGTGTTAGTTAGTTCATAAGTAGTTTGTAAGTTTACGGTTGATGACCCCGTAGTTAAGTCCCATAAGATTTACAAACATTTTTGAGAAAATATCAGCACAAGAAAAATTCATTATTTCCATGAAGAAAAGACGTTCTATTACCTTCACTAGACCGATATTTATTTACCCCAGGACGATATACTGGTTAGTACTTGTAAATGAGAAGACGCTGACAAGAAAACACTAAAACATTTGCGACAGCCAACGTTAAGTTATAATTAACAAAGCGCTAGATATTCGTTCTCAACATAGCATTACTCTTTGAAAATCGAATCATGTAGAGTGACGGCCTTCATTTTTCGTGCTGACTGTGAACTAAATAATTTCTGCTGTTCCTGCTCTGTGGTTGATAGTGTCTCAATGTATCCTAGTGCGGTCAATACATCTGTTACCCTCGTGTAACAGTGCACTCGGAATAAGCGGCATATTTGGGGGAACTAATTAATGCTGTTCCTCTCTGTGGTTGACCAGTTATTGATGTACTCTTGTCCAATCGATAAATCAGTAACCCTCTGGTAACAGAACACTTGGAATTCGCGGCATAATCTACACTTGATTCCATGAATCAGTAACGATCAGTCACTTGAAAAACATATCTAGCAAGTGAAGCATGATGCCAAATATTTATTTTAAGGTTATTCAAAATTGTAACATGCCACATTAATCAACTGGTTAACCTCTGCTGGTTGGACTCATGGATTCAGCCCCTCCCAGACCCAAATCCTGGCTACCACCCTGATGTAGGGGCATTAATGAGATGGTATGGAGGAAGTAGGTGAAACGTAGGTACATTTTTGTGAGACTAGGTATTTTCTCTGTCTGTCATCTGGCAACACTGCTCACTATCGTCATCATCAGCATACAACTTCTTTCTTTCTCAGTAGCCGTTTTCCCACACATTGCAGGGTCGGCTTGTTAATGTGGATTTGGTATGTTATTAATTACGGGGTAGCCGGATGTCCTTTCTGCCGCCACCCCATGCCCCCCCCCCCCAGCAGCAAACGTGTACCCCAAATGTCTGCGTATAGTGTTATACGTGGGAAAGTGTCAAGTGTTACGAAATGTTTTGCGAGTCAAGTAACTGAGGCGGAACTTGGGAACCACCCCGGTATTCACCTAGGGGAATGTGGAAAACCGCATAAAATCCACATCTAGGCTGGCCGGCACTCCTATCTCTTTATTCGCACGAAGTGATGGGTGCTATCGACAAAGGTGCGCAAATCGATTCCATATTTCTTGATTTCCAGAACGCTTCTGTCACCGTTCCTCACAAACGGCTTTTAATCAAATTGTGTGGTTATGGTACATCGCCCCAAATTTGCGATTGCATAGGGGATTTCCTGTCAGAGAGGACACAGTTCGTAGTAATCGATGGTAAGGCATCGACTAAAACAGAGGTGATATCGGGCGTTCGACAGGGTAGTGTTATTCGTCCTCTGCTGTTCCTTATTTACATAAACGATTTAGGGGAAAATCTAAGTAGCTCTCTTAGGTTGTTTGCAGATGACGCCGTCATTTACCGTCTAGTAAAATCATCTGAAGTTCAAAACCAACTGTAGAACGATCTGAACAAGATATCAATATGGTGTAAAAATTGCCAATTGACTCTAAATAATGAGAAGTGTGAAGTCGTCCACATGAGTACGAAAAGAAATGTGTTAAACTTTGTTTACAAGATAAATCAAACAAAAGTGAAGGCTGTAAACTCCAGAAAATACCTAGGAATTACTATTACTTCAGACTTAAATTGGAAAGAACACGTAGATAGTGTCGTGGGAAAGGCGAACCAGAGACTGCGTTTTATTGACTGAACCCTTAAAAGATGCAACAGAACTACTAAAGAAACTGCGTACACTACGCTTGTCCGCCCTTTTTTGGAGTATTGCAGCCCACTGTGGGATCCTTATCAGGTGGGTTTGACGGAGGACATCGAAAGAGTCCAAAGAAGGGCAGCTCCTTTCCTATTCCACGATACAGGGGAGACAGCGTTACGGAAATGATACAGGATCTGGGATGGGAATCATTACAACAACGGCGCTTATCGCTGAGGCGTAGGTTACTTGCGAAACTCCAATCGCCAACATTTTCCTCCGAATGCGAAAATATATTGTTGACTCCCACTTACATAGGTAGAAATGATCATCAGAATAAAATAAGAAAAATCAGAACTCGAACAGAGCGATTCAGGTGTTCTATCTTCCCGCGCGCTATTCGAGAATGGAATGGGAGATAAGTAGTATAATTGTGGTTCGATGAACCCTCTGCCAGGCAGTTAAATGTGATTTGCAGAGTATCCCATGTAGATGTAGGTGTAGATGATTCCGTAGAGAGCCGCGGCGGAGTGGCCAAGCGCATTGAGGCCAAGACCAACTAGAAGATATTGTAGTTGGTCTTGTTGAGGCGGTATGCTGCGATGCGCGAGGCCGTTCCCCGTCGGAGGTTCGAATCCCCCCTCGGGCATGGATGTTTGTGTCGTCTTTAGTATAAGGTAGTTTACAAGTTGTTTGTAATTTTAGGGACTGATGAACCCGCGGTAAAGTCCCTTAAGCTTAACAAACATTTCAACATGCATCTTATGAATTTCCTCTGCTTTACCGTCACTCCTAGTACTACGGATGCTTCCACTTATGGTCCTACTTGCACTAGGTAGCGCAGGGGGCAGTAGGTTCCACCAATTCTTCAGACTGGCGAACCAAGGTTTTTTTACTTATTACTGACCTTACATCACGAAGTAGATAACGCTCCACACAGTTTCAGAACACAGGTGGGAGATTCTTGATGTCTGAAGCTAAAATGCTGTGATATGATTTAAGGTTTCTAACTACGATTTTCTTCATAAAACACGGGATGCCAGTGGACTTTAAATTTATTCTTCCAACGTTTACACACGCTCAGCGAAATCCACAAATCTAGCGGTACAATGAACGATAGTCACTTCGCAATAAATACTAGTGCTACGATAATAAATGTAAAAGTTTTGTAATGCTCCGTACTGAGACAAGGTGCTACATCATAACTGTTCGAAGGTCGGTACTGGACTGTGGCCGCTAGTTCCTGCCTCTCTTATTACTTATTTATTATTATTATTATTATTATTAATTTTCTTTTGCCTACTTTAGGTTACGGTAGTAACGCTAAAAGTGGGCATTTGCGGTCGTGTTTTGACAACTCACAATTTAAATGAAAATAACGTCTTAACCATTCATCTGACACGAAAATTGATTAACCGAATTTGTAGAGGAGAAAATTCTCTACAACTTTGCTGTCTTATGTTTTTTCCATATCTCGTATCGTTTCAGGGATATTTGCAAAAGAACGTCGATTTTGGGATGTCCGTCTGTCTGTCTGTCCGTAACGTGTTCCCTGTTTTTAAGACGAACCGTTCAATCGATCAGCACCAAATTTTACAGACATGATTGTAGGCCGCCAGAGACCAGTTCTCTTCTTCAAATTTTTCGGACAACAAATACGGCAGTAATACCAAAAAAGGCCGTTTGTAATATAATAGTAATTGCAAACGAACCGTTCATCAGACACGAAAATTGAATAACCTAATTGGTAGGGGGGAAAATTCTCTACAACTTCGCTCTATTATGTTTTTTTTTTTTTTTAATATCTTGCATAGTTGCGGAGATATTTGCAAAAATAACGGAGATTTGACACCCTCCATTCAATTAACGAATTTTTTTCCCTTCCCTCCTAAAAGGGTTTCGTGTTGGGTGCGTGGATATTATCACAATAGTAGAGTCGAAATCATATCACTATAGTTTTTTATTATTTACATAATTATTTTTGTCCGAAATGTTTGCAAAAAATTATAAAACTACAAATTTAAAGTGGGCCGTAAAACACGTCAGTGCAAATTTTTATTTCTTTATTTTATTTATTTATTTATTTATTTGCGCCAAACGATCCTTCTAGATTCGTCGCTAGTATTTTGTTCGTATATATCACAATGAACAAAGTACCAAATGGGTTCAAATGAAAGCTTATTAACATAAATGTTCAAATGTTTGTATGACTTATGGGTCTTAACTACGGGGTCATCAGTCTCCAAACTTACAAACTACTTATGAATTATCTAACACTAAAGACGACACAAACATCCATGCCCTAGGGAGGATTCGAATTCCCGACCGTAGCGGCCGTGCCAACTGTGACTGGCGCGCCGCAGACAGCTCGGCCACTGCGGCCGGCTTATTAACATAAAAGTGATACACTGAAATTACGCTACTGTCTAATGTTTATTTTCTTAAATATTAATAAATGAAATGTAGGAATGGTAGCACTGGAACGGGATGCGGCAGCCAATCAGATCACGTCAATGCTACACTACAGTGCGTTATCGCAGTCCTTACATGATTTGCGCCATCTGTTATGCTTTTCCCACCCCTTCCGTAGATTATATCGTGCTACTTTGCCTAAAGCCAGCCAGCTACTTGGCTTCTATAAAATTGACAAATCCAAACTAACATACGGAAACTCTTAATCCTATTATTTAACCAATAAAGATATAATATCACACTTGTCACAAGCAGCAGCAGCAGCGACAAAAATCACTCCTACCAACGGGTCGCTACAATTCTCCACAGTTCCATTACCAGACAGCGGTACTGTCAGGAAACTGTTGTTGCCTACATCTACATGGGATGCTCACCGTCGGAGGTTCGAGTCCTCCCTGGGCATGCGTGTGTGTGTGTTGTTCTTAGGATAGTTTACCTAGGTTTAAGTAGTTTGTAAGCTACGGACTGATGACCACTCAGTTTGGTCCGATAGATCTACAAACATTTGAATGTTTCTGATCACGGATAAAACTTCATTGAACTGTTCTTCATTAAGGCTGAAATAAGTTTAAAACTGAAACTTCTTGGCAGATTAAAATTGTGAGCCATAAACGGGACT
Organism: Locusta migratoria; assembly: GCA_026315105.1. NCBI lineage: Eukaryota > Metazoa > Arthropoda > Insecta > Orthoptera > Acrididae > Locusta > Locusta migratoria. The sequence continues at coordinate 14,356,374 of CM048754.1, forward strand.
CGAACCTGAGACCTTTGCCTTTCGCGGGTAAGCGCTCTACCACTGAGCTATCCCGACTCGACTCACGATGCCGCCCCACAACTTCAATTCTGCCAGTATCTCGCCTCCTACTATCCAAACATCACAGAAGTGGCTAAACCATGTCTCCACCATATCTTTTCTTCCAGGAGTGCTAGTCTTGCAAGTTTCGCAATAGAACTTCTGTGAAGTTTGGAAAGTAGGAGGCGAGGTACTGGCGGAAGTAAAGTTGTGAGGCGGCATCGTGAGTCGTGTCGGGATAGCACAGTCGGTAGAGCGCTTGCCCGCGAAAGGCAAAGGTCCCAGGTTCGAGTCCCGGTTCCGGCACACAGTTTTAATCTGCCACGAAGTTTCAAGTCAGGGCACACTCCGCTGCAGAGTGAAAATTTGATGCATGTCTTAAACCTTTCATCAAGATGTAAATCTTGCATTAGGCGGTGGTATTCGCCATACGCTGTTCATCTGACATTTATCGGATGAACCCAATTCGGTTTGACACTGAATACAACATCAAAAGTTCATCATCACTGTCGCTACTTTTAACTACTATCCATCCACGGCACACTGAATTTGATATCTGGATCACACCACGATACATTGAACGCCATTTCTCGTACTATTCATGACCGGTATTGAAGTTATCACACCATCTCAACAACTGAGGAAATATTAAGATGGCAGAAAACGTAGCTCTTAATACGTAGCTTTCGGTTTGAAGGGTACGTATCTCTAGTCAGGATGTGTGCTAAGTAATGCGACGTCTTCCGAAGACTGAGGTTAGGTTAAATTTTCGTTCCGTAGATCCATGTTTAGGAGATGCTCGTGGATGCGGAACATGTCAATAAACTAAATTAGAAGCTGAATAATAGATAATACTAATAATATAAATACAGATACACAAATTTTTAAATTTTTATTTAATTATTTTTTATTTTTTTAATAGGTAATATAATAATATTAATATAGTACAGTATAATACCAATACATGCATCATTTGGTACAATTTAGAAATTCACTAATGGAGTAGAGGTTGGCCACTAGAAAGTCTTTCAGGCTCCTCTTAAACTGATCTTTATTTGTAGCTAAATTTTTTATACTTGATGGTAAATTATTGAAAATGGGTGAGCCTAAGTAGCAGACCCATTTTTGAACTAAAGTAAGCGCTTTTAAGTCCCTGTGTAGATCATTTTTGTTCCTAGTATTGTATGTATGAATTGAGCTGTATGTTGGTAAAAGGGATATATTATTTATGACTAATTTCATTAAGGAATAAATATACTGAGAGGCTGTAGTAAATATACTCAGTTCTTTGAAGAGGCTTCTACAAAACGTCCGTGAATTTACTCCACAAATACTACGTATTACACGCTTTTGGACTCTGAAGACGTTTGACTGACTTGAAGAGTTTACCCCAAAATACGACGCGCGTCCAGAAAGTAAGTTCCGTTTGGTAATAAAATGAAACTGTACACAGAAAAAAATTTTATTGCACAAAATCCTATAACTCTTAAACTACTTTTCCACATAACTGCCGAAAGTTTGTAGGCACTTGTCATAGCGTGCCACAAGTTTTTGCATACGTCCTTCACAGAAGGTTGCCGCCTGTGTATTCAACCATGTGGTAACAGCTCTTTATCATCGTTGAAGTGTTGACCACCGAGGACAGAATTTTAGGTGTAAGAAGAGATGAAACTCGCTAGGACAGAGGTCCGAGCTGTATGGAGGATGATCAAACAGGTCCCATTGAAATTTCCGTAAGAATTGTTTGGTCACATTCGGTGTGTAAGGTCAGGCATTATCGTGAAAAAAAAAAAAATCCTTTGACAGTAATCCTCTGGTTACACCTAAAATCTATCCTTGGTGGACAACACTTCAACGATGATGACGAGTTGAACGAACGTGTTACCACATGGTTGAATACACAGGCGGCAACCTTCTGTGAAGGACGTATGCAAAAACTTGTGCAATGCTATGACAATTGCCTACAAAATTTCGAAAGCTGTGTAGAAAAGTAGTTTAACAGTTGTAGATTTTTGTACAATCAATATTTTTTCTGTATTTGTACCCTCGTTTTATATAACCAAACGGAACTTACTTTCTGGATGCGCCTCGTATTATACCGTATGACATTATGGAATGAAAGTAAGCAAAGTATGCAAGTTTTGTTATTTGTATGTCTCTTATGTCTGGTAACAGTCTTATTGAAAATACAGGTTTGTTGAGTCGTTTGCCGGCCGCGGTGGCCGAGGGGACTGAGGCGACCCCTCGGGCATGGATATTTGTGCCGTCCTAGTTCGTAAGTAGTTCATAAGTAGTTTGTAAGTTTAGGGACTGATGACCCCGTAGTTAAGTCCCATAAGCTTAACAAACATTTGAACATTTGTTGAGTCGTTTCTGCAGTTCTGTGGTGTGCTCCTCACATATGAATTTATTATGAAGCTGTAATCCCAGGAATTTAATACTGTCAACCTCTTCTATCTGTTCTTGTTCATACTTAATGCATATGCTGGCAGGAAATCTCTTGCATGTTCTGAACGGCATGTAGTGAGTCTTTTCAAAGTTTAATGTCAATGAGTTGGCTTTAAACCATTTATTAATGTTCATGAAAATATCATTAACAGACCTTTCTATAAGTATGGTATGAGATACGCTATGCCAGTGTGAAATGACCTTAAACTGCTCAGTAAAGTCTGACTGCGCTGATGTGGGTTCATTTAATATGTAAAGCAGTGTGTCCGTATGATTGTACGAGTTGCATACTGTGATGATACTGCTGGTTTGATTAAAATTAAAGAAGAAGTGAAAAATTGTACATATCGAGTATTTATTTCTACCACGACGCCCCAGGAGAATAATGTTGCAGCGAGCAGAACCCCCATACATCTCAATGTGGAAAAGATGAGTATCATGAGTGAAAGTGGTAGAATGAAACTGTAATTACTTACATAGCATACAAATGTTTCAATACAAATCTACAGTTTTGTTCCAATCTTTATGAAATTTTGCACAAGTAAGCTTCAATCCATAAGGACGGTCATCGTAAGTGTAAGAATCACATACGACATATAGTTCACAAGATATGACGTCATAAACAATGAGATGCGCGGAAAACTGCTCCCATAAGCGACAATGCTGCTCATTTTCGCCTAAACCATTGGACCGATTTCAACCAAATTTGGTACACATATTCCTTACGTGAGACAACATCTTCTGTAGGAGTACGAACCACATACGACACATGGTCCACGAGATAAAAGTCCATAAACGATAGGAGTTGCAAGAAACTGCCATAATGCGATGAGACTTTACAAATACACTATATGAGAATGAGAGTACTTAGCGACTTGCAACAAACTTTAAACATAATTTCAAACCTTTATTAAACTTTTTCTCGCTGGCAACCATAGTAAAATGATGAAAGGAAAAAAGTTTCTCGCTTACTACTTTTCCGCTGTTTATGGAGTAAAACTACGGCATTCGGTATGGCATTAGAATTTATAATTTCTACAATACGAATTGTAGCCGCAGGAAATTTTATAGGCAATGTACACACATATCGTTGAATGTGCCTCCGAAATTGTAGCACAGTGCGACCTGTAGTTCATAAGGTATGAACACACAAAACAGTAACGTTCATAGAAAACCGCCCTATCACGCACCAAGCAGTAATCTATTACTTCTTTAACACCAATTGTAATCCCAAGAAATTTTACAGACATGCAGCACTTACACAAATGAATACATATCTGAAAAATTATACAATTTTACCACATATTCCTGCATAAATAAGAGATCGTACGAATTTTATATGTCATTTGTGTTTTGACTTCTATCTTTGTTTGTTTGAATAATGCGCTTATAATTTTGTACATTATCCAAGACAGCGTTATTTCTTACATGTTCTCCGATAAAGGTAACATACTTTTTTAGAAAACAGAAGATGGACAGAGAGAGAAGGGTAGGAGAAGTACTAACTCCCGGGCAACGCCGGGTACTCAGCTAGTACTGTATAAATATTAAAAATTTTCAAATGTTTGTAAAGCTTATGGGACTTAACTACGGGGTCATCAGTCCCTAAACTTACAAACTACTTATGAACTACTTACGAACAAGGGCGGTACAAATATCCATGCCCGAGGGGGGATTCGAATCCCCAGCCGTAGTGGCCGTGCAGACCGTGACTGAAGCGCCTCAGTCCCCTCGGCCACCGCGACCGGCTATAAGTATTAGTATAGATGAGTATAGTACAGAAAATCAGGCGATGCTGAAGGAATTAGATTAGGTAACGAAACAGTGAAGGTGGTAGATGAGTTTTGTTACTTGGGTAGTAAGATAACATATGACGGTCGCAGTGCAGAGGATATAAAATGCAGAACGGCAATGGGAATAAAGCATTTTTGAAAAAGAGAAATTCGCTAATATCGAATATTAATTTAAGGGTAAGGAAGTCTTTTCTGAAGGCATTTGTGTGGAGTGTTGCTTTGTACGGGAGTGTGAAACATGGACAATAAACAGTGCGGACAGGAAGAGGATTGAGGCTTTTGAAATGTGGTGCTACAGAAGAATGCTGAAGATTAGGTGGGTAGATCGCATAACTAATGAAGAGGTACTTAACAGAATTGGTGAGAAAATGAATTTTTGGCATACCCTGACTAAAAGAAGGGATCGATTAGTAGGACACATTCTTAGACATCGAGGAATCGTAAATTTAGCATTGGAGGGAAGTGTGTGGGGTAAAAATCGCAGAGGGAGACCAAGAGACGCGTATAGTAAGCAGATTCAAGTGGATGTGGGTTGCCGTTCTTATGAGGAGATGAAAAGGCTTGCTCAGGATAGAGTAGGGTGGAGAGCTGCATCAAATGTTAAAAAATGTTCAAATGTTTGTATAGCTTATGGGACTTAACTACGGGGTCATCAGTCCCTAAGCTTACAAACTACTTATGAACTAGCTAAGACTAAGGACGGCACAAATATCCATGCTCGAGGGGGGGGATTCGAACCCCCGACCGTAGTAGCCGTGCAGACCGTGACTGGAGCGCCTCAATCTCCTCGGCCATCGCGGCCGGCGGAGACCAAGAGACGCGTATAGTAAGCAGATTCAAGTGCATGTGGGTTGCCGTTCTTATTAGGAGATGCTCAGGATCGTGTAGGGTGGAGAGCTGCATCAAACCAGTCTCTGGACTGAAGACCATAACAACGACAACAGCTGAGTCGTGCTGTTACTGCCCTTCTACTTGTTCTAAAATGAAGAACATCGACTGCAGACAGAAAGAAAAAAAAAAGATCAGCTTGACACTGGGTTATTAACTGTAGGGTTGAAGAGTTAAGGGAAAAAGTGACAGTAATCTCGTGACAAACGCCAGCGTTCGCTGTTGTGGAGAAACAAAGGTCTCCACAGATCGCTGTAGCGACTGCTTCGCTGTCAGGGACGCCCGTAGATGACGGGTTCCGTTTGTCGGAAAGTTTTAAGACTTCGGTCCCACTAACGATGCAGGTTCGAGTACCGCCGGACACCGGGATTATTATTTGCGAGTTCCAGACGACAGACAGAGCTCGTTACACCCCTTTAGTCACCGCGGTCGCGGCTAACCCCGTTCTCCCGACCGAGAAGCGAGACAGCTCGAAGTGGGACGTTAGTCGACGCGAAGTAACGACCCCCGAGCACGCGGGAGCGGAGACACACATCTGGGACCGCTCCGGAGGAACAAACTGGAGCAAGTGGGCGCGTCGTTTTCGGGTGCTGTTGGCCACTTTACATCGGCTGTTAGGAGGCGTTTCCGTCCGTGGGGTCCGACCGAAGCGTTGCGAAAGTGTTCCGTCGCCGGCGAGCGCTACCGCACTAAAACACCGCTCTTTATTGCCCCCAGAACGCCCGCGTCCCTCAAGGAGCAACTCTAGGTCCTAAATTTCGCGGCCAGTGTTTCGAGTCGTATCTCAAGCCTCGCGGTCGCGCACGGCACTGAATATTTGGGTTCCTCGACGGGAGTGTGTTTGTTTCTGTGTGTGTGTGTGTGTGTGTGTGTGTGTGTGTGTGTGTGTGTACGCAAGGCGCCTGTGGTATACTTAAGACGGTGTCGAAAATGTGGCGATTCGTTTCGCACGAATAGAACGGTTAATACGGGGTGAAATAAGAGAAACAGGCCAGCATATGAGGCAGTAGGTAGCAATAACGAGTAAGTAATTCATACTCGATGTCAGCGCATGCGGAGACGGTCGTTCCAATGTACTATCGAAAGCTGTTGGCAGTTTATTAAGTCCGAGGCTGTTGACGTGTGAATGCTTTCGTGAGACGATTGTCAACAGCCGTCATAACTATATCTATAAATGTGAATGTCTGCCTGGGTAACGCTTTAGCCACGGTTTTATGGCGATCGGATAGCTATATATATTAATGTCTATTCGGTGTACGTTTATCACGTCTAAACCACAAGACATAAAGGCTAAACATTTGTACAGTTACTAATGTCTACCCGGGCCGGCCGCGGTGGCCGAGGGGACTGAGGCGCTCCAGTCACGGTCTGCACGGCCACTACGGTCGGGGGTTCGAATCCCCCCTCGGGCATGGATATTTCTGCCGTCCTAGTTTGTAAGTAGTTCATAAGTAGTTTGTAAGTTTAGGGACTGATGACCCCGTAGTTAAGTCCCATAAGCTTAACAAACATTTGAACATTTGAACGCAGAGACTTAAATATTTGTATAGTTACTAATTTATACCTGAGGAAGGTTCTAGGCAGGGTTTTATATGGATCTGATAGATATTTAGAAATATGAAGAATATAACGCGAAATGCGGAACAATAATTACTCTTTCACAATTATATTTACTCTTTGAAAATGGTTTTGCCGTGGTGGAGTAGCCGAGCGGTCTAAAGCGTCTCGCTGCGGAGCGCGCTGTTGCTCGCCGTGGAGGTTCGAGTCTTCCTAGGGCATGGGTGTGTTTGTCCATAGGTTAGTTTACCTAGGTTTAAGTAGTTTGTAAGCTACGGACTGATGGCCACGCAGTTTGGTCCGATAGATTTACAGACATTTGAACATTTGAATGTCTGTTCGGTGTACGTTTATCACGTCCGAACGACAAGATGCAGAGACTTAAATATTTGTACAGTTACTAATTTATACCTGAGGAAGGTTTTATGTTTGTGCAGCTTACGGGACTTAACTACGGGGTCATCAGTCCCTACACTTACAAACTACGTATGAACTACTCACGAACTACTTACGAACTAGGACGGCACAAATATCCATGCCCGAGGGGGGAGACGAACCCCCGCCCGTAGTGGCCGTGCAGACCGTGACTGGAGCGCCTCAGTCCCCTCGGCCACCGCAGCCGGCTAGGAAGGTTTTAAGCACGGTTTTATAGCGATTTGATAGATATTTAGTAATTTGAAGAATATAACGCGAAATGCGGAACAATAATTACTCTTTGAAAATGGTTGTATTGGTTGCATTGTTGCTTGAGGGTTGATAATGATATAAGGGTAGAGTATTTTGGGATGGAAAGTTATCGGTGTATATAAAATTCTACGTGTGTGTGTGTGTGTGTGTGTGTGTGTGTTAATTTTCGCTCTGCAGCGAAAACTACAGAACGCAAACGAATGGACTGTGTGTAATTGTTGTCCGAAGTCTCCCGTTGTACACCATAGCAGTTCCATGCCGATAGCTGTAAGGGGGTGGAAGATATGGTGGTTGAAAGTCGTCAAATTATGAAAAAAAAAATTCGGACTGAAGGCCAGCGATGACGTTTGCGACGCTATAGCAAGGAGGTTACATACAGCGAAACGTAATGCCACATTTGATCTATTCGTGCTACAATGTCTTCAGCTCTTTCTCTGTAAGGACAAGCATACAAATAAGGCAATATAAGAATAAATAAATAGCACACTACTGAAAGATAGCTTATCTATCATAATCAACCACCACGCGAGCGGAGCCGCTGGTTTAAGGTAGTATTTCATAAAATGCATTCTTAAAACCATCGGCTGTTTTTTTTAAAACTTTATATATCATCCTGTTTCGGTCAATAGACCATCTTAATGGATACAAAGGTGTTACCTATGAACCTTGTAACGATTATTTACGTTATGTTCATTCTACGTGCTAATCGCGAGTTCAATTAAACTGCATTATAGTCTGTTGTTTCGTACGGTACCCTTTAAAAATCATAGCTTGCTTATCCCACGATCAGAAATTCTGTTGCCATCATCATAAAAATGAATGATGGAAGGCGCAAGTCGAATTTAACTTCTTTAGTTACGCCTTTTATTTTGGATAAACAGTTGAGTAAAACAACATTCACAACACGTTTAACATATTACACATATAAATTTCAATGTTATTAATTATTGTGTAATAAATTGTCGATATATTGTTAGATAAGTTGAACCAATGTACTCTTTGGGAATCTCACTTGTTTAATGAAAGTCCAGCTCCGGTTGCAATTATTTGTGCTTTATTCATGCCCACACTACCGGTTTCGGCCTCTATGTTAGGCCATTTTCAAGTGTGACAGACGTTATGCCATAGAGAAAGCAGAGTGAAGTAATTAAAACAATAGAACTCAGAGATTTTAAAACTTTTGGCGCCCAATCTCACTTGTGACTGTGTAGGATGTTTAAGGTTCTCTCTGGACTATGGGGTGGTTAGCGTTAAGAGTGGTTTCTGGCTCGTGTTTTGGATAAGACTTGCGTCTTATTGACTTGTTCCATCTAGCTAGAATTGTATTTTTTTTTTATTTTTTTTTAGTAGTTAATTGGAAGAAGTGATACAGAATAAACCGCAGTTGAACTTATAGCAGTTTGTTTATTTCAAAAGTTACTTATTACAAGCACCCTGGAAACAAAAGTATTTAACAATGTAGAGCGCCACAACGGAACTTCTAGCTGCCGACATCACGGAGCCGAATGTAGAAGAGGAGTACTAATGATTTATCTATGTTTTTTAAACTCTCCAACTCTCCAATTTAAGTTGTGAGCAGGGGAAATTTTGGCTGTACACGAATCTACCCAAGTTGCATAAGGAACAAAGTATCGGTCCTGCTGCCCACACCTGCTGAAGGGAGAGCTTTAGAACCTTATATATATCAACTAGTTTCGTTCAATAAACTATCTTCATGGATAAGAAGGCGTTATCTATGAAGATGGTTTATTGACCGAAACTAGTTGATATATAAGGTTTTTAATAAACAGCCGACGGTTTTAAAAATGCATTTTATCAGCTGTTGACGTAGCTCGCTCCCATACTTGACGCATACAAACACAACCTCTGACAACAAATTTTGGTGAATAGTCCGGTAACATTATCTTAGATTGACCAAGCACTAAAAAAAAAGGTAAAGCAGTCAACAATCCGAATTTTTATTTTTTATTTCTATTTATCGTATGACAACAACAACAACAACAACAACAACAGCATTGAGCATTACATATGAGTCAGTTATTTAATTTTACGTTAGATTCAAGTTTAATACATATATTCAAATACTAAAATTTACTAATGTGGTAAATGCACTAGTTTAATACGTGTGGGAATTCTGGAGCTTACTAATTTAATACAGTGGCAAGTTTAAGAGATGCGATTAGGAAGGAATGAAGGAAGCTTAGCGTTTAACGTCCTGTCGACAGCTTGGTCATTAGAGACGAAGCTAATGTTCGGAGTTTTGGGTAAGGATGGGGAAGGAAATCGGCCGTGCCCTTTGAAAGGAACCATCCCGGCATTTGCCTGGAGTGATTTAGGGAAATCACGGAAAACCTAAGTCTGGATGGCCGGAGGTGGATTTGAACCACCGTCCTCCCGAATGGCAGTCCAGTGCGTTACCACTGCGTCACCTCGCTCGGTGAGACGCGATTACAACTTAAGTATATATATATAATCGTAAATCAATATCGAGTGACTGAATCCAATTGGTTGCAGAAGGGGTAGCATTTATAAAGTCACTGGATGGGATATTTCCTCAGAGGACAGTCTGTGACAATATGTTGGACCGTTAGTTCTTACGCACCACAATAACAGGCTGGAGAATCTCGGAGACCCCACTTGTGTATCATGGCATTCCACCTAGCGTGGTCTGTTCTTATTCTGCTTAATTTTGTCCACACGCTTCTCTGCAAGTCGAAACCTGGTAGGCCGGCAGTTGAGTCTTCGACGCCGTGATTTGCTGTTGCATCCGCGTTCCACCTCTAACGCCACTCTTCTTTCATGTTGAAGTCGTTCCTTTGGCTGCCAGATTCCAGTCTTCTATTTTAATATGACTTGCTTAGGAAGTAACACTGTTAATAACGGATTCAGTCGCCTCGTTGCAGAACAGTGGCCTGACTTTCTTTGTGTATATACAGATGGGTCCAAAAGTCCACAAGAAGAGTGTACTGGGTGTACCTTTTTCTGCCCTCAGATTCAGATTCGGAGAACCTTCAAACTGCCAACGAATACCTCTATATTTACTGCGGAGACAGTGGCAATTCTGGAAGCACTTAGGTTTACTTCTACCACTTCCTTCCCGAAAATATTAATTGTGTCTGACTCTCAAAGTGTCCTTCAAACCCTACAACACCGGAGATGGAACAAAAAAAGCAACAGCTATATTCTGGATGTGATTTCGGCATATATTCGCTGTACAAATACGGGACGGACAGTTAATTTACTGTGGGTGCCTTCTCACGCTGGTATCTGCTATAATCAGGAAGTTGATGCATTGGCTAAACAAGCGGCATCCTTAGGCACTGTCCTGGACCTACAACTACCATACACAGACTTCTTATCTACGGTCAAGGACTACGCAAAACAACAGTGGCAACAGATGTGGAACGTTTCCCAACAAACGAAAGGCGCTTCTTACGCTGTGCTCCAACCTCAGATTTCTACGCAGCCGTGGTTTATGAGGACTCATCTGGACCGATCCGCGATTTCTACCATTATTCGTCTTCGCTTCAATCACGCCTCTTATCCCAAACATCTACATCGGATCAACATCTACGATTCGGCGGCATGTGAGTGTGTGATCCTGAAACGGAAGCTGATGTCAACCACATCCTGTTCAGGTGCCCCAAATTTGACCGAGAACGTTTGAACTTCTTGCAGACATTGGTGAAGATGGGATATCCCCTTCCCCAGTCAGCGTCTTCCCTTTTGTTTACGAAAGACATTCGTGTATATAAAATCATAATTAAGTTTATTAAGAGCACTGTACACAATCTTTAATCATCAAGTGTATTGGTAATATAAGGTTTTAGTTGTGAATATGTGAAAATGTTCCAATATTATTTAAATTGTAATTTAATGCAGTTTTCGCTTTGTTTCCACTTTACCTTTTTGCCAAAATGTACTTCTGTTTTGTCTATTTAAATATATGTACATTTCCTATGTGTGTTGTAGATGGCCACATTGAGTTAACACTCAGAAGGCCAAATAAATGAAAAAAAAAAAAAAGTCGTTCCTTCCTTTATATCACAGCGGAGTGGAGGACTTCAGGCGATTTGGACTATTTGACCAATCATCAAAATCATCATCTTTAGCCATCTGGAGGAGGATGGTTTAAGATATTGTGAACTGGAAGTCCACTACGGTCGGGGATTCGAATGCCCCCCTCGGGCATGGATATTTGTGCCGTCCTTAGTATAAGGTAGTTCATAAGTAGTTTGTAAGTTTAGGAACTGATGACCCCGTAGTTAGGTCCCATAAGCTTAACAAACATTTGAACATTTTTTTGAACTGGAAGTTCGTGTGGGCAGCTGCGACGTGTAGACAAACTCCAAGATGGTGTACCCCGGGCAACGGACTGCCAAGGCAAGACGGCGAAACGTCTGCAAACACGGCAGCCATACTGGATCAAAGGTCTCTCATGGGTATACAAGACAACAGCACAAGAAAACAATCCGAAGATTAGTGTGAACACCACAGAGCTTTACTAGGCATAGTCCTGTTTGGAGGTGGTATGCCGTTGCCTTCGTCCGACCTTCGAACTGCTTTACCCAGCCAGTTATAGGGGGACCTACAGTTTAACGTGGGTTCCGAACCACGGTGCTACTCGGTATTTTTCACATCAGCAACATCGCCAGATATGAAAGAAGTGGAAAGTGGCAGATAATCCTAGGAGATGGCGAGGATCGAGCCCCCGACCTTCGGATTCGTAGTCTGGCACTCTACCACTGTGCTACCGAGCCGCACAGCACTACAGTTACCTAATTGCCTTCGAAATAGTCACTATTATTCTTGGGTAGTTCGCGAACGAACTAGTTCGGAAGAGCGCTCCCACAAGCGAACACAAGCAGTTCCCAGTTTCCATTCCACGATCAATGCGATTTGAAGAGAAGTAATATAATGAGCTCTAACATGAAAATTAAGCGTTTCTGGACACATGTCCACATGAAATATTTTCTTTCTTTGTGTGTGAGGAATGTTTCCTGAAAGTTTGACCGTACCTTTTTGTAACACCCTGTATCTATTTCTCATTCTGTGTAGTTTGCGTGTAGGGTTCGTAAGCTGTTCGCGCATTGGACAGACGGAACGTCAGGCTCAGAGCACTGAAACACCTAAATAAGCATAGTACCTGGGGAACGCTGGTCCCCGGCGGTGTATTTCAGACTTAAAGGCGGTGTAACGGTGACGGTACATCTTGTAGCGTGGGGGTTGATCAGGCATGCGAGTGGGCCCGCGTCTGGGAAGACAGTTCGTTACTGCCGTTTAATGCGCCGGACCCACCCTCTCTTTCTCGCTGTCGAGTCTTCTCTTTCCCTCTCCTTTCCTTCTCTGGCTTCGCCTTCGTCTTGGACGTGACTGGCATTCGCCCACGGCGGGACCCTCTCCGTGCCCGGTAGAACGACGGCGATACGTCCGACAACTGCCGCCAGACCCCTTCTGCTGCTCAACTAAGTGACAGATCCAGCCTCACCGTGTACTCTGGCGAGGAGTACACGAGGGGCGTTTCAAAAGCCCGCGCAGAAATTAAAACTACCGACGTGTTTCGGGAAAACTTGGGATGGGTCGAACCCCAATTTTTATCGAATCGAATCCGAATACCGAATCTTAAATAAAACATTTGCCGAATACCGAATCCGAATCGAATCTTCTGTATCTCGAACCCAAATAATCTGTCAACTCAAGCACATGTATTTTAAAAGAATTACTCTTCTATCACAGACAGTGATGAAGATAAAGCCTTCTGGGGTGAATCCCAAATGACAATATTAACAGAAAAATTTAAGAAATTAAAATTTCATTTAGATTTTTATTTTAAATCTTAAAATTTTTTTAATACCCCTTACCCTTAAAAGAAATTTGTATGAAACATTTAGATATATATGTTGTTGAGATGGTCTAAAAGATAATAAGAAACTATCTTCACTCTATTACAAAATGTATCATTTTGACGAAACAAAAAATAATGAAAGGAAAGGATTACGTTTTGTTTTTCTTTTTTCAAAGGGGAAGACAAAAAAATAAAACCCGAAAAGATGAGTAGATATTTTGGAAGTTAAAAAATAGATTCTTAAAAATTAGGATGTGTAAATGTTAAATAATTTTATAGTGACATATCAGGCATTTCATGAGTGACGGACAGAACATTCAGACACATAGAAAACCGCGTTTATTCGACATGTGTGTACTTGTTATTGCCACGAAGACATTTCAGAACGGTGAAAAGATTGTGCATTCCAGAGGGTTAAGCAAGGGTATTTTGCAGATTTATTTATTCTTTCAAACATTTAAGCTCACGTAACTACACTGCACAGAATTTTTATTCGTACAAGATTTAAAAATCACTACTAGAAGTCACTTGCTGTGCTTCATTTCTAACTATCCCCGTTCAGCATACGAATAATACAAACGTAAACATTAACGTGATAGGTATATTCTTCCGCTTTCGCCGTTGTCTTTCTGGTTTGTTAGGCGGACGGAATATAAATGTGGTAACAGCTAACACGGAAGATTACATGGCGTAATGTACATTCTTAACTGAAGGTTTCCATATAACACTTTGGATTCTGGATTCGGTAGTATTCGGCCATTATGCGCCGAATCTCGAATCCGAAGTTAGCCGCGGTGGAGTAGCCGAGCGGTCTAAAGCATCTCGCTGCGGAGCGCGCGGTTGCTCGCCGTGGAGGTTCGAGTCCTCCCTGGGGCATGGGTGTGTGTGTTGTCCTTAGGTTAGTTTACCTAGGTTAAAGTAGTTTGTAAGCTACGGACTGATTAGAACGCAGTTTGGTCCGATAGATTAACAAACATTTGAAACATTTAAAATTATTAAAGCCGGCCGCGGTGGCCGAGGTGACTGAGGCGCTCCAGTCACGGTCACCACGGCCACTACGGTCGGGGGTTCGAATCCCCCCTCGAAAAAAAAAATGTTTAAATGTTTGTTAAGCTTATGGGACTTAACTACGGGATCATCAGTCCCTAAACTTACAAACTACTTATGAACTACTTACGAACTAGGACGGCACAAATATCCATGCCCGAGGGGGGATTCGAACCCCCGACCGTAGTGGCCGTGCTGACCGTGACTGGAGCGCCTCAGTCATCTCGGCCACCGCGGCCGGCAATCCCCCCTCGGGCATGGATATTTGTGCCGTCATAGTCCGTAAGTAGTTCATAAGTAGTTTGTAAGTTTAGGGACTGATGACCCCGTAGTTAAGTCCCATAAGCTTAACAAACATTCGGACATTTTGAATCCGAAGCCAGTGAGCTAGATTCGGCGAATAATGGATTCGGCCGAACCACTCGGACGCAACCCTAGGGAAAACCATTATTTTTCGACATCGTCTCCTATTACATTCACACACTTCGTCCAACGCTGTTCTAATTTGTTGGTCCCTTCCGAATAATACGAAGTGTCTAAGCCTGCAAAACAGCTAATAGTTTCTACATCTACATACATACTCCGCAATTCACCGTAAGGTGCGTGGCGGAGGGTACACTGTACCACTACTAGGCATTTCCTTTCCTACTCCACTCCCAAGTAGAACGAGGTAAGAAAGAATGCTTATATGCCTCCGTACGAGCCCTAATTTCTCTTATCTTGTCTTTGTCATCACCTGCCCGTTTGAATGAAATCTTCGTCCCGCCAACCAATTCTTCAAATGGGGGAAAAATAGCACCCCGAGGGAGCGAAGTCTGGAGAATAATGGGGATGTGGAACGAGTTGGAATTCTATTTCCAATAATTTTGCGTCCACAACTAGTGAGGTGTGTGCTGGTGCATTGTCATGATGGAAAAGGACTTTTTTATGGGGGCAATCATCGGCGTTCTCCTTGCAGCTCGGTTTTGAAACGGTCCAATGACGATTAAAAATGAATGGAAAAACATGTGGAATCCGATCTCGGGGAAGATAGGCTAAGGAAAGGGAAACCAACGATTTCAGCATTTGTGGATCTGGAGAGAGCTTTTAACATTGTTGACTGCAATACACTCTTTGAAATTCTTAAGGAAGCAGGGGTTAAATATGTGGAGCGAAGAGCAATATACAACTTCTAGAAAAATCAGACAGCAATATAGAGAATAAAAAGTTACATTCAACGTATACAATAGCCAGGCAGCGGTTATTAGAGTCGAAGGGCAAGAAAGAGACGCTGTGGTTGGAGAGGAAGTAAGACAGGGTTCTAGCCTTTCCCCAATGTTGTCCAATCTGTACACTGAGCAAGCAGTGAAGGAATGGAAGGAGAAATTTAGAGAGGGCATTAAAGTGCAGGGAGAAGGAATAAAAACATTGCGGTTTGCCGATGACATAGTAATTTCGTCAGAGACCAGGGAGGGGGAATAAGCCGGCCGCGGTGGCCGAGGGGACTGAGGCGCTTCAGTCACAGTCTGCACGGCCACTATCGTCGGGGGTTCGAATCCCCCCTCGGGCATGGATATTTGTGCCGTCCTTAGTGTTAGCTAGTTCATAAGTAGTTCGTAAGTTTAGGGACTGATGACCCCGTAGTTAAGTCCCATAGACTATACAAACATTTGAACATTTTTTGAAGATACGAAAGTCGCCAGGAGCGAGGTCCGGTCTTTACGGAGGATGATCAAACACGGCCCATTGAAATTCCCGGAACAGTTGTCTGGTCACATTCGCCGTGAGAGTCGGACGTTATCGTGGAAGAAAACAACACGTTTTGACAGTAATACTCGGTGCTTGTTCTGTATTGGATGGCGCAATTTCTCAATTGTCTCACAGTAACCATGTGCACTGGTTGTTTGGCCTCTTCGTAAGAAATCAATCAGCAAAATGCCTTTTCTGTCCCAAAAAAACGGTGCTCATTACTTCTCGAGGTATCAAGATTTGCTTAGGCTTAACCTTCGTCGGAGACGCAGTGTGCCTCCATTCCAATGACTGCCGTTTTGTTTCAGGGGTGTCATACGATACCCAAATTTCATGCCCCACGACTATCCGAGAAAGAAAGCTATCGCCTTCTTCATTGTAGCGTGTCAAAAACTGAAGTGCACTGCCCATCCGTTGTTTTTTGTGTTCAGTAGCAATTTTTGCTACCCAACGTGAGAGAAGTTTTTGAAATTTCAATTTTTCAGTAACAGTTCCATGAGCCAGTGATAGTGATATTTGCGAAATTTTCATATCAAGGGCTGTAAGTGTAAACTTACGATTGTGTTTAATCTTCTCTTCAGTTGTGTGAACCAGTTCATCAGTAACCACAGACGAGCGTTCTTCATCGTGCACTTGATAACGTCCTTCACTGAACAGCCTGACCCACCTCATATCCTTTGAATCACTCATAGCATGGTATCCGTAAACCTCGTATATTTGCCGATGAATTTCCTTCGTTTTAACTTCATTTGCATTTAGAAAACGAAACACGGATCTGATTTCACACGCGGCGGCTTTTTCAACTACGACTGACATTAGAAAGAAGCATTTCAAAGCACACGTATGCAGCAGAGATTTAAAAATGGCGTACATGTCTTCTTGAGTCACAGTAACTGCCGCGCATGCTCAGAACTGCGTTTCTTATAGCTGTAGCACAGTCTAACATATACAGTCACGACACTCCCGCAGATTTTTGTTATACACTGCGACAACAGCGCTGCAAGCGGAGGGCAAGCTACTTTTATGAATACGATAGTGAATGAGTGCGAATAGTATCGTTTATATTGATTTTAACACATTTTTTACATTAGGGAACGTATGTAATAGCATAAAACAGGTAATAACTTAAAATAGCTCGACCTTTGTGTTTCTTAGGTTTCCTAAGATCACTGACAAGGTTGGAAACGGTACATCGCGGCACAGTTTATTTACTGTTATCTTGTAACCCACCGGGGTTATACTGAATAATTTAATTTACTATTAAAAATAGAAAAATGGCTAGGAAACACCGAATACCCGCCCTTTGGCAGAAAGACGAGTTTTTTCTTCTCAGGAACGTTAAAGTATCTCCATTCCAATTCCAGTGAAATCAGTGAGGGTGTAACATAGGAAATGAATATAAAATGCAACAACTACAGTATTTAACGTACCAAATCAGCCACCACAGCTGTAGCTGAAGGAAAATATCAGAAACGTGACAAGAAAACTGTAAAAGCAGTCAAACCGTATTCAACAAAGAAGAACCCAATTCCACAATTGTCGCTACAGCTTAACCACAAACGGCAAGAATCGTCAAGACATTGTCTTCTTAAGGTAAAGTAATCACACTCAAAAGAATATGCGCTTATAATAAAGACGAGTGAAGCCTAACAATTTGCAAATTATTAGACTCCATACCACAATGGTACGTGTCAAAACACTCTTTGTCATAGTAAGAATAGACGAAAATAGAAATTTATGTTTCTATTATGTTTATATTCTACTTACTTTCAGCGGAATAAGCTGCAAATATACACATATTCGTAAGTATTGTTTCACGACGAAGTTCTTCGTTATATCACTGAATCAGTTAAATTCGACTGTTTTTACATAATTTACGTATTAAGTATGTCTCTTGATATATTACTAATGCTTGTAACACAAAAATTATATTAACTATTTCGTTAATTACGTACACAAATAATTATAAACAAACATCACTCTTTCGGCGGCTTACCCACCACTAGGAGCGCTAGTGTCGTTTAACTGTCAGTTGGTAACAAGTTTCACAGCAGTGAGTGTCGCGACTGTATATGGTAGACTGTGGCTGTAGTAATAGTAACATGAAAGAAAGGATTTTTTTGTAAGAGATACATTTGTGTTGCATGACTTTGCGGTTTTTATCTTACTGTGCTGACTGTGTAGTGAAATTTTTTTTCTGACCACAAGTGGAATGAATTCTGTTAGCCTTGAAACAGTAAATAATAATCCCACTTTTAATTGTCTGTATTGCATTTGTTTTAAACAATTTCCGTTTCTATTCCAGGTAAGCGAGAAAATTTGGCGACGTTTGAACGACAGCTTTTGGTAAGTGTTACTGAGAACTGTTTACTGTTGAAATACTATTTTTACGAATTTATGCGGTTCAGTCAGTAAAACAAATTGGAACGCTATTTGCATGCCGCAAATAACAATCAAAATTTTAAAGGGTCGTGTGGCGGATAAGTATTCCAACCATGAAATCGGCAATGGCCATGCAAGTTTAATTTTTCGCTTTATTGTGGGAATCAAAGCTAATTTGGCGAAACACGTACTATCCTGTAAGCAGATTCTACACAAAATGCGTAAATGTCGTTTTTCGTGTCCCAACGTTCCTTTCAGCTGCAGTCCAACAATACGTGGCGTTCAAAAAGTTTACGTTCGAGGTTCTTCGCTGTATTATCCCGATGTCAAGAACCAGTTGAAAAGTTAATAGCGATTCACGATGTTGATATTCTTGATGAATTTTCACTGAAGTGGATTCATAAGTTAAAAACTAAGTACAACATTGGTTGGAAACAAGTCAATAAGTTTATACCGCAAAAATCAGTACGTGATCAAGCTGAACTTCAAATACGAGCTACTGAATTCTTTGACGATATAAGTAGACTTATTGCAGAAGAAGGGCAATGTATGATATTTAATACTGATCGGTCAGAAATTAAACTAGAGATGCAAGCCGGTCGCATATTTAAAGGAGAACGACAGGTGGAAGGGCAGACGCAGTCTTTAAAATCAGTGAGTCACAGTTACACGATTAAACCAAATATTTCTGCTAACAGTACTTTATTATCTCTGTTGTTACTTGTGCTCCAGGAAAAACATGGTATATTCGGCACGAGAATAAAAATTAATTTATTTATTCTTGAAAATGACCTTGTATTTGCCGCTAAATCAGGTAAATTAACCCAGATGATGCTGACGTCCTTCCAGAAGGATGGTGCTTTGTTTTTTCTAAACGTTTAAAGTATATTGTTTGCTTTTGGCACAAAACTCTTCGGACTGTCATTTGAATGTCGATCACTGGCATGAAAGTAGTAACAGTAATTGTTTTAGCACGTTATTCTACGCCAGTCATCTTTGAAGTTAGGGATTCAGAAGCAATATATCAATTAACTCATAAGTACTGGGTGATCAAAAAGTCAGTATAATTTTGAAAAGTTAATGTCACGGAATAATGTAGATAGATAGGTAAAAATTGACACAAATGCTTGGAATGATATGGGGTTTTCTTAGAACAAAAAAGAAAAAAAAAGTTTAAAAATGTTCCACAGATGGCGCTTCATCTGATCAGAAAAGCAATAATTAGCATAACAAATTAAGACAAAGCAAAGATGATGTTTTTTACAGGAAATGCTCAATATGTTCACCATCATTCCACAACAATAGCTGTAGTCGAGGAATAATGTTGTGAACAGCACTGTAAAGCATGTCCGGAGTCATGGTGAGGCATTGGCGTCGGATGTTGTCTTTCAGCATCCCTAGAGATGTCGGTCGATCACGATACACTTGCGACTTCAGGCAACCCCAAAGCCAATAATCGCACGGACTGAGGTCTGGGGACCTGGGAGGCCAAGCATGACGAAAATGGCGGCTGAGCACACGATCATCACCAAACGACGCGCGCAACAGATCTTTCACGCGTCTAGCAATATGGGGTGGAGCGCCATCCTGCATAAAAATCGTACGTTCCAGCAGGTGTTTATCAGCCAGGCTGCGGATGATGCGATTCTGTAACATATCGGCGTACCTCTCACCCGTCACGGTAGCAGTTTCAAAACCACAATCACGCGCCATCTGTCGGACATTTTATGAACTCTTTTTAAAAAAAATAAAACCCCATATTATTCCAAGCATGTGTGTCAATTTTTACCTTTCTTTCTACATTATTCCGTGATTTATTAAGTTTTCATATTTATACCGACTTATTGATCACTCGGTACTTACACATCAATTTTATTTTTATTATTCAGGAACATTTGGATGGCTTTACAATTAAAATCCCATTTGTAACATGTAATACTAGTGTTATTATTTCTACTTCGTCCCAGAGGAACGGCCTATTATGCCGAGACTAAGATTGTAAGAATCAATGTTGCAACATTTGAACGATCTTTTACAGATGTAACGAAGTACCTCTTAAACCAGAAGTAACAAAAAGAAATCAGTAACGTCTGGGTTAACGACAAACCCAGACCAAATATGAATTAAAGAGATGTTCTTGCCATCAAGTAACGATAGAAGTATTCCGTTGTTAGATTCTTGGAGTGGGCAGAATTCAGAAATGCTTAATACTCTATCAGCGTCTGGAAAATCCGTTCCAATAGAAACCATTCCTGCTGGTACAACTGGATGATCCAACTCGTAGATGTCTGTTTCTATCGACCTTGGAAGAATTTTATACGGAATTTTTCAGATTATGTCTTTTTACACAATTATGACACAAATTTGAACCATCGAAATAATTTCATTAACCTGCAGTCACTAATACACAATCAGTTTGCTTCTCCTCCATTTCAAGATCTCATTAAATACTCTTGCTGTAAAAGTGGGTACATAAAGGAAAGGTCGTCGAAATTTGCTAGTCTCGTTCATTTTTGTTGTAAAAACTGTGGGACATATTGTGAGTTCTGCAGTTAATGCGTAATAATACGATGTGCTTGGTGGAAAAAGTCATTGTGCATGATACATTTTAACAAATATTATACACTAGCTTGAACCCGTGGCAACGCTCGCGTGTTGGTTGATTATGATAGATAATTGCGCGAAACGTCAAATCGATTTTTTAAAGAGATGTTTTAGAAGAAATTTCTTTTTTACTGCTTTATTTATTCTTATATTTCCTTATTCGTGTGCTTATCGTTACAGGGAAAGAGCTGAAGACATTGTAGCACGCACAGACCAAAGATATGGTCTGTGGCATCACGTTTCGCTGTATGTAACCTCCTTGCTATAGAGTCGCAAACGTCATCACTGGCCTTCAGTCCGAATTTTTTTTATAATTTGACGACTTTCAACCACCATATCTTCCACCCCCTTATAGCTATCGGCATGCAACTGCTATGGTGTACAACGGGAGACTTCGGACAACAATTACACACAGACCATTTGTTTGCGTTCTGTAGTTTTCGCTGCAGAGCGAAATATTAACACACACACACACACACACACACACACACACACACACACACACACACACGTAGAATTTTACATACACAGATAACTTTCCATCCCAATATAATCCACCCTTTTATCATTATCAACCCTCAAGCAACAATGCAACCAATAAAACCACTTCCAAAGAGTAATTACTGTTCCGCATTTCGCGTTATAGTCTTCAAATTAGTAAATATCTATCATCGGTATAAAACCGTGCCTAAAACCTTCCTCAGGTATAAATTAGTAACTGTACAAGTATTTAAGTATCTGCGTCTTCTTCGGACGTGATAAGCGTACACTCAACTGACATTCACATTAATATCTATAGATAAATAGGTATCCGATCGCCATAAAACTGTGCCTAAAGCCTTCCCCGGGTAGACACTAGTAACTGTACAAATTTTTAGCTTTTTATGTCTTATGGTTCAGACGTGATAAACGTACACCGAACAGACATTCACATTTATAGATATATACTAGCAAACCCGGCAAAGCTTCGCAGTCGCTAACGTGTATGAGATATATACCCTAATCACTTCTCTTCTTCTCCCGATATCTATCCCTTCCTTCCTCCTCCCACCTTCCTTTGTCCATCTCCTCCTCCCCGTATCTTCACACCCCTCCCTCTTGCCCCACACCATATCCATCTCCTCTCCCCTCCTATCATCCCCCCTTTTTAAATCCATTTCATTCTCCCATTCTCTATCTCCCCCCCCCCTCTCTCTCTCTGATCTTATTTATTACTATCGCAATCGGGACCCGGATTGGGAATAGAAGTGAAAAAGGATGGGTAAAACAATTTTAAATCAGCTGTTTGACAGAACTTTCGAGCTGCTCTATCTGTGAGGTTAGTAGCTTTAATGTTCGTACTCTTAATGGTTTAAATTTGACGAGAGGACCACCGAACTTTTTAGGCATGTCTTGACCTCCACGTATTTTCTTTTCAATGGCGAATACTACGAACAAACTGAGGGAGTCGCCATGGGTAGCCCACTCTTCCCTGTGGTCGCAAATTTGTACATGGAGAATTTCGAGGAGGAAGCCCTGGCATCATCTCAATGGAAACCTACTTGCTTTTTCCGTTACGTGGACGACACTTTCGTCATCTGGCCACATGGAATGGATAAACCCCTTGACTTCCTTACACATCTGAACTCCATACACCCCAACATCAAATTCACTATGGAGACTGAAACGGAGGGTAAATTGCCGTTCCTTGACGCCTTGGTCAAGAGAAGAGCTGATGGCACCCTGGGTCATGGTGTGTATCGGAAGACAACGCACACTGATCTGTATTTACACGCAGACAGCTGTCACCACCCTTCACAGAGGAATGGGGTACTTAAAACTCTAGTACATAGGGCGCGCACTATCTCCGACGCAGAGAGTCTACCCCAGGAATTGGAACACCTGAGAACTGTATTTCGAAAAAATGGGTACTCAGAGTGGCAGATTCATCGGGCTCTCCGCCCAACCACTACAACACAACCTGGGAAACGGATGAGAACACGAGGGAGGATGTAGGCACTGCGTTCGTTACATATACCGGCGCACTCTCGGGGAAGATCGCCCGCATTTTGAAAAAAAAAAAACACCAGGTTGGAACTGTCTTTTTGTCCGCCGAATAAAGTTCGTGCACTGGTGGGGAGCGCCAAATATGATCTCGGTTTGAGGAAGGCTTGCGTGTACCAGATTCCGTGTCAGTGTGGCAAGTCATATATTGGACAGTCGATGCGTACCGTCGAGGATCGATGCGTTGAACACCAGAGGCACGCACGATTGATGTATCCGAGCAAGTCGGCGGTCGCTGAACATTGTTTGTCGGAGAATCATGTGATGGAATATGAACCCACTAGGATTCTGGTAGAGACGTCGAGATACTGGGACTGCGTCGTTAGAGAGGCCATTGAAATTCGCACAAGTGACGACCTCATAAACCGTGACTGTGGCTATAATCTTAGCAAAGCTCGGGAACCAGCGATTGGGTTAATTATGAGTAAATCTAGCAAACGTAACGAAGTGACGACCACGGCGGACAGAGCCCTCACACCGACGTCCTCTCAGACGCCGTCGCAATCGGTTCCACTGCGCGGCCACGGCGCGGGGCGCGGACCGCGGAGGGGTCGCTCCGCGGGCCGAGGGTATTTAAATCGTCCGCTACCGGGCTAGAACCCAGGTCCCTTCGAGCAGCCGTAGCGTGCGGATCTTCGTGGCGGCGCGTTTCCAGGAGCTCAGTCCGTCAGTTTACCTGATGATAGCGACATGTATGATCGCCGAAGTATTGTGCCCGTTGGACATTGTAGACCGGCAGTACACCCGTGGATACTTTGATGATCATCACCAAGGGCTTCAAAAGGCGTGCGGGGAATCGGCATTGCCGTACAGAACAGTGGCATGTTGGGTGAAAGCCTTCAGCGAAGGCCGGCAAACTGTGGCAGACATGCATCGGGCAGGTCTCGTTGCGTCTCTGAAGAAGAAGTGCATACTGCTGCCGCGTTACTGGGCAGTGATCGACGTCAGGCTATTCGTGAGCTCGCCCACGAAACAGGAATAGTGCATGACTGTGCTTCGCATCCTCAAGGAACACCTGGGCATACGAAAAATTGTATTATCTTGAGTTTGCATTAACTGACGGAAATGCACAAATGGATGCGTTAGGACGCTGCTCAGACGCACTTGGAGCGCTATGAACTCGAAGGAGAGGCTTTCAAAATATTTGTAAAGCTTATGGGACTTAACTACGGGGTCATCAGTCCCTTAACTTACAAACTACTTATTAACTACCAACAACTAAGGACGGCACAAATATCCATGCCCGAGGGGGGATTCGAACCCCCGACCGTAGTGGCCGTGCAGACCGTGACTGGAGCGCCTTAGTGTCCTCGGCCACCGCGGCCGGCTATTGTTCTGTGCGATACATTTACGTATGCGGTACATCAGGATTGAGTACGAGAAAGTAGAAAAGGAAAAAAAATTAAAGAAAGAAAACGTTCAGCGTATCGTTGCCATGTGGTAAGCTCCTATAAAACAGGTAAAGCAGCTCGTGCATGGATTTAGTACACTGTGGGGTGCGAGGCATAGCGCCGTATTGTGCAGAAAAGTGAGTGATCGAGGCTCTTTAAACGCCACAGTTTGACGCAGTACTGTGAAGCGGCGTTTGGCAAAAACCGTTTCGCGTCATATATGGAAATCGGACACGTCGTTCGCTTCGCCCCGGTGTGGGAAGAACACCCCTCCCCCAACCCCAGTTGATTGTCGGCGGCTAACGAACAATGAATATGAAACAGCGCTCCGGACGTCACTTACTTCGCCACCGGCGATTTTTTTTTCCTGTTAAAAAAATTATTATTCCCCCCTACAGGTGGACAGCCGACAGCTCCGCTAACGGGGTTCGGGACAGGGGGTGGCGGGGTGGAAACCCGCGCTGGGGGTTGAAAAAAAAGGGTGGAAAAAGGGGGAGCATTCGGCGAGAAAGTCTGGCTGTCGCGTATAACAGCGGTCAGCCGCAAGCGGAGCATCGGGGAATCAGTCGAGCGAATTGATTCCCACGGGCCGTTCAGACCGATCTGCCGTCACTAAAGTGTCCACTGATGGCGGTATTGCGGTGATACGTGTCCACGCCGCTGCCGATCACACTTAGGAATCTGTCCAATTGACGCTCTGTAGCAATTGTTTAAAAGAATAATTTTTTTTTTTTTAATTTTGATTCACGGGCCCGCAGTGAAGGGAGACTAGGTTCCAATGGCATTGCTTACCAATTGCAACAACTTCATTTTATTACTAGATTACCCGGTGAACTTCGTATCACTTACCTCTTAATATAAACCATATTAATATAAATCGTATGTATTTTAGACCCAGTAGCTTTATAAAGGCATCATCAGATAGTCGAAGTATCGACTCGATAGTGGGCGGAAAGAGTGGGCAAATCACGCACACGTGTCCAGGATAATGCTCATGTCACATTCGTGAAAGTTCAGGGAAGGTGTAAACGGTGATAAAATATGGATGAAATTGCGAGGAAAATTTAGATTTAATACTTGCAGCCGCGGTGTAGTAGCCGAGCGGTCTAAAGCGTCTCGCTGCGGAGCGCGCGGTTGCTCGCCGTGGAGGTTCGAGTCCTCCCTGGGGCATGGCTGTGTGTGTGTTGTCCTTAGTTTAGTTTACCTAGGTTTAAGTAGTTTGTAAGCTACGTACTGATGACCACGCAGTTTGGTCCGATAGATTTACAAACATTTGAACATTTGAATACTTGCAAATAATGACTTGGATGTAGTGTTGGGTGAGTAGAGAAATATACTTTGAAGAAGTAAAGTATACTTTACACTATATGAACCCATATATGAACTGACAAAGATGAAGCCGGCCGCGGAGGCCGAGGACACTAAGGCGCTCCAGTTACGGTCTGCACGGCCACTACGGTCGGGGGTTCGAATCCCCCCTCGGGCATGGATATTTGTGCCGTCCTAGTTCGCAAGTAGTTCGCAAGTAGTTCATAAGTAGTCTGTAAGTTTAGGGACTGATGACCCCATAGTTAAGTCCCATAGACTATAAAAACATTTTGAACAAAGATGAAAAATGAATTGCTGTTCGTTAGTCTCGCTAAAACTCGAGAATGGCTGAACCGATTTCGCAATATGTATATTATTACCTAAACCACTGAATCCATTGTGATGAAGTCTGTCGTGGAGATAGCTTGAGCGTTGAAGTACCAGATAAGATACTTTAGAAAGCATGTAATTATAGATATTTTGTTGTTGTTTGAAGTATACAATGCGAAGTATCGAACTATAACTACTCTCAGGAAAAGCTATTTACTGCCGGCCGCGGTGGTCGAGGGGACTGAGGCGCTCCAGTCACGGTCTGCACGGCCACTACGGTCGGGGGTTCGAATCCCCCCTCGGGCATGGATATTTGTGCCGTCCTTAGTATAAGGTAGTTGATAAGTAGTTTGTACGTTTGCGGACTGATGACCCCGTAGTTTAGTCCCATAAGCTTAACAAACATTTGAACATTTTTGAGCTATTTACTCTTTGACTACTTAATTATTTTTCATAAGTTATAATTAACTTTTAAAAATGCATTGTCCCTTTTGTAAAAAGTGGATAGAACGGCAAAACGACAGAAGTACCTGTCACTTTTCCACAAATTTACCTATTTTATGGCTAACAATTCCAGACTTTAATTTCACTCAAACCTTCTTCTCGCTTTGAACGTCGAATGTGCAAAATTTTATCCCAATCAGATGAATAGTATTGACATTTCAGGGAAAAATGTCTTTTTATTTTTTCTAAATTTTTCAATTTTCCGAGAAACTTCTCCACATTTTTATTTCATAAGAAAGTTACTCTTGCTCAAAACAAAACAAGAATTACCCCTCACCGTCGTGCGAATATCATAGTGCTGAATTCAATCAAAAACACATTGACAAACGCACTTTCAGTTTTTCTCAAATTTTCCAATTTTCCGGTTGATTTTCCAATAAAGTCATTTCAAAGAAACCTTGTTCTGTCAAGCCGTACTCAAGTGATGCTATTACAACCATGCGACAATTGATTTTTATCCATAGAAAAAAATATCGCTTTAGGTTTTTCCTAAATTTTCCTATTTTCCGGGCGGCTTTTCCAAATTTTTATTTGATGCGAACCATCCTCTTGCTTTCAACATGAAATGTAGAAGCTTTTATCGCAATTGGAAGAATAGTATTGATAGCTCATTGGAAAAAGCTGTTTCAGTTTTTCCCGATATTCCTCTTTTCCGGACAACGTTTCCATATTTTATGACCGTTTAAACCTTCCCTGGACTTACACGAATATTTCAAGACTAAAATTAGCCAAATCGGTTGAGCGGTTTTCGAGTTCAGCGAGACTAACGAACACCAATTCATTTTTATATAGATAGACTAGCTAAATTCCCGCTGCTTCGCACGCGTAGATTGGATGTTCTTCACTGGTCATTTCTACTTCTCTATACTTACAAGACGCATTTGTTGTCTGTATGTTCTCTTATAACTCTAGATCCAGACAACCAAATAACGTGAAATTTTTCAGACGTCTATACTCCCTTTTGCGTGCTTCACTTGATGCATTTTTCTATTTTCTTCGTTCATCATTTATGTGCAGTATCTCCTGCGTTATCCAAGGATTTCTATTAGGCCTTGTCCTTCTGCTTATATGATCCTCTGCGGCCTTCACTACCCTATCTCTCAGAGCTACCCATTCTTCTTCTACTGTATTACTTTCTTGCGTTTCTGCCAGTCCTTGCCTAATGCTCCTTCTGAAACTCTCAACCAACAGAGGTGCTGAAACTAGTTTGGGTGCTAAATAAAAACAGTGTTTTGCATATCAGGCGGTCCTCATACCCAGTAATTTTTACTGCAAACACGGAAAAAAAGATGTGCCAAAAAAAAAAAAAAAAAAAAAAAAAAAAAAAAAAAAAAAAAAAAAAAAAAAAGAGAGAGAAGAATATCTCAACCAACACTTGTTCCTTGTTTGTCCAAGATACATCTCCTTAATTTTCTACCTTTTTGCAGTTTCATTAAGTTTTAATCTACAGTTCAAAACCAATATGTTACGGTGAGAGTCTCTATCTGCCCCTGGATATGTCTTACAGTTTAAAATCTGGTTTCTAAACCTTTGCCTTACCATTACAAAGTCAATAAGGTACCTCCCAGTGTCTCCTGGTCTCTTCCATGTACATAACCTACTTTCATGATGATTAAACCAAGCGCATGTGGCGATTAAATTGTGCTCTGCACAAAATTCTACCAGGCGATCTCCTCTTTCATTCCTTTTCCCCAGTCCATATTAACCTATTACCTTTTCTTCTCTTCCCATTCCATCTACCAAGTTCCATTTCCCCATCACTGTTCTTGTTTCCTTTCTCCTTCTACCTCGTCTTGATGATCTTGTCCATCTACTGCTCTCGCTGGTAGCACACGTTGTTGACATACCTACCTTACTTCCGAACAAATGGACTCGTACGGCCCACGTCACAATCGAGGGAAACACAGACACTTGTGAGCGAGCGGTCTAACGTGACGGTGTCACTACGTTTTCTAAACAGGAAGAACGGAGTTGGATCAAGATTGAATGTGCCAGAGGTCGTACAGCACGACAGTGTCATCAAGGTCTTCAAGAGGCGTGAGGGGAATCGGCATTGCCGTACAGAACAGTGGTACGTTGGGTAGAAGCCTTCAACGGAGGTCGTCAAACTGTAGCAGACATGCATCGGGCTGGTCGTCCTAGTAGCGTCTCTGAAGAAAAAGAGCGTACTGCTGCCGCGTTAGTGGACAGTGGTCGACGCCAGGCGATTCGTGAGCTCGCCCACGAAACCAGATTAGCACATACGACTGTGCTTCGCATCCCGAAAGAACACCTGGGCGTGCGAAAAATTGAGGTGTCTAGTGAGAGAGGGGGCATGCGACATAACATCAAAAACTTAGCTTTGGTCATTTCTAATATGTTCGTGACATCATGCGTCAACCCTGTGAACTAGAACCATGTGGCGCGGCCACAGAATAAGGAGTATACAGAAAGGAAACTCCTGCTGCAGTCTGTCGTCCAAAATTTAGTGCGCATGCGCGGAATCGGCCATCTTGAAAAGCAGTAAACGCGTGGTCACTCCCTACTCTGTGGCGTGGTAATGCGCCGTCTTTGTTTGTTAATTGTGTATTTTAACTGCCTGAATCGCATAAAGGTAAACAAGTATTTAGTGCAGTGCAGTGAAAAGAAAGAACTGTGTGTCAGTAGTTGGAGCTGATCCGTTTTTATTATGAGCAGCAATAAAAGAAAAGGCGGCCGATGGTGTTCAGCACCTAATTGCCGCAATAATTCCAATACAAATAAGGATATAAGTTTCTTCACCTTCCCAAAAGATGCTGAGCAGTAAGTGAACGTCGCTATATATGTGTAGTGAAAGTTAAATGTTATCAGTTTCGAATGAGAGCAATGTGTACATAATTATTAAAAGTAGCCTCGCTTCTTCTCTTGACGATAGCTCTCGCTGTTGCTGCAGCAGTTCAACAGCATCGAAATGTTGAAGTACATTTAAACATCGAAATGTTGAAGTACATTTATATATGTTTAACGTTGCAGGGAATAATATAAAATGAATGACAAAAAATAGTGCATAAGAAGGCAGGTAAAATTTTACTTACGGCATTGGAGGCGTAGTGTGCTAATGATGGCAACGAATGCTCTTCGGATACTCAAAAATAGATTAAGGGGAATAATTAATTTATGCTGTTCCTGCTCTATGGTTGACAGATTCTTCTATATGCCCTTCTCTGATTAGTAAATTAATTATCCTCCTGAAGCAAATACAACTTTTCCAACATCAAAACACAACTACATCACTGCCATAAGTAAAGCAGTTGCAAAGTAACTTTCTTGCTTATAACTAATTTCCGAAACTTCGCCTTATTTGGGATTTTTCTAGAGATAAGCACCAAATAAAACTATCATTGATTCCATCGTACATTTTCGTAGTTGTACGTATTAAAATTTAGGCCTACTTTTTTTTCGTTGGATTACAATTAGGTGCAGGAACAGGGCGCAAAATAGATGAGCGCATAATGAAAAGACGTTTCCTTTCGTAAAAGCGGGTGAGATAAGCTGCGGTTCGTAGGAAGTCCATTTCCAGCCAAAGTACTAAGAGGCTATAGTTCCGCGTTTACTGCTTTTCAATATGGCGTCGTGCGCAACGCTTGGTAACATACAGATCAAAGGCGCCGCCCCTAGCTTTCCTTTCTGTATCTCCCTATTCCGTGGCGCGGCTCTCCATGCAGCGGAATAGCACCTCGGGAATGGACATAGTGGAACATTCCTCTAAAGGTGATGTAAGTATCAGATTAAATATAAATTCAAAACCCCTGATATTTATATTATCTTAACAGGAATGTTCCATTATGTCCACTGCCGAGGTGCTATTTCGATGCATGTAGAACTTGGCAGTAGTGGCAATTATCTTTGGAACACAGAAGCTGAATTAAAGTTTGTGTTGTGGAGGGAAATCGTACATAGACTGTTCCGAGGCGCCTTAGTCGTTAGTGGTGTGGTAGTCTAACGGTGAAGACGTCTGCCTAGTAAGCATGGAGGTCCGGGTTCGATTCCCGGCCGTATCGCAAATTTTAATTCGATGCTTCAGATTTATAAATAATGTTTTCAAATATCTTATTTATATTTTAAAACAGAACATAGGAGTGCTCAATTAAAAAAAAAAGTATTAAAATAAGTAAGCTACTTAAATTTATCATAACCATAGTTAAACTCTCAAGCTGTAATGGGGAAATTAAGTTTTATTGAGCTATCTGACT
Source organism: Locusta migratoria (assembly GCA_026315105.1). Lineage (NCBI taxonomy): Eukaryota > Metazoa > Arthropoda > Insecta > Orthoptera > Acrididae > Locusta > Locusta migratoria. The sequence goes on from CM048754.1 coordinate 14,387,179, forward strand.
AATTGATCGTAAATTCCTGGGAATTTATGAATTTTTGGAACATTGCCGGCAATATTCCTTTGGAATATTTCCTCGATTTTAAATTCCCGGGAATTTCACGACAGTAGGGTCGCCAAAATTATTCTTGAAAGTGTTTAGGTCCACGTGCAAAAAGATTACGAACCGCTGGCTACCGCGTGACGTACGCAACTGCCGGATCAGTGTAAAGCCTACAGCCAGGTGGACAGCCAGTAGCGATGTGTTCATTCCTTCCCCCCAGTCGCATAATCAATCGGGGAGAGGGATGCGTGCGGTTTCCCCCCGGCAGATGTAAACGAGCGTGGTGGTCGGTACGGAACGAAAAGGAAAATAAAAAACGCAACAAACCAAACAGCATAGCAAGGCAGAGTGCGGAAACAGGGCGTGATGTTTGGCCGGTAGCGGCCGCTTAATCTTGTTAAGCCGCACACACACACACACACACACACACGCACACACACGCGGCTATACAGTGTCGCTTCTGTGGCGTCACTGCGGGATTCGGAAGCTCTGGCTAAAAGTCTGCCCTCGATCCGACCGCAGCACCCTGGGGCTGCTGCTACGTTCTGTGTAGACTGTATACTGGGATATTAGCGGGTTCGCAGATTCCCTATAGGTCGTTAACGGTCCCGGGAGCCGTGCGTTTTCATCCGGTCTTAACAGCGACGGCTGCACTTGCGCTGTTTAAAAATATTACGCGTTTATCTTACCTTACGGGCCGTACAGTACCGGATACACTTCGGGGGTAAACGCTTTATGATTGCCGTTTATTCGAGACAGTAACTACTTCGCCAGGATATAGGCCTTTTTTTTTTTTTCTTTTTTACATTCTGTAGCCGCTATTGCCTTCCAATTTTGAGCTAAATTGTACGCTCTTGGTAGTCTAATTGCTCAGATGTTTGTAAATCAAAGGGTCGAAACTGCTGTGATCGTTAGTCCATAGACTTACAAACTACATAAACTAAGAAATTTTGTGCCGGAACCGGGACTCGAACCTGGGACCTTTGCCTTTCGCGGGCAAAGATCCCAGGTTCGAGTCCCGGTTCACTGAGGCGCTCCAGTCACGGTCTGCACGGCTACTACGGTCGGGGGTTCGAATCCCCCCTCGGGCGTGGATATTTCTGTCGTCCTTAGTGTTAGCTAGTTCATAAGTAGTTTGTAAGTTTAGGGACTGATAACCCCATAGTTAAGTCCCATAAGCTATACAAACATTTGAATTTGAAGTCCCGGCTCCGGCACACAATTTTTAATCTGCCAGGAAGTTTCATAATCAGCGCACACTCCGCTGCAGAGTGAAAGTTTCATTCTGGAAACATCCCTTAGGCTGTGGCTAGCCATGTCTCCACCATATCCTTTCTTCCAGGAGTGTTAGTCTTGCATGTTTCGCAGGACAGCTTCTGTGAAGTTTGGAAAGTAGGAGACGAGGTACTGGCGGAAGTAAAGTTGTGAGGCGGCATCGTGGGTCGTGTCGGGATAGCTCAGTCGGTAGAGCGCTTGCTCGTGAAAGGCAAAGGTCCCAGGTTCGAGTCCCGGTTCCGGTACACAATTTTAATCTTCCAGGAAGTTTCATATCAGCGCACACTCCGCTGCAGAGTGAAGTTTCATTCTGGATACTTGAACTAATTTTATATGAAACTAGCTAAAAACCCGGCGTTGCCCGGGTAATTATATGTTTATACATGTGGCGACTGTTCCTAAAGAACAGACGTCACTTCTTATCCTGCAGTTGTTATTGTTTCATATTCATAGAATATATGACTTCAACTGCGAATTGAAAAAAAGCTGAAAATGTGTACCCAGCCGGGATTCGAACCCGGGTCTCCTGCTTTCTAGGCAGTTGCGCTGACCCCTGAATCGCAGTTGATGTCATATATTCTTTCGGAACAGACGACACATGTATATATATAATATGCCGATGACGAGCAATGATCCTATCGTTAGTGGGGAGGGGTGGGGAAGTTTGAAGCCCTTACTCTTTTGGGGATTAGTTTCTTAACTACGAGCTTGAGTACTGTGGGCAGTACAACTGTATAATTTTTCAGGTATATATTCACCAGCTGAAAACTGCTCCTGCCGGAGCACAGAAAAGGCGAATACGTTCTCTGACACAAAAGTGTGGAAAAATTTCCATATGTTGTCTACATTTAATACGCAGATATGTGTAACCTAAAATCAACCACACGAGAAGTCTACCCAATGTGTTTTTACCTCTACAAACTCTTTAAAATATATTTCAATAGTTCACGAAACCGGATGCTGCATATTAACTGTAAAGTAAACGAAAACAAAAATCACCCCTTCATCGACCGAAGATTTCAATCTTTAACATGTACAAAACTCAATTTTTTTCGCAGAGTACCTTTTTTCAAATCGCATGGTAAGTTTCAGAGCTGTCCAAGCCGTCTTTCAGCATAATACGCACTTTTTCTAGCAAAATATCGCGGTTTTTAGGCCGTATCTTGCTAACGGACTAAGATTTACGAAAACTAAAAAAAAAAAAAAAATGCCGTTTATAGATAAAAGGCTACAGGATGTATTGTGAATATTTGAACAATTTTCTATGGATAGTTATATTTAGATATTTGCGATTCACGATGATAAAACAGCTAAAAATCGGGTTTTGTGATTTTGTGCAAAACTATGTAAGTTTCAACCTCTGGATCTCGGTAACGGATAATGTTATCGAAAAAATTTTAAAACGGTCTCGGGAATATCGTAAGAACATATGGTAAAAATTTCGAAGATTTGCAATGAATAGAAAGTATCGAAGTGACCGTCCCACAATTCGAATTTTTTGTACCCCAACATCAAGGATTTTTGAGATTTTTTTTAGGAACCGCCCATGAATGAATGGTGCATTTGTAATCCGTTTAAAGCCCACCATAGACTACACGTCACATACAAAAGCCAACTGATTTGCTCAGTTTGGATGGCCTCCAGGAAGTGTGTAAAATTTTGACGATGTACTGTATGATAGCTATAGTACACCCATTCGTCTAATCTGCACACAAATGATCACTAGGCCAACATCTACCCCTTTACTCTGAGATGAATAGAACCTGAGATATGGGCCCCTAAAGAATCAGAAATTCGCACGCGCCGTTTACGAACATATTAATACCGTGCTCTGCCGTGAATATGTGCTGTGTGTCTATACAATCTGTTGTTAACACAATTAGTAATAAAGAAGTAATAGATTAAAACTTGGTGCGTGATGGGGCGGTTTTCCATGAATGCTACTGTTTATGTGCTCATATCTCATGAATTATGTGTCGTACTGTGATACAATTTTGAAAGCACATTCAGCTATATGTGTGTATACTGTCTGTAAAATTTCCTGCCACTACAATTTGTGGGGCAGAAATTATAAATTGTGACGTCATACCGAATGCCTTAGTTTAGTCCATGAACAGCGGAAAAGTAGTAAGCGAGAAACTTTTTGGCCTTTTATAATTTTGCTATGGTCGTCAGCGTCAGAAAGTTCAATTAAGGTTTGAAATTATATTTAAACTTGGTTGCAAGTACTGTCATTCTCATACAGTGTGTGTATAAAGTCTCGTCGCATTATTTCACAGTTTCATGCAACTACCTTGTTTATAACTTTGTATCTCCTGAACCATGTGTTGTATGTGATTCTTACACCGACTGCATTGTTACCTCACGGTAAAGAATGTGTGCAACAAATATGGTTGACATCGGTTCAGTGGTTTATGAGGGCCGGCCGCAGTGGCCGAGCGGTCTGCGGCTCGCCAGTCACAGTCTGCCGGGCGCTGCGGTCGGAGGTTCGAATCCCCCCTCGGGGATGGATGTTTGTGTCGTCTTTACTATAAGATAGTTGATAAGTAGTTTGTAAGTTTAGGGACTGATGACTCCGCAGTTAAGTCCCTTAAGCTTAACAAACATTTGAACATTTTGATTTAGGAGGACATGTGCAAAACTGTCGTTTGATGCAGCTGTTTGTCGTGCATCTCAATATGACGTCATATCTCGTGAACAATGTGTTGTACGTGATTGTAACACTTACGGCGACCATCCTTCAGGGATTGAAGCTTCCGCGTGCAAAATTTCATAAACATTGGAAGAAAACTGTAGATTTATATACCATACGTACACACACATACTAACAATCTGCATTATATATGAATGAGACTAGTCCAATCAGCTGCAATTATTCGTTAATTGCGTGTATTTCAATATTCTGAACAACAAGGCTGCTTGTTTCGACGTATTGCCATTGTCAATTGCGCCTGCTGGAGTTTATAATAACGCTTATCATTTACGTCTTAATGAAGGATGATAATATTGCAACTGTAATTTACATTATTACTCGCGTCTGGGTGTGATTGACAGTCATATTGCATCTAGTACCTACTGTCAAATTTCTGTTTTTATATTATGATTCGAATAACGTATTTTTATGTAATTCGTACGTATTTTGATAAATTGCGGTACATCTGTGTCCAGTGTTTACAGTTTTAAAACTTTGTAAGTCAGGGATGTTTTATAGGTGGCAAACCTATTCATAACTTAGATTTTGGTAGGTAAGTATTTAGATGCTAACGCATACTAGCTGAATGTTGAACACCACAGTATAACCACAGTCTAATATATTAGACTGTGGTATAACATATACAGTCGCGACACTCAACTGCTGTAAAAGTTGTTACCAACTGACAGTCGCAAAGACACTAGCGCTCCTAGCGGTGGGCAAGCCGCTGAAGTAATGAAGTTTATCATTATTTTTTGTACTTAATTAAATAGTATAATTGTTGAGATACAAGCACCAGTAAAAGATCAAGAGATATACATAACACAGAAATTAATGTCAAAACAATCGAATTTAACTGACTCAGTTGTGTAAAAGATAACTTCCTCATGAATAACTGCTTACGAATATGTGTGTATTTGCAGCTTATTCCGCTGAAAGTAAGTAGAATATAAACGTAAGAGAATCATAAATTTCTGTCATGGTCTCTTATTACTATGACAAGCATGTGCCTTTATTCGTAGAACCATTTTCGAGTGGTACTTTGGCTCTTCGGCTCTCAAACACGTACTTTGGAGGTAACGATAAATATATGTGTAGCAAAACTTTTCTTTCCCACCAATGAAATTCGCTGTTACATTAGCCAATGAACAACGACTTTGGAAAGTGACATGAAAACGATATTCACTTGTTCTTTCCATGTCACATGTTTTTATAGTTTATGGGACTTAACTGCGGGGTCATCAGTCCCTAAACTTACAAACTACTTATGAACTAACTAATACTAAAGACGGTACAAATATACATGCCCGAGGGGGGATTCGAACCCCCGACCGTAATGGCCGTGCAGACCGTGACTGGAGCGCCGCAGACCCCTCGGCCGCGGTGGCCTTCCATGTCACAGACGCCATCTTGATTTGCCGTATCTCTCACGGTTTTGGTTTACAACTCGCAGTAAAACGTTTCAGGGCAACAGCGAATTAACGATGAATTACAAAATCAGCTCTGGATTAATTTATTATAACTAAATGTAATTAAAATCATATTAACATTGAGAAACAAATTTGTGGGAACGAGTATGTATATAAAATATGAAGGGACTAATAACGTCGAGTTGCAATAGTGTAATAGGTATAGTGGTGGACTACAAACCAAGAGGCTCTGCGAACGAAACATGTCCACGCAAACTTATTTTTTTAATCTTAACGTTTGTAACAAATTGTAGGAGTTATTTATCCACATCACTTAGTGGAATTTTCTTATTCACATAACAGTATTATGTTATCCAGTACTCTTATATGCTGTCTCAGGAGTTAACGACATCGATTTGTTGATTTTTATGTGTGACTGAAGAACGGAGAATGAAATTGCTGCTGCAAGTGGCACGATCAGCAATGACATTTATGTTCTTCCTTCTCACAAATATTTGACTTTCTTCCGACTATGTTGCGATTTTCGAGAATGTGGTTGGAGACAAAACTAGGGAAACGTTAAAATTGCTGGTACAGTAAGTGAAATGAGTATCAAGACATTTAGGCCTACACCATTCGCTAGTCAGAAAGATTTGGCTATTTATTTTCGAATATCTCGTAATTTCCGAGGGTATGGAAAGGCTATTTCATGTTTCTGCACAATATTTTGCTCCTTAGTTTCGAATGTATCACGATTTCCGAGAGTGTCCTTAGACCGATATTCCTTGTCACCATTATTTGGTGGTTTGTTTCTGAATATGTCACGATTACAGTGTGTGTAATTAACTAATATCCTAACAGGAAAACTTTAATTTCTGTTGCAAGTGCATACAAAATACTCAGAACAACGTCGTCTGGATCTTAACACGTAAACAAAGGCATTTAACTGTAAAAAATAAAGTATTTGTCGTAATTTTTTAATGCACGTTAGCTTTGAAATTGCATTGTTCAATGATACGCGAGCTAGGTGCCTTGGATTTCAAACATGAAACTTCCACCTTTTCATAATCGCGAGTCAAATGCAGCATTCTGGCTGTGGGTTGTAGTTTCGGAATCGGAAAGTACAAACAACATTTTACTTTCAACTCGGAATATAAATACATAACAGGTACGGAAATGCAGGTAACACTCTCCAATTACACAAGTAAACAAGTAATGAACAACTGCTTTAATTGGTCTGCTAGAATGGCTACCGCAGACTTGACAGCCACAGACACATATTTATCGTTGCCTCCAAAGTACGTCTTTGACAGCCGAAGAGCCGAAGTACCACTCGAAAACGGTTCTACGAATAAAGGCACGTATGACAAGCAGCTTTTTGACGTGTATCAATTCGGTATGATATTTTTACACTTCACTCGTCTTACTTTTATGCGCATATTCTTTTGAGTGTAATTACTTTAGCTTGAAAAGCTAATGTTTTGAAGATTCGTGCCGTTTGTGGTTCAGCTGTAGAAACAGTTATGGACTAAGGTTCTTCATTGTTGGAAAACAATTTGATTGTTTCTGCCGTTTCATTGCCAGGTCTGTGACGTTTTTCTACAGAGGTGGTGGCTGATTTGTAAGTGAAATACTGTTGTTATCGCATTCTATATACGTTTGCTACGTTACAACGTTTAATGGAATTGCAATTAAGAAATCTTAACTTTCCTGTATAGAAAAGCGACGTACGTATCTCCGCTAAAAGACGGGCCTTCTAGCGTTTCCTTGTCAGATTTTTATTTTTAATAGAAAATGAAATTATTCATGTGAAGCCTATATGTTACACGTCCGGTTTCACCAAACTTCGTCTAAATATGTAAGACAAACGTAAAATTCAACGCCTCGTTCATTTTTGACATACCGTCAAAAGCTACAGCGTCATCATCAACAGTCTCAATGAATTGACGAGTCGTTTATTTTAACATTTAACAGGCTCTCCAATCGAAACAGCGTCTAGTAGGCTATCGTGTATCAAATCGATACTATCGAGTTTTATCGCTTGTTTTCATTGTTTGATCTCTAGTTTTCGATCGAACGAATGAATATACCTACGTAAATTTCGGGTTTTTCAGTACAGCCAAAATTGTGATTCGTAAGTTTGGTGAAACCGGGCAATAATAACGCCAAGAAAGTGAAACGTACCGATGAAATAGAGGTTCTAAATTTTTTAATGAGGAGAAAAGTTTATTTGTTGGCCTTATTTCGAAAATGAAAGACGTAATTCCTTGAGGGAATTTCACATATACAGGGTGTTTCACTAAGTGTCTTTGCCTCTGTAACTTATAAAATAATAGGTGACGGGAAATTTTAATACGGTAGGTCAATACAAGAAATGTTACACTTTCTGCGGAGCTATAAACATTGTTTATTGTAACATTTTCCAAAGAATTACACCACAAAGATATAATTTTTTCAATGGGACAATAGTTTTTTTCTATTGTGTATTGGATTCGTTTAAACCAGCTGCGTCCAAATCAATTTAAACTACATTCCTATCACTGTTAGTTTGGGAGCTACAACCCTTCAAAGTTCCGGGGGCGGAGGCTGCGATAGCGTAGCTGACTGGCCCAGTGGCTATCCCCTGGGGCACGGCCCACTGTCTCATGACCACCAGCCAGTCAGCTACGCTGTCGTAGCCTCCGCCCCCTAAACTTTGAAGGGTTGTAGCTCCCAAACTAACAGTGTTAGGAATGAACTTTAAATTGATATAGACACAGCTGGTTTCAACGAATCCAATGCACGATAGAAAAAACTATTATTCCACTGAAAAAATCATATCTTTGTGGTGTAACTCATTGGAAAATGATACCATAAACTACGTTCATAGCTCCGCAGAAAGTGTAACATTTCTTATGTTGACCTACCGCATTAAAATTTCCCGTCACCTATTATTTTATAAGTTACAGAGGCAAACACACTGAGTGAAACACCCTGTATGTAGGGGTGTCAGCAATGCAATTGCTTCTGAAACCTTGATATATCGGCTGATGGTTGATTTCGAAACCCCATTTAAGTCTGCTATTAACATTTGAAGAGATCCAGTACCATAGAATCGCAGAGTTAAGAGCAGCTGTTGTATTGGGGTTAATAGTCTGTTTCTGTTAGTTGAATACTCTAGTCTATTTCAGTTTGTTCCGTAAGTTTTAATGCTACTTTCTTGGACAACCTGTACCATATAATGAATTTTAAATCATGCATTGTGTAGAAATGAACATTACGCTCAGAAATCACGCCTTCATGCCCTAGATTTTTTAGCAAATCTATGTACAATACTTCTGCATCAAAATTATCTCCCATCTTCACAGACAGAAGACGTGATCAGAAACAAAGTATCTATGTTACCTTTACAAAAACTCCTGAATATTCCAACTACAGTAAACCAGTCTTGTATATACGACTAGTCAAATGGTTTGACGACGCAAAATCGGCGCGTCAGTTTTGATGGTGAGTTTAACGATCGTTACAGTAAACAGAAGTCGATGAAAAGCAAAAATGAAAACTAAACCATCGTCAAAAATTAAACGATCGTCAAAGTCACAGACGACGCTTGGTGAAATCGGGCAACAATATAATTGTAAATAAACTGTCCTGTAATGTACCGTTTCGTAACCTTGTAAACCTAAGACAGACTAATGTGGAGCTATTTTTAAATTATTGCCTATTTTTATGGTACTACATATCTTGCCTAGTGTGAAAAGTATGTTAAAATCACTATAAACGATAATATTAGCACTCATCCAATATCGAATTCAGAAATGTAGCTTGCCGGCCGCCTGTATCGTTGTTGTCCCAGCGTATAAAAGAAATCTGTGAGAGTATCGTGACTGTATACTTTAGTCTATGGCTGAACTTCAGCTATCAGAGCGTGACGACCAAAGATGTTCATATTTTGTTTATTGACACATTCAGATATGCTTGCTATCAGTTGCTAAAGGTAAATCAGTCAACAATCCGAAGATTGGTTTGAACACCACAGTGCTTTACTAGGCATGGTCCTGTTTGGAGGTGGTATGCCGACCTTCGAACTGACTTACCCAGCCAGTTATAGGGGGACCTACAGTTTAACGTGGGTTCCGAACCACGGTGCTACTCGGTATTTTTCACATGATCAATACTGCCAGAGGTGAAAGAAATGGAAAGTGACAGATAAAAATCCAAGGACCTGGCGGGGATCGAACCCACGACCTTTGGATTGGCACTGTACCATTTTTTTTTTTTTTTTTTTTTTTTTTTTTTTTTTTTTTTTTTTTTTGCATTATTTAGGACGTTTCTATCGCTCCGTAGGAACAATCACAGTACAGTCGGCTCTGAGTTCGTCTCCTCGTGAATTTCTTTCCGTTGTGTTCCACAATCAATTTGATTGTCTTGTCGTCGATTATTGTCATCCGTTTCGGCGTCTCGTAACCCAAAGCGCTCCACCACATGCTCCGCGGTACAAATTGGTGGTACCAGGACATTATAGTACTCCAGAATCTGGTTTTTAATGTATTGATACATTAGTAATAGGAGTGGGAAGAGTGAACTGGACAATGTGAGTCTATTACTGCACCCCATGGAACAGAACAGAAGACTGGCGTCCAGTTGCCATGACCTAAAACGAAGTACTCATTCTTCAGGTGCTAATACAAATCTTGAGGGTATGGGAGTAGTGAGTATGCCTTCACAATAAGTAAAATAGTAAATGATCCTCTATAGAAATGAAGTGCAGACCTTCTGCAATACTGTGCAACCGAGGCGCACATCAGTTGCTATGAAATGTTAATTGTAAACATGAAGGAAATACTTCTAGTTTCGGTTCCCATACAAGACCATTGCATCGCATATTGATATAAATTTTAGATTAAATTCTAAGAAAGATAATTTTTGTAGCGTACAATCTTATGGCAAGTTAAAACGTGGCAGGCAATACGAAACCACAGACCAGAGAAACCATATGCAGAACATGGATGTCCAGGCACGATTGCAATCACAGTCTAACATGCAATTCTGTGTTCAGAGACCAGAGAGATACATTTAGTTTGTTTAGAGACACACATATACATTACAAAATTAGCAAACTTGCTTCTGTGAGTGAAGCCGGATGCCGCCATCTTTTCTTACCTTACGTAAAAAAGTTTCCATATGGTACTACAATGATCTTCTGACACCATAGATCGAAGATAAGATAGACTGAGCGTGACGTCATTACACTGAAACCAACATCTAAGTCACGTGACTCGGGCCAGGAAACCGTTTTCATTATTACAAGCTAGGTGAAGTGTAGCTGAAAGTTGCAGTTCTTATCCTTTTTACTGGAAAGTAAGCTTACACCCAAAACTTCAGATGTCAGACACTCAGATCCGTATCAAACGTTGTATATCGATAGAGTATCAACCGAAACTTCTATATAATTCGTGATTTGTGGTGTCGTCCAATAGAACGCGTATAAACTATAATAATAAGTAACAACTAACCTACGGAATAGAGCAAAGGCGTATCTGTGAGGAATAATTACGTCACGCTTCCGTGGGTTAATAAGTAGAGCATTAGATTGTCTTACAGAGGGTCCTGGGTTCAAACCACACCTAGGCCTTAAATTTTTTTCATGGTTTAAACTACAGTCCGTTGGAAATTGTTCCTCATATGTAAAAGGACTGTTTCCATTTCGTAGCAATGTGTTATTGGCAGTTTACTCTTGCTTCGTTTTATTTGAAAGTAGCTAATCTGTAGGGTTTATTCGTAGTTTCACAGAACAAACAAACATAATCAGAACATATGAATAAAAAAAACTGCATCAAACATACAGCTGTATTAATAGCAATAATAGTAATAACAAAAATAGTAATGTTAAAAACAATAAGCGTAATTAAAGTAATAACACTGTACAGCTTTCCTACTTTCAAATAAAACGAAGCAAGAGTAAACTGCCAATAACACATTGCTACGAAATGGAAACAGTCCTTTTACATATGAGGAACACGTTGCCCCTTTTAACAATTTCCAACGTACTGTAGTTTAAACAATGAAAAAAAAAATTAAAGCGAGCTGGGGCTTGAACCCAGGACCTTCTGCACCACACGCTAACGCACTACCAACTAACCCACGGTGGCTTGGATGATTGCCCCTCACAGACACGCTTTTCTCTAATCCGTAGGTTTGATGTTACTTATTATTATAATTTACGCACGTTCTACTGGACGGCAGCAAAAATCAGGAATTATATAGATGTTTAGGTTCATACTCTTAACGATACACAACGTTTGGTGTGGATCTGACTGTCTGACATCTGAAGGTTTGGGCGTTAGAGTTTAACAAAATATTTTGTCGTATTCTTATTAGACTTTTGTAGTACAATTAGCGTTGTCGCTACGTAATTTCCAGTATTAATGCGACGTTTACAGTTTTTATTTCTGGCTAGATGAAACGTATTGACAGTTTTTTTACGAGCAACAGAACTACAATATTTAAGCGAATGATTGTTTTTGTTGTACTGCGAATCTTTTAGTTTGTAGCATACACAGGTGTAGTGCACAAATACCAGTTTGACAAATAGCATTCGTTTTCTGATTCTTCAACAATGCATGTGAAACTTTTTGTTATGCTTTTATAAGAAATTAAATCGCATTATGTTCGATTTTAACGAAATATAAACGTTTATATTTTATAACTTTTTAACATAGAGAGATGCCAAAAAGTAAACGTAGTAAAATATTAGTCTATTTACTTTAATCCGCGGTCGCTCGCGTATATTGTTTTCACGCCATAACTCCCGTGTTAGATTTTTACTAACAATGATATCTTGCACCTTTCCATCTCTGTTCCATAAAAAGACACGTTTATACAATAAATCATTTCTTTATAATTACCAAAGCATTATAAATTCGTATAAACATGGCATGGAACATGTAATTTAACGAATTTGTGGATGTTTGCAAGAAGAGCTATAGTGCCGAAGCACTGATAACGATAGACGAGATGTTAGAATCATTCCGCGGAAGTTTCAAAATCAGGCAGTATATAGCAAACAAGCCTACAAAATATGGCATCAAGGTGCATGCGCTTTGTGATGCCAGAACCTTTTATACGCTAAATATGGAAGGATATGAAGGCAAACAGCCTACTGGGCCATATCAAGTAGCAAGTGATACAGAGAACGCAGTGTTACGATTGATTAGACCGATTGACAAAACAGGCAGAAACGTGACGATGGACACTTGTTTCACATCTATACCACTGGGTGACAATGTATGCCAACCATAGATTCACAATAGTAGATAATCTACGGAAGAATAAAAGAGAAATTCCAGCGGAATTTCTGTACGTAAAATGTAGGCAACTAAACAGCAGCATTTGGAGAAAAACCATGCAACAACTGCTTCATTTCCTCATACGTCTCAAAAAAGAAACAGAAAAAGAACGTTCTATTATCCACCATGGACGATTCTGTAGACGCTGACAGTAGCGAAGCGAAGAAACTTGAAGTAATTACACTCTACAATCTCAAAAAAGGAGGTGTAGATGTTGTCGAACGTTCGAAATCAGAATATTGTGTTTCAAGAAGAAACCGCCGGTCCCTTACGCTGTTTTATATGCTTCCATATCCGACAGAGAATGTCATGTACTCTGTATAAACAATTGCTTCATTCAATTCGTAAAACTCAATAAGAATATCTACTTTCCTCATAAAAAGACGCAACATGTGCTGAACAGTTTCAGGAGAAAAAAAAAAAAACGAACACAGCCGCATGTTACAAGTACAAAAAAACAGACTAAAAGTGAAGCAAGGCGTTTTCCCTGGAAGGAGAAGTATTTGTTACCTTAAGACTCCAGTGTTAGAAAAAATCTAACACTGCGCACAACTTCAAATAATGCCACAACTAACAAGCTATTGTTGAAATTTGATTGTCGAGTCACAGATTAATTCAATCACGAGATGTCAAAGAATGCAATTTTAGATGGTCACTTCATTAGCTCTGAAATGTGATGGAATATTCAACTAAAATCGTAAATGTTAGATTTTTTCTAACAACGCGAGTGATCGCGGGATAAATAATGATGTAGTTAGGAAAATCATACTTGCGGATATATAAACTCAGTCAAGGCCAGCTGAAGTAATCTTGACATCGATAATCACATTAATCAGTTCGAAAATAGTAAAGGATTCTTTGTGTAACACAAAAACTGAGGGTCTGTAATTGTGTTTCTTGTAAAACGAACTGATAGTACTTTCTCACCTGGGCACATGTAAAACGACAATCGCCGCATTAACAATGGTAACGCGGAGAAATAACTTTACCGTTACTACCAGTGGCGTAACTACGGGGGGGAGGGGATAGAACCCCCCCCCCCAGAACAAAAAAAAATGCATTTCAGCAATCTGGTAAAGGGGATGTTTTACCATAAGCTTTCATTGGATGGGAGTAAATTAATCTTCAACGGGAGTGGTAGATGGTAGTCTGTCTGGAAACTGACTAAAATTTTGCTCGTCAAGCAGATCTATCCCCCCCCCCCCCCCCCAAAGCCAAGTCCTAGTTACGCCACTGATTACTACTAAACATGTAATCTCATAATAGAACTCGGCGTATCGTTAAAACCAACTCAGGATTTCACCTATAAATGAGAAAAATCTGTTCATAATGACGAAAACTCAGTCACGTAACTCGAAGCAATTTAGATGTTGGTTTCAAACCACAATGCGGCAGAGATAGAGACACGCGCAGTCTATGTTATCTTTCGTCTATGTCTGACACCATAGGACGCCGTAAGCTGTACTAGTTGTTTTGAACATGTTTTGCATTTGAGCTGACACTTCCGCTATAATTGAATTTAACAAATAGGCCTACATTGTCGAATCGTGTTATGAGGACGAGTTACTTACAGTTAAATTTTACTTGCCATCCTGGCTGCCTCGCGTGATTGTGTTGTCAATCAGGTGACGTTGGCATTAGCCAATAGCGTGACAACGAAAAAGTTTTCTGTCATGAACTCTTCGTTTTACGACGGCGATTACTTGGTGAACGAGGGGTACGTACAAGAACCTCTCAACCATAGAGCAGGAATATACACTAATCAAGACACTCTTTGCGGATTTCGAAGAATATTAATATCTTGGCCAAGACTTTCTACCGTTTTGTTGATGTTCCCAACATAACCAGGCGAGGCCGCCGGGATGGTAGGTAAAAGCTTACCGTTACGTACAGTTAAAGCAGTAGTAATTAAAAAAAAATCCACTAAGAAGAATAGAGGTGTTTTATCCATGATAAACGTTTATAGCGGTCATATTATTAAAACAGAAGCCGGTAATTTGATAGAACGTTTGGGAATCGAATTCGGAATGCTATATATCGATCGAACTGCCAGATCGATCTCACAGTTCGAGCGGCAGCCATGTTTCGATGTGAATGATTCCGGTGACGATTACAGTTAATTTATTAAGCGGACATGAGTACATCGAGAACCTGTCAACCATAAAGCAGGAACAGCAGTCATTATCTAGTTCATGGTCGTCACGAAAAATTAATCCCGTAAAATTTTACATTTCTTGTCACGGAGTAGTGTTCAGATGTTGCAAACAATCGTATATAGTGACGGGACTAATTTTTCGTGCCGACCATTAAGTAAATAATTAATGCTGTTCCTGCTTACGGTTGACATTTTCTCGTTGTACCTTTGTCCGCTCAGTAAATCGACTGTAATCATTACACCGATAAATGTAAACACCACTTACTTCAGTATAAAGATCATTTAGAAGTAACTCACCTTGTTGGCAATTGATGTATGGTTTCCTTCCGATAGCTGCTGCAGTAAGAGACGTCGGTGATAAAATTACTGGTGACTTGTTCCTGGATGGTTCTTGTCCGGTGATTTATATAATCTACACAAAACATGCACTCTATTCACACAGCGTACTGAAACAACATGTCAGGACCCCTCAAATGTTTTATACATCGCGCGTCCGTACATTCTTCGATATATTGATCTAGCAGCTTGATCGATATATAGCGTTCCGAATTCGATTCCTAAGTGTTCTACGTAATTACCGAGAAGCCGAAGTTTATCGAAAGTTCTATGAAATTAATGAAAACAGGAAACGCGAATCATCAATGTGTGCGTCAAAGCAGACTGTAGATTTCGTAAGAAATCTCAATAGAATAAGGATACGTGTTATCCAAAATAAACAACACTTTTATAATGACCATACTGCTGAAAGAAAATCCGAAGTTGAAATTGGTAACAGATTAATAATTACGACAAATCAATGCAAATCATTGCTGTACAGGGTGTCCAGAAAAGGGCAGATCGATAGAGGAATGCAGTAAACGGTATGTTTATTGTGAAAGCTGTAAGAAGTTTATACAACAGTTTGAAGTAATACTTACAAAAGCTGCTAACAGATGGCGCTGTAATCGCCATAAGTAATGCCTAGTATAAATAGTGATCTGAAACCCAGAGCGATCAGTTTCACTATTGAAACGTGGTAGGAGGTTAGCGTACCGAAGGAAGAGATTAAAACGATGTACTCCATTGAACAACGCGTTTTTCTGATGCTAGAGTACCACAGAGAGTCCTACGGCAACAAGGCCAAGTTTTCAAGCACGATTTAATGTTCTAAAAGGACCCGACGCGAAAACCATTCGTACGCTCTTCGCAAAATTTCAATGAACAGGCAGCGTAACTGATGATCTAGTGGGACAAAGCTTACTTCAGCTGAAAAAATTACATCAATATACAACACAAGAATTTCCGATTTGTCAAAACTGTAAAGACAGCGTAGTTGCGTCTGTTCACTCGTTTTTTTTTTTTTTTTTTACGTCTGTTTTCTGTAAGAACACACAAGACTGCTCACACGTTCGTAGTATAGAAATATGGCGGCGAGATTTAACTGTCACCAATGATACTGTATACGGCATCGCCATGGAGTTGACCACCGTTTCATTGTTTCGAAACAATGTTTCGATACGCAGAACTCTTTCACTGTGTCAAAACCGCCATCTTTCAAGTGTCATTTTGATCTGTTTGGGATCACATTCGCGGTCGATACTGAAACTGTTTCGTGCTGTCGGTTTCAGTGTTTCGAAACAGTGGTGTTTTTGACTAGTAATGTAGGAGGTGGAACAGAGGCACTGTATCGAAAAAAAGGTGTTTCATTTTGATGAATCCCGGCACAGATAAACATTTAACTTACTTGAATGTGAACAGTTTAAAGAGAGTAAAAAACCAATGGACAGACTTTAGTCTGCAGCTTAAGATTACTGAAATAAAGATTCGTTTGTAAAGTTACTGCTGTACTCGGAAGTGACATTATCTTTGCTTTATAAACGTAATTGGCAAATGATGCTCACTAGTTGCATTGAAATATCTAGTAAAATTCTGGGTTTCTCTGTACATTTACGGTAATCATATTAAACACATAGCCGTGGTGGAGTAGCCGAGCGGTCTAAAGCGCCTCGCTGCGGAGCGCGCGGTTGCTCGCCGTGGAGGTTAAGAGTCCTCCCTGGGGCATGGGTGTGTGTGTTTGCCCATAGGTTAGTTTACCTAGGTTTAAGACTGATGACCACGCAGTTTGGTCCGATAGATTTACAGACATTTGAACATTTGATCAAACACATATGACTAAACCTATAAACTTCCTTCTTTAAAATAATAATAATAATAGTAACAATAATAAGAAACAACAAAGATGCTGAAATGACATATGCCAAATATAACATAATGTGGCGTATTTGACGAATTTCGTTTTTATATTTGAATATTACGAAAGTTTGGACGGTAAATGAAATCGCGAATTAAAAATATTTCCGAAACTGAAATTTTAAAATAGGGTTTATTGTATTAAAGTGTCCAGGTGTGCGATACCTATGTATAAAAATAGAACCCTTCCCAAACTGTTAGCTCAATAATTTTAATGTGATAATTTATGCCTTTACAGTATCATATGTTGATGAGCACACACATTATCTATCGAAATTAGGCACTAGAATAGAGGAAAGCATAGTGTATCAAATATAGCTACCATGATAAAAAGAAGTGTATTGGACATAAAAAGTCAGTCTTCAGCTAATGGCATAGCAAGAACGTCAGTTATTGAGAAAGCAGTGTGTTTGGTGCAAGGGTAAAATTTTACCTACTAACCCGGCGACCTCGCTTGATTATGTTGGCAACATCAACAAAACGGCAGATAATGTTTGCCAAGATAAAACTATTCTTAGAAATCTACATAGAATTACCACAGTCTAACAGATACACAGTCAGGACATTTCTACTTATTTTTTGATTACGATGTCGGATGAGTTGAATAGTGTCGTTTAAATTGATTTTAACATACTTTTTACAACATGGAAGGTGTGTAGTGCCATAAAAATAGGTAATAACAAAAAAATATCTCCACATTTGTCTTTATGAGGTTTCCTAAGAATCATTGGACAGTATGAAAAAGGTACTTTGCAGGACAGTTTATTTAAGATTATCTTGAAATCTACGACTTTTTAATCAATAATTTCAGTTTCTTTTAAGAGCAAAAATTGCGAATAAACAACAGAAGATCCAACCATCTACGTCCCTTTTCTACTGAGAAACGCCAGTATTTCTTCACCACAATTCCAGCCAAGTGTCAAACACAAGAAACTTATATGGAATGCATTAGTTACATTATTAAATGTACCAGATCAGCCGTGCTACAATACAGCTGTAGCGGAAGGGAAATCGTCACAAACACGACAATAAAACATCGAAAGCGAAAACACAGGTTCCCAACAAAGCAGAAAGCAATTCCACAATTGTTGCTGTATATGAACCACAAACGGCAAGAGTCTTCAAGATATTCGTTTTATAGTGAAAAGTAATTATACTCAAAAGTATATGGGTTTATAACAAAGACGAGTGTAGTGTAAAAATGTTAGAATCATAATACTCCATACCAAATGTTTCCGCGTCAAAGAAAGTTCCTGTCATATAGAAACAGACGACAACAGAAATTAATGTTTCTCGTTTGTTTATATTATCTTACTTTCAGCGGAGTAGGCTACAAAATATACACATATTCGTAAGTATTTCCTCATGAATAAGTTGTTCTTTATGTCACTGAATATGGATAATTCTGCAGTTTTTAAAATTATTTCACGATTATTTATGTCTCTCGATATTTTACTAATGTTTGGAACAATTACAGAAAATATTCGGTTAATTACGTAAAAAGTAATTACAAACAAATACAGTATTTCTCTTACGGCGGCTTGCCCACCGCTAGGAGCGCTAGTGTCGTTGCATCTGTCAGTTGGTAACTTTAACAGCAGTGAGTGTCGCGACTGTAAATGTTAGATTATGGAATTACTTGATTGATGTTTCGTACAGGCAATGAAGTAAATGAATAATGCTGTTCGTGCTCTATGCTTGACAGGTTCTTGTATGTACCCTTATCCACTCCACTCAGTAAAAGTAATTGTCCTCCTAAACGAAGATTTCATGACAAAACCTTTGCGTTGTCACGCGACTGGCTAATGCCAACGTCGCATGATTGCCAACATCAATACGAGAGGCCGCCGGGACGTTAAGTAAAATTTGACCGGAGCAGAAAGTATAAAACTGTCGCGGCATTTAAACTAAAGATAATTTTTTTCTCCTATAGTTGCTGTCCTCGCACTATGTTTGTAGTTCTATAGCAATACACTGTATCTAAGTCTCTATCTGTACGGTTTCATTTGTTCTAAAATCCATCACTAATTTCCAGCCTGTCTGTCTTTAGAGATCACTGGCATGTTTAATTTGTAATCTTTGGCACTCAGGGATCGTATGTGTAGCGTAATCATTGATCTCTATACACTCTGGATGTTGAACTTCAGCTGTATTAGCGTGCCAGCCATAGATATTCATATTTAGTTTCATGCCAAATTCAAACATGGCTGCTAAGAAACATTTCAAGAAAAAGAGAAGAAAATATGTTTCGATTCCGCTCCCATATCAGCCTACAATATCGAATATTGAATTAAATTCCAAATCAAAAGGTAAGCAAGCAATTCTTTGTCACATAATAACTGCTGAAAACTCGTTTGTCCAATTTAAAGATGGCGGACAATGCGAAATCGCGTGCAAAACATACGAATGTACAGTCACGCTGAGTTCTATGCTCAGACACCAGAGTTATACATCCAGTTTGTATAGAGATCACTGAGCGTAATACATCTGCTTCTGTTATCTGTGATTTTCGTTGTGGAAAACCTGAATAAAATTTTCGGCAACTTCCAAGAAAGCTTCCACGCGAATTTGTACGGTTGAAATCGATATATAATGTCGATTACACGTCTATTCACGCGTGGGATGTGTAAATATCGGTATTTACTAATCTGTCATAACTTACAAATACATTTTCTTGCTGGAAATCGGTAATTTGTATGAATCCTTGTACATCGAAGGAAAAGGCATTGCAATCGATATATATCGAACGTTTGACTCTCGCTTCGCTATCAATGACGGAAAACTGACATGGCGGAACAGCTTATTTATGAAGCTAATTACGATGTTTTTTTACGTGATGATTTTCTGAAATTTTGGCTTATCTGAAGACTGGGACATTACCCGTTAGGTTTGACCCGTGGCACTGGCATGTCGTCATGTACGTGCGTAAAAGTAGGTGGTATGGGTAATTGTGTTGTGGCTGAGTTGTAGACAACGGTATGTCACGGATGGTGCATTCTGTTTAATACTAATTATTATCTACAATATGTAAGTATTCAGATATTATGCCGTATAAGTGTTTTCCGAGATTGTGATTACTTCATGAGTTGAAGTTGGTGGGTGGTATCCCTGTCTTCAGTTATGCCGATATTTCGGTAATTTCCAAGAATGCTTGCACTCGAAGAACGTCGGCCTGAAATGATATATATCTAACGTACAACTGTAAATCGATTGAGTGTTTCTTAA
Organism: Locusta migratoria; assembly: GCA_026315105.1. Lineage (NCBI taxonomy): Eukaryota > Metazoa > Arthropoda > Insecta > Orthoptera > Acrididae > Locusta > Locusta migratoria. Next base: position 14,407,531 of record CM048754.1, read on the forward strand.
CCGAAAATTCAGGCGCTACGCGCCCTCACATACTAAAAGAAAACTTCTTGTTTAACCTAAACTAAGTTTCATTTTTTTTTTAAAAGTGATCTGTAGCGTAGCCTTAAGAAGGTTAGGTATAGGTCAAACAAGATTTTTTCTAAACTTTTTATTCATTTATTTATTTTTATTTTATTTATTTATTTATTTATTTATTTATTTTTAGTACGAATCTCCAGTTCGGAAACACTAAATCGTGTAGAGCTGCACGTTCGATGTAAACCATTCTTGAAAATTACCGTTATTTCTTTCGATATTTCAAATGGCAGCCAGCTATTGAGTCGGAAAAGTACAAGAAAATATCACAAATTCAACGCAATCAATAATACAATTTAAATCATCCGCTTCGAGTTTGTCGTATCGAATGTGGAGCAAGAATCGAACGTTGGATATAATGTGGCTTGGTTCTAAAAGGGCCAATGTCAATAATCTTAGTTTTACGGTATAAGCTTCTGAATATTTTCTGAAAAATATTAACAGTATATTTGGGGCTCACATCTTAAAATCCCAGTACTCTCACCCTATGTGGCTTAGACATTGGCCGTTTTAACATTATGAAGACCACGTGAAACTATTGTCTATACCAATAAAACCAGTTTTGTTAAATGCTAACATTGGCCCTTTTAGAACCAAGCCACAGAATTATATTGATCGCAACGCCGTTTCCTTCGATGTACACGGATTCTTCCAAATTACCTGGAAATCTACCGATAATAAAAATGCGTTACTTCACTTGCGAGACGGTTAAATAGGGATATTTACCAATATAGGCCTATCATAACCTACAAACACTTTCTTATTATTAGATATGTACCCACAACAAAGAAGTTACTTTACTCGCAAGATGAGTAAATACCGATATTTACTAATGTATCATAACGTACAAATACGTTTAATTGCTAGAAATCTACCGATAACAAAGGATTTACTTTACTCACTTTATTAATGAGAGAAGTAGGCCTATTCGTCTTGACGTGCTCCATCAGTTGCATGTGCCCTTCCTTAATTAGAAGAGACTACTGAAATACGTTCTCCAATCTTAGTATGTCACGTGTCAATACTAACTAAATCGACATTCGATATATATCGATTTCCGCTGTACAACTTCGAATGTACGTTTTCCTGGAAAATACCAAATTTTCCAATTAGGTCTTGTGTTTAATTCAATTTCTACGTTTAGTATGTAGTTCGGGATATTTTATGAATGTGTACATATTTCAAATTCCTCCAAAGTGGTCAAAACACCTTCTTTCATTTTTTGTGTAAAATGTTTACTGCGTTTTAGATTTGTTAATTGCGCCGAAACCGGTCATCTAAATAAATCTTTTAAGCGATGTGGGTTGCATTTGAATAATGAGTGTCAATATGCTAGGTTTGTTCCCTGTCTTGCAATAAGTGTTTGTTGTCTGCTATGGCAAATATAACACATCCGATCTTTCTACTCATATTGCTGAATAGGCCTATGCGTCTATTACTTTAGTGAGGAAGCTTCACAATGTATTACAAACACTAAAGAGAAAAAAAAAATTTAGTTCAGAATTTTGCCTATTATAGACCACATAGAACCTAAGACTATGGTGCAATCTTTTTCTTCTTGTCTTCCCAGAACTTCTTCATGAATTGGCTGATGGCCTGCCTTTGTTAAATTGACATCACCCTCCTAGATAGTGATTTTGTTGGATTGGAAATTGTGCAGAATTGATCTGTAGCCTGAAATTTTCCTCGTCTTATATGGTGTCTTCTCTGACATTAAGGTCACTCAAATCCCGTTTTGTCTCTTCCAGCCAACCAATGGTGTTCAATTTGGGAATGATATCAAAAATTTTCTTCGTCAGCCTACTGTCTTTCGTTCTATAAATGTGCCCGTAAAACTTTAATCGCCTCGTCCTTATTGAGTCTGTGATGGTTTCTATGTTTCTGTATAAATCTTCATTTCTTCTATTCATCCAGTTGTTATCCTTGTTCTTTAGTGAACCTAAAATTTTTCTGACTATTTTTCCTTTCTTTTTTTTTTAGTTCTTCTTAATCCCCCCTTTTTTATTGAGTGTTTGCATTCAGATCGTACAGCGCTTCCGGTTTAATTTATGATGCGTAATGTTTAATTTTTGCCTGGAACGATACTGATCTTTATTATATCGGTTCTGGGTATATGTTAATTCCATTTTCTTTGATCTTTCTTTACTTGTGGTTTTATCCTGCCCATTTGAATATATCCATTCTCCTTAATACTTCAACTGCTCTGTTCTTTTAATGTTTCGATGTTGTGTTTGTAGATGTTTCTCTCTGTTGTGTTTATGTTCAGTGTATTCCGTTTTCTCACATGATATTTGTAAACCGGTTTTGGCTGCAGTTCTGTGAAGTGTTTCTACCATTACTTTTGCATATGTTTTGTCATTAGAAATTATTGCAATATCGTCAGTGAAAACGAGACATTTAACTTCCTCTTCCTTGTCCTAAATGAATCCAAATGTTCAAATGTTTGTTTATGGGACTTAACTACGGGGTCATCAGTCCCTAAACTTACAAACTACTTATGAACTACCTTATACTAAAGACGGCACAAATATCCATGCCCGAAGGGGGATTCGACCCCCGACCGTAGTGGCCGTACAGACCGTGACTGGAGCGCCTCAGTCCCCTCTGCCACCGCGGCCGGCTAAATGAATCCCTTCAATATTTTTTTTTTTCTTTCAAGTATCTTTCCCATTTTCTCACTACTTTGTGTAAGATCAGGTTGAAAAGAATTGGTGAGATTCCTTTACCCTGTCGAACTCCTGGTTAATCCTGAAAGGTTCAGAAACGTCTCCTAGAAATTTAACTTTTTAGGTTGTATTCATCATTTTCTCTATTTGCAGCTCTTATTCTCATCATGTTTGCAATAAAATATTTGCTGGGTGTAAGGTGCGCCTGATATGCAAATCATTGTTTTATTACACACCCAAACTAGTTCCAGCACCTCTGTGCCATCATGAATGGGTTTTTCGTTTATTTAATGCTGTGAAAACAAAATAAGTTGATTTTACTACTGTACTATTTGTAAATTTAGGCCTAAAAGTCGTGAGTCTTATTTTGTTTTTACCTTATTTTAAGTTCTGTGGTCAAGTGGGGCCCTTTCTACATAGTTACGTAACTTCCTGGTAGGCGTCGGCATCTGCTACCAAAATAATCTTTTTGAATCTTGTAAGGATTTTAAAAAAACATTACTTATGGTGTGAAAATGTAAATTTTGTATGTGGGGATATTTCGATTGAAATGACAACGCTGCCAGTACGTAACGATGTAGAAAGGGTCCCACATGAACCGCGGAATGTAAAATAAGGTAAAAACCAATAATGAGATGACTTAAAGGTCTAAATTTACAAATAGTACAGTAGTAAAATAAATGAAATTTGTTTTCACAGCATTAAATAAATTGAAAACCCACTGATGATGGCACAGAGGTGCTGAAACTAGTTACGTGTTATCCAGAATAAACAACACTTTTATAATGTCCATACTGCCGAAAGAATATCCGAAGATCAAATTGGTAACAGATTAATAATTACAACAAATCAATGAAACTCATTACTGCGTCAGGGCTTACTCCAGTTGAAAAAATTACTGGTTTGGGTATATAATAAAATAGTGTGTATGTTTTGCATATCAGGCGGACCTCATACCCTGAAAATTTTGAGGTTGTGTCTGTGAAAGTCTGATCAACTAATTTTCTGGTGGTTTTGTGGACAACCTACTTTTTGCAGTGTTAGGAATACTGTTTGTCTGTCTACGGAATCATAGGCTTTTTTGAAATCAACGAAACTAACGACTTTGCTAAGGTTACGCATTGTTCTGATTCTGAGAATTGTTTTCAGTTTAAAGATTTCCTCTGGGCACGATCTACTTTTAATGCTGGTACTGACCAATTGTGTGTTCAGCTTGTGCTTCTATGTTTTTCAGCAGAATTTTACATAGAATTTTGTATGTGACTGGAAGGAGAGACACAGTTGTTAGTACCTGTACTATCTACCTTCTTATGTAATGGCTGAGATATGGCCTGTTTCCAAATATACGGTACGGTTTTCTTTTCCCAGGAATCTTTAATCACCTTATAGACGGATTCAGCTGCCAGCTTCCTTCCCAGTTTCCAAATCTCAGCAACTATCCCGTCTTCACCTGGTGCTCTGTTGTTCTTCAACTGGTCTATGTATTTCTCAATTTGATGCAGTGCTGGTGGTGGCGATGGGTGTTTTCCTTTTGAGGCTTACTGAAAATTAATCGTTGTTTCGGTTCTTCTCAGTTTAAAAGGTTCTTGAAGTATTTAGCAAGTAATTGTACATCTACATGGGATACTCTGCTAATCACATTCAAGTGCGTGGTAGAGGGTTCATCGAACCACCATTATACTATTTTATCTCCCATTCCAATCGCGAACAGCGCGCGGGAATAAGGAACACCTGAATCGTTCGAGCCCTTTTTTCTCGTATTTTATTATGATGATCATTTCTACCTATGTAAGTGGAAGTCGGAAATATATTTTTGAATTCGGAGGAGAATGTTGGCGATTGGAGTTTCATAAGTAGAACACATTGCAGCGATAAATGCCGTTGTTGTAATGATTTCGCTTCCAGATCCTGTATCATTTCCGTAACGCTGTCTCCCCTGTATCGTGACAATACGAAACGAGCTGCCCTTCTCTGGACTCTTTCGATGTCCTCCGTCAAACCCACCTGCTAAGGATCCCACACTGGGCAGCAATACTCCAAAAATGGACGGACAAGCGTAGTGTATGCAGTTTCTTTTGTAGTTCTGTTGCATGTTTTAAGGGTTCTGCCAATAAAGCGCAGTCTCTGGTTCGCCTTTCCCACGACATTATCTACGCGTTCTTTCCAATTTAAGTCTGAAGTAATAGTAATTCCTAGGTATTTCGTGGAGTTTACGGCCTTCACATTTGATTCATTTATCTTGTAAACAAACTTTAACGGATTTTTTTCGTGCTCATATGGATGACTCGCACTTCTCATTATTTAGAGTCAATTGCCAATTCTTACACCATATGATATCTTATTCAGATCGTTTTGCAGTTGGTTTTGATCTTCAGATGATTTTACTAGACGGTAAATGACGGCGTCATCTGCAAACAACCTAAGAGAGCTACTTAGATCTTCTCCTAAATCGTTTATGTAAGTAAGGAACAGCAGAGGACCAGTAACACTACCTTGTGAAACGCCCGATATCACCTCTGTTTTAGTCGATGCCTTACCATCGATTACTACAAACTGTGTCCTGTCTGACAAGAAATGCCTTATCCAGATAAATTACAGGTGTAATATTATTATAACTACGCGATTTGATTAAAAAATTCAATTGTTCAAATGTTTGTAAAGTTTATGGGACTTAATACAGGGTCATCAGTCCCTAAACTGACAAACTACTCATGAAGGATGGCACAAATATCTTCGCCCGAGGGGGGATTCGAACCCCCGACCGTAGTGGCCGTGCAGACCGTGTCTGGCGCGCCGCAGTCCCTTCGGCCACCGCGGCCGGAATTTTCTTAAAAGCCGTTTGTGAGGTACGGTGTCAAAAGCCTTCTTGAAATCAAGACATACGGGATCAATTTGAGATCTGGAAATCAAGACATACGGGATCAATTTGAGATCCCTTGTCGATAGCACTCATCACTTCATGTGAGTAAAGAGCTAGTTGTGTTTCGCTACTCCGAGAATATCTCTTTGAACGTAACTCATTCTGGCCTCTGTAATTCGAAATGTGGAATATTGGTTTCGTCTTCTTTGGGGATTGAGTTCCGAAGAACTGTGTTTAGTAACTCAGCTTTAGTAGCGCTATTATTGGCACTACACCATTACTATCATGTAGTGAGGGTAATGTTTGTGTTTTCCCATAGTATATTTAACATATGACCAAAATATCTTTGGGTTTTCAGTCAAATATTGAAAAAGAGTTTCGTTGTGAAAATTATTGTAGGCATCTTGCATTGAAGTCCTCGCTAAATTTCGAGCTTCCGTAAGGGATTTCCAACCTGGGGATTTTGTGTTCGTTTAAATTTAGCAGGTCTTTTCCGTTTCTTTGTTGTTGGTAACCTTTAAGTGGAGGCTCATCGGCTTTGAAAGAATATTAATATACAGGATAAAAGTTTGCTTACCATCGTGGAGACGTACAGTGTTGATGTTGGCAACAACCGTTGAATGTTATTTGAAATCAAAACACATAGAATGAGGGCAATAATCGTTTGTGTTGACTATGAAATAAACAATGCTCTTCCTTCTCTAAGGTTGATAGGTTTTCGTATGCACCGTAAATGCCAGTAAATTAATCATCCTTGTAAAGCAAACATTTCGTTGCCAACATTAGCACATTACGTCGCCGCAGCCGTTAGTAAACTTTACCGAGCGATCTATTGTGTTAGTTATGTTACAGTCTCATGTAGATATGCGTCAATATTGACATTTACTTAAAAGAAATTGAACTGCCGGTGTGTTAAGTGATAAAACGTCATGTACCGATCTTTCAGATTGCATACTGCAAGTTATAACGACAAAACTTCGAAATATGACAAACAGCATTCAAAGGTTGTTGCCAACATATGCACAGTACGCTGCCACCGCCGTAAGTAAAATTTTACCCAGTATATTTATATTGTTTTTCGTTTTAGTGTTTGTAATACATGCTGGGGCTTTCTCAATTTTCCTATTGTCGGAAATCATATTTTGCTTGTTGCATTTCAGCAGTTTAACGCGATTCAGTTGATGTACGTTTTGAAGAATAACTTTGACATATGTTTGTTATTGTATTCTCGGTAAGCGCTGCTAACCACCGCACAACTGGGATACAACTTTCATCCAGTATGGATAGGTCTTAGTTATGACGAAATACGAAAACGTCTCTTCTAAGACCTTCAGTCCAACCCATTAATATGGAAGAAATTAGTTTTTGAAGACTCTAATAGTTCATACGAACCCGATTTTGATAATATTGTATTATCATGTTCCAAAGAGAGAAGCAATGAATCTGATGATAATTTACAGAAACGTAGTCATCAGTAGTATGATAACAAAACAAACTTCTATGGCTGAAACTCCGTCAAATGATGATTCTTCAGTCTCTCAAGCATTATCTTTGTCCATGCCTACAGGTTACAAATCATCATTGGCTATAGCAACAACATTTAAAGCAGGCAAACACGACACATTATTCTAGTATCTCTGTTGGATCTGCATGTGTACGTATTGTTCACGATGATAATCCAAAGTTTCAGAGTAGGAAAATTGCTTAATTTTGTGGAAAAAGTGGCTCTACAGCTGTTTTTACAGACATATATAATCCGTCACCAGATAAAAAATAGTGTTTTTTTAACGATATAACATTTCACGCCAATCTGTTTGCCACACAAAATGGAAAGCCTTTCATCCCAACTACTGAATATGAAATAAGAGTTTTCTTATGCATCAATTTGTTTAGGAGTTCCAGAAAATTACCAATTTATCTAGATTATTGGTTTTCATTGAATGATTACAACAGGAGCATGATTTTTGTTGACAATTCCTTTAGGCTAATCTGAAAGGAGATTGTGATTGTGATCGCAAATGGAGAAAATGGTGGCATAGACTTTTATCCACTTTATTGACACGTGTGTAGTGAATGAATTTACTATACAAAAAGAAACTGAGATGGAGCAATTCAGGAATAAAGACGTCCATAGGAAAGTGTACGAAGGGCAGCTTGCCCAGATCCAGTTGTTTACCGAAGTGGCATAAGTAAAAAACGGTAAAATTTTACGACCCTTCTCGCCGGGCTCCAGTGCATATGTTGGCAACAGATGAACAATGAAGTGTAGAATTGCGTTAATATTTTTCACGAGTCGGAGTAAATGTTATTGCTGGTCGTTTCACTCGCAGCAAAATTAATACTGTACCTACTCTATAATTTACAGGTTCTTGTATGTACCCTTGTCCGTTCAGAAAAAAATAATTTACGTTTTAATTGAAGTTGTCTTGACAACATGAGTTGCCGCCATTACCAATGATGCCAACATAACCGCTACAGCCCGGCGAGAAGCGTCTTACAATTTAACCTAAAAAACGAAAGAGCTTAACTGTCAGTGAACATAAACCACACGTGGACAAACAGATCAGTTTGAAAAGTAGTGCACCTCATCCAAAACAGGTCACATCTAGGTGATGTGCTGTATGCAGAACACATTCTAATCCCGTTAGATATATGTCGATGTATTTCATCATCATGTAATGTGTAACGTACTCTTTTTACCTGTGAAAATAATGTCCTATGATACCTGTTTAATATTTTATCTCTCAAAATTTGTCAACATATAAACAACTAGTGAATGTTATGGGCGGTGGTTAACAGAAGTAAACACAAGGTAATTGGCTGTACTTACAAAAGGAAACAAAATACTGTCAAATTTATTAAAATAAATTGTTTTATTTCGTAAGAAGATTTATAATTTTGACACATCACTAGTTTACGTAAAAAAAATATTTCTGCCCCCTAAGAGAGTTGAAAGTCCATTTCTTCTTCTTCTCTCCGAATCTTTACGGAAACGAACCGTTGTAAATCCACTTCATTTACATCTACACAAATCCTCTGCAAGTCACACTGAAGTGCATGGCAGAGGGTTCATCGAACCGCTTTTATGATGTTTCTCTACAGTTTCATTCTCTAATAGCTCGCGGAAAAAAGGAGCACCTAAATCTTTGTTTTTTATCTGATTTCCCTTATTTTCTTTCCATGATCATGTCTTCCTATGTAGCTGTGTGCTAACAAAAAATGTTCGCATTCGGGAGAGAAGTTTGGTGAAAGAAATTTTATAGATAGTTCTCGTCGCAATGAATAACGCCTTTCATTTAATAACTCCCACACCAACTCGTGCATCATTTCCGTGACACTTTCTCCTCTATATCGCGATAATACAAAACGAGCTGCCCTTCTCTGAACTTTCTCTAAATCGTTCGTTAGTCCCACCTGGTGTTGATCCCACAATGCGCAGCAATACTCCAAAATAGGTCGCACAAGTGTGGTGTAGGCAGATTCTTTCGTAGAACTGTTGCATCTTCTAAGTTTTCTGCCAATGAAACGAAGTCTTTGTTCTCTTTCCCTACAATATTTTACTATATGATCTTTCCAATTTGTTTGTAATTGTTACTCCAAGGTATTTAGTTGAATTTACGGCCTATAGTTTTGATTGATTTATCGTGTAAATGAAGTTTAACGGACTTCTCTTAGTGATCATACGGATGACTTCACACATCTCATTATTAAGGATCAATTGCCATTTTTTGCACCATGCAGATATCTTTTTTTTGTGACCTACAATTCGCTTATGCACATAATTTTGCCTTGTGGCGAAAAATCCTAGCTTATGTGGTACCCAACAATACAAAAAGATGTTTCAAATGGCTTACTCGAGCGTAAATATGACCAATGATACTGAAAAATTTTTGTAAACAAATTTTACGATATAACTTTGATACTTTAATTTACTCATCTCGAAAAGTCCCCTGAATTACGTCGTTCTGTTTACTGCAGTCGTTGAAATAATGACCAATTTGTGTATTATTTATTTCTCTTATGTGGAGCAACATAGCGTGGTTAATCACATATACACGCACAAACCAAAAAGTTTTGACCACATAGAATACAAAGATGGTGATATTGCCAACATAACACTAACAATGATGTTTACTGTCAGAGATATGTCCATTGATTTTACACTGGATTATTTTACAAAGGTTAGACATAAAAATACTTTACAAAGAATAAACATTATACATAAACGTTGTACAATCAGTGAAGTAGGCTATAAATTAAGTAGCGACCAGTATTTACAGCTTTTACTTAGTGAAATAGTACAGGCTGAGGCATACATATGTGAGGAATGATAAATAAGTGTAAATATTTGTATCTTACAGTAGTGTGTATTAGGTTCCTTAATTGAAGGCCAGATAAATTTAACGATTTTCTATTGTACAACTGAACGGACTATTGTCCTGTATTTTATGTTTATACCGCATTACTGCATGTGGGAAAAAAGGAACAGTCGTTATTGTTTATGTTGTAAATTCGAAAGGAGCTGAGTGAAATTTTGTTGAAATAAATCGCAATTTGCAATCAGTTATGGCCTGACTGTACTAGATTTGGATGTGGCGGGAGACGTGCAGGGAAGAGTCCTCTGCAGTCGGGCTGGTCACTGTGTCCTGGTGGCGGAGTGGTCAACGCGTCTGCCTAATAAGCAGGAGATCCCGGGTTCGAATCCCGGCCGGGCACAAAGTTTCATCCGCCGCACTTTGGTATTCCATCCAAACCTAGTACAGTGAAGCCGTAACTGATCGCAAATTGCGATTTATTTCGTTCATTGAACGCTGTAACGTCGTCAAAAATATATAACTGCAGTTTTACGTGTCTCCTATATTATTTGTAGCAGATTATTTTTGCGCCATGAAATTTCAGCTAGCCCTTACCGAGAGAGCCGATCTACGAGAACGTTAAGAGGCAACGAGCTATGGCCCGGTATGTAATAGTTGTTGTTGTTGTTTGTTGTTGTGGTCTTCAGTCCGCAGACTGGTTTGATGCAGCTCTTCACGCTACCCTGTCTTGTGCAAGTCTCTTCATCTGAGAATACGTTCGGCAACCTACATCCTTTTCAATCTGCTTACTATATTCGTCCCTCGGTCTCCCTCTACGAATTTTACCCCACACGCTGCCTTCTAATGCTAAGTTGACAATTCCTTGATGTCTCAGAATGTGTCCAACCAATCTATCCCTTCTCTTAGTCAGGATATGCCAGAAACTCCTTTTCTACCCGATTCGGTTAAGCACCTCCTCATTAGTTACGTGATCTACCCATCTAATTTTCATCACTCGTCTGCAGCACCAAATTTCAAAGGCTTCTATCATCTTTTTATCTGAATTTCTAAGCGTCTACGTTTCACTCCCATACAATGCTACACTCCAGACAAATGCTTTCAGAAAGGTCTTTCTAACATGTAAATTAATATTGGATGTTAATAAGTTTCGCTTCTTTAGAAACGCTTTTCTTCCCATAGCCATTCTGCATTTTATATCTTCTTTACTTCGGCCATCAGAAGTTATCTTGCTACCCAAATAACAAAATTCGTCTACTACTTTTATTGTCTCATTACCTAACCTAATTCCTTCAGTATCGCCTGTTTTTCTGACATTACATTCCATTACCTTCGTTTTACTCTTGTTAATTTTCATCTTATATCTTCCTTTCAAGACACTGTCCATCCCATTCAATTGCTCATCCAGATCTTTTGCAGTCTCTGACAAAATTACTATGTCATCGGCAAACCGCCATGTTTTTATTTGTTCTCCCTGCAGTTTAATGCTCTCTCCAAATTTCTCCTTCCATTCCTTCACTGCCTGTTCAATGTACAGCTTGAACAACGTTGGGGAAAGGCTACAACCCTGTCTCACTCCCTTCCCAACCTCTGCGTCACTGTCTTGCCCTTCGACTCTAATAACCGCTGTCTGGTTTTTGTATAGCTTGAATATAACTCTTCGCTTCCTATATTTTACCCCTGATACCTTCAGAATTTGGAAGAGTGTCGAAAGCCTCTATTTTCTTCTTGTCCGCACTGCTTATCGTCCATGTTTCACTCCCGTACAAGGCAACACTCCACACAAATGCCTTCAGAAAAGACTTCCTTACTCTTAAATTAATATTCGATGTTAGCAAATTTCTCTTTTTCAAAAATGCTGTTCTTCCCATGGCCATTCTGCATTTTATATCCTCTGTACTGCGACCATCGCATGTTATTTTACTACCCAAGTAACAAAACTCATCTACCACCTTCATTGTTTCGTTACCTAATCTAATTCCTTCGGCATCGCCTGATTTTCTAAGACCGCATTCCATTATTTTTGTTTTGCTCTTGTTAATGTTCATTTTATACGCTCTCTTCAACACGCTGTCCATTCCATTCAACTGCTCTTCGAGGTCCTTTGCTGTCTCTGACAGAATTACAATGTCATCAGCAAAATGCAATGTTTTTATTTCTTCCCCCAGAACTTTAATCCCTATTCCAAATTTTTCCTTGCTTTCCTTCACCGCCTGCTCAATGTACACATTAAATAACATCGGAGAAAGGTTTACAACCCTGTCTTACTCCCTTCCCAACTGATGCTTCCCTTTCATGCCCTTCGAGCGTAATAACTGCGGTCTGGCTTTTGTACAAGTTGTAAGTTTAGGGACTGATGACCCCGTAGTTAAGTCCCATAAGCTTAACAAACATTTGAACATTTTGTACAAGTTGTAAATAACTCTCCTTTCCCTGTATTTTACCCCTGCTGACTTCAGAATTTGGAAGAGTGTATTCCAGTCGACATTGTCAAAAGCTTTCTCCAAATCGACAAACGCCAAAAACGTTGGTTTCCCTTTCCTTAGCCTATCTTCAAAGATAAGTTGTACTGTGAGTATTGCCTCCGGAGTTCCCACATTTCTCCTAAATCCAAACTGATCTTCTCCGAGGTCAGATTCCACAAATTTTTCCATTCGTCTGTAAATAATTCGTGTTAGTATTTTGCAACCATGACTTATTAAACTGATAGTTCTGTAATTTTCACACTTGTAATTTTCACACTTGTAACAGTGTTACTTGGGCAGTAAAATAACAAATGATGGTCGCAGCACAGAGGATATAAAGTGCAGAATGGCAATGGGTAGAAAAGCGTTCTTGAAAAAGAGAAATTTGTTAACATCGAATATAGATTTAAGCTTAAGGAAGTCCTTTGTGAAGGCATTTGTATGAAGTGTTGCCTTGTATGGGAGTGAGACATGGACGATAAACAGTGCGGACAGGAAGATGATTGAGGCTTTTGAAATATGGTGCTACAGAAGAATGCTGAAGATTCGGTGGGTGGATCGCGTAACTAATGAGGAGGTACTGAACAGAATTGGGGAGAAAAGGAATTTCTGGCATACCTTGACGAAAATAAGGGATAGATTGGTAGGGCACATTCTTAGACATCAAGGAATTGTGAATTTAGCGTTGGAGGGAAGTGTGTGAAGTAAAAACTGCAGAGGAAGACAAAGAGATGGATACAGTAAGCAGATTCAGACAGATGTAGGTTGCCGTTCTTATGTGGAGATGAAGAGGCTTGCTCAGGATAGGGTATTGTGGAGAGCTGTATCAAACCAGTCTCCGGACTGAAGACTACAACAATAAAAACCTTTAGAATTTGGAAGAGTGTATTCCAGTCGACATTGTCAAAAGCTTTCTCCAAATCTACAAACGCTAAAAACGTAGGTTTCCCTTTCCTTAGCCTATCCTCTAAGATAAGTCGTAATGTGAGTATTGCCTCCCGTGTTCCTACATTTCTCCTAAAGTGATCTTCCCCGAAGTCGGATTCCACAAGTTTTTCCATTCGTCTGTAAATAATTCGTGTTGGTATTTTGCAACCATGACTTATTAAACTGATATTTCTGTAATTTTCAAACTTGTAACAGTATCATCTCTAATTGTGCTACGCGATCGCTACCGAAGGCGACACGAATCTCGAAATTTTCGGTGAATATCGTGAAGCCTGCGAAGAAGGTACAGCAGTAAATTAAGTTGCTAGTGCACGCGTGTTCCCTACACTTTCTGCCTTTGCAAATCTGGCCGTAGCTAGCGCCGCGAATAAAGTATAGGCCTACGTATATATACACACGCTGTGGCGGCTGCGGCGGCGGTGGGTTTCTTTGCACGTCCGCGGTGGAACAATCAGTCGTAATCAGGGGGTATCGTATTCCAGAGGCGTGGGAGAAGAGGAAAGGCACCGCCAAGGTGTGCTGGAGTAGGGGGTGGCTTCCCTCTCAGATGCAAAGCAGGCCGCGTGTTTTCCGCGAGCGGGGCGGGGGCGTTACATTGCATTACATTTCGCAGCCACTCCCCGGCAAGCGTTGTAAACATTGCGGCTAGCTACGTGTCTTCATTTCGCCACTGGCGGGAAAGGAACGAGTTTGGTGGTAGGAGGGCAGGGGTGGGGGGAGGAGAGAGGGGGGGGATAAAGGAAGAGAAAAGGAGTGGGGGGATGCGAAGTTGGTGCTGGCAGGTCGACAAAATAATTCGTTTTCTGTTTGGCCGGATAGCAGTAGCAGAGGCGACGAGTGTTTTGTACGGCGCGTGGTTTTCTCTCTGCAAGTCTGGAAGGCGGTGGAGGGGGTAGGTGGGAGGGGGAGGAGTGGCGGAAAACAGCTGAAAGTCGGCGGAGTGGCGGAACAATGGGTGGCTAACAAGCGAGCCGGCAGGCGGTGGTTGGTGGTGGTGGTTGTGGTTGTGGTGGTGACGGGGAGGCCTTTTTGCTGTCTCTGCAGCGATGCCTGTGCGACGGGCCGTGTCGTGGAGTTTTACAGGCAGGTCACTGAAGACGAGGGATGGCGATTTGCGCAGGTACAGAAGTCGGTACTACGTACATATACATCTACATACATACTATTCAATGTTCAATTGTTTGTAGAGTCTATGGGACTTAACTACGGGGTCACCAGTCCCTAAACTTACAAACTACTTATGAACTAGCTAATCCTAAGGACGGCACAAATATCCATGCCCGAGGGGGGATTCGAACCCTCGACCGTAGTGCCCGTGCAGACCGTGACTGGAGCGCCTCAGTCCCCGCGGCCACTGCGGCCGGCTACATACATACTCCGCAATTCACCATAAGGTGCGTGGCGGAGGGTACAGGACATAAAATAACATGTTAAGTGTCGCCCACTGCTGAGATTTTGTCGCTCAGTGGCTATTGGTAGTGCCGGCAATTTATTTTTATTGAATGACATATCAAATGTATCGGGAATTAAAAAATAACCTCTTATAAATCTTTTGAGCATAGATTCCCAACCTTTTCAGTCTTGTTACCCCTAAGACCTAATAGGGAAACTCATTTTACCGTCCCCCCCCCCCTTCAAAAAATATCACCCATTAAAATATTATCAAAGAAAGCAATACATGAAAACACTACCAACCTTTGTTAATCCTAATACACTGCATAAGACACGTATCTTTTACACTTTCGATGCAGCAATGAAACAGTTATATTCAATGAAAAGTTGGGTACTGTTTACCAGTGGCATGTTTTCTAATGTTTTGTTTTGCTTAAGGCGCATCTCAGGTTATGTGCCACATTGAGACGGTTTCTGGTCTTACTTTTTATTGTCAGTAGCTTTGAGAAACCACTCTGATATCTATAAGTGGTACCGAACTGTCTTAACGTTCTTAGAGCTCTATCAGCTATAACAGAATATTCGGCTTCTGCTTTTCGCCAAAATGTACCAAAGTCATAATTTTGAAATTCATTTTGAATGTGCTATCTCAAGCAATCAGAAGGATTCTACTTTGGCTGAAACATCTTGAAAATTTACTCTTTAACAGAAAATCGTCTCAATATCCAAGTGTTGACGTGCTGATTATCCATAGCTGAGGAATATTGCTTAATTGAGTTTATAACTGCAGACAGATGCTAAATAACCGAAGTTTAAAACACAATTCTTTTATTTTCCTCGCCTACTCACTGATCACACAGTTGCTTAAACATCGATAGATCTCCGACTTGAACCCTGCGTTGGTAAAGTTCCAGTTTACGGACGAAACTTGAAATTTTATCCTGCCCTGTCAAAATATTAGTCCTATTTTCTTGCAATGAAATACTCGGACTTAATTTCACTGAAAAAGCCAGCAAGATACGCCAACAATTCGACAGTTTTTTCTTTTACTTTTGAATAAAATTTTCCCCTTGCTGTGTTCCTTCCTTTCCCAGAAGGAGTTCTATTTCTAGCACCAGCATCTCATGACTCATTTTATTCAGAATTAAGTACGTTTCTTAGATAGCTTAAAATTGTAATTGTGTTTCTTTCCCGTTGGTGTACAGAATTCTCTAGAGCAAAAATACAATTTGAGGAACCATAACGTAATATGAGCTTTTAAGACAAATAATGATTTATTAACTTTTACAGAAAGTGTACAGGAAGGTTTTTTTAAGTAATCATAGTACTGTTATTAGTTTAATAATATTTTCATTTAATAGCCATATCAAATTGAAGTGAATTTATAACAGGTACTGTATTCTACTTAACTAATAAAAAACAAAAACAATTGAAATATTGTTTAACAAAATTAGGAGACATAAATGATTTCTTTAAAGTCCAAATTTAGTATTGTTCCATAAACATTTTTATTTATCATTAAAAACATATGCATAAAATCTATTACGAAAAAATTAAGCAGCTTTGATTTTAATTTTAAAAAAGGCTTCAAAATACGGTTTTAGGCATCAATATTTTGAAATTTTTCCGGGGGAGGGCCCCCGGAAACCCTGGATCATCCTACCAATGTCGCCCAGTGAAAATACCTTAAAATATGCTCTGGGAGGGTACACTATACCACTACTACCACTACTAGGCATTTCCTATTCGACTCCCAAACAGAACGAGGAAAAAAAGAATGCCTATATGCCTCCGTACGAGCTCTAATTTCTCTTATCTTGTCTTTGTGATCTTTACGCGAAATGTAAGTAGCCGGCAGCAAGATCGAACTACACTCACCTTCAAATTGCGGCCCTCTAAATTTCGTCAACAGAAATTCACGAAAAGGACGTCGTTTTTCCTCCAGCGATTCCCAGTTGAGTTGCCGGAGCATTTCCGTGACACTCGCGCATTGATCGAACCTACCGGTAACAAATCTAGCTGCTCGCCTCTGAACTGCTTCTATGTCTTCCTTTAAACTGATCTGCTGCGGGTCCCAAACACTTGAGCAATACTCAAGACGTGGTCGTACAAGTGTCTTATACGCGGTCTCCTTTACAGCTGAAGTACATCTTCCCAAAATTTTTCCAATAAACCGAAGTCGGCTGTCCGTCTTACTCACAACTGTCCTTACATGTTCTTTTCATTTCATATCGCTCTGCAATGTTACGCCTAAATATTTGAACGACGTGACAGCATCAAGAAGCTCACTACTAATGCTGTATTCGAACATTATGGGATTGTTTTTTTCTACTCATGCGCATCACGTTACATTTTTCTACGTTGAGAGCTAGCTGCCATTCTTCGCAGCAACTAGAAATTTTGTCTAAGTCAACCTGTATGCTATTACAGTCAGTTACAGACGACACCCTCCCATACACCACAGCATCATCAGCAAACAGCTGCAAGTTAAAAGTTACCCTGTCCATCAGCTCATTTATATAGATAGAAAATAACAGCGGTCATATCACACTCCCCTGGGGCACGCATGATGATACACTCGTCTCTGATGAACACTCGCCATCGAGAACAGTGGTTTTAGACAAAGGTTTAAGTTATCAAATTTTTCGTTTCTCTGATCCATTTTTGACGAAATGAAGTCATGATCTAACCACACGATCCGCTTTAAAAATCACATGAGTGTGATCGTTCGTCGTGTTTGTCTTGTGGAATTTACAAGTAACTAAGAAGGGACCAGATGGGTATAGGATTTTAGAATTTTTTTTATATTTAAGGAACATGTTGTTCAGATCTCAAATTACATTCAGCCAAAGCCATTTGTTGCAACTCTAAAAAATTCTCTAGAAAATCGACTATGAAAGTTTTGTAAGTATACGTAAGTGCTAATAAATAAATCAGTTGCAGCATCCGTCTGTGTAGCATAGTGGTATATCCCGTTTCCAAAGACAAAACGCAATGCGGTTGACTAGATGCTGGATCATACAGTGTACTACATATTTAGTACGGAAGAATAGAAAGAGCAGGACTTCCACTTGATAGGAGAAATTTTATCAGCATTGAATGTACAAGGAGGCATTTGGTTTATTAACATTACGCCTCTTTAAGAGGAAATATTAAAGACTTATTAATAAGCGACGAAGGCATTTATGTTTACATGTTGTTTCTAGTAGAAATCAATGTACCTAGAAGACGCACCCTTCTACTCTAATAAAAATTTACACTGCACTGAAAGCATGAATACAAATTCCGTGACAAGTCTGCAAAACAGCTGCTGAAATAGAGTTGTCCATTAAAAGCGAGAAATTATGAAAACTGGTTCGTATGAGAAATGTAGCGAAATACGAACGATACATGTACAAAACATTTAAATCGAGTATTTCACCCGCGGATACTAAAGCAAGAAGAAATATTTACAGATCACTATGCAGCACTATGATAGGAAGCCTTTTCTGATGACAAATGTGTACATTGTTGCTTTCTACAGTCGTGAAACATGCGTCTTCAGTCAGAAAGAGGATAGAAACTTTTGCAATGTGGTTCTACAGAAGATTAGGTGGGTAGATCGCGTATCTAACGAGGATGTACTGAACAGAACTGAGGCGAAAATGACTTTCTGGCATACCTTGGTTAAAAGAAGGGATCTATTGGTACGACACATTCTGAGACATCAAGGCATCGTGAATTTAGCATTGGAGGGAAGTGTGTGGGGTAGAAATCGGAGCCGGCCGCGGTGACCGAGGGGACTGAGGCGCGTCAGTCACGGTCTGCACGGCCACTACGGTCGGGGGTTCGAATTTCCCCTCGGGCATGGATATTTGTGCCGTCCTTAGTGTTAGCTAGTTCATAAGTAGTTTGTAAGCTTAGTGACTGACGACCGCGTAGTTAAGTCCCATAAGTTCTACAAACATTTGATCATTTGAATTTGAACTCCCTCGGTTTGGACTCCCACTTGACCCTAAGACACGTTGCCTGGGCCAGTTCGAACCCCGTCGCTGCAACAGGTGGGCTGGGTAGGTTCGAACACCCCCCTCCTTCAACCAAGAAGATTGGCATAGGTCGAATCGAACCCGCCCCCTACGACAAGTAGCCTGGGTCAGTTCGTACCCCCTCCACCCCGCTAGTCCCTGTGATAAGTGTCCTTGCCCTGTTCGAACTTTCCCTGCCCTCTCCCTACAACAAGTGCCCTGGGTTGGGGTATTGTTTAGACTTCGATTCAGAATGTTCAGATCCTGCAATCCTGCAAATTTTCATATTTTGAAACACTCTCGTTTTGGACCCCACCCCCCTTCCCTAAGAGAAGTGTCCTGGGCCGGTTCGGCCCCCTTCCTGCAACTTGTGGCCTGGGTAGGTTCGAACCCCCATCACGACATGTGGCCTGGGTCAGATCGATCTCGCTCCCCACGACAAGTGACGTGTGTCGGTTCGCAAACCCTCCCCCAACCCGCCCACTATGACAAGTGTCGTCACCGTATTCGAACTCTCCCTCCTCCAAAACAAGTGGCCTGGGTTGGGGTATTCTTTAGAATTTGATTCAGGATGGTCAGATACTGCAATCCTGCACATTTTGACTTCTTGAAACTCACTCGGTTTGGACCCTGTCCCCTCCCTAAGACAGGTTGCCTGGGCCGGTTCGAACCCCCTCCCTCCAACAAGTGGCCTGGGTAGGTTCAAACCACCGCCGCCCCCCCCCCAATCAATAAGATTGGCATGGGTCAAATCGAACCCGCCACCCTATGACACGTGGCCTGGATCAGTTCGAAACCCCCACCCCTCCCCCCTCACCACTCTGATAAGTGTCCTCGTCGTGTTGGAACCCTCCGCCCCCTCCTCCTACAACAAGTGGTTTGGGATGGTTCGAAGGTCTCCCCCCCCTCCCCCCTTGTACTACAAGTGGTCTGGATCCGTTCGCACCCCCCACCCCTTTCATAGTCAGCCCGTCACTGGCTATGGTTCATGCAAGGCAAGATAGTTTTATTCGTCAAGCCATTTTGACGGGCGAACTGTGTCGAATGTACAGTACGTGCTCCTCCTATCCAGGCCGAACTCCTCACAGCTGGTCGTATTTCCCGGTCACATCGACGCTCGCTTTCGATGCCGTCTCGTAAACGTGTCGCCACACCGTCGACTTAGCTTCCCGCCCGATCATAACAGTCACGCTAGGAGCTCATCGCACCGATGTCTGCAAGCGAGCACGGACCCGTCGGCGTGTGTTACAACTCCATGCGGGTCCTATCCCACCTAACGCCGTGTTAACACCGTCCAATGCTCGGGCGCAACTCGTAAAACGGACCGCACAACTCCGAATTTCCCCCGTCTGGGCCAAGAAGCTGTCTTCCGCGAAATTCACGCAACACTTACATATCTCCTTCCCCCGAACCTCTCCTCCCCCCCTCCCCTATCCCGCCTTCAGTAGGCTATTTTTTCTTTTTGTTTCCTGAAGATGCTTACGCGCTTTTATAGCCGTGCGTTTACGACCTCTTAACTCACATCGCGATGCGCCAGACACCGTTGCCTTTTTTAAATAGTGAACGTAAACGATAGTGAAGCAGAGCGACTTAACGCCTATCCGTAAAAAAAATATACAGCTGCCGTAAAATTTTTCTGGCCAACGCTGCGGAATTATGTGGCAATTCTGCGTGAGAAACAGCTATTTGGGGCGCTGTTTGAGCGACGCTCCAACGTGTGGCGTTGAGTCACGTGTTTTGCGGACGTCGGAGGAATATTTAGTGACCGATTTGCAAATTAAATAGTGCCTTTAGCGTTGTGTCGGACGGTTGGCAGATACTCAACAGGAATATGCGGTTTTCTGGACGAGGTAACAATTTAGTTTCGCTTTGCATAACACATTTACTAGTGCCCTGTCGCCCACAGAGACTGTATTATTGTGTATTACATCAAGCATAGAAAGAACACCCACATTTTGACCGATATAATAGTAATTTCGTGTGGCTCATTGGCCTAGTGCAAGTCTTTCAATTGGACGCCACTTCGGCGACTTGCGTGTCCCTAGCCTACCCCAGTTATCCAACCGGGAAAAGGAAAGGAAAGGGGACCTACAGCTTAACGTGGAATCCGAACCACGTGTCGTTTCTGGCGACTCCTCACATCGTTGAGAGGTGAAGGATGGGTTAAAACGCAGTCTGAAAAAATCTGATGTCTGTCCGGGTTTTGAACCCGCGACCCTTCGGTTTCCAGTCGAGCACTTTACCCCAAAACCACCGGGACCGACTTTGTGTCACGTCAATATATGTTAAAAGTGCCCTCCGTTTACATCAATACACCTTTGGAGACGGGTAACGAGAGAGTGTTGTACAGATTGTAGAGTTTCTACAGATACTGCCGCACGCTCCACAGTAATATATGGTGCATTTTCTACAGTCGTTGGGAGTTCTCGATACACTGTCTCTCACTACCCCACGGACAAAGAAGTCAATTGGCGTCAAGTCGGGGTACCATGTAGTCTTGTGTAGTTCGCGAACGAACTAGTTCGGAACAGCGCTCCCACAGGCGAACTAGTTCGCAGTTCCCTCGCCTCTTAGTTCGTCCGCTCCTTTTCCGAAGACTGGCGGGAAACAGCGAGAGGACGCGAGAGCGCGCAGAATCGCGTGATTTGTAGGTAATGTTCCTTCAATGACCTATTAAATAAATAAATAAATAAATCCATACGAGTACTCTGTATGCAAAGTAGTTGAATACCATTCTATCAGCCATTCGTGTAAATAACTGGTTTATTTGTTTAAGTATGTGATGTCCAATTGCCCAAAAATACGGGTAGTAGCACACACTTAAGCAACACTGATCATTATATAAAAAAGCTGTCATAACAAAAGAAAGAGCTCTTTTAGTAGCGGTAGCAAAAGCCAAACAGAGCGGACGAACTAGAAAGAGCGACCTACTTCGCGACCGAGCTGCGAACTAAAAGGAGAGCTACCGGTCGCGAACTAAGATATGAGCGATCGGTCACGAACTAAAACATCCGTTACCGGTCGCGAACTATTATGCCAAACGTATCTCGCTTCATAGTTCCTTGGATTCTTTTCCGAAAACCGACGGGATATAGCGAGAGGGCGCGTAGCAGAATTATTCTGCAAAAGAGAGCCATTTCGAAGTTAGCGTCTGCCTCCTAGATAACATAGTTCAGTGCTACAAAATTTCTGCTCTGAAGTGTTCTGCACTCTGCAATATCTGACTAATAAATTCCATAATGGCAAGGTATAGAGCTAACTCTAAACTTAAACGCGAGAAATTATCCACAAACTGTTTCTTTTGGTTTGCGTGATATCGTTAGCGGCTCAAGCAGCAAGCGCATGAAGCAGCTAGGTGGGGGAACTTCTCCCTCCACCTGCACGCGCAGACCACGCCGCTCAGCCGTCACTGGGAGCGGACGAACTAAAAGAACGAACTGGTTCGCAGCTCCCGATCGCGAACTATTATGCGCAAGTCTAGTACCGTGCCGGCCATCGCACAGTACTTCCCCGCCCTATCCACCTGTTTGGAGATGTCGCACCTGGAACGTCTCGGGAAACTTATGAATTGTGTGCCTGACATCCATCATGTTGGAACCAGAATGAAACATTCACACTGCAGCGGAGTGTGCGCTGATATGAAACTTCCTGGCAGATTAAAATTGTGTGCCGGAACAGGGACTCGAATCTGGGACCTTTGCAGAGGTCCCATGTTCGAGTCCCGGTTCCGGCACACAATTTTAACCTGCCAGGATGTTTCATGTTGGAACCAGACGAGTTTCCAATCCTAGATCCTCCTCGAGGAGTGCTAGTGTGTGTTGCAGGAACGATGCATATCGCTGTCCATTTAATGTTCCACGGTAAAAATAGGGACCTACAATACAGTCAGCAATGATACCGCACCAAACATTGACACTCCACTGTCGTTGATGAGCGACGTGGCGAATCCAGTTGGGATTTTGCACGGACCAGTGCAGTTTCACATTATCATGATTTGTAAATGAAATCTCGTCCGTAAACAACATATTGCTCAGGAATACTGGATTACCCTGCAAGGTGAAGTGCAAAACGACATAAATCAATGCGGGATTCAAAGTCACTCCCTTGGTGCAGTGAGATACGGGACGGATGCAAAATTCTGCACACACTACTATGGCTTATTCCTGTTTTGTGAATTAATGTTACATATGATTTGTATTTTGATTACTATCTTCCTTTGTTTGTATACTGCACTTAGATTTTTCCTTTATTATGCAAGATTTATTTCTTATATATTCTCTGACAAATATAACATGTTGTTAGAATAAACGAGACGGACAGACAGAGAAGGCATAGGAGAAATAATAATTCAAGCCTTGAATAAATAAATACATACCCATGCAACGCCGGGTTTTCGGCGGGTAGGCCTATCATATATGAGGAAAACGTAGAAAAATATATCTGTTTTTACATGACAATTGTCATCAAAGGAAATATACATAGTTGTGCACTTGAAAATTCTTGTCACTAAATCCGCTTCATTGGCCCATATATTTTATTTTATTTATTTATTTAGCCTGATCAGATTAGGGCCATCAGGCCCTCTCTTACATCGGACCAGGATTTTACACATACAGTATTTCTTTACATGTGAGTTACCGACAACATGATAATGATTTTTACAGATGAACAGCTAATAACATTATTTATACAGGTTGATTACATGTAAAAGGATGTAAATAAAAGGTATTGACTTAATTCTAATAGGAAATATGCTAGTAGTACCACTGAGACACCTTCTGCTGCTGTTGGTGTAATAATAGAAGTAACAACATTGACATTAGCAGATACAAGATGTACTTTTGAAAATATCGGGACTGGTTAAGGCATGGCGAATTCTGACAGAAGGAAGTTAAGAAAGCTGTACCTGGCGAGAGCAATGGCAGTAGGAGAGTATCTGGGAGGAGGAATGGATGTGACGTACCTGGACCGTAGGGTATTAAAGACTGACGTGATTATTGTTTTAGTAGATAATCCATTAACTGAAGCTGGCAGTGTTATTCAGTTCTCTGATATACTGAGGTAGATTGTTCCAGAGCCTGGTTCCTGCTACTGAAAGCCGGCCGCGGTGGCCGAGGGGACTAAGGCGCTCCAGTCACGGTCTGCACGGCCACTACGGTCGGGGGTTGGAATCCCCCCCTCGGGCATGGATGTTTGTGCCGTCCTAGTTCGTAAGTAGTTCATAAGTAGTTTGTAAGTTTAGGGACTGATAACCCCGTAGTTAAGTCCCATAGACCATACAAACATTTGAACATTTGCTACTGAAAAGGATTTTGAGAAACCGGCTGAGTGATGGATAGGGACAGAAAGGGTTTTGCTCTGACAGGAACGAGTAGTTCTGTTATGTTGATCAGGTAAGAGTGTTAAGGTCGAGGAAAGATTTTTGTTGAGCTCACTTAAACCCGCCCTACAACGTAAACACACTGATTTGCGTGTCAAATGAGCCCGGAACGGACGGTGGAGAGCTTTGCGGGATGTGGACTCATTACGATATATGCGTAAATAAGCAGAGCACTATTTGTTACGTGGTATAATAAGAATTTTTTTCCACTCATTTCACTCGCAATTGATCTCTTATTGTCGTACCTAACCACAAACTCGGAAATCGCCACAAACTTGGAAATAAACTGTCAAGTTTTACTTTTCAGAGAATGCCTAGCATTTGGCTGTCATCAATTCACAATCACGATTTCGCGCTTTAGTAGTGTAAATTGTAATGTTACATGAAATTTGAAAGAAAGCATGCCAGTCTCTTGCCCACGAAATATATTTCACTTTTCTGTTATGTTTTTGTGCACTTATGGAGCACATTTTCAATTTGTACTGCATTATGGAACATGACAAGCTGTTTTGTAGTAGCAAGTGTAAAGTGATTTCAGAATGACACTTTTTTGAGGGTGTATGAGAATTTAAAATCTTTATGTGGCACATAACACGAATTATATACAGGGGGACGGGAAGGCTGGTAGAAGCCGACCTCTGGGAAGATCAGTTTCGGTTCAGGAGAAATGTGGGAACACGGGAGGCAATACTCACTATACGGCTTATCCTAGAAGATAGATTAAAAAAAGGCACACCTACATTTCTAGCTTTTGTAGATTTGGAGAAGGCTTTTGACAATGTTGATTGGAATAAACTCTCTCAAGTTCTGAAGCAAGCAGGAGTAAAATATAGGGAGCGTAAGGTTATTTACAACTAGTATAAAAACCAGACAGCGGTTGTCAGAGTTGAAGGGCATGAAAGGGATGCAGTGGTTGGGAAGGTAGTAAGACAGGGTTGTAGTCTTTCTCCATTGTTATTCAATTTGTACATTGAGCAAGCTATAGAGGAAAGCAAGGAGAAATTTGGTGAAGGAATTGAAGTTCAGGGGGAAGAATTACAAACATTGCGTTTTGCCGACGACATAGTAATTCTGTCAGATACAGCAAATGACCTGAAAGAGCAATTGAACGGAATGGACAGTGTGCTGAAAGGCGCATATAAGATGAACATTAAC
The DNA here is from genome assembly GCA_026315105.1 of Locusta migratoria. Lineage (NCBI taxonomy): Eukaryota > Metazoa > Arthropoda > Insecta > Orthoptera > Acrididae > Locusta > Locusta migratoria. Next base: position 14,432,789 of record CM048754.1, read on the forward strand.
AAGAGCAAAACTAGGGTAATGGAATGCAGTGTAAGAAAATCAGGTGATGCTGAAGGAATTAGATGGGGAAACGAAGCAATAAAGGAGGTAGATGAGTTTTGTTACTTGGGCAGTAAAATAACAAATGATGGTCGCAGTACAGATGATATAAAATGCAGAATGGCAATGGGTAGAAAAGCGTTCTTGAAAAAGAGAAATTTGTTAACATCGAATATTGATTTAAGCCTAAGGAAGTTCTTTCTAAGGCATTTGTATGGAGTGTTGCCTTGTATGGGAGTGAAACATGGACGATAAGCAGTGCGGACAGGAAGAGGATTGAGGCTTTTGAAATATGGTGCTACAGAAGATTGCTGAAGATTAGGTGGGTGGATCACGTAACTAATGAGGAGGTACTGAACAGAATTGGGGAGAAAAGGAATTTGTGGTATACCTTGACTAAAACAAGGGATCAAATGGTAGGACACATCGTTAGACATAAAGGAATCGTGAATTTAGCGTTGGAGGGAAGTGTGTGGGGTAAAAACCGCAGAGGAAGACCAAGAGATGGATACAGTAAGCAGATTCAGACAGATGTAGGTTGCCGTTCTTATGTGGAGATGAAGAGGCTTGCTCAGGATAGGGTATTGTGGAGAGCTGCATCAAACCAGTCTCCGGACTGAAGACCACAACAACAACAACATGTGGCACATTAAAGTGGCTTTTCGACCGAATTCATGATTCTCATATAATAAATAGTTGATGATAATCTAAATTGCTTAACAACTGTATTTGTCTGTTTGTTTCTCCACAAATGAAAATCTTCAAGCAAACAACTACCATTTAGAAGGAAGTATATAAATGCCACTGGTACTTGTTCCAGGAACAGTAACTGAAACTGTTTCCTTACGTTCCTGCCTGATTACACACTCGGAATTCGTCTCATACACTGTTTCTGACAAAGCGGAGTTGATATCACTGGCAGGCCTCTTGTTTCAAGTAATTCAAGCCCTGTTCTGAGATTCCTACCAAAATACATACTCGGAAACAGCCACGTATTCCGAAACAGACGGTCAGAAACGTCTTTCTGAGATGGAAGAATATAAACATAATTCGTACTCGTTTCAGTCATAAATTACTGAAATGCAGCAACCAGTTGCTTGTGGTTATTTATTTTTTACTTCAACGACCGGTTTCGGGCGCTTGAGTGCCCTTCTTCTGGTCTCTATACAGACAAACAAGTGCATTTGTATACAATAAGGCTATAAAACGTATAAAAGTCGATTACAGAAATTTGAAGCAGTTTCGAACCAAATAGATTGTAATAAAGATAAGTTCATATAATGGGATAAAACTAACACTTACATTTTTGTACTGTTGCTTAATAAATATACATGCTAGTGGTGGAATCAACGCTAAGTGCAAAGATTATGGAATGATAACAATCAGCTGCTAACAAAGTGTCTATGGATGAGGCTTATAGTAAAAGAGTAACGATAAATAAGGGGAAAAAAGGCTATGGGAAAACAGTAGTACAAAAAGTAGTTGAAGAGAGGAGTAGGTGACTGATAAAGCAACAGTACAAAAATGGAAGAGTTAATTTTATCCCATTATATGAACTTATCTTTATTACAATCTATTTGGTTCGAAACTGCTTCAAATTTCTGTAATCGACTTTTATACGTTTTATAGCGTTTACTGTAATACAATGCACTTGTTTGTCTGTATGGAGACCAGAAGAAGGGCACTCAAGCGCCCGAAACCGGTCGTTAAAGTTAAAAAATAAATAACCACAAGCAACTGGTTGCTGCATTTCATTAATTTATAATCTGAACAGTTGCTGAAATAGATAAAGTACTCCAAGTATCGTTTCAGTCACACAAGTTTTAGCTATCCTGTTACAAACGTGCAAAGGAAAATAAGAAATAAATAAAACATGACTGAATATCAGGAACCGTATAGCGAGTTTTGAAAAAAAAAAAAAAAAAAAGAAAAAAAAAAGTAATACACCCGACCAGTTGCGTAAATTTCATGGTTCTTCACCAGGTTTAGTTCTTCTCTCTTTCTAACACCAAACCGGTGCTTCAGTTTTTATCAATCAAATGTTCAGATGTTTGTATATTCGAATCCTCGACCGTAGTGGCCGTGCAGACCGTGAATGGCGCGCCGCAGTCCCCTCGGCCACCGCGGCCGGCTCAGTTTTTATCGTTTTACTTTTTTAAACACATAATGTTATATTTACTTCATTAGGAGTTACAATTACGAACAACTTTGACTGGAGAGAACACACAGAAAATATTGTTGGGAAGGCGAATCAAAGGTTAGATTTCATCGGCAGAACGCTTAGAAGATGCACCAGCTCCACCAAAGAGACTGCCTACATCACACTTGTGCGTCCTCTCCTGGAGTACTGTTGCCCCTTGTGGGACCCTCACCAGGTGGGACTGACGGAAGACATTGAGAAGGTTCAGAGAAGGGCAGCTCGTTTTCTTTTATCACGTTACCGGGGGCGGGGGGGGGGGGAGCGTCACGGAAATGTTGCACGAATTGGGGTGGAAATCATTAAAAGAAAGACGTTATTCATTGCGGCGAGATCTGTTTGCGAAGTTTCAATCACCGACTTTTACATCTGAATGTGAAAATATTTTGCTAGCACCCACTTACTTAGGGAGACATGACCATCCCATTAAAAATAAGAGAAATCAGATCGAAAACGGAACGATTTAGGTGTTCTTTCTTCCCGCGCGCTATTAGAGAATGGAACGGCAGAGAAAAGTTATGAAAGTGGTTAATGAACCCTCTGCCAGGCACTTAAATGTGATTTGCAGAGTATCTATGTAGATGTAGCTGTAGATTCAACTCTGCTCGTAATAAGTAATTCTGATGTTACGATTGTCATGTAAACGTCTTTATCTTCTTATGAAGTTACTCTTAGTGGTAACGAATCCTGGTCAAAAACCATAAAATGTATGTAACCGGTTGGCTGTATTAAATATATATAAATTCCTGGAAAATGAAAGGAGGACACTATGAATTCGTCGACCCGGCGAGGGAAATTTTATTGACGCACTCCTGAGGATGTTAACAACACACGATCACGCAGACAGAGCCGTATGCGCGTGAGCACAGCCACTTGAGCGTCCACAATGTTGGTGTTAGTACCGTGTATACCCGTCGATTTCAGTAATGGAAGCTGCAATTCTTTCATGGAGACGATCATAGAGCTGCCGAATGTGGTTATGTGGAATGGCCTGCCATGCAATTTCCACCTGGTGCTTGAGTTGGTCCAGATTTCGTGCCGCTCATGCAGACCGCCCAACATGACGTTTCATGCTGTCCCAAACACGCTCAATGGGGATCAGATCTGGGGATCGTGCTGGACAGGGTAGTTGACGTACAGTTGATGAGCACGTTGGGTGGTACGAGGTACATTTGGATCTGCATTGTCCTGTTGGTGCATGAGTGATGGTGTTGGTTCACGACTTTCAACCACCATATCTGCCAACCCCTTATAGCTATCGGCATGGAACTGCTATGGTGTTCAACGGGAGACTTCGGGCAACAATTACACACAGACCATTCGTTTGCGTTCTGTAGTTTTCGCTGCACTGCGAAATAAAAACACACATGCATGTAGAATTTTATATACACCGATAACTTTCCATCCTAATATACTGCTCCTTTTTATCATTATCAACCCTCAAGCAACAATGCAACTAATAAAACCATTTTCAAAGAGTAACTATAATTTTCAAAGAATCATTATTGGTCCGCAATTCGCGTTATATTTTTCCAATTATTAAATACTTATCAGATCGCTAAAAACCGTGCCTAAAACCTTCCTCAGGTATAAATTAGTAAGTGTACAAATATTTAAGTCTCTGCGTCTTGTCGTTTAGACGTGATAAGTGTACACCCAACAGACATTCACATTAATATATATATAGCTATCCGATCGCCTTAAAACCGTGCCTAAAGCCTTCCCCGGGTAGACATTAGTAACTGTACAAATTTTTAGCTCTTTATGTCTTGTGCTTCAGACGTAATAAACGTACATCGAACAGACATTCACCTATATAGATTAATTGAATTGTAAGGAAGTCTTATCTGGAGGCGACTGTGTGGAGTGTTGCGCTGTATGGGAGTGAAACATAGATGATAAATAGTTTAGTCAGGAAGAGAATAGAGGCTTTTGAAATGTGGTGCTACAGAAGAATGCTGAAGATTAGGTGGGTAGATCGCATAACCAATGAAGAGGTACTGAACAGAATTGGGAAGAAAAGGAAGTTTTGGCTGAGAGAAGGAATTGATTGGTAGGACACGTTCTTAGACGTCAAAAAATGGTCAATGTACAGGGTGATCGTAAAAGTCAGTATAAATTTCAAAATTTAATAAATCACGGAATAATGTAGATAGAGAAGTAAAAATTGACACACATGCTTGGAATGATATGGGGTTTTATTAGAACAAAAAATGGCGTTTCGTCTGATCAGATAAGCAATAATTAGCGTAACAAATTAAGACAAAGCAACGATGATGTTCTTCACAGAAAATGCTCAATATGTTCACCATCATCCCTCAACAATAGCTGTAGTCGAGAAATAATATGCCGGCCGCGGTGGCCGAGAAGACTGAGGCGCTCCAGTCACGGTCTGCACGGCCACTACGGTCAGGGTTCGAATCCCCCCTCGAGCATGGATATTTGTGCCGTCCTAGTTCGTAAGTAGTTCATAAGTAGTTTGTAAGTTTAGGGACTGATGACCCCGTAGTTAAGTCCCATAAGCTTAACAAACATTTGAACAAACATTTTAGAAATAATGTTGTGAACAGCACTGTAAAGCATGTCCGGAGTTATGGTGAGGCATTGTCGTCGGATGTTGTCTTTCAGCATCCCTAGAGATGTCGGTCGATCACGATACACTTGCGACTTCAGGTAACCCCAAAGCCAATAATCGCACGGACTGAGGTCTGGGGACCTGGGAGGCCAAGCATGACGAAAGTGGCGGCTGAGCACACGATCATCACCAAACGACGCGCGCAACAGATCTTTCACGCGTGGACCGCCGTCCTGCGAAAAGTCGTACGTTCCAGCAGGTGTTTATCAGCCAGGCTGAGGATGATGCGATTCTCTAACATACCGGCGTTCCTCTCACACGTCATCGTAGCAGTCACTGATGTTTTGCTGTCAAGTGCCATCTGTCGGACATTTTTTGAACTTTTGTTTTCTGTCGGTTCTAATAAAACCCCATGTCATTCCAAGCATGTGTGTCAATTTTTACCTCTCTATGTAAGGCAGACCGGGGCACATTTTCCATAGGGGCAAGTTTTCCAAATCCGTTTATTTTCGAAACAAACCGCTAGATGTTACCACCGGCGATACTGTAGGAAGTAACGACAAAGCACGCATCATTTACGAAAGTTTCAGTGTCATACCAGTAGTCACAACGTCGGCAGGGCTGTTTTCGTCATTTTTGCAAATGTGAGTAAACTTTCACGTTTTTATTGAAACTTAAAATAAACATTCTAGCGTTAAACTTATTATTTTGACATTGCAAACACTAAAAGTGGGTTACTATCTTCACGTAACTGTGCATCTGTACGAAAGGGTATGTTCCATTTTTTGTTTGCTTACATTGTGCTTCAGACAATCAGTGTAAGTATTGTTAAAAATGTCTGTATTTGTAAAATATTTATGTCACATATTTTGTAAAACCATTAAAAAGCATTTGTTTTTATTTCATGTGGCTATTTTTACTATCGTCGTTTGTAATGTATTGTAAATTCATGATAAAAATACGTATTCAGTGAAATCAAGATAATTATCACTGTTTTAACATTGAAAGTACAATTGAAATATTTGCCCCTGTCCATTTTAAGAAAGCTGGAAAACTTGCCCCGCATACGGGGCAAATTTTCCAACGCAACATGGTCAGACAAAACCATTTGCTACCAAGAATGATATTTACTATTTTCGAAAATATATGTACAAGACTGTAAATAAAGGTGTAGGAAATGTAATGATCCGCTGTTTACCGCAAAATCGATAGAAATAAGAAGTACAAAAATAAAAATGTAAAATGGTGGAAAACGTGCGCATATCTCCCCTATATTATTCCGTGATTCATTAAGTTTTCAAATTTATACTGACTTTTTGATCACCCTGTATTATTGGAGGGAGGTGTTTCGGGGTAAAAATTGCCGAGGGAGACCATAAGACAAATATAGTAAGTAGATTCAGATGGATGTGGGTTGCCGTTCTTATGAGGATATGAAGAGGCTTGCTAAGGATAGAGTAGTGTGGAAAGCTTCTTGAAACCAATCTCTGGAGTGAAGACCACAACCGCATTAAGAGACCGCGTGAGAGAGGGTATCCGCCTCTGTAATGGTTTCCCCAGATTGCTATTTTGTGTCCGAGTCTCGTCGCCACTTTTGTGTCTCGTTTCCGTCGTAGGTGTCGGTGGCCGAGTAGACAGACCGACACAGGAATAAAGGATGCACGCTTGTGCAGGTAGGAGGTGACCAGCCAGTGGGACAGCAGAAACTAGAAACACTAGAGTAAATTAGAACGAGATATATATTTCTTAGGGACATAGTAATACTTAACTTTTACATAACTCAGTGCTGCAGAATGCTGATACATATTTGAGCTAGAGGCCTGCCTAGTGCCTGTCCGATAGCCAAGTCTTCACTGGTGCCTATCTGATTCCCAAGTGTTAACTGGTTCCTATCTCAGTCCCAAGTGAACGATGTCGTTCAGTGGTGGCCACGAGCGGAGTTGCAGCAGAGGGCGCTCGTGGCTGACGTCGTAAGAACGCCACGCCGTGCGTGCATGGCGGCGCGCGGCGAAAGTACGTGGCGCGCACTTTAGACTTGTGCGACACCACAGTAAATATAGGAAAGGTTGGGGAGTTGCCAGCCGACTATATTATAACCCCATACTGCTTCAACAAGCCTTTCAATATAACAATTGGAAGTAGGGAGCAGTGGGAGAAAATAGTTCGACACCGTACGGGGGATATTGTCTGGTTCACTGGCGGGTCAAAATCAGACCGAGGCGTTGGGGCTGGGGTGTACGGGGTGCAGCCAAGACTGGAGGACGTCATCTCTCTAGGGAAACTGGCCTCAGTATTCCAGGCCGAAATCACTGCCATCAGGGCATGTGTGGAGGAGAATTTGCGTAGGTGCTACAAAGATTGTAGCATCTATATCTATTCAGACAGCCAGGCAGCCCTGAGATCACTGGCAGCTCCTGCAACAAGGTCTAAAATTGTTGCAGAATGTCACAGGGTTCTGGTGGAGCTAGGGAAAAGCAGTAGAGTAAACCTATTGTGGGTCCCTGGCCACTCGGGGATCAGTGGCAACGAACATGCCGACAGATTAGCCAGGATGGGGGCAGAGACTCCATTTATTGGACTGGAACCTGTCCTGACAATCACCAAGGCAATGATCAAAGTGGAGCTACGTAACTGGCTCAGAAGACAGCACGTAGAATATTGGACCAAAATCCATCAACAAAAACATGGCAAGGTAATGATGCCAAAGCCATGTTTTAAAAGACGCTCTGCAATCCTGGGCCTGAACAGGAGAGAGATTAGACTCATGGTTGGATTGCTGACAGTACATGGGAATTAAAAAAAAAAAAAAAACACCTACATACAATGGGAATAACAGAAGAGGACCCTAAATGTAGGATCTGTGATGACGGTGATGAAACTGCATCACATCTAATCTTCGAATGCATTGCATTTGGAGAGTAAAAGGCACAGAACGTTTGGGACAACCAGACCCGAAGAAATTGTCTAATAAAGAACTGGTGAAGGGACTCTTTGCACTGTTCAAGGGCATTGGTTGGTTTTACTAGATATACAGGGAGCGATACCGCACAATAAAGTTAGTTTCGGTGCGGGCAGTGGCGGGTTGGACCAAGACTGTTTTGGCTTCCCTGAGAAAAGCAAATCAAGTCAAATCTGTGTCAACGATATTAGTCTATAATTGTGTGGGTCAGTTCTCTTTCCTTTCTTATAAACGGGAGTCACTTGCGCTTTTTTCCAATCACTAGGAACTTTGCGCTGAATTAAATATTCGCGCTAAATGCAAGCTAAGTAGGGGACCAATGTCTCAGAATAGTCTTTGTAAAACTGAACTGGTATTCCATCCGGACTAGCAGACTTTTTCGTATTTAGCTCTCTCAGCTGCTTCTCTACACCGGAAATACCTATTACTATGTCCCCCATTTCGGAATTAGTACGTCGATCAAATGATGGTACATTTGTGCAGTCCTCCTGCGTGAAAGATTTCTTAAAGGTTAAATTAAGAACTTCAGCTTTCCGTTTGCTTTCTTCTATTACTGCCCCGGAATGATCAACGAGTGACTGGACAGTGGGCTTTGACCCGCTTATCGATTTTACATAGGACCAGAATTTTTTCGGGTTCTAAATGTTCAAATGTTTGTATAGCCTATGGGACCTAACTACGGGGTCATCAGTCCCTAAACTTACAAACTACTTCTGAACTACTTACGAACTAGGACGGCACAAATATCCATGCCCGAGAGGGGATTCGAACGCCCGACCGTAGTGGCCGTGCATACCGTGACTGGAGCGCCTTAGTCCCCTCGACCACCGCGGTCGGCTCGGGTTCTAAGAAAGATCTTTTGGTAGGGTATGGCTGTGGTAATTATTGTTGTATGCTTCGCGCATCGATCTTTCTATAGACGCACGAATCTCTAGTAACTTTTGCCTGTCATTATTTGCGTGTTCTTTTTTGAATCGAGAGTGCAACAGCCTTTGCTTTCTCAGCAGCTTTCTAACATTATTATTATACCACGGTGGATCTTTTCCATCCTTAATCGTCTTTACAGGCACGTATTTCTTTAACCCTTTATGTACAATGTAGTCCACAATTCCTCTACATCCATAGTCCCGGACCTAAACGACGCCCATTCATTTTCTAAGTGCGATCCTTACGGGCTCTTCCCAACAAAAACACGCTCCTAGCCTTCTTGATCGGTTTATGAACTTTGGTTACCATGGACGCTATGACGATATCATGATCACTAATTCCTGTCTCTACACAGACGTCGTTAATAAGGTGAGGTCTGTTCGTAGCTGTTGTTGTTGTGGTCTTCAGTCCGGAGACTGGTTTGATGCAGCTCTCCACAATACCCTATTCTGAGCAAGCCTCTTCATCTCCACATAAGAACGGCAACCTACATCTGTCTGAATCTGCTTACTGTATCCATCTCTTGGTCTTCCTCTGCGATTTTTACCCCACACACTTCCCTCTAATGCTAAATTCACAATTCCTAGATGTCTAAGAATGTGTCCCACCAATCTATCCCTTCTTTTAGTCAAGGTATGCCAGAAATTTCTTTTCTCCCCAATTCTGTTGAGTACCTCCTCATTAGTTACGCGATCCACCCACCTAATCTTCAGCATTCTTCTGTAGCACCATATTTCAAAAGCCTCAATCCTCTTCCTGTCCGCACTGTTTATCGTCCATGCCTCACTCCCATACAAGGCAACAGTGCATACAAATGCCCTCAGAAAGGACTTTCTTAGGCTTAAATCTATATTCGATGTTAACAAATTTCTCTTTTTCAAAAACGCTTTTCTACCCATTGCCATTCTGCATTTTATATCCTCCGTACTGCGACCATCATTTGTTATTTTACTGCCCAAGTAACAAAACTCATCTACCTCCTTTATTGCTTCGTTTCCCAATCTAATTCCTTCTGCATCTCCCGATTTTCTTAGACTGCACTCCATTACCTTAGTTTTGCTCTTGTTAATTTTCATCTTATATGCACCTTTCAGCACACTGTCCATTCCGTTCAATTGCTCTTCCAGGTTCTTTGCTGTATCTGACTGAATTACTATGTCGTCGGCAAAACGCAATGTTTTTAATACTTCCCCCTGAACTGAAATTCCTTCTCCAAATTTCTCCTTGCTTTCCTTTATAGCTTGCTCAATGTACAAATTGAATAACAATGGAGAAAGGCTACAACCCTGTCTTACTCCCTTTCCAACCACTGCATCCCTTTCATGCCCTTCAACTCTGACAACCGCTGTCTGGTTTTTGTACAAGTTGTAAATAACCTTACGCTCCCTATATTTTACTCCTGCTTGCTCCAGAACTTGAAAGAGTTTATTCCAATCAACATTGTGAAAAGCCTTCTCCAAATCTACAAAAGCTATAAATGTAGGTTTGCCTTTTCTTAATCTATCTTCGAGGATAAGCCGTAAAGTGAGTATTGCCTCCCGAGTTCCCACATTCCTCCTGAACCTAAACTGATCTCTCCCGAGGTCGGCTTCTACCAGTTTTTCCATCCTTCTGTTCGTAGCTATAGTGTCTAAAATATTTCCATAGCGCGCGGGTTGCGGGTTTAACTGCTCAAGACAGTCTGCGGGGACTTGTTTCGTACGGGCAGCCGTGTCCACGCAGAGCTGCCCTTCTGCGGCTCACCCCTGCTGTACATGGCGGCTGGTGGCGTCCTGTCACGGTCGCCAACACTCCTCTCCTCCCCAGCCGCTGTCCGCCGGGCAGCGCCGTCAGCGAGAAATTTCCCCCGAGGTGTCCGCCTCCCCCGCCTACCCCCAGACTTTTTTTACAGCCCCCGTGGCCCCGCCCACCCCTCCACCCCCGTCGGATGAGGGATGGGACGGGCGGCCGCTAGGCAGCAGGTGTGGCCGCCCCGTGAGGGATTGCGCCAGACTCAATTCCCGCTTACTGGATCTCGACCCTCCTCCACCCTCAGACGTCTCCATCCAGACGCTGTCTGCCCTGCTCTGCACCTGGTCCTACACCTCCAGTGCCGCAGTCGGGCAGACCTGAACTGGGCAACTTTTAGAGGCCATTGGAAGGGTATTCTGGGACGGACAGTTAATAGCTTCGTTCGAGTTGCGGTTGCAACCAGGGATGCAAACGATACATCGATGTTTTGAAAACATCGATGTTTCGTCCATAAACGTCGATGTTTTGAACAGCATTGAATCACGATGCCACGCCGGTATTACAGGAGACGTCGTAGCATGTTACCTGTTTATAAAGCAGTGGATACTGTGGACTTCACACCTGGATCTGATGGAGTGACTACTACTGCACAAGAAGTAGTTTTACATGGTCCAATTACATTTGTTGGAGCTAGATTTGATTTTAGTATTAAAAGGATAAACTTTATTTAACTATGATAATACACCACAACATCTCCTTGAATATTAAATTTCTTCTCAAATGGGCCTTCAACCTTAACCCAAATATGAACTCCCTCGTTGGCATCAACACGTCTTCTATTCCTTGTTCTCAAACACAATGGCTTATCAGAAACAAAATAAGAAGTACCAAATGACTTGTTAGGTACCTCTCCGATACTCCAAGTGCGAAAAGCAATAATGTCCCTCTCGGAGAAAGACTCAAGGCCACCTTGCCTCGCATTATTACAGCGAACAATGGCTACAGTAAGCCACCCAGAGCCACCAAAAACTTCAGTACTTTTAATACTAAAGTACTGAAACATCGATGTTTTGAACAACGATATATCGCCGATGCATCGACGACAGAAGTCCAAAACTACCGACATAACGCAACAATTGATTGTCAACTCCATTATTACTTTATTAGTTGCTCAACCAGCGTCAGCTCAAGTGCTGTGCTCCTGCTGTCGTCGCCCGTCGCTGTTTCCATACTTTTGAAATAGTAGGCAAGTGAAATATCTAACTAACAACAATATCATTTACTCACCTTTGTTTGCTATTCTCTCACTGCTGCAGTCACCTGTTCGAGCGAAAACAATAGTATGTTTCACTTTTGTTGGACAGTTTGTACGCGTACATATAGCCAATTAGCCACACGTGTAGTAGTTCGCTATCGTGAGTTTGTTGTGTGCTGCAGTAAGTGGTCAAACGCAAGGACTACCAATTTTATAAATCCGAATCTAGGGTTTTATGGGATATTGAAAGTAATGCACATAAACATCGCAACTGTAATATCACACCGATGACTTCAGAATAACAATAAATTCGAAATCATCAAACATATGTCAAATGCGAAGCAAAAAGATTGCGTAGGAAGAGTGGCTCTTCAATCATATGGTTTGCATTTGGTGTCAAGTTGCGTTATAAAAAAAATCTTATTCATATTTCAAAAGTCCCTTAATGAAACCTGTCAGTATTATTATTTGTCATATTGCCCCTTAGAGTCTATCTCGTTTTTATGTCGATCTTAGATGATTAATCTGATGCTTGTCTACCACGGGCTGCTGGCATTGCTGAAGTTTCACCCTCCAACATCAATGAAATCGAATCTTTGACAGTGTTTCCCAGTCAGACTGATATCGTACTGTCAAAACGTCAGTTAAAACATCAAACAAAAGTCGACGAAAAATCCGAGACAAAAACCAACAAGCCAAGTATAACATAGATTTTTCATTTCAGCAAGGTACATGATATGATAAAAGTCATTGATGAATATTGATTCTAAAAGTACATTATCAAGTAATAACTGAAAGATGCATAATGTTTAATTTTCTTCACGTCGACAGCTAAGAAAAATGCAATACGTCAACAAAACACACATTATTTCGCAAGTAATGAACAAATTGCCGGCCGCGGTGGCCGAGGGGACTGAGGCGCTCCAGTCACGGTCTGCACGGCCACTACGGTCGGGGGTTCGAATCCCCCCTCGGACATGGATATTTGTGCCGTCTTTAGTATAAGGTAGCTGATAAGTAGTTTGTAAGTTTAGGGACTGATGACCCCGTAGTTAAGTCCCATAAGCTATACAAACATTTGAAACATCTTTCCTCCAAACGCAACAAATTTCGCTTCCTTGTGGACAACGACTAACGCTTGCGAAAGCTTTCCTTCCAGATTCAGTGCTTCATGTGAATCCTCCTCACCCAAACGTCTTATAGTTTGTAAAAAGTCTGAAGCATGAACAAATTGATAGTTACATAAGAATCATTCAGCAAAGAATAATATCACCATCCAAACGGACTAAAAAACCACGAAGAGGCACGCTTTCCTCTGACATAAATTATAATTACTTTGGAATGGTGAAATTTGCAAATTAGACCTGTAAAGTGCGTTGCATACTAAGGATCCGTCAGCAGAAAACGAGCCAAACTAAATGCATTTGTTTTCTGCAAATATTTTTGTATGTGAAATTTGTAATAAAATCTCTGTATTTATATGCAACTAGCTTAAACCCGCGGCTCCGCTCGCGTGTTGGTTGATTATGATAGATAAGCCATCTTTCAGTAGTGTGCTATGAGACTGATTTTGAAGGATGAAATGAAATACAATACCTTCTTTAGAATTTATAATCAACATTCAAATAAAAAAATAAAATTATGTGAAGTACAATGATGTACAATAGCACTTGTTTCGAAGAATCCAATCACGAAATTCAACAATAATGCTTGTAATAATATCACAGATCGATCACTTGATGTAATGCGCGAAACGTTAAATCGATTTTTAAAAAAGAGATGTATTAAAAGATTTTCTTTTTTACTGCTTTATTCATTTATTCTATTCGCTTATTGGTACGCTTATCCTTACAGAGAAAGAGCTGAAGACATTGCAGCACGCATAGACCAAAGATATGGTCTGTGGCATCACGTTTCGCTGCATGTAACCTCCTTGCTATAGAGTCGCAAACGTCATCGCTGGCCTTCAGTCCGAATTTTTTATAATTTGACGACTTTCAACCACCATATCTTCCACCCCCTTATAGCTATCGGCATGGAATTGCTATGTTGTACAACGGGAGATTTCGGACAACAATTACACACAGACCATTCGTTTGCCTTCTGTAGTTTTCGCTGCAGAGCGAAATATTAACACACACACACACACACACACACACACACACACACACACACACACACACACGTAGAATTTTATATACACCGATAACTTTCCATCCCAATATACTCCACCCTTCTATGATTATCAACCCTCAAGCAACAATGCAACAAATAAAACCATTTTCAAAGAGTAAATATAATTTCGCGTTATATTCAAATTACTAAATATCTATCAGATCGCTATAAAACCGTGCCTAAAACCTTCCTGAGATATAAATTAGTAAGTAGTAAAGCATTCAACAACCCGAAGATTGGTTTGAACGCCACAGTGCTTTACTAGGCATGGTCCTGTTAGGAGGTGGTATGCCGTTGCCTTCCTCCGACCTTGGAACTGACTTACCCAGCCAGTTATAGGGGGACTTACAGTTTAACGTGGGTTCCGAACCACGGTGCTACTCGGCATTTTTCACATGAGGAATACTGCTAGAGGTGAAAGAAGTGGAAAGTGACAGATAAAAATCCTAGGACCTGGCGTGGATCGACCCGCGACCTTTGGATTTGTAGTCTGGCACTCTACCACTGTGCAACCGAGGCGCACATAAATTAGTAACTGTACAAATATTTAATTCTCTGCGTCTTGTCATTCGGACGTGACACCGAACAGACATTGACATTTATAGATATAGATTGTTTGTTTTTTATATCTGGTTCCTTGACACAGTCTTGTTATTATTCCTTAAGAACTCTACTAATAGGGGCATAGGTTGCGCCGTTGGAAGCAGTTTGCGAGACTGCGCAGTCCCACTCAGGACGCACTTTGGGAACAGTCGCCCAGTTCGAGTCTTCCGTTTATCACAAACAGGTAGAAGTTACCCAGTTCGGACGAGCCACCTTAGTCTACACCACCTACTTGAATGTGATCCCCAAAATTACAGGCCTATCTCATTGACGTCGATTTGCAGTAGGATTTTGGAACATATACTTTGTTCGAATATTATGAACTACCTCGGAGAGAACGACCTATTAACCAATACTCAACACGGATTCAGAAAGAATCGAAACACAGCTTGCCCTTTATTCACATGAAGTGTTAAGTGCCATCGACAAGGGATCTCAAATCGATTCCGTATTTCTGGATTTCCGGAAGGCTTTTGATACTGTACCCCACAAGCGGCTTCTAATGAAATTGCGTGCTTATGGAATATCTCCCCAATTGTGCGATTGGATTCACGATTTCCTATCAGAAAGGACACAGTTCGTTGTAATTGACGGTAAGTCATCGAGTAAAACAGAAGTGATATCTGGCGTTCCACAGGGAAGCGTTATTGGTCTCCTACTCTTCCTCGTGTTTATAAACGATTTAGGAGATAATCTGAATAGCTCCCTTAGACTGTTCGCGGATGATGCTGTCGTTTATCGGTTAGTGAAGTCAACACAGAATCAAAAGCAACTGCAAAGCGATTTAGACAAAATTTCTACATGGTCCGAAAATTGGCAATTAACACTAAATAATGAAAAGTGTGAAGTAATACACATGACCACTAAGAGAAATCCGCTGAACTAAGTATATGTTTTCCAGTGATTACTTTTAATTTCGTGACAATAAATAATCACTGGATAAGATATAATTATTATGATACATAAAAAACCTAAAAATTACACCAAAATTGATTCCACTTGACGTTGCTTTCTCTATGGCATAACGTAAGTTTCTTTCTGCTTCTGTACAGTACATATGTATCATTCTGTCTTGTACCATGTAATTTTTGTAAACTTATTGCTACACATTATATGCAGGTCTGTCACACTTGAAAATGGCCTAACATAGAGGCCGAAACCGGTAGTGTGGGCTTCAATAAAGCACCAATAAATGCAACTGGAGCTGGATTTTCATTAAAATAATATATGGTTAATCATTTACATACTAGTAATGAAACATTCTATTGCCGTGCCAATAAGACCAGATATGCTCTAAATAATAGCTAAGATATAACTGCATTGTAAACTTGTAATATCGCTGGCATATCTGTCAAAATAGCTGTCAAACATCGACAACATAAGAATTATTTTTAAAAATTATACATACAACTATATAAGAAATATAGCACCAACAGTTTTTACATATGTAAATAAGAAAGTATACATATAAGAGAAGCAGCGATCTTACAAGGGTAAGAAGAGCTACCAATGTATGTATAAAGTACAATTATCTTCTTAAATTAAATAGTATACCCACCTTTGTATTTTACAGCACACCTGACGATGGCATTCACGCCGAAACAGGCCTGTCGTATTAAATAATTTAATAAAAAAGAGCGTCTTTGATATCAATAATTTACAATGCCTCTAAATAAAATAGCAGCTCTATAATATGATCACTTCTCCAACACTTAGCAATATGGCTTCACTTTTTCAGCGTAAGGGCGTCTCCCTGTATTGTAACCTCCTTGGCACCCAGCAAGACCACTGCTCGCTCGCGAGTCTACAGACACACTATGGCTTCGTTGTTGTTGTTGTTGTTGTGGTCTTCAGTCCGCAGACTGGTTTGATGCAGCTGTCCACGCTACCCTGCCCTGTGCAAGTCTCTCCATCTGAGAATACGTTCGGCAGCCTACATCCTTTCCAATCTGCTTACTGTATTCGGCCCTCGGTCTCCCTCTACGATTTTTACCCCACACAGTTCCCTCTAATGCTAAGTTGACAATTCCTTTGTGTCTCAGAATGTGTCCTACCAATCTCCGTTCTCTTAGTCAGGATATGCCAGAAATTCCTTTTCTCCCTAATTCGGTTAAGCACCTCCTCATTAGTTACGTGATCCACGCATCTAATTTTCATCATTCGTCTGTAGCACCACATTTCAAAAGCTTTTATCATCTTTTTATCTTAACTCCTTATCGTCCACGTTTCACTCCCATACAATGCTACACTCCAGACAAATGATTTCAGAAAGGACTTCCTAACATTTGAATTAATATTGGATGTCAACAAATTTCGCTTCTTCAGAAACGCTTTTCTTCCCTTTAGCCATTCTGCATTTTATATCTTCTTTACTTCGGCCATCAGAAGTTATCTTGCTACCCAAGTAACAAAATTCATCTACTACTTTTATCGTCTCATTACCTAATCTAATTCCTTCAGCATCGCCTGATTTTCTGACATTTCATTCCATTACTTTCGATTTACTCTTGTTAATGTTCATCTTACATCTTCCTTTGAAGACACGGTCCATCCCATTCAACTGGTCTTCCAGATCTTTTGCGGTCTCTGACAGAATTACTGTGTCATCTGTTTTTATTTCTTCTCCCTGTACTTTAATGCCCTCTCCAAATTTCTCCTTCCATTTCTTCACTGCCTGTTCAATGTACAGATTGAATAACACTGGGGAAAGGGTACAACCATTTCTTACTCCCTTCCCAACCTCTGCGTTCCTTTCTTGCCCTTCAACTCTAATAACCGCTGTCTGGTTTTTGTATAGGTTGAATATATCTTTCGCTCCCTATATTTTACCCCTGCTACCTTCTGCATCTACACTACATCTACATGGGATACTCTGCAAATCACATTTAAGTGCCTGGCAGAGGGTTCATCGAACCACAATTATACTATTTATCTCCCATTCCATTCTCGAATAGCGCGCGGGAAGAAGGAACACCTGAATCTCTCTGTTCGAGCTCTGATTTCTCTTATTTTATTCTGATGATCATTTCTACCTATGTAAGTGGGAGTCAACAATATATTTTCGCATTCGGAGGAAAATGTTGGCGATTGGAGTTTCGCAAGTAACCTTCAGAATTTGGAATAGTGTATTCCAGTCGACATTGCCAAAAGCTTTCTCCAATTCGACAAACGCTTAAAACGTAGGTTTTCCTTTCCTTGGCCTATCTTCTAAGATAAGTCGTAATGTGAGTATTCCCTCCCGTGTTCCTACATTTCTCCTAAATCCAAACTTATCTTCCCCCGAGGTCGGATTCCAAAAGTTTTTCCATTCGTCTGTAAATAATTCGTGTTAGTATTATGCAACCATGACTTATTAAACTGATACTTCTGTCTGTTACTAAGTGAATGTATTTCGGGGTATTGTTTAGAATTCGATTCAGGATGGTCCGTCGCTACAAATTTTCACACCTCGAAGCTCTCGAGGTTTGGACCGCATCCTCTCCCTAAGACAAATGTTCTGGGCCAGCTCGAACTCCCCCCGCCCCCCTTCCCCCTAAGACCCACTCACTACGTTTACATGTAACACATCTTCCGGAAGACGAAAACCGATTTTCGTAAACCGTTTTTCGCTGTCGTGTTTACATGGCACAGCCTGAATCGGATTTTCTAATCCACTTAAGATGGCGGCTGAAAAACAGCTGATTCAGTCCCCGATTTAGTCTGCACAATCGCTATTTTTCTTCACTTAAATACACAGATTCATGCTCACTCTAATATTAATACTTTCATTTCACATTAGAAAATATCACTCTGACCATAAGTGCCGAAAATTCTTACAAAAAAAAAAAAAAAAAAAAAAAAAAAAAAAAAAAAAAAAAAAAAAAAAAAAAAACAAAAAAAAAAAAAAAAAAAAAAACAACCCACACAATCTGACAAGCCAACAACGCTTCAAAAACCGTTGCGTTTACATGGGCACGAAAATCGATTGTGGAACTGGAAAATCGCTTTAGAGAAGCGGATTTCCATAATCGATTTTGGAGTGTTTACATGACCAACCAAAAGCGGAATTGGGAAATCGGTTTACGAAATCCGGTTTTGAGAGCCCATGTAAACGGGTTGACTATGGCTCCATCTTCGCTTTATTCTGAGTTTCCGTCTGGCATCCTATCCCCGCCTGTCCCGGGACGAACGTCCCTAGCTGAGGGGCGAGGCGACCGCACCCCTCAGAAAGCTGCCGGTGGCGGTAAAAATATGGCCGCCCACACCTCCGGGTCTTCCGCTCCCCCTCCCCCCCACCTTGCCACCCCCTCCCCCCTCCCCCCTCCCCCCTCTCACCTGTCGCCACCTGGCCTGACCGCCCACTACTGCCGCGGCCAGCTCAGTCGGAAGATACGCCCCCCTGTGTGTGTGTGTGTGTGTGTGTGTGTGTGTGTGTGTGTCTCCTCTCTCTGCTCCCACACCACTGGCCGGCCGGGCTGGGTTGCCCACGCCGAAGTCCGCACAAGATTCCTCCCTTCCCTTTCGCTTTTTATTTGCCGGAAACGGCGGACAGCGGTGCCATCTGGCGGCACCTGCTGCCGAGAACTCCCCCCCCCCCCTCCCACAACCCTCCCACCCCCTACTCCCACCACAATGTCAAAGGGCGCTGCCGAGGCATGCAAGGAGTGCCGTTCGCTGCCACTAGAGATGGGCTAAACCGCGGTTTTCCGATAACAGTCATTTCCGTCATCGCTACTTTTACATTACAGTGACTTTTACCGTGATTAATCACTGTTTAGAATCGCTGTGTGAGGAATTCACGAAATGTATACCTCCGCGATTTCTACTATTTCGTGATTTCTGCTCATTCCACTATTCCGTGACTGAATCGCAGCGATTCCTCGGTTTCCCGAATCGGAGATTCGCTGGTATACCCTTATTCGCTGTTGTAGTCGGTCCCGGTAGGCTTGGGGTAAAGTGCTCGACTGGAAAGGGTCGCGGGTTGAAAACCCGGTCGAACCTCAATTTTTTTTTTTTTTTTTTCAGTATGCACTTTAACCCATCTTTCGCCTCTCAACGATGTGAGGAGTCGCCAGAAACGACACGTGGTTCGGATTCCACGTTAAGCTGTAGGTCCCCTTTCCTTTCCTTTCCCCGGTTGGATAACTGGGGTAGGCTAGGGACACGCAAGTCGCCGAAGTGGCGTCCAATTAAAAGACTTGCACCAGGCCAATGAGCCACACGAAATTATTATTATTATTATTATTATTATTATTATTATTATTCGCTGTTGTGATAGTATTACAGATTTCGGCCAACACATTGCTCTTTCTACCTTTAGCTGCTGTTCGTTGTTATTTACCTCCTCTTCGCTACTCTTCCGTGAATGAATCAAATCGCTGTCAAATTCCTGGTCGCCGCAACCGTGAAAACAGCGACTTCTCAATCACCGTGATTTCTAACGAAGACGTGATTTGATTCGCATCCCTAGCCGCTACCACCACAGGAGCTAACACGTCCGTGAGAGTGGGGAGAAACCATATGGATCTCCAGTACTCATTCCTCATACTTCCATAACCATGCGTTCTCTGGGACATTCGAGTTTTCCGGTTCGAATGGCGTAAGATGTCTCCAAAAACGACTGTATATGCGGTGTGTTGCAGTTAAATTTTTCACCGAAACTATCTATGGATCTAAAACAGATATTGGGAAACGACTTTCACTGTCAAGGCCATATCTATATCTACATGGGATACTCTGCAAATCACATTTCAGTGCCTAGCAGACAATTCATCTAACCACCTTCATACTCCCTTTACACTCCCATTCTATTCTCGAATAGCGCGGTAAGAAAGGACATCTCAATCTCTCCGTTAGAGCTCTGATTTCTCGTATTTTATTCTGATGATCATTTCTACCTATGTTAAGTGGGAGTGAACAATATATTTTCGCATTCGGACGAGAATGTTGCCGATTCGAGTTTCGTAAGTAGTACACGCCGCAGCGATAAGCGCCGTTGTTGTAATGATTCCCATCCCAGATCCTGTATCATTTCCGTAACGCTGTCTCCCCTGTATCGTGACAATACGAAAAGAGCTGCCCTTCTTTGCACTCTTTCGATGTCCTCCATCAAACCCACCTGATAAGGATCCCACACGGGGCAGCAATACTCCATAAAGGAACGGACAAGCGTAGTGTATGCAGCTTCTTTTGTAGTTCCGCTGCATCTTTTAAAGGTTCTGCCAATATAACGCAGTCTCTTGTTTGCATTTCCCACGACATTATCTACGTGTTCTTTCCAGTTTAAGTCTGAAGTAATAGTAATTCCTAGCTATTTTGTGTAGTTTACGGCCTTCACTTTTGATTGATTTATCTTGTAAACAAAGATTAACGGATTTCTTTTCGTACTCGTGTGGACAACTTCACACTTCTCATTATTTAGACTCAATTGCCAATTTTTACACAATAATGATATCTTATTCAGATCGTTCTGCAGTAGGTTTTGATCTATAGATGATTTTACTACACGGTAAAGAACGATGTCATCTGCAAATAATCTAACAACGAAAGTACTTGGTCTCGAACAAACACATATACACCAAAATCGAATGAGAGATAATGTAAAGATCCCTTATTGCACTAGTGATACTCCCGCATCTGCAAAACTCTGCAGTCGTCCGTTAGAGGCCTCTGCGTGTGCCTTGCCGTATTGCACTTTGACCTGTCGGTTCGCCAGTAGGGACGGTGCAGTGTGCCTCCCAAGTTGCGTTTTGTGACGTTATTTGTGTGGTGAAGCGTCAGATGGGGCGGCGATTGCTAATAAATCCTGCTAAAGTATTGCGATTAGTTGAGATAAAGTTACGAAGAACCCTTCTTCGAAAAAATGGTATTAGTGTAGAAGATGAATCATTCGCATGCTTTCTCGTATCTGTTATGGTACAGAAATATGAGCATAATTTAGATACTATTGTAACACTAACACATAATGATGATAATATGGATGATAATGGCGAACAACTCATTGCTGCGTCGGATGCGGAATCGTGTGGTTCAATAGTGATACATGTTGCGTGTGAAGTGAGTTAAAAACGACATAGCCAGTCTAGGAATCAGTGTAGGACAATGTCTCGGTGATACTGTGATGAAAACAAGTGATAGATTTAATTAATTAAGAGATTTGTATAAGACGTTTCCAGACAGTTCTATAAACAATACTTTTATCATTGTACATTATTTTAATAAATAGACAGACGAAGGGTACAAACTTATGTAAAACATAAA
The DNA here is from genome assembly GCA_026315105.1 of Locusta migratoria. Lineage (NCBI taxonomy): Eukaryota > Metazoa > Arthropoda > Insecta > Orthoptera > Acrididae > Locusta > Locusta migratoria. The sequence continues at coordinate 14,454,489 of CM048754.1, forward strand.
GTCATGAAAATAAATAGCATTGTATATATGTTAGGCTCATAAACAAGTTGTGTAGACCAGCTAATTGTGTAATTAATATAATTGTCGAAATTCAATATTGTAATTCTTTGTATATATTGACTGAAGTGAGATTTTGAACTTATTTTCAGATTTGCGACGATATTTGATAGTTCAGTATATGTTAGGAACATGTACGATGTACTCATTAACAAATTAATTGACATTTAACATCGCACTTTGTTGTCAAACAGCAAGATCGGAGATTTCAATTCAAAAACAAATGTGTCATCTAAAATTATTGTATGTATAATTTTCATTTTATATTGTGATTATTTTTGTGTACATGAAATGTTTTCTTTGTGTGCTTGGTAATTGTAAATCAGTATATTCAATTGTTATAAACAATGCGTAATGTAATGCCATTATTGTGAAGTTATATATTTGCCTCACCGCCTTGCGTGGGAGAGTTCGAGTTTTGTCTTTTGTCGATTACTTTGGAATCTGTCAGTCTGTGTTGTTGTGGTAATTTGTTGTAATGCTTTGGTGGAGAAGAAGTTTGGTTCAAATTAAAGATGAAGTGAAAAATTGTATATATCGAGTATTTATTTCTAGCACGACGCCCCAGGAGAATAATTTTGCAGCGAGCAGAACCCCCATACATCGCAATGTTCAAAAGATGAGTATTATGTCTGAAAGTGACAGAATGAAAAGTAATTACTTATATAGTATATAAATGTTATATTATGAACTGAAAATAGGAATACGGGTAAACTACTATGAGCAGCATAGTGATCGCATTATCATTGTCGAGATGGATACGAAGCCAACACCGACAACAGTAGTACAGGTTTATATGCCAACTAGCTCTGCCGACGATGAGGAGATTTACAACTTGTACAAAAGCCAGACCGCAGTTATTAGACTCGAAGGGCATGAAAGGGAAGCATCAGTTGGGAAGGGAGTAAGACAGGGTTGTAGCCTTTCTCCGATGTTATTCAATTTGTACATCGAGCAGGCGGTGAAGGAAAGCAAGGAAAAATTTGGAATAGGGATTAAAGTTCAGGGCGAAGAAATAAAAACATTGCGTTTTGCTGATGACATAGTAATTCTGTCAGACACAGCAAAGGTCGTGGAAGAGCAGTTGAATGGAATGGACAGTGTGTTGAAGATAGCGTATAAAATGAACATTAACAAGAGCAAAACAAAAATAATAGAATGCGGTCTTAGAAAACCAGGTGAAGCTGAAGGAATTAGATTAGGTAACGAAACAATGAAGGTGGTAGATGAGTTTTGTTACTTGGGTAGTAAAATAACAAGTGATGGTCGCAGTACAGAGGATATAAAATGCAGAATGGCAATGGGTAGAAAAGCGTTCTTGAAAAAGAGAGATTTGTTAACATCGAATACTGATTTAAACCTAAGGAAGTCTTTTCTGAAGGCATTTGTGTGGAGTGTTGCCTTGTACGGGAGTGAAACATGGACGATAAGCAGTGCGGACAGGAAGAGAATAGAGGCTTTTGAAATGTGGTGCTACAGAAGAATGCTGAATATTAGGTGGGTGGATCGCGTAACTAATGAGGAGGTACTGAACAGAATTGGGGAGAAAAGGTATTTCTGGCATACCTTGACTAAAAGAAGGGATAGATTGGTAGGACACATTCTTAGACATCAAGGAATTGTGAATTTAGCGTTGGAGGGAAGTGTATGGGGAAAAAATCGCAGAGATGGATACAGTAAGCAGATTCAGACAGATGTAGGTTGCCGTTCTTATGAGGAGATGAAGAGGCTTGCTCAGGACAGGGTATTGTGGAGAGCTGCATCAAACCAGTCTCCGGACTGAAGACCACAACAACAACAACAACAACAACAACAACAACAACAATGTTCATTTTATACGCTCTCTTCAACACACTGTCCATTCCATTCAACTGCTCTTCCACGACCTTTGCTGTGTCTGACAGAATTACTATGTCATCAGCAAAACGCAATGTTTTTATTTCTTCGCCCTGAACTTTAATCCCTATTCCAAATTTTTCCTTGCTTTCCTTCACCGCCTGCTCGATGTACAAATTGAATAACATCGGAGAAAGGCTACAACCCTGTCTTACTCCCTTCCCAACTGATGCTTCCCTTTCATGCCCTTCGAGTCTAATAACTGCGGTCTGGCTTTTGTACAAGTTGTAAATAACTCTCCTTTCCCTATATTTTACCCCTGCTGACTTCAGAACGTGAAAGAGTGTATTCCAGTCAACATTGTCAAAAGCTTTCTCAGAATTTCTACAAATTCTTTGTAAATTTTATCATCATATTAATTGTCTCATCCATTTGGAGGGAAGTGTGTGGGGTAAAAATCGCAGAGGGAGACCAAGAGACGCATATAGCAAGCAGATTCAAGTGGATGAGGGTTGCCGTTCTTATGAGGAGATGAAAAGGCTTGCTCAGGATAGAGTAGGGTGGAGAGCTGCATCAAACCAGTCTCCGCATTGAAGACAACAACAACAACAACATTATGAACTGAAATAAAAAATGAAACTTTCACTCTGCAGCGGAGTGTGCGCTGATATGAAACTTCCTGGCAGATTAAAATTGTGTGCTGGAACCGGGACTCGAACCTGGGACCTTTGCCTTTCGCGGGCAAGCGCTCTACCACTGAGCTACCCCGACACGACTCACGATGCCGCCTCACAACCCTACTTCCGCCAGTACCTCGCCTCCTACTTTCCAAACTTCACAGAAGTTCTCCTGCGAAACTTGCAAGACTAGCACTCCTGGAAGAAAGGATATGGTGGAGACATGGCTTAGCCACAGCCTAGGGGATGTTTCCAGAATGAAACTTTCACTCTGCAGCGGAGTGTGCGCTGATATGAAATTTTCATCTGCCAGGAAGTTTGAAATAAAAAAGATTGAATATAGCGATCTTGCCAATACACAGATCCAATGTACGTATTCCCGCGTGGCGGAGCCCTACCGCCGCTAATCTGCACGCAGTTTCTTTTCTCCCTGTTCAATCTCCCCTCGCCAGCACTGACTCGTCGCGGTGACGAACCCGCCGACAGCCTCGTGGTGATGATGAATTAGCTGCTGTGCTGAGCCTCTGTTGTACTACCGCCGTCTCTCCCGCCTAGCCGTGTTAATGTGCTAAATTCGATATTAATTTCCTTCCTCCACCCCAGCGCCCCCACAACACAGGCGCTCGCCGCTGATTACGCCGTGCGGCTATGAGAGCTTGCCTCCCTCCCCCACTACTCCCTCCCCCATCCAGTCCTCCAGATTCCGGCAGAAATTTATTAAACGCGGCTGGCTCAGAAATCCCAGCCATTAGCGACACCCAGCAGAGTTATAGCGCGGCAGACACCGCGAGAATGCTGGGGTAGTAGAGGGTGGTGGTTAAGGGGCCGATTGACTGCACCTCGACATCGCCGTAGTCCCGTTCTGTGTGGGGACACGTCTCGACACAATGGCACAGCAGGCGAGGTACAGAAGCGCGGTGTAAGTTCACAGGCGGCGACTTCAAAACACTATTAGCCCCCCCCCCCCCTTGAAAAGTCCTTGTACCAGGTACTGTGGTGTCGCACAATTATGAAGTGCGCGCCACGTACTTTCGCCGCGCGCCGCCATGCACGCACGGCGCGGCGTTCTTACAGTCCAGTGAAGTTGGCACCCCTTTTTTGGAAAAAGTACATTTTTTCAGAGTTCTAGACAGATATACAATAGTTCTGGAGTTCTCTGTACAAAATTTAAATAGTTCTGCAAAATTTCGCCGATAAAATACGAAAAATTACCACAAAATTTAGTTTTTTCAAAATACTTTTTTGCCTAATTGTACAAACATAGTTCTGATTACAGTTCTGAACAGCTCTCAAAGAGTTCTACAGGAAATCCTCTTGACATTTTTCTGTGCAGATTATACTTCATGAGATAATTACAATAATGGAGTATCCATTTACATGCTTGTGGAATTTGCACCCGTTTCTTTCAAAAAATTAGACTTTTTTCCAGAGTTCTAGGGACATGTGCAATAGTTTTTGTTTACGATAAGCAATAATCACTCAGACGTAAAAACAACAAATTGAATTTCCAGCGGATAGAATATCTGTCAAGACCTAAGAAAAATGTATATTTCTCGAATAAGGGACACATATAAGACAGCTTTTAGATATTCAAAATTATGAACATAATTTTTATTCGGGCAGTTATATAGAAATATTCACATGAACTCTAGAACTATAGTATATGTACACAGAACCCCAAAAAAACAATGTGTATTTCTCGAATAAAATTGTACCAAATTACAGTAACGTGAAAATGAATTCCACATTACTGCATTTATCTGATAAAGTATAATCTGCACACAAAAATGTCATTAGGATTTTCTGTAGAACTCTTTGAGAGCTATTTAGAACTGTGATCAGAACTATGTTTGTGCTAATAGACAAATAATTATTAAAAAAAAAGAAACTCAAATTTGTGGTAATTTTTACTATTTTTTTGGCGAAATTCTGCAGAACTATTTAAATTTCGTACAGAGAACTCCAGAACTATTGCATATCTGTCTATAACTCTGAAAAAATGTACATTTCCCAAAAAAAGGGGCGCCAACTTCACAGGACTCGTTCTTACGACGTCAGCCACGAGCGCCCTCTGCTGTAACTTCGCTCGTGGCCACCACTGAACGACATTGTTCATTTGGGACTGAGATAGGAACCAGCTAACACTTCGGAATCAGATAGGCACCAGTCAAGACTTGGCTATCGGACAGGCACTAGGAATCATCAGTATGCAGGCCTCTATCTAATCTATGTATCAGCATTCTGCAATCAAGAACTATGTAAAAGTTAAGTATTACTAAGTCTCTATGAAATATATATCTCGTTCTAATTTACTCTAGTGTTTCTAGTTTCTACTGTCCCACTGGCTGGTCACCTCCGTACCTGCACACGCGTGCATCCTTTATTCCTGTGTCGGTCTCTCTCTACTCTCCCACCGACACCAAAGACAACCGACGAGGATGGGACACAAAACTGGCGACGAGGATGGGATACAAAAGGTACTATACCTACATCCGCCATCGGTCACCCAACTCAGCTGTATACAGGGTGTTACAAAAGATACGGCCAAACTTTCAGGACACATTCCTCACACACAAAGAATGAAAATACGAGGCGCGTCCAGAAAGTAAGTTCCGTTTGCTTATATAAAACTAATGGGTACAGAAAAAATATTAATTGCAAAAAAATCTACAACTGTCAAACTACTTTTCTACATAGCTTCCTTTTGTGTCTCGTTTCCGCCGGTTGTCCTGAGTGTCGGTGGCCGAGTAGAGAGAGCCGGCCGCGGTGGCCGAGGGGACTGAGGCGCGCCAGTCACGGTCTGCACGGCCACTACGGTCGGGGGTTCGAATCCCCCCTCGGGCATGGATATGTGTGCCGTCCTAGTTCATAAGTAGTTTGTAAGTTTAGGGACTGATGACCCCGTAGTTAAGTCCCATAGACTATACAAACATTTGAACAAGTTTTGAGTAGAGAGACACATCGCCTAGCCCCGTTCTGTGTGGGGACACGTCTTGACACAATGGCACAGCCGGCGAGGTAGAGAAGAGAACACAACAACAACAACAACAGGTACTATACCTACATCCGGCTTCGGTCACCCAATTCAGGTGTATACACTGAACAGAATTGGGGAGAAAAGAAATTTTTGGCATACCTTCACTAGAAGAAGGGATCGCTTGGTAGGACACATTCTTAGACATCGGGGAATTGTGAATTTAGCGTTGTGGGGTAAAAACCGCAGAGGAAGACCAAGAGATGGATACAGTAAGCAGAGTCAGACAGATATAGGTTGCCGTTCTTATGTGGAGATGAAGAGGTTTGCTCAGGATAGGGTATTGAGGAGAGCTGCATCAAACCAGTCTCCGGACTGAAGACCACAACAACAACAACAGGGTGTCACAAAAAGGTACGGCCAAACTTTATGGAAACATTCATCACACACAAAGAATGAAAATACCAGGCGCGTCCAGAAAGTAAGTTCCGTTTTGTGGTGTCGCACAAGTCCAAAGTGCGCGCCACCTACTTTCGCCGCGCGCCGCCATGCACGCACGGCGCGGCGTTCTTACGACGTCAGCCACGAGCGCCCTCTGCTGCAACTCCGCTCGTGGCCACCACTGAACGACATCGTTGACTTGGGACTGAGATAGGAACCAGTTAACACTTGGGAATCAGATAGGCACCAGTGAAGACTTGGCTATCGGACAGGCACTAGGCAGGCCTCTAGCTCAACTATGTATCAGCATTCTGCAGTACTGAGCTATGTCAAAGTTAAGTATTACTAAGTCTCTAAGAAATATATATCTTGTCTAATCTCTAATAACCCGTTTCCAATTGTTTTACCCATACTTTTTCATTTCTATTCCCAATCCGGGTACGATTGCAATAATAATAAATAAGAGAGAGAGAGAGAGGGAGAGGAGGAGATAGAGAATGGGGGAATGAAATGGGTTTAAAAAGGGGAGACGATAGGAAGGGGAGGAGATGGATATGGTGTGGGGTAAGAGGGAGTGGTGTGAAAGTAGGGGGAGGAGGAGATGGACAAAGGAAGGAGGGAGGAGACAATGGAGAAGTAGAGGAGGGAGGAAGGAAGGGATAGACATCGGGAGAAGAAGAGAACAGATTAGGGTATATATCCCACACACATTAGCGACTGCGAAGCGTTGCCGGATGCAGAGCTAGTAGTTCAATAATTGTCACCCAGTTGTCACCAAAATTCTCAGCCTGGACGTCACTACGAGGACTAGCCTAGATTAAAACCCTACTAACTAAGAATAAGGATGGCTCAAATATCCATGCCCAAAGGGGGATTCGAACACCCGACCTTCGTGGCCGTGCAGACCGTGACTGGAGCGCCTCAGTCCCCTCGGCCACCGCGGCCGGCAAAGATGAATTTGAAAAAGGGACCAGGCGACCTATATAGTTTATTTGTTACTATCACTGCCTGTGCTCCCCTGCATGGTAAGTAGGCTTCATCTATTTTTTACATATATTTTTCCTGTTAGGAATGTTTTCCTCTATATATAGCGTTTGCTCACAAAAGGGGAGGTCCAATTAAAAAGTAAATAAATCGCACTGCGTTTCGGAACTTGAAAAGTGGCCCTGGTGGCCAAGTAAATTGGAGACCCCTGGCCTAGATTAAAACCCTGACGTATGCCTTTCGCGGCCAGTACCACATAGTAACATATACAGAGAAGCAGCCCCCCCTAAACCACTGTCCTACGCTGCCCTCGTAGTTCCGTAAGATGCTACCAGGTGTCAGGCGGATCGCTGGCTTAGGTTGCCTCTCGCACATCAGAGGGTAGCGTGGAGGGGAGGCTGAGGGGAGAGCTCGTGCCACCTGCCACGAGGCCACGGCTGTGTGACAGACAAATATATACAGACGGGAAACCTCCTTAAGGGCCCGGTCCTACGCTCAAGGGTGCGGGGAGGGAGGGTTTCCAGCAGTTCCGTAACATGTCCCATGATGGCGCTGAGGTTAGGTCCTCCCCTCAAACGCCGGCACGCCAGACACAGCCGTGGCCTCATGGCAGGCGGTACGAGCTCTCCCCTCAGCCCCCCCTCCACACTACCCTCTGATGTAGGAGAGGCATCCTCTAGTGTGATCTACCAGTACTAAGCCAGAGAACCGCCTGACACCTGCTAGCATCTTACGGAACTACGAGGGGAGCGTAGGACAGTGGTTTAGGGGGGGCTGTGTCCAGCTTGGGAGGTGGTGGTGGGGACAGCCGCTACCTGCCGCCTGCTCTGGCCAGTTTAAAGGGCTGCTTCTGACCGCAGCATCACAGGATAGCGTGGAGGGGAGGCTGAGGGGAGAGCTCGTGCCGCCTGCCACGAGGCCACGGCTGTGAGAGGAGGTGGTGGTGGGGGCAGCCGCTACCTGCCGCCTGCTCTGGCCAGTTTAAAGGGCTGCTTCTGACCGCAGCATCACAGGGTAGCGTGGAGGGGAGGCTGAGGGGAGAGCTCGTGCCGCCTGCCACGAGGCCACGGCTGTGAGGGGAGGTCGTGGTGGGGACAGCCGCTACCTGCCACCTGCTCTGGCCAGTTTAAAGGGCTGCTTCTGACCGCAGCATCACAGGGTAGCGTGGAGGGGAGGCTGAGGGGAGAGCTCGTGCCGCCTGCCACGAGGCCACGGCTGTGAGGGGAGGTCGTGGTGGGGACAGCCGCTACCTGCCACCTGCTCTGGCCAGTTTAAAGGGCTGCTTCTGACCGCAGCATCACAGGGTAGCGTGGAGGGGAGGCTGAGGGGAGAGCTCGTGCCGCCTGCCACGAGGCCACGGCTGTGAGGGGAGGTCGTGGTGGGGACAGCCGCTACCTGCCACCTGCTCTGGCCAGTTTAAAGGGCTGCTTCTGACCGCAGCATCACAGGGTAGCGTGGAGGGGAGGCTGAGGGGAGAGCTCGTGCCGCCTGCCACGAGGCCACGGCTGTGAGGGGAGGTCGTGGTGGGGACAGCCGCTACCTGCCACCTGCTCTGGCCAGTTTAAAGGGCTGCTTCTGACCGCAGCATCACAGGGTAGCGTGGAGGGGAGGCTGAGGGGAGAGCTCGTGCCGCCTGCCACGAGGCCACGGCTGTGAGGGGAGGTGGTGGTGGGGGCAGCCGCTACCTGCCGCCTGCTCTGGCCAGTTTAAAGGGCTGCTTCTGACCGCAGCGCCATCACGGGACATGTTACGGAACTGCTGGAAACCCTCCCTCCCCGCACCCCTGAGCGTAGGACCGGGCCCTTACGGAGGTTTCCCGTCTGTATATATTTGTCTGTGCCAGTACTGGACTACTTAGAAACCCCCAGTTCTCGCGGTGAATGAGAGTTTCTCAGGGAGAGAGATCGAGCGCACTCAGCGGTTTTCCCCGAGGCGTCAGCTGGTGGCAGGTGATGTGCGAGCAGCCGAGTGCGGGATTTAGGGGGGACAGGTGTGGGCCGGGTCTCCACAGAGCGGAGCCTCCTGTGGCGTCCACCGGCGGCTGAGAGCTTTAGAGCCGGCAGCCGTGTGCTACCTGACAACAGCTGGACACGGGCCAGCCGCGACGTCCACAGAGCGGGCTGCAGCATCCGGGACCACGGCGGTCCAAACCCGACTGCGGCACATACAGAGAGTTTGTGACAGTTGTGGGGAAACGGAATGTGTAGACACTTGCAAGGAGACCCGGACGCTGCAGGTAGTGAACAGGGTGTTCCAGAAGTAGCGATACACCACACCTACTCCACGCCCTCCAGCCGCTACCTGTGCCGTATTCAGCGAAAGGCCCACCGGACCGGCCGCGCAATTTGTGACACAAATTACGTGTTTGATAACATCAATTTAATGCATACAAGTATGACATCACGTCAAGACTACTTCCTGCAAACATTTCCACAAAAAAAAGTTGGCACTGACTTTAGAAAAACAAAATTCTGGTATATTGGATTTTAACATTTTATCAAAAAATGAATGTTACTACAATACAGCCATTCAAATTTACGGGCACCATAACGTTTTCCCTTCCTGAGTAAATGAGCTGCTTCTTGTAGTTTCAACACCACATTAGCCTTTTTCTTGAATGTTCTGAATATAAATCTTCACACAGACTTCTTGAGGAGGAGAGTTATACGGATATCTCATTGCAAGCTACTGCCTGTTACCTTAGACCTTTTTTAATGTACTGAACAGGAGTTCCGCGTATTCCGTAATTTATACAGTTAACAGGCAATGTAATTTATAACCAACTATTGGCTGCCAATTTCGTTTCATTTTTCCTGGAAGTCTTGCAACTTGTTTCTCCCTGTTGGTTTATGCCAAGTTCGGAGTAAAAGTGGTTCTATATGACGGTGATAGAAAATAGAATATATGTTTAGCATTTCTCGGTGTGTGACACTCCCTTACACATTCATACATTTATTAGATGTATTTGTAATTCGAATACAGAGAAATCGTTTTGGGGTCTCGAATAAACGCATCAAGTATGTAAAATACTCATTGGCTTATTATCAACGTTTTTTAATTGAAGGTTTAAGGTTGCATCTCCGATTAAAAAGCATAGTAGCTATTTTTTTTTTAAAAAGATGGAAGTTGAGTGATAGTGGGGTTAACTACATAGCGGTCAGTTACATCGACGTATATGTGCAGGATGCCTAATATATTTATTGTTTGCGCAGGTGTCTTGATATGCTTAGTGTTCTGAATAATATGCTTTTAGGAGGTATGACTGTGGAAAGTCATCGCCTTGTAGTAGCAGAGAATGTCTTCATAACTCTCCAAACATTATCACTATTAAAATACCTTTTTGTTTTCAGGAGGAGCACACAACGAATGAATATGTAGTTAGAAGAAGTTACTATATTGCTCTTCCACTTGCAAAGGGTTGTGCAATGTCACTGATTTTCGTGTTATGTTGACGGTGTGGAAACTTGACAACAGTAGTGCTAGACTTGTTGGTGTGCCTGTACCCAGGAAAAGCCATCAGCCGCCCCAAGGGCCCCGCAAGTGTCACTCCCCGCAAGTGTTCCAACCACGCTGTGAGCTACCTGACAACGTCTGGACACGGGCCAGCCGTGACGTCGACAGAGCTGGCTGCAGCATCCGGGAACACGACGGCTCAAGCCCGCCCTGCGGCACATACGGGTTCACGTGCTCCACAAAGCCCCTAAATCACCCCGGGCAAATGCCGCGAGTGTTCCTGTCAACGGTTACATTGTTGTTCTAGTTGTGGTCTTCAGTCCGGAGACTGGTTTGATGCAGCACTCCACCCTACTCTATCCTGAGCAAGCCTCTTCATCTCCCCAGAAGAACAGCAACCTACATCTGTCTGAATCTGCTTACTGTATTCGTCTATGGTCATTCCATGCCAAGTGGTCTAGAGGCTCCCAAATGACCCTCATGGATTTTGATGAAATTTTGTATGAACATTCACACATGTTCTCAATGAACACTGGTAAAGTTTCAGTTCAAAAAAATCAATACTTCCGGAGATACAGTCACTTGTTTAAGACCATAGCACAGCTTCCAATAGTGCGTCCTTGAATTTTCAGCAACTTTGAGATGATATATCTCTGGGAGTATTTGCATGAAAGAAACAAAACGTGGCCATCTTATACAACCAAATCCACTTTTCTAGATAGTTTAGAATATGTTCTTTCTAATGAGCATAGTTTAAAGGAATTTGGAGAAAACACTTTTTTGAAAAATTTGATTGAAAATACCCATTTTCATCACTTTTTGAAAAATCGTCAACTTTACCCTAGATTTGTGAAATAATGGGAAGCAATAGGAGAATGAAACTTTATATTCTAAGACCTTGTGTTGTTGAGTTATGGTGTGCAAAGTTTCATGTACATCCCACAATTACTTCTGGAGATATAAAAAACTAAAGTTCACACTTTTTTTAACCAGCAATTTTTTCGCCCAACTTTGCCCCAAGTTTTCTATATGAAAATTGCTCAGAAATCGTGTTCTTGATATTTTACTTTAAAGACCTCTAAAAGTTGTATATGATGGCCAAGTTTTGTTTCTTTCATACAAATACTCCCAGAGATATATCATCTCAAAGTTGCTGAAAATTCAAGGACGCACTATTGGAAGCTGTGCTATGGTCTTAAACAAGTGACTGTATCTTCGGAAGTATTGAATTTTTGAAACTGAAACTTTACCAGTGTTCATTGAGAACACGTGTGATTGTTCATACCAAATTTCATCAAAATCCATGAGGGTCATGTGGGAACTTTTCTCGATATCAGACCACTTGGCACGGAATGGCCCTCTATTGATCTCCCTCCGCGATTGTCAAACGACACACTTCCGTCCAATGGTACATACACGATTTTTTCATGTCTGACAACGAGGTATCCTATCGATCGATCCCTTCTTTTAGTCAAGGTATGACAGTAGTTCCTTTTCTCCTCAGTTCTGTTCATTTGTTACACGATCCACCCCCCCCCCCCCCCTAATCTTCAGCATTCTTCTGTAACACCACATTTCAGAAGCCTCTATCCACTTCCTGTCCGCACTGTTTATCGTCCATATTTCATTCGCATACAAGGCAACACTCCACACAAATGCCGTCAGAAAAGACTTCCTTACCGTTAAATTAACTTTAGAAGTTAACAAATTTCTATTTTCAAAAGCGCTTTTCTTCCAAATCAAATGTTCAAATGTGTGTAGAACTTATGGGACTTAAATACGGGGTCATCAGTCCCTAAGCTTACAAACTACTTATGAACTAGCTAAGACTAGTGACGGCACAAATATTCATGCCCGAAGGGGGATTCGAACCCCCGACCGTAGTGGCCGTTCAGACCGTGACTGGAGCGCCTCTTCGGCCACCGCGGCCGGCACTTTTTTTTCCATTGTTATTCTACATTTTACAGGGTGTCCAGAAAAGAACTTCCTGATTTCAAAATTAAATTTATCGAAAACAAAGATCGATAGAAGAATGCAGTAAACGGTATGTTTATTGTGAAAGCTGTAAGAAGATTATACACCAGTTTGAAATAATAGTTACAAAAGCTGCTAACAGATGGCGCTGTAATCGCCTAGTATAAAAAATGATCCGAAGCCCAGAGCGATCAGTTCCGCTATTGAAACGTGAAAGGAGGTTAGCGTACCGAAGGAAGAGATTAAAACCATGTACTCCATTGAACAACGCGTTTTTCTGGTGCTAGAGTACCACAGGTTAGAAGAGAGTCCTAAGGCAACAAGGCCAAGTTTTCAAGCACGATTTAATGTTCCAAAAGGACCGGATGCGAAAACCATTCGTACGCTCTTCGCAAAATTTCAACGAACAGGCAGCGTAACTGATGATCTAGTGGGGCATGTTGGCCGCAAGCAAACCGCAGTTACGCCTGAAAATATCGCCACCAATGAAATACATAGACACACCGATATTTGATATATAGGCCTATTCGAGAGAAGTGTTATAGGGCCCCTACTGTTCCTTTTTTTTTTTTTTTTTAAGATTTAGGAGACTATTTGAGTAGCTCTCTTAGACAGTTGGCGTATGATGCTGTCACGTTAGTAAAGTCAGCAGACGATCGAAAGCAATTGCAAAATGATGTAGACAAGACATCAGTATGGTGCAAAACATTACAACAGACTCTTGATACTGAAAAGTGTGAAGTCATCCATATGACCACTAAAAAAATCCTTTAAACTTTTTTACACGATGAATCAGTCAAAACTACAGGCCTTAAATTCAACGAAATACCTAGAAGTAACAATTACGAACAACTTAAATTGGAAAGAACACGTAGAAAATATTACAGAGATAGCTTACCAAAGACTACGTTTCGTTGCAGAACACTTAGAAGATACAACAGTTCCACTAAAGAAATTGCCTACACTACACTCGTGAGTCCTATTTTGGAGTATTGCTGCGCATTGTGGGATCCACACCAGGTGGGACTGACGGGCGATTTAGAGAAAATTCAGAGAAGGGCAGCTCGCTGTGTATTATCGCGGTAAAGGGGGAGAGTGTCACGGAAATGTTGCACGAGTGGGGGGAGGGGATGATTAAAAGAAACGCGTTATTGTTGCGACGAGATCTATTAGGGAAATTTATTTCACGAACTTTATCTTCCGAATGCGAACATATTTTGTTAGCACCCATCTACATAGGAACACATGATCATCAGAATAAAATACGAGAAGCAAGATCGGAAAGGAAAAGATTTACGTGTTTCTTTTTCCCGCGAGCTATTAAAAAATGGAACTGTTGAGGAATATCATAAAATCGCTTCGACATTTCATGGGTATATTTTTCTATGTTTGTTATAGTTACGACAAGGTTTATATAGAAGAAAAATTTGGAAAATTTTCCAAGAAAATAGGAAAATTGTAGAAAAAAATTTAGAGCTTTTTTCTGTGAGACTTTTGTGTGAACTGAAGACCTTAATTCATGATTGAAACGATGAGTAAGCAAGTCTGTCTTTGTTTAGGAACAGTTACTAGGAAAAAATTAAAACACTCGCGAGAAAAAGGGGAAAAATTTGGTGGTACTGCATAAATCGTGTGTTGAATGCAAACACAACAAATGACCGGAATGACGTATCACCATGACATTTGCCATATATATAAAGCAGAGTGTCCGTATATTTGTACGTGTTGCATACAAATCTACAGTTTTGTTCCAAGAATCAAATACGATGTATAGTTCACGAGATATGACGTTATAAACAATGAGGTGCGTGAAAAACTGCTGCATTTTGCGACAATGCTGATCATTTTCTCCTAAACCATTGGACCGATTTCAACCAAATTTTGTACATACATTTCTTACCGTGAGGTAACAATTGCTGCATGGTTAAGAACCGCCGGCCGCGGTGGCCGAGGTGACTGAGGCGCTCCAGTCACGGTTAGCAGGGCCACTACGGTCGTGGGTTCGAATCCCCCTTCGGGCATGGATATTTGTGCCGTCCTAGTTCGTAAGTAGTTCATAAGTAGTTTGTAAGTTTAGGGACTGATGACCCCGTAGTTAAGTCCCATAAGCTTAACAAACATTTGCACATTTGGTTAAGAACCACATACGGCACATGGTTCAAAAGATATTACGTCATAACCAATAGAAATCGCAAAAAATGCCATATAATGCGGCGAGACTTACGAAATACACTGTATGAGAATGACAGTACTTAGCGACTTGGAACAAACTTTAAACATAATTTCAAACCTTTATTAAACTTTTTCTCGCTGGCAACCATAGTAAAATGATGAAAGGAAAAAAGTTTCTCGCTTACTACTTTTCCGCTGTTTATGGAGTAAAGCTACGGCCCTCGGTATGACGTTACAATTTATAATTTGAACACTACAAATTGTAGCGACAGGAAATTTTACAGATAGTATAGACGTATATAGTTGAATGTACTTGCTAAATTGTATCACAGCACGACACGTAGTTCATGAGATATGACCACATAAACAGTAACGTTCCGCTGTTAATGGACTAAAACTCCGCAATTCGGTATGACGTTACAAGTTATAATTTCTACACTACAAATTGGAGCCTCAGGAAGTTTTTCACTCGCTATACACACATATATATGAGTGTACCCTCTAAATTGTATGACAGTACGACACGTATTCTATTCTATATGAGCACATAAACAATAGCGTTCATGGAAAACCGCTCCATCACGCACCCAGTTTTAATCTATTTCTTCTTTACTACTAATTGTATTCCCAACAGATTTTACAGACATACAGCCCTAATACAAATAAATATATACCTGAAAAGTGGCAGGAATAAAGAGATAAATACCCGGGCAACGCCGGTGTAATATATATAATCACTTTTTATATGGTTTGAGGTGCTTCCTTTAATATCATTGGACACAGTGACTTAACTATCACTCTCACTTTGATAGCTCTTTTCAGGAAAGTCTGGTTTTGGAGCCCCTTTACTTTTTCTTTGATTTATATATACTGCGCCAATTTCAAACGCAAGTCCAAGAAGAAAAATCTGAAACATACATGGTGGAATTCTTCATGTGAAAAAGTAATGCATGGATGAAAGACAGTCTTACAGGAACACAACAAATCGCAAAATTTATCAGGCAAAGGAACTGGAGCCATTTGATGAAGCAAATGCGCTCAATCGAAAACCGCTTCAGAGTTTACAACAAATGAAACTTCTACAAGTCGTTCCCATAGAAGACCAGTACGTACATTCCACAAAACCTGTGCTTCAGACAACAAGAGGCAAAGCTTGGACTGACTACCCAAGAAAACTGCATAGAAGTGGCTCTGTATTTCTCAGAGCTACTCAAATGTCCAGTATCGATCATCGAAATATCGTTAAGACACTCGTGCGTACAGAAATCATGGATTTCAATCACTCACGAAATATTGAAATACGTACACACTTCCTCTGACTCAAGAATAACGGAACATCTGGAGAAGATGGCATAATTGCGTAACTGCTGAAGAACCAAGGCTTGTTTGCAGATCGCAAAGAAATTATGATAGACAGGCGAAGAACGGACTGCTATAAACGGAACACCTGTCTGAAGGCCTAAGTGTACACTCATCCACTAATTACTTTTTTTTTTTAAAAAGGGGGACAAGTTCGATGTTAATAACGACAGTGGAATTTACATATTTTAAGTCTTTTAAAAGACTGAGAGTTACGCAAGGAAAGCTTTAATGAAAGCAGAGGAGTTTGTATTCGGGGACGGCGAGTAGAGTGTATTAGATTTGCAGACGACATGGTTGTGACGGCAGAAAGTGCAAAAGAGGTGGAGCAAATGTTAGATGACCTAAACACATAATTAGAAGAATATAGAATGAAGATTAACAAGAAGAAAACAAAAGGCATGGTAATTGGAGGAAGGAAACGAAATGTCGTTTAAACATAGGGGTAGAAGAAATAGAGAAAGTGCATAGCTTCAAATACTTGGGATGTATGATAATGGACTATATGTACTGCACTGCAGAAATTAAGAAAAGAATTGCCATGGCAAAAGAAGGATTCGAAAGGAAACAGAGATTACTTCGCGGACCATTAAAGAAAGATCTGAGGAAAAGACTTGCCAAGTGTTATATCTGGAGTGTTGTGCTGTATGGTGCGGAGACCTGGACGTTGAGGAAGCAAGATGAAAGAAGATTGGAGGCACTAGAGATGTGGATATGGAGGAGAATGGAACAAGTGAAATGGGAAGACCGAATAAGGAAGTATTAAGAAGAGTTGTAGAAGAAAGAAACATGCTGGAAGTCATTAGGAAAAGAAAACGAAACTGGATTGGACATTGTTTGGGGAGGGACTGTTTACTGAAGGAAGAAATAGAAGGAATGGTGAAAGGAAAAAGAGGAAGAGGAAAGCCAAGATATCAAATGCTGGACAACATTCAAGGAAATAAATATGAAGAAATGAAAAGATTGGCTTTGGACAGAGAAAAATGGAAGAGGATCAACCCATGACAAGAAGAGGATCAACCCATGACAAGATCTGCCGCAAGACAGAATACTATTGATGATGATGATGAAAAGACTTTCTCTGTTTGTCTTCGAGAATTGAAGGCCAGCTGAAGCACGATTGGGTAATACGAGGGTTGGAAGTTAAGTAGTGGCAACACTGCTGTACAGACACTATACGATGGAATCTACTATTGTAGCTGATAGCACACGTTGATAATCCGTCAACATCATATTTACAAATATAATTGGGATATTCGACTTTCGTTACACATCCTAAAAAACCCTCCCAAACCTTATCTCTTTTCATTCTCCACTCCGAGGAGTGGAGCGGGCTGTTTGAGATCCGGCCCATAAAGAGTCGCGGTTCTATTCAGCCAATTATCAGACAAGCTGATAGTGGGGCAAAGGGGGATCCCAATTGGGAATAAGTGGGAGGGGCTTACCAGCTCCGGCATACGCCTTACAACCAAGGAAAACCTCCCGAAAACCTTGGTCGGAGCCGGGGGATTGGGACCAATTTAATTTATCTCCGGGACTTGCCCGGACGAAAAATTGGATTATCGAGAGAACACGAATGCACTCACGACAATCAAGGATCGGACGCCCGAGTTACTCTCGTAATCTCGTAGAGATCGGCTCGACCAACAAGTGGACAAGCATCTCCCTACAGGAACCGCACCCGTGGGCACGGTATCCTGTGCGTCGTCGTTCGTCGTCGTTACACATCACTTTTATTACAATTAAATACTGGTCTGAGCAAGTATCGTCTGCGAGTAAATCGTCAGTTGTCACCGTATACGTTGAGAAATCTGCCGAGAGATGCCGAACTGCTGCACCCGTGTTGTTCCCTGTAGTGACGTGGTGCCCGCAGCGAACGTCAGGCACTGCTACGATACGTAACATCTGGTTCCTGCAAGTCAGTTCCTCCGTGACATTTGAAGTGTAGACATCGCTGGGATGGCTCCACGAGTGGAGATATCCATAGAAAACATGTAGCGCTTAGCCAAGCAGGTATATCTATTCGCCAAATTGCTCGATGCTAGCATGATTGGGCTATGACCCGTGCAATTTGAAAGTCCTGTGGACTTTGCCTAATGCCTTCTGTGTGCATATTTGTTAGGAGTGAGGGGTTAGACTTCATGTGTCTCTTTTTATTTGTATAAGTTTGTTGTGGTGTACTTTCAGGTTTGTTTCCTTGTGGCTTGTTGTGTTGGGGGTGCGTGCAATTTGTAGTGTGTTATTCCCTGAATTGACGGGTTGTTATGTTTTTTGGATGTTTGTAATTAACATGGTTTGGGTCTGAACCTAGTGCAGATATGAGTTGGTGTGGTGAAATGTTTGATTTGTTGTAGAATGCTTGTGTGAGTTTCTGTATGGTGTGTGTAACTGTAGGCATGTTTGTGTCTTCGTGTATATGTCTATTGGTGACTAACCAGGGTGCATCTGTGCTAATACGAAGTGCTTTATTTTGGAGCACTTGTAGTTTATGCAAGTGGGTGTCTGCAGCCATGCCCCAGACCTCACAGCCGTATAACATTTTGGGGAGGAGCCAAGCAGGTATATCTATTCGCCAAATTGCTCGATGCTAGCATGATTGGGCTATGACCCGTGCAATTTGAAAGTCCTGTGGACTTTGCCTAATGCCTTCTGTGTGCATATTTGTTAGGAGTGAGGGGTTAGACTTCATGTGTCTCTTTGTATTTGTATAAGTTTGTTGTGGTGTACTTTCAGGTTTGTTTCCTTGTGGCTTGTTGTGTTGGGGGTGCGTGCAATTTGTAGTGTGTTATTCCCTGAATTGACGGGTTGTTATGTTTTTTTGGATGTTTGTAATTAACATGGTTTGGGTCTGAACCTAGTGCAGATATGAGTTGGTGTGGTGAAATGTTTGATTTGTTGTAGAATGCTTGTGTGAGTTTCTGTATGGTGTGTGTAACTGTAGGCATGTTTGTGTCTTCGTGTATATGTCTATTGGTGACTAACCAGGGTGCATCTGTGATAATACGAAGTGCTTTATTTTGGAGCACTTGTAGTTTATGCAAGTGGGTGTCTGCAGCCATGCCCCAGACCTCACAGCCGTATAACATTTTGGGGAGGACGGTTGACTTATAAATTAGTAACTTAGACCTAGATGTTAGCCCATTACCTTTAAGTAGTGGGTAGAGTTGCATAAGACTACCCATACCCCGATTCCCATGTGGGAATTCCATAGCAGCTTACTGTCAATTTTGAGGCCTAAATATTTAACCGTGTCACACCAGGGGAGGTCCCTACCATCAAGGTTTAGTTGACGGAAGGGAGGTCTCCTTCTGGTTGTGAACATTATTGCAGTACATTTATCCGGATTAATTTTGACTTTCCAAAGGTTACACCATTGAGTAATTTGTTCAAGGTGTCGTTGGATGCGCATGAAAGTGTAATTGGGGTTTGGGTGGCTTGCATAGACAGCAGTGTCATCTGCGAAGAGGGCAAGATGAGTACTGTCGAGCTTAGGTATATCATTTGTATATACACTGTACAAGGTAGGACCAAGTACAGACCCTTGGGGTACCCCTGCCTCTATTGGTTTAATCCTACTTTTACTCCTATCTAAACTAACAAAGAAATTCCTATTCACTAGAAAGGATCTGATTATTTTCACTATGTGGAGGGGACACTCCATCTGGTGCAATTTGTAGATTATGCCGTCGTGCCAAACACGGTCGAAGGCCTTCTCAATATCGAGGAAGACTGCTCCCGTGCTCTGCCCTTCGGACCTAGCCTTGCAAATTGCGAAGCAGTGGAGTGTGTTCATATAGGGGGAGTGCAGTACACCCTATTCCGCTACTGGAGAGCCTCGATACAAGTTTTCTATGGATATCTCCACTCGTGGAGCCATACTAGCGATGTCCACACTTCCACTGTCACGAAGGAACTGACTTGCAGGAACCAGATGTTACGTATCGTAGCAGTGCTTGACGTTCGCTGCGGACACCACGTCACTACAGGGAACAACACGGGTGCAGCAAAAGCGGCATCCCCCGGCAAATAGGTAAACAGATAGCTACATAACGTTTATGTATACAACGTTGTTTGTTGGATACTATTGTATCTCGATGACCACGACATGTGGACATCTGTTGTACTATTCCTTTGCTTCGTCAGCGGTACCCACGGTATTAGATTTTATCTACGTTTCAAATTTTGAATTCAGCAGGAGTAAAATATAGGGAAAGGAGAGTTATTTACAACTTGTACAAAAGCCAGACTGCAGTTATTAGACTAGAAGGGCATGAAAAGGAAGCATCAGTTGGGAAGGGAGTAAGACAGGGTTGTAGCCTTTCCCCGATGTTATTCAATTTGCACATCGAGCAGGCGGTGAAGGAAAGCAAGGAAAAATTTGGAATAGGGATTAAAGTTCAGGGGGAAGAAATAAAAACATTGCGTTTTGCTGATGACATTGTAATTCTATCAGAGACAGCACAGGACCTGGAAGAGCAGTTAAATGGAATGGACAGTGTGTTGAAGAGAGCGTATAAAATGAACATTAACAAGAGCAAAACAAAAATAATGGAATGCGGTCTTAGAAAATCAGGTGATGCTGAAGGAATTAGATTAGGTAACGAAACAATGAAGGTGGTAGATGAGTTTTGTTACTTGGGTAGTAAAATAACATGCGATGGTCGCAGTACAGAGGATATAAAATGCAGAATGGCAATGGGAAGAAAAGCATTTTTGAAAAAGAGAAATTTGCTAACATCAAATATTAATTTAAGTGTAAGGAAGTCTTTTCTGAAGGCGTTCGTGTGGAGTGTTGCCTTGTATGGGAGTGAGACATGGACGATAAGCAGTGCGGACAGGAAGAGGATAGAGGCTTTTGAAGTGTGGTGCTACAGAAGAATGCTGAAGATTAGGTGGGTAGATCACATAACTAATGAAGAGGTACTGAACAGAATTGGTGAGAAAAGGAATTTTTGGCATACCCTGACTAAAAGAACGGATCACTTGGTAGGACACATTCTTAGACATCGGGGAATCGTAAATTTAGCATTGGAGGGAAGTGTGTGGGGTAAAAATCGCAGAGGGAGACCAAGAGACGCGTATAGTAAGTAGATTGAAGTGGATGTGGGTTGCCGTTCTTATGTGAGATGAAGAGGGTTGCTCAGGATCGAGTAGGGTGGAGAGCTGCATCAAACCAGTCTCCGGACTGAAGACCATAACAACAACTACGGAGAATTAGATGCCAATTATTGTTGGGTGCACTGAAATTTATTAGCGGTAGTGTATATAGGGGAACAGGAGGCAGGACTGAAGTTTGTGTTGTGGAGAGAGACGTGCCTTAAGATAAAGTGAGCAGAGATGCCGTTTTGAACTGAACAATACCGTTACATAGCCTGTTGTCCCGGTGTCCCGACAGGTTTTGTCGGAACGCCTGTTTCTCTCGTTTTGTTAGAAAATAGGAATAATTTTTTATTCTGTGTTACGCCACGTAATGTTTAAATCTTTATGTTCATAATGAAAGTTATGTTATCGATGGACAAAATTCGTTACGAAAAACAACTAATCCAAATGACGACGCTGCCGACAATGCCTGTATGCTGACCTTAACTTCGACAATTAGATTCCAATCTCTCTGCGAAAGTCGGATTGTGATGTGCATTGTTTAAGCAGTTCCGTGATAGATTCAAGGTGCCTCAATGAAAGTGTGTGTTCACTGCTGCGTTGCAAAAAAAAAAAAAAAAAAAAAAAAGTGAGTACCTTATTTTATGGCAGAGGACTTAGTATTTATGGAGCAATTTAAATTAACCCGGAATATTCATGCTTGCCGGCCGCGGTGGCCGAGGGGACTGAGGCGCTCCTGTCCACTATGGGCGGGGGTTCGAATCCCCCTTCGGGCATGGATATTTGTGCCGTCTTAGTTCGTAAGTAGTTCATAAGTAGTTTTTAAGTTTAGGGACTGATGACCCCGTAGTTAAGTCCCATAAGCTATAGAAACATTTGAACATTTGATTTCAATAGTCATGCATAAATTGGCAAGTACTATATTATTCTCTCATAGGCATACATTCATAAAGAAATCGCGGTCTGTTTCTGATGTTCGTTGCACCACTTGTAAACCGAGTTTTGCGTCTCTCATAGAGGGAAGAGTGACATTGAACGTCTTCATTCCAGTAAACATAAAAAGGCAGAAAATCATAGGTTTCGCTGAAATGACTGTGCTTCGAAACTGCTAAAAAAACTAGTTTGAGCCGAAATTCTCTTGCGGTCGCACGAAGACTGAAGCCATTTTTGTGAATGTAATTGCCCCTCATTCTCCTGAAATGTTACAAAAAAAGTTGCAGGAAGTCAGTTATGCTACAGTGTTTACAGATGTTTCAAATCAAGGAGAGGAAAAGTTTTTTCCTGTTATGATTAGGTAGGCCTACTTTTTTACCGCTACAGGGTGTCTGTGCCCGAATTTTGGAACTCAATGAACGTCCCGGCGAAACAGCTGATATTGTTACCAGTTACCTGACTGACGTGCTTGGAAAATACTACCTATATAGCAAAATAATTGCGTTCTGTGGTGATAATACCATAGTAACTTTGGTGCAGCTGCACGTAAAGGAACAAGAAATGTTTTTCACAAACTTAAAATGGTATTGGGTCGCGATATCCTTGGGGTTGGATGTGCAGCACATATAGTGCACAATACAATTAAGACTGTTGCAGATTGTTTACTTATTGACGTAGAAATGGCTGTTAACAAAATTTACTATCATTTTCACTCAGTGGCGTAACTAGGCCTTGGCTTTGGGGGGGGGGGGGGGGATAGATCTGCTTGACGAGCAAAATTTTAGTCAGTTTCCAGACAGACTACCATCTACCACTCCCGTTGAAGAAACTAATTCACTCCGATCCAGTGAAAAAGCTTATCCCCCCATAGTTACGCCACTGTTTTCATTCATACACGGTACGAGAAGATTCACTGTTTGGAGATCCTGTTCTTTTTCTCCACAACCAAGATACAACTTTTTCGCCACACTTTGATCTTCTAATTCATGCAAAGCGCATTTTACAGCATGTAGGATAAAGTTGTTCTCCTTTTTCTGTATCATATTTTCCACCAAGCAGTTCTCCAGATAGCACTGAAGTAGCTATGGCTCTTTCCAATTTGAAAGAAAATATGATACAGAAAAAGGAGAACAACTTTATCCCACATGATGTAAAATGCGCTTTGCATGAATTAGAAGATGAAAGTGTGGCGAAAATACAGGATTTCCAAACAGTAGATAATGCTTCCTCTGGGTCATGTATTGACTACCTAACAGTCTGGACTGACAGATTTAAAGTTTGAGAGATTTTCATGGATTTTAATTAAAATGGAGTGATGTAGAAAAGTGTATGTCAGTGAGTACAAAATTGCTCAGTGGGATGATGAGGAGAAAGAAGTTCATTTGATATGGGTAGAAATGTTTCAGTATTTCGTCTCTCAAAAGTTATCATTCAGTAACTTGACCAAAGTAGTAGAATTAAGATTATCACTGTCAGGTAGTAACGCACCTGTAGACAGAGTTTTTTCAAGCATGAACAAAATATGGACATCAGGAAAAGAAAAAAAAAGAGAAAAAAAAAAAAAAAAAAACAGTTGAAAGTTGAAATGCTGAATCAATGTTGCTTACCACAATAAATTTCAAATACTGCTGCCTTGAGTTTTTCAGTTACTTGGAGCAGAACGAGAGACATCTGAATAACATTATATTTATAGTAATAGCAATGCTATACACATTATTATTTTGTATATTGTAATAAAATGATTTTTTCGTAAAGAATATAATAAGTTCTCTGATAATTACATTAATTTTGTATATTAATAATAAATACATAAATAAGGTTTGAGGTTATCTAATTGTATTTTTTGTGTCCCAGCCTCGTCGCCGCTTTTGTGTCTCGTTTCCGTCGTAGGTGTCGGTGGCCGAGTGGAATGAGACCGACACAGGAATAAAGATAGCACGCTGGTGCAGGTACGGAGGGGAGCAGCCAGAAACTAGAAACACTAGAGTAAACTAGAACGAGATATATATTGCACACAATTTATACAATACTTAACTTTTACATAGTACTGCAGAATGTTGATACATAGTTGTTAGAGGCCTGCCTAGTGCCTGTACGATAGCAAAGTCTTCACTGGTGCCTATCTGATTACGAAGGTCCTAACTGGTTGCTATCTCCGTCCGAAGAGACCGATGACCTTCAGTGGTGGCCACGAGCGGCGTTATCGCAGAGGGCGCTCGTGGCTGTCGTAGTAAGAACGCCGCGCCGTGCGTGCATAGCGGCGCGCGGCAAAAGTAGGTGGCGCGCACTTTGTACTTGTGCGACACCACAGTATTAACTCACAAGGTTAAGGTTAACAACATCTTTTTAAAAAAAGGGGAGGGGGAAGATGGGGGGGGGTTGTCATTTGAGAAGTGTCCCGTTTTCAGCTTGAGAAAATATGGTCACATTACTAAAGACCGTGCACTGGCTGTATCTAGTAAGTCACGGTAGCTTAGTGGCTCAGCGTGCCCGGTCAGAGGGATCTACGCCCTCTGTAATAAAAAAGCTGAGCCAACAACAGACCGAACAAGAAGCAACGAACAGAAACGATCCGCGTCCGCAACAAAGAGAACTTACCCATAGAGGGGGAAAAAAATGGTATATCGCCTGCCTAGTCAGCAGGAGATCTCAGGTTCGAATCCCAACCGTGGCATAAATTATAATTCAGTGCCACTCACTCAGATTTACATCTATATATCGACACAATATACATCTCTGTACATTGATTTTTTATTTGATTATTAATTTGTTATATTTGATAGCAAGTACGAGTAATTTAACTTTGCTCAAATTTATATTACGTAGGTTCTTATAGACAAGATAAACTAAACGAACAATTTTTGTTCAATTTTTAAAATAATTCAGGACCGAAAAAGTTAAATCATTGAACACACTTCTAAATCTACATCTACATAGATACTCTGCAAATCACATTCAAGTGCCTGGCAGAGGGTTCATTAACCACCTTCATAACTTTTCTCTACCGTTCCATTCTCTAATAGCGCGCGGGAAGAAAGAACACCTAAATCGTTCCGTTTTCGATCTGATTTCTCTT
Organism: Locusta migratoria; assembly: GCA_026315105.1. Classification (NCBI taxonomy): domain Eukaryota; kingdom Metazoa; phylum Arthropoda; class Insecta; order Orthoptera; family Acrididae; genus Locusta; species Locusta migratoria. Next base: position 14,479,525 of record CM048754.1, read on the forward strand.
ATTTTATTGGGATGGTCATGTCTCCCTAAGTAGGTGGGTGCTAGCAAAATATTTTCACATTCAGAACTAAAAGTCGGCGATTGAAACTTCGCAAACAGATCACGCCGCAATGAATAACGTCTTTCTTTTAATGATTTCCACCCCAATTCGTGCAACATTTCCGTGACGCATTCCCCCCCGTAACGCGATAAAACAAAACGAGCTGCCCTTCTCTGAACCTTCTCCATATCTTCCGACAGTCCCACCTGGTGAGGGTCCCACAAGGGGCAACAGTACTTCAGGAGAGGACGCACAAGTGTGATGTAGGCAGTCTCTTTGGTGGAGCTGGTGCATCGTCTAAGCGTTCTGCCAATGAAACGTAACCTTTGGTTCGCCTTCCCCACAATATTTTCTATGTGTTCTCTCCAGTCAAAGTTGTTCGTAATTGTAACTCCTAGGTATTTGGTAGAATCTACGACCTTAAGGTTTGACTAATTTATCGCGTAATTGAAGTTCAGCTGATTTCTTTTAGTGGTCATGTGTATTCCTTCACACTTTTCTTTATTTAGTGTCAATTGCCAATTTTCGCACCAAGTAGAAATTTTGTCTAAATCGCTTTGCAGTTGCTTTTGGTCCTCTGTTGACTTCACTAACCGACAAACGACAGCATCATCCGCGAACAGTCTAAGGGAGCTATTCAGATTGTCTCCTAAATCGTTTATAAACACGAGGAAGAGTAGGGGACCTATAACGCTTCCCTGTGGAACGCCAGATATCACTCCTGTTTTACTCGATGACTTATCGTCAATTACAACGAACTGTGTCCTTTCTGATAGGAAATCGTGAATCCAATCGCACAATTGGGGAGATATTCCATAAGCACGCAATTTCATTAGAAGCCGCTTGTGGGGTACAGTATCAAAAGCCTTCCGGAAATCCAGAAATATGGAATCGATTTGAGATCCCTTGTCGATGGCACTTAACACTTCATGTGAATAAAGGGCAAGCTGTGTTTCGCAAGAGCGATACTTTCTGAATCCGTGCTGACTATTGGTTAATAGGTCATTCTCTTCGAGGTAGTACATAATATTCGAACAAAGTATATGTTCCAAAATCCTACTGCAAATCGACGTCAATGAGATAGGCCTTTTTGTTGTTGTCGTCTTCAGTCCGCAGACAGGAGCTCAGTCCGTCAGTTCACCTGATGATGGCGACATGTATGATCGCCGAAATATTGTGCCCGTTGGACACTACAGACCGGCAGTACACCCGTGGATATTTCGATTAGAAATATTGCACTCTGACAGAAACAAGTGCTTCGTCGAGCTTTGGCGGACTGGAAGTTTGGTGGCCACGGTCTGAGAGCCGTACGTTGGACAGCCGTGCGTTAGACTCATTTCGCTCCCGACTGCAGTGGCCGTCACTTCTGGACGCGGACCAGGCGGCATCTAATGGAGCAACACAGTTGCAAGCCAGACGTTTACCCATCAGAGCGGCCTCGCGTTCTCCTGAACGCACGCGAATATCTCGACTGCCCGTCGGCTAAATCGTACACACGACGTCGTCCACACTCGCTAGAGAGGTTTACACAACCTGAGAACCTGGCGGCTTCTGAAGAGGCCGCGTGGCTTTCTGCACGTGTGCATCTTGTGGCTGCTGTTCCACGTGGAGCCGACCAGGGCAGATAAAGAGCCGGGTTTATTGGCCGCTAGCGTCTAGCGGGCCAAAGCGAGTCTCCCCCCCCTCCCCTCCTATAAATAAGGAAGACAGGGAGATGCGTCTAGAGGTGGACTGGGGCATGCGCCTACGTCAGCCAGTACAGTACAATGTTACGCGCTCCGAACTGAATGCGCTCTTATTTAGGGGACTGCTTTCAGACATAAGTTTGTTACACGTTCCACGTTCCTGTACCGGCCGACCAAGAGAACACGTTGAATATTTTTGGAAACAACGCTATGAGCTAAAAAAAAAAAAAAAAAAAAAAAAAAAAAGAAAAAAAAAAAAAAAAGAAGAAGAAAATAGTCGGAGGATGTGTCGTTTATGTCAATCATGCTCAAAACATGCCACATAGATGGAGTAGAAAATGAAATCTAAAAGTCGACAACTGTACGTAACAAGAGCATTGTATTAGCACTAAAATCAGTAAATGACGTCCGTGTGAACTGCTGGTTACTCCCACAAAATAAATAGCGTTGCGGGCCGCGGTGGCCGAGGGGACTGAGGCACTCCTGTCACGGTCTGCACGGCCACTACGGTCGGGGGTTCGAATCCCCCCTCGGGCATGGATATTTGTTTTTTGGAATGATTAATGCTGCATCAGTCACTATTTATAAATATTTTTATTGGCACGACGCGTTTCGGCAGCATGCTGCCATCATCGGGTGCATTTTTACAGTTACTGGCTACATTCTTGATGTGTTGTGTTTTGTGTTGTGGATTGTAAAAATAGCTATATCTTCCTAACAGGTTAAAACTGTACAAACATAACCTCACTGGCATCCACAACACAAAACACAATACATCAAGAATGTAACCAGTAACTGTAAAAATGCACCCGATGATGGCAGCGTGCTGCCGAAACGCGTCGTGCCAATAAAAATATTTATAAATAGTGACTGCTGCAGCATTAATCATTCCAAAAAAGCTTATAATACAGTCGCGGACCTCAAAAAAATCCAAATAACATGGATAAATTTATGGATATTTGTGCCGTCCTTAGCATAAGGTAGTTGATAAGTAGTTTGTAAGTTTAGGGACTTATGATCCCGTAGTTAAGTCCCATAAGCTTAACAAACATTTGAACATTTGAATAGCGTTGGTAACTTCGCAATACGCCAATTATATTCGAAGAAATTGGTAAGTGGACGCTTCGAATAAGCGAAGTTCACAGCGAGCGTAGGACCTAAGACGACTCAAGTGTGAACATCACGCTGTCGGTGATCGAACGCTACAAATGCACTTAATTTATTTAAACGTCAACTACTCTTTTCAAAATCTCGGATGTCACTCACATATTGCGATGCTACCAACTACATCTTTATGTGATTGTACATGCTATCGATTGCATTGTACAGAAACGAGACGGCAGTTATTAGGATTGAAGGGCATGAAAGGTACGCAGTAGCTGGGCAGATTGTAAGACAGTGTTGTAGCCTTATGTTACTATGTTCGTACACTGAGGAACCTGTGAAAGAAAGAAAGGAGAAAGTCGGACAAAGAATTAAATTACGGGGAGAAGAAATAAAAAGTTCGTTGTTTTGGTTATGAAAGAAAAGAATCTGGAAGAGCAAATTTAAAATTTTAAAAGATTTGTAATCCTAAGGGACAAAACTGATGAGCTTATCGGTCCCAACGTAAACTACATCTACATCTACATGGGCTACTCTGCAAATCACATTTAAGTGTCTGGCTGAGGGTTCACAGAACCACCATTATACTATTTATCTCCCATTCTATTCTCGAATAGCGCGCGGGAAAAAAGAACACCTGAATCTCTCCGTTCGAGCTCTGATTTCTCGTATTTTATTCTGATGGTCATTTCTACCTATGTGAATGGGAGTCAACAATATATTTTCGCATTCGGAGGAGAATGTTGGCGATTGGAGTTTCGCAAGTAGCCCACGACGCAGCGATAAGCGCCGTTGTTGTAATGATTCTCATCCCAGATCCTGTATCATTTCCGTATCGCTGTCTCCCCTGTATCGTGACAATACAAAACGAGCTGCCCTTCTTTGGACTCTTTCGGTGTCCTCCGTCAAACCCACCTGATAAGGATCCCACACTGGGCAGCAATACTCCAAAAATGGACGGACAAGCGTAGTGTATGCAGTTTCTTTTGTAGTCTCTCGATGTTAAATATGTCGTAAATAATGGGTGTTGGTTGGATGTACACTATTTCATTCTCTTCCTTTTCTTTCCTTTCTCGTAGTTCTATAGAAGTCTATTGCTTTCGCCCGCAGCCGTGTGGGCTTCACGATTCAAAGTTGTCAACAGCTGTCAGCTTTCAGAATTTGCTTAAGGTGACACGAATACAGGAATGTCTTAGTGGTAAATATGTAAATGTATTTAATACGTGATGCATGATGTGACAGGTTTTTACCCACAGAGTATATACTATCTCATATTTACTGAATTATATGTTGTATAATTGTATAATTTTTTCAGTTATCTATTCATTTATATAAGTTCTGTAAGTCGGTAAAATTCATTGCCAACAGATTTAGTTGTAAAGATGTAATATATTAAAACCTGATGAGTGATGGGGCAATTTTCCATTAACGTTACTGTTCATATCCTTATATCTCACTAGCTTAAACCCGCGGCTCCGCTCGCTTGTTGGTTGATTATCTGTTTATCAGGAACGTAAGAAGCGTAGATCCAATCACAGGTAAAAATGCACTCATTTCGAAGAATCCGATCACGAAATTCAACAATGATGATTGTAATAATATCATAGATCGATCACTTGATGTAATGCGCGAAACGTTAAATCGATTTTTTTTCAAAGACATATAGTAAAAGAAATTTCTTTTTTACTGCTTTATTTATTTATTTAGTCTTATATTTCCTTATTCGTATGCTTATCCTTACAGAGAAAGAGCTGAAAACATTGTAGCACACAGAGACCAAAGATATGGTCTGTGGCATCACGTTTCGCTGTATGTAACCTTCTTGCTATAGAGTCGCAAACGTCATCGCTGGCCTTCAGTCCCATTTTTTTTTAGTTTAATAATTTGACGACTTTCAACCAGAATATCTTCCAACCCCTTATAGCTATCGGCATGGTATGATGTACAATGGGAGACTTCGGACAACAATTACACACAGACCATTCGTTTGCGTTACGAAGTTTTCGCTGCAGAGCGAAATATTAACACACACACACACACACACACACACACACACACACACACACACACGTAGAATTTTATATACACCGATAACTTTCCATCCCAATATTCTCCACCCTTTTATCATTATCAACCCTCAAGCAACAATGCAACCAATAAAACAATTTTCAAAGAGTGAATATAATTTTCAAAGAGTAATTGTTGTTCCGCATTTCACGTTATATTCTTCAAATTGCTAAATATCAATCAGATCGCTATAAAACCGTGGCTAAAACCTTCCTCAGGTATAAATTACTAACTGTACAAATATTTAAGTCTCTGCGTCTTGTTGTTCGGACGTGATAAGCGTACACCGAACAGACATTCACATTGATATATATCGTTGCAGTTGGCCGGAACACGCAACGTTTCATATGTTAACTGCAGCGTACCGCCTGCCATCTGTTGAGTGCATTTGCTACTACTTTCGTTGCAGTTTACGTACGCTATTTATACGTGGCAGTTCGCGCTTTGTACAGAAAATAGGTCTTGGTATCTAGATCCCATTCTACACAAAAGTCAATGTTTTTTTCTTGCCATGGTACTTAGAGCATATTTTATTTAAAGTCTTCAATTTATATACATACTTCCTTCATTTGTTACAACCAATGAAAATGAATGCGGCATAAACGCCAACATTCAGTTTTGTTGTGTATGTAATTATATATCAGTTAAGCCGTTTTGGCAGTATCCAAGAATCTTTTTGTATATTCGAAAGTAAAAAAGATAACAATAACAAAGAAAAAAAAATTCACTATAGCAGGACACGAACCATTGCCCAAAATAATGGATGTTTTTAACATGACGCATTAACCCTTGCGGCTAAACACGACATACCTTACAGAGCGCTCCTGCTGTTGTATTAGATGCTGCTTACAACCGTTACGTATTTCTATGGATATATTTCAAATAAATAACTTGTAACAAACATTTTGAAAAGTAGCCTATGTCGTAATCCAAGACATAATAAATCTCTATATGAAATTTCATCTAAATCAGTGCTGTAGTTTTAGCGTGATGCGGTAACAAACATACAAACTTTCGCATTTATAATATGTATAGGATGAGCTATGTCTCGTACTGTGATAAAAATTCAAAAGTACATTTAGCTGTATGTGTGTATACTATCTATAAAATTTCCTAGTACTACAATTTGTTGTGTAGAAATTATACACTATAACATCACACCGGATGCCGTAGTTTTTCTCCCTGAACAGCGGAAAAGTAGTAAGCGAGGAACTTGTTTCGTTTCAGTATTTTGATGTGGTTGTCAGTCAGAAAAAAATTGAAATTATGTTTAATGTTTGTGGCAAGTGGCTAAGTACTAACATTCTCATATGGTATTTATAAAATACTAGCCTAATTCCCGCTGTTTCGCACGCATAGACTGGATGGTCTGCATTGGTTGTTTCTACTTCTAAATATAAATTTTCATAGATTTAGCGTTGAAATTGCTTTCCTGATAAAGTATTTTGATACAACTTGCCACCCCCTATTGCACAATTGATGGCAGGATTCAAATAATCGCAAAACAATTTAAAAAAAATTCTAACCATGGTTTCAAATCCAAAGTTTCGTCTTTCTAGCACCAATGTAGTCTTAGTAGCAACCTTCAAATATTTCGCCTTATTTCACCCGCTTAGTGGTTGAATTTGCAAAAAATATCGAAACCCGTGTTTTTAAAATTCCAATCAAAAATCTAAATCAGAAGTTTTGTATTTCATGCTTCAAAATTGCCTGAATAGCAACGTATTTTCAACAAACCATTCATCCCCAATTTCACCCCCTTATGGATGGGAATATCGAAAAGTCGTTGATGCCTACAGTGTAAGATAAACAATGTCTATAAATTTTAAGTGTCTATTGTATGTAGATTCACTTTTCAGCATTGTTTTCTGTCTTTTAGAAACGGATTGAGAAAGCGAAATTTAGTTCTTATTCTTTGGCATCTATCTTGGTAGTTTTATTTTCCAAACTGCGATATGCACTTATTTTTCTTGTTCGTACTCTTGTTGCAGAAAAACAACTGAAGAATAAACATCACGTATCGCTGTATATAACATCTTTGCTGTTATGGTGTCAAAAGTCATCACTGGTCTTCAGTTCAAATACTATATCTTCCCTGTTATAGCTATCGACACGGAACTGGTATGGTGTACAACGGGAGAATTTTTTACTACAACAACACAAAGAGATCGTCTGCATTGCGTAGTTTTTGCTGAAAAGCAATATATTGACAGTCAGACGTACAAATTTATATAAGTGAGAAACTTTCAACTCCCATATCTTCCACCCCCTTATCGTTATCAACCCTCTACCACCAAAGTTCACAATGGGAGACTGATACCTACTATCACATACAAACACTATTCGTTTACGATGTGCAGTTTTGGCTGCGGAGTGAAATATGGGCACAAACACCTCAATTTTTATATATATTAAGATTACTCACCTAACTGAATGGTATTAATCTGTTAGTAACGCGATACTGCCTGCTAAACCGAAGTAATCTATGACTTACAAACTTTCTGTCACAGATATACATTAACGTATGTCAACAGTCTATATATTGCAGTGAGCTCAAAGATAATATGGAGATGGTACTGTGTATTATGAAACCGTGACTCTCGATGTCTCTCTAATCCGGTTGTCAGTATTTTGATCCTAAGCACTACAGCTGTCTTTCCCGTGTTTATATTGAAATCAATGGTGTATTGCCAGTGTAGTTAATACTCAGTTAATGTATGTCTGTGTTTCTCAGTGTTTTATCTTTCAGTCTTTTCATCTTTGAGCATCTGTTGATCGTCGTATTGCTCCAAATTTTACGGATTTTTTTTTTTCGCCACACTCACCCACCGCCACACACCGCGACCAAAACACCATAGTGTAGGTTTGTGATACGGGAAATTCTTATCCAATAACTGGCGAAATTTATACAGATAACTTTCTTTCTGAACGAGAAAGTAATTAATGAGAGAGGAATGTAAAACATTTATATTACCACTTAGAAAGGAAAGACAAGGTTTGCTCAGTACATGCCGCCAAAGCCAGCTAAATATGGCTTGACGGTGGGTTTGTGATTCGCGAAATTCTTATCCAATAAGTGGCCAAATATATACAGAAAAATCTGCTTGCGGGAGAAATGTAAAAACCAATATGTGATGAGCATTGCATTACAACAACGGTGTGTGGACTTTGTGACTAAATGTAATAATAATACATATAATAATAATTCCAAGTGTATCATTCCATTGTAACGAACCACAAAATTTTAGTAGCTAATAATGTAGTGAAGTTTATAATTGTAATACTTTATTTTATACAATATATTAATTGTTTTATTATTTATTAGAGAACCATGTAATAGTACAACAGATATACACATACATAAGTGAATATTTATTTTTAATTATGTATGTATATATCTGTTGTACTATTACATGGTTGTCTAATAAATAATGCAGCAATTAATATCTAATATATAAAGCAGAGTGTCCGTATGTTTGTTCGTGTTGCATACAAATCTACAGTTTTATTCCAATATGTACGAAATTTTGTACACGCAAGCTTCAATCCATGAGGACGGTCGCCGTAAGTGTAAGAATCATATACGATATATAGTTCACGAGATATGTCATAAGCAATGAGATGCACGAAAAACTGCTGCATTTTGCGATAATGCTATTCATTTTCTCCTAAACCATTGGACCGATTTCAACCAAATTTGGTACACACATTCCTTACCGTCAGGTAACAATTGCTGCATGGTTAAGAATCACATACGGCACATGGTTCAACAGGTATTACGTCAAAACCAATAGAAATAGCAAAAATGCCATATAATGCGGCTAGACTTTCGAAATACACTGTATGAGAATGACAGTACTTAGCGACTTGCAACAAACTTTAAACATAATTTCAAACCTTTATTAAACTTTCTCTCGCTGGCAACCATAGTTAAATGACGAAAGGAAAAAAGTTTCTCGCTTACTACTTTTCCGTTATTTATGGAGTAAAATTACGGCTCTCGGTATGACGTTACAATTTACAATTTGAACACTACAAATTGTAGCGACAGGAAATTTTGCAGACAGTACACCGGCATATAGTTGAGGGTACCTTCTAAATTGTATCACAGTACGACACGTAATTCATGAGATATGAGCACGTAAACAGTAACGTTCATGGAAAACCGCCCCTTCCCGCACCAAGTTTTAATCTATTACTTCTTTACTACTGATCGTATTGCCAAGAGATATTATAGACGTACAGCCCTTATACAAATGAATATATACCTGAAAAAAGGCAGGAATAATCAAATAAATAAATACCCGGATTTTCGGCTAGTATTGTATAAAATAAAGTATTACTTTTACTGTTATGAACTTCATACCTGTTATAACGGAGATATATAGTTACCTGGGTAACCCGAATATAGATCAGAGGGTGTGTTCTGTTGTTTCCCATTTAAATGCTCTTCTATGAAAGTATTTAAATTTTTCCAGTTATTATGAGGTTTATTAAGATGGAAATGAGGAATAACACGAGGCTTGTATGCACTAGTTTGAGTACACCTGAAAAATGGGCTGTTAAAATTAAAAAGGTTACCCGGGTAACCCAATGTGGCAAACTGACATGGACCCCTCACATTAGGAATATTTGCTCCAAGGCGAAAGGTACTCTGGTAAGTACCAGGAGAGCTTGTGGCAAAAATTGGGGCCTGAGCCCCAAGGGTATGCACTGGATGTACACCACGGTGATCAGACCCAGGATCACCTATGGGGCGGTCGTGTGGTGGAAGAAGGTAGAACAGCAGGTTGCTGCTAAGGAGCTTGGTAAGGTGCAGAGATTAGCCTGCTTAGCTATAACAGGCGGAATTAGCAGCACACCAACTGCTGGGATGGAAACCATGCTGGATATGCCCCCATTACACCTTTGGGTCAAGATGGAGGCAGCGGCTGGTGCATACAGACTCAAATCTGGCAACAACTGGAACTCTTTGGGATATCCAGAATCACACACTAAAATAGTGAGTGAGGTAAATATAGAAAAGGTTGGGGAAATGCCAATCGACTATATTATAACCCCATACTGCTTCAACAAGCCTTTCAATATAACAATTGGAAGTAGGGAGCAGTGGGAGAAAATAGTTCGACACTGTACGGGGGATATTGTCTGGTTCACTGACGGGTCAAAATCAGACCAAAGCGTTGGGGCCGGGGTATACGGGGTGCAGCCAAGACTGGAGGGCGTCATCTCTCTAGGAAAACTGGCCTCAGTATTCCAGGCCGAAATCACAGCCATCAGGGCATGTGTGTAGGATAATTTGCGTAGGTGCTACAAAGACCGCAGCATCTATAATCTATGCAGATAGCCAGGCAGCCATGAGATCACTGGCAGCTCCTGCAACAAGGTCTAAAATTGTTGCAGAATGTCACAGGGTTCTGGTGGAGCTAGGGGAAAGCAATAGAGTAAACCTATTGTGGATCCCTGGCCACTCGGGGATCAGTGGCAATGATCATGCCGACAGATTAGTCAGGATGGGGGCAGAGACTCCATTTATTGGACCGGAACCTGTCCTGACAATCACCAAGGCAATGATCAAATTGCAGCTACGTAACTGGCTCAGAAGACAGCACGTAGAATATTGGACCGAAGTTTATCAACAAAAACATGGCAAGGTAATGATGCCAAAGTCATGTTCTAAAAGAAGCTCTGGACAGGAACAGGAGAGAGATTAGACTCATGGTTGAATTGCTGACAGGCCATGGGAATTTCAAAAAACACCTGCATGCAATGGAAATAACAGAAGAGGACCCTAAATGTAGGATCTGTGATGACGGTGATGAAACTGCATAACATCTAATCTTCGAATGGATTGCATTGGAGAGTAAAAGGCACAGAATATTTGGGACAACCAGACCCGAAGAAATTGTGTCTAATAAAGAACTGGTCAGGGTTGTTGCCTTTCTCCATTGTTATTAATTTGTACATTGAGCAAGCTATAAAGGAAAGGAGAAATTTGGTGAAGGAATTACAGTTCAGGGGGAAGCATTAAAAACATTGCGTTTTGCCAATGACATAGTAATTCTGACAGATACAGCAAAGGACTTGGAAGAGCAATTGAACGGAATGGACAGTGTGCATATAAGATGAACATTAACAAGAGCAAAACTAGGGTAATGAAGTGCAGTTTACGAAAATCAGGTGATGCTGAAGGAATTAGATTAGGTAACGAAGCAATAAAGGAGGTAGATGAGTTTTGTTACTTGGGCAGTAAAATAACAAATGATGGTCGCAGTACGGAGGATATAAAATGCAGAATGGCAATGGGTAGAAAAGCGTTTTCGGAAAAGAGAAATTTCTTAACATCGAATATTGATTTAAGCCTAAGGAAGTCCTTTCTGAAGGCATTTGTGTGGAGTGTTGCCTTGTATGGTAGTGAAACATGGACGATAAGCAGTGCGGACAGGAAGAGGATTGAGGCTTTTGAAATGTGGTACTACAGAAGAATGCTGAAGATTAGGTGGGTGGATCGCGTAACTAATGAAGAGGTACTGAACAGAATTGGGGAGAAAAGAAATTTCTGGCATACCTTGACTAAAAGAAGGGATAGATTGGTGGGGCACATTCGTAGACATCAAGGAATTGTGAATTTAGCGTTGGAGGGAAGTGTGTGGGGTAAAACCTGCAGAGGAAGACCAAGAGATGGATACAGTAAGCAGATTCAGACAGATGTAGGTTTCCGTTCAAAATGTTCAAATGTTTCTTCAGCTTATGGGACTTAACTACGGGGTCATCATTCCCTAAACTTGGATAAGAACTACTTACAAACTAGGACGGCACAAATATCCATGCCCGAGGGGGGATTCGAACCCCAGACCGTAGTGGCCGTGCAGACAGTGACTGGAGCGCCTCAGTCCCCTCGGCCACCGCGGCCGGCATTGCCGTTCCTATGTGGAGTTGAAGAGGCTTGCTCAGGATTGGGTATTGTGGAGAGCTGCATCAAACCAGTCTCCGGACTGAAGACCACAACAACAACAACAACAACAACAACAACAACAAAGAACTGGTAAAGGGACTCCTTGCACTGTTCAAGGTTGGCTTTACTAGATATACAGGGTGCGATACCGCGCCGGCCGCGGTGGCCGAGGGGACTGAGGCGCTCCAGTCACGGTCTGCACGGCCACTACGGTCGGGGGCTCGAATCCCCCTCGGGCATGGATATTTGTACCGTCCTAGTTCGTAAGTAGTTCATAAGTAGTTTGTAAGTTTAGGGACTGATGACCCCGTAGTTGAGTGCCATAAACTATACAAACATTTGAACATTTTGAGCGATACCGCACAAGAAACTTAGTTTCGGTGCGGGCAGTGGCGGAATTGGACGGAGACTGTTTTGGCTTCCCTGAGAAAATCAAATCAAACCCAATGTGGACACAAGGGTTAAAGGGGTAGATGTTTGAGAGGAAGACACTGTTAACGCCGCCGCAGATTACAGAAGACGTCGAGATTTTTTCGTACAAAAGCCGTCTGTCGTCTCTGGGGCCGGCTGCCTTTTTCCGGAGCTTCTCTCTTCGCCGCTGCCACCAGACGTATTAAAGGTGAGACCGCCGCGGGCGCTAGGTGGGCGGATCAAAGGCGGCAGCCGCACAGAGGACCAGTGACGTCACGGCACACCGCAGGAACAAAAGACTGCGCGCATTGTGCGGGGGCGTCGCAGGCCGGGGATCTGGCCTTTGATGAGCCGCCGCTGGTAATAACAATAATAAAGGAGCGGCGACGGATAAGCAAACTCCATCGCGGTGAAGAGCGCACGAGTCTCGACAACTGTTGATTACTGAATTTCCCCCGACGCCCCGCCGTCGCCGCGTAAAGAGTCGACTGGCACCCCTGCGGGAAATGTCGTCGGAGAAAGGTGGCACCACTGGGAAGCAAAGTGGCGCGCTCTGGGGTCGGTGGGAGAAGCAGACACGACCCCAACCCAGCGGTGGCGGCATCTGTGATGTGGGAGCGACGAAATGAGAGTGAAGTCGCTGTGGGAGACAGATAGGTACAGGCGGATGGGGGGGGGGTCTTTCTCGGTGCTAGCGGCAAAACAGCGCTGTGACCTGGATTAGCTTCTTACATCTTCGTCTGCTACTCACAACATGAGGACGAATTGGTCCCCCTTCTAGCAGTACACCATAGGTAGAGATCTGCGCGGAGAAGGAAAGTGCCGGCCGCGGTGGCCGAGGGGACTGAGGCGCTCCAGTCACGGTCTGCACGGCCACTACGGTCGGGGGTTCGAATCCCCCCTCGGGCATGGATATTTGTGCCGTCCTTAGTCTTAGCTAGTTCATAAGTAGTTTGTAAGTTTAGGGACTGATGACCCCGTAGTTAAGTGCCATAAGCTTAACAAACATTTGAACATTTTTAGAAGGAAAGTGTTCTTCGCATCCACACCACATCCACAAGGCCCATATCCGCAACCGCATCCGCGGCATTTTTTTTCCCGCATCCACAAGTTCATTATCCGTATCCGCAGATGTTGTTGTTCTGGTCTTCAGTCCGGAGACTGGTTTGATGCAGCTCTCCACAATACCCTATCCTGAGCAAGCCTTTTCATCTCCTCATAAGAACGGCAACCCACATCCACTTGAATCTGCTTACTATACGCGTCCCTTGGTCTCCCTCTGCGATTTTTACCACACACACTTCCCTCCAATGCTAAATTTACTATTCCTCGATGTCTAAGAATGTGTCCTACCAAGCGATCCCTTCTTTTAGTCAGGGTGTGCCAAAAATTCCTTTTCTCACCAATTCTGTTAAGTACATCTTCATTAGTTATGCGATCCACCCACCTTATCTTCAGCATTCTTCTGTAGCACCACATTTCAAAAGCCTCTATTCTCTTCCTGTCCGCACTGCTTATCGTCCATGTTTCACTTCCGTACAAGGCAACACTCCACACAAATGCCTTCAGAAAAGACTTCCTTACCCTTAAATTAATATTCGATGTTAGCAAATTTCTCTTTTTCAAAAATGCTTTTCTTCCCATTGCCATTCTGCATTTTATATCCTCTGTAGTGCGACCATCGCATGTTATTTTACTACCCAAGTAACAAAACTCATCTACCACCTTCATTGTTTCGTTACCTAATCTAATTCCTTCAGCATAGCCTGATTTTCAAGGACCGCATTCCATTATTTTTGTTTTGCTCTTGTTAATGTTCATTTTATACGCTCTCTTCAACACGCTGTCCATTCCATTCAACTGCTCTTCCAGGTGCTTTGCTGTCTCTGACAGAATTACAATCTCATCGGCAAAACGCAATGTTTTTATTTCTTCCCCCTGAACTTTAATCCCTATTCCAAATTTTTCCTTGCTTTCCTTCACCGCCTGCTCGATGTACAAATTGAACAACATCGGAGAAAGGCTACAACCCTGTCTTACTCCCTTCCCAACTGATGCTTCCCTTTCATGCCCCTCGAGTCTAATAACTGCAGTCTGGCTTTTGTACAAGTTGTAAATAACTCTCCTTTCCCTGTGTTTTACCTCTGCTGACTTAATTTATTTTTCATAATTACATACCAGTGCACACCTACTTGTCTAATCCAAACTATTACATGAAAATGAATTAAGCGAAGTATTGAAAATTACAGTACATTTCTGTTTGTGTTGTGCAAAATACAGTTAAAAAACGTAACAAAAAGGAATGGTTGGACGAACATTAACGCAGATAGTGAAGAAGGTAATTGTTGGCTGCCAACTGTACATACAACTTGATGCCGATACGTTATTACTGGTTATTGACAAAATACGGTACAAATTGGTTTTTGTTTTAGTCGTAGCGTGGTCGAAGATGTATTAGCCTGTAGGATATCGATGTGCTCCTCTTGTTCAGTAGGCAAGTAGCTTGCACTGAATTGCATTGCTGCGCAGGAAATTATGTAGACAGCTCGCTTCTTCCAAATCTTTATTTACAGCCTCAATTTGTAGGTCTGGTGGTGGTGGTGGTGGTGGTGGTGGTGGTGGACATGATGGACCAAACAACGAGGTTATCAGTCCTTTCAACCCCAAATTGTATACGCCACGGAACCCAACGAAAAATAGGTGAAAGCCAAAAGACCATTACACTAGGAAAGAAAATCGACTCGCCAACAAGACTAAGACCAACCCAGGGCAGCAAATGCTACAGTGTCCGATCCCACAGCTCTGGAAGCGACCTCTAGCCTAAACCACAAGGTAGTAATGGCACAGTGGTCAACGTATCATAGCTCCAGAGCAGGGAGTTTGTAGGTCTATTGGCCCTAAAAAGTAACGCCATTTTCTAACAAGAATTTTCACTGCATGCCGTCTCTTGCCGAGGCATTTATTGTAAATGGCATTTTGAGGATCTTACAAGGCTGCAGCTTCAACAAAGGAACATATTAAATAATTCTGCAATTTAAACCATCACCTACTATCACGCGAAGTACACGAGTGCTTGTATCCTGCAATGGCTTTCGACGCAGAATATTTTCTCCTGGTATAAATCCGTAGAGAAATGTTGTATTAAAAAATACACTGTCACTGTGTCTGCTCTAGCTGCCCACAGCAAAACCACAAAGATGTCATCATGATCAACAACTCCAGTCGAGACAACTGATTTTTTTTTACAACTATAATAACTTGAGCCACTCTTTTCTTGGACATTTTATCCGTACATGCTTTCTATCTAGCTGCCAATGCAGTTAGCGAGACATTCGAAAATAATTGAAAAAACTGTCTTCACACAATCAAAGCTCTTTGCAAAGACGATGAAATTCTCCCTATTCTCCTCCTTTCATATTAATTTGATGAACTTATTTTCTTCGCTTCTTTCAAGCAAGAAAAATGAGAAATAGAAATTCATCTTCGTCTGAACTACTTGATAAGATATGGATGTCAACACTGCAGCAACGGCATGACAACCGGTTAATTTCAATCGAAGAGGTTGGCAGTAGCAGGGACCACGTGACTGCCAGCAGCGCCCTCTGTTTTGCCTATATATACGACGCTCACTCGCGCTCTCGTTGCAGTACGCCGCTTTTCCTCCGAGGATGCCTTCCTCAGACGAGGGCGAAACGTCACGGGAAAGTTTTATGTACGGACCACGGCATCTCAGCCCGAAACCTTTAAGTAATGAGAAAAATTTAAGTTATATTAATTATATGAAAGATATAAATAAAAAAGGGAAGATGGAGATTTTGACATATTAGAAATAACTTAATGACATATATTATTTTGGGGTATATATAGTGGCATTAGAAGAAGAACTAAAAAATAGGGACAGATAGGGAGATTTTTGTTGAAGATCCCTGCACATTTTTTTTAAAAAATTGCTTAAGGTGGGTTGGAAAGTGAAAGTTTGACATAAATTTAAGTGTAACAAAAGAAAGATGACAGGAAATGAAATTATTGGAAGATCGAGACGAACACCTTCTGATGCTTGAGGGGTCACGTTCTCGACATGCCCATCAAGTCGTCAATTCCCAACCATCCTTAATGCTGGAACTTTCTAGCGGGTTAAAACTGTGTGCTGGAACTGGGATTAGGACCGGAGATCTTTGCCTCTCGCGAGCAAGCACTCTACCGACTGAGCTATCCCGGCACGCTTCACGGTCATATCACATTTCGTATCAGTGCACATTCCTCTGCTTTGTCAAAATACGAGGTGTGTCCACAAAGTAACTTCCGCTTGGTCATATAAAACAAACCTGCACAGATACAGAAAAAAATATTTATTGTACAAAAATCTACAACTGTTAACAGTACTTTTCTACATAGCTTCTGAAATTCTGTAGGCACTTTTGTCATAGCGTGGGCCAGGTTTTTGTCTGCCTTCGTCATAGACGATTGCCGCCTGTGTAGTCAACTATATGGTTACATGTTCTTTCAGCTCGTCATGCCGGCCGCGGTGGCCGAGGAGACTGCGGCGCTCCAGTCACGGTCTGCACGGCCGCTACGGTCGGGGGTTCGAATCCCCCCTCGGGCATGGATATTTGTGCCGTCCTTAGTAGTAGTTAGTTCATAAGTAGTTTGTAAATTTAGGGACTGATGACCCCGTAGTTAAGTCCCATAGACTATACAAACATTTGAACGTCAACTCGTCGTCATCGCTTAAGTGTTGACCATCAAGTACTGGAAAGAACACATAGAAAATATTGTGGGGAAGGCAAACCAAAGGTTACGCTCATTGGCAGAACGCTTCAAATATGCACCAGCTCCACCAAAGAGACTGCCTACATCACACTTGTGCGTTCTCTCCTGGAGTACTGTTGCCCAGTGTGGGATCCTCACCAGGTGGGACTGACGGAGGACATTGAGAAGGTTCAGAGAAGGGCAGCTCGTTTTGTTTTATCACGTTACAGGGAGGAAAGCATCACAATTTGAGGTGGCCGCTTTTCGCCTCGGCGGTGTCCGTCTGACTGGTCTTATACTCGATGCTGCACTCGTGCAACGGCAGAACGCAGCTGCGGGGCCTCGGCGTTTATTCCTTTAAACTCATCAAACACTTGACCAATACTCAAGACGTGGTCGTACAAGCGTTTTATATGCGGTCTCCTTTACAGGTGAAGCACATATTCCCAAAATTCTCCCAATAAACCGAAGCCGGCTGTCCGCCTTACTCACAACTGTCCTTACATGCTCGTTCCATTTCATATCGCTCTGCAATGTTACGCCTAGATATTTGAACGACGCGACAACATCAAGAAGCTCACTACTAATGCTGTATTCGAACATTATGGGATTGTTTTTCCTACTCATGCGCATCACCTTACATTTTTCTTCATTGAGAGCTAGCTGCCACTCTTCTCATCAACTAGAAATTTTGTCTAAGTCATCCTGTATGCTATTACAGTCAGTTACAGACGACACCCTCCGATACACCACAGCATCATCAGCAAACAGTCGCAAATTACAACTTACTCTGTCCATCAGATCATTTATATAGATAGAAAATAATAGCGGTCCTATCACACTCCCCTGGGGCACGCCTGACGATACACTCGTCTCTGATGAACACTCGCAACGTACTGCGTTCTATTACTTAGGAAGTCTTCCAGCCAGTCACAAATCTGTGAACCTATTCCATAAGCTCGTATCTTCATTAGCAGTCTGCAGTGTGGCACCGCGGCGAACGCCTTTTTGAAGTCGAGAAAAACACAATCCGCCTGTTGCCCTTCGTCCACGGCTGGCAAGATTTCATGTGAGAAAAGGGCAAGCTGAGTTTCACATGAACGATGTTTCCTAAACCCGTGCTGATTCATGGAAAGAAGCTTTTCCGTTTCAAGGAAAGTTACTCAGAATATGCTCCAAAATTCTGCAGGAAACTGATGTCATCGATATTGGCCTGATATGATATGGATCTGTTCTCTTTCCTTTCTTATAAACGGGAGTCACCTGCGCTTTTTTCCAATCACTTTGAGAGATCACAAAAAAAAAGCATCTGGTGATTTGTATGCGATGTATAGTTTTGGCTGCAGAGCTAAAAATAAGCCGACATACGTCAGTTTTCAAAAAAATGTTCAAATGTTTGTAGAACTTATGGGACTTAACTACGGGGTCATCAGTCCCTAAACTTACTAACTACTTATGAACTACTTACGAACTAGGATGGCACAAATATCCATGCCCGAGGGGGGATTACGCCCGACCGTAGTGGCCGTGCAGACCGCGACTGAAGCGACTCAGTCCCCTCGGCCACCACGGCCGGGCATGTCAGTTTTTATATGTATTAAGATGCGGTTATAGTAACTGCCGTCGTGATACGAATCGTCCCCGGATCTTGTCTTCTGCAGCACAGTTGGCAGCCCTGGTCGGCCGTGACGTTCGACCAGTACGGACTCCGTGTAGAATGACCGCAGCCCACGCCTTGTTTACGCTGTGAGTGCAGCACCTACTGGCTACGTGTAAACAAGACCCCCACCTAATTGCAGGCTCATTTGCCAGGTCCGGCCGTTAAGTGCGGGACATACGGCACCCCCTGCCCTGCCTCCTCTCCCTCCCTCTTTCATCTCTGTCTCCCTCTCGTATTCCTACGTCCGTAACTCGGCCACGTGGCGACGTTCGTGGAGGTAAACACAGTTCGCCAGTGGCCGCTTTTCGCCTCGGCGGTGCCCGTCTGACTGGTCTTACACTCGCTGCTGCACTCGTGCAACGGCAGAACGCAGCTGTTTATTCTGGCCTCTCTGAAGTGTTTAGGGCCACTTGCTTTGGCAGCGCCTCTTATTACGTGCACCACGGCCAGGGCTGGCGCGTGAAAGCTATTAGCAGTCCACACACCGGCTAAAATGTAGCCAGTCGGGAGCGCAAATTTTACACACTGATACTATCATCAGCAAAAAGTACTAGCTTAGCATCTTCGTGAATGTAGAATGGCAAGTCATTAATATACAGGGTGTTACAAAAAGGTACGGCCAAACTTTCAGGAAACATTCCTCACACACAAAGAAAGATAATATATTCTGTGGACGTATGTCCGGGAACGCTTACTTTCCATGTTAGGGCTCATTTTATTACTTCTCTTCAAATCACATTAATCATGGAAGGCATCCACCCTCCGTCGCATGGAATCCCTGATGCGCTGATGCAGCCCTGGAGAATGGCGTATTGTATCACAGCCGTCCACAATACGAGCACGAAGAGTCTCTACATTTGGTACCGGGGTAGCGTAGACAAGAGCTTTCAAATGCCCCCATAAATGAAAGTCAAGAGGGTTGAGGTCAGGAGAGCGTGGAGGCCACGGAATTGGTCCGCCTCTACCAATCCATCGGTCACCGAATCTGTTGTTGAGAAGCGTACGAACACGTCGACTGAAATGTGCAGGAGCTCCATCGTGCATGAACCACATGTTGTGTCGTACTTGTAAAGGCACATGTTCTAGCAGCACAGGTAGAGTATCCCGTATGAAATCATGATAACGTGCTCCAGTGAGCGTAGGTGGAAGAACATGAGGCCCAATCAAGACATCACCAACAATTCCTGCCCAAACGTTCAAAGAAAATCTTCGTGAAGATTCTCGTCAGCCCACACATGTTGATTGTGAAAATTTACCATTTGATCGTGTTGGAATGAAATTTACATTTAAAGAGAGATACTAAAATGAGCTATAAGATGGAAATTAAGCGTTTCCGGACGCATGTACACGTAACATATTTTCTTTCTCTGTGTGTGAGGAATGTTGCCTGAAAGTTTGGACGTACCTTTTTGTAGCGCCCTGTATATCAAGAACAGCTAGGGACCCAAGACCGAACCTCGTGGGACCCGATTTTTTTATAACTCCCCAGTGAGAGGAATTAATTGTTTCATCTACATCATGTGAACTGCTTATTTCAACATTCTGCTCTCTTCCGGTTACGTATGATTTAAACTATTTGTGCACTGTCCCCACTCATACCACAATACTTACGCTCTAAATCCCAAGATTTATACAATAAAAAACCATCTACATCTACATTCTGCGCAATTCACCGTAAGGTGCGTGGCGGAGGGTACACTGTACCACTACTAGGCATTTCCTTTCCTATTCCACTCCCAAATTGAACGAGGAAAAAAAGAATGGCTATATGCCTCCCAATTTAGGTTAGTAACGGTAACGATGAGGCTTTCCTGTCTCCGAAATTCAGGTGGAATGACACTTCCCATAATCAAACTTTTTTTTAATTTTTTTATATTTTTTAATTTTTTTAATTTTAAAGTTTGTAAATCTATCGGATCAAACTGCGTGGTCATCAGTCCGCAGCTTACAAACTACTTAAACCTAGGTAAACTAACCTAAGGACAAACACACACACCCATGCCCCAGGGAGGACTCGAACCTCCACGCCGGCCACGGTGGCCGAGGGGACTGAGGCGCTCCAGTCACGGTCTGCACGGTCACTACGGTCAGGGGTTCGAATCCCCCTCGGGCATGGATATTCAAAAAAAAAAAAAAAAAAAAAAAAAAAAAAAAAAAAAAAAAAAAAATTAGTTCAAATGTTTGGACTTAACTACGGGGTCATCAGTCCCTAAGCTTACAATCTACTTATGAACTACTTACGAACTACGACGGCACAAATATCCATGCCCGAGGGGGGATTCGAACCCCCGACCGTAGAGGCCGTGCAACCGTGACTGAAGCGCCTCAGTCCCCTCGGCCACCGCGGTCGGCAGAAAATAATTATGAAAAAGAAATCAACATTCCTGAAGCCCGCATATTCTACGTTTTAGTCCACGATTTCCGCTGCCAAATATTCATAGCATGTCTTCTCGAAATGTTTTGGAGTGGTCGTTAATCTGTTCCTTTTATTTATTTACTTGTTTATTTATTTTTTTGAACCTTTCATTTATTTACTTATTTATTTATTTTTTTGAACCTTTCATTGTCATCTCTTGCCATAAATGATCCAGCTGCGGGCGGATCGTGAAAGATGCTCTTTAAGAAGTTCGAAAAGTATTGACCGTACTTCGGATTTTTCAAAACTGCTCAGTGACGTTCGTTGAGGTAGTTCCAGAAATCCATCACCCCTATGACACCACTTCGAAACAAGTAATGGATTGCGTGGCCTCTTATCCACGTGACAGCATTGTATTTTGTTCTTGGGTAGTAGGTATTGTCCGGATAGAATAATATGCGTGAATCGACAGCAGCTGGTAACCCGTAAAAAAAGAGCCAGAAAATACTAGATATCTTCCGTGACCGCTCGGCTACTCCACCTCGGTTAATCAAACTTTCACCCTGCACCGGAGTGTGCGCTAATATGAAACTTCCTGGCAGATTAAAATTGTGTGCCGGAACCGGGACTCAAACCTGGGACTTTTTGCCTTTCGCGGGCAAGCGCACTACCGACTGAGCTATCTCGACACGACTCAAGATGCCGCCTCACAACTCTACTTCCGCCAGTACCTCGTCTCCTACTTTCCAAACTTCACAGAAGCTCTCTTGCAAACACGCAAGACTAGCACTCCTGGAAGAAAGGATATGATGGACACATGGCTTAGCCACAGCCTAAGGGATGTTTCCAGAATGAAACTTTCACTCTGCAGTGGAGTGTGCGCTGAAATGAAAGTTGTGAGTCGTGTCGGGATAGCACAGTCGGTAGTGAGCTTGCCCGCGAAAGGCAAATGTTCCAAGTTCGAGACCCGGTTCCGGCACACAATTTTAATCTGCCAGGAAGTTTCATATCAGCGCACACTCAGCTGCAGAGTGAAAGTTTCAGTCTGGAAACAAAAAAATGTTCAAATGTTTGTACAGCTTATGGGACTACGGGGGGTCATCAGTTACAAACTACTTATGAACTAGCCAACACTAAGGACGGCACAAATATCCATGCCCAAGGGGGGTTTCGAACCCCCGACCATAGTGGCCGTGCAGACCGTGACTGGAGCGCCTCAGTCCCCTCGGCCACCGCGACCGGCCATTCTGGAAACCTTCCTTAGACTGTGGCTAAGCCATGTCTCCACCATATCCTTTCTTCCAGGAGTGCTAGTCTTGCATGTTTCCCAGGAGAGCTTCTGTGAAGTTTGGAAAGTAGGAGACGAGGTACTGGCGGAAGTAAAGTTGTGAGGCGGCATCGTGAGTCGTGTCGGGATAGCACAGTCGGTAGTGCGTTTGCCCGAGAAAGGCAAGGGTGTCAGGTTCGAGTCCCGGTTCCGGCACACAATTTTAATTTGTTTATTATGGTATACCAGAGCGCTGCTGTTCACGATATTTATTAACATAGCTGGTGATCACAAAGTCAGTATAAATTTGAAAACTTAATAAATCACGGAACAATGTATATGAGAGACGTAAAAATTGACACACAAGCTTGGAATGATATGGGGGTTTTATTAGAACGAAAGAAAATGAAGTTAAAAAATGTTCCACAGATGGCGCTTTACAGCATATCGTCAGTGACTGTAGATGAAAATTTATATATATAAACATGAATTGCTGTTCGTTAGTCTCGCTAAAACTCGAGAACGGCAGAACCGATTTGGCTAATTTTAGTCTTGAAATATTCGTGTACGTCTAGGGAATGTTCAAACGGTGATAAAATATGGAAAAATTGTCCGGAAAAGAGCAAAATCGAGAAAAACTGAAACAGCTTTTTACAGTGAGCTATCAATACCGTTCGTCCATTTTATGTTGAAAGCAAGAGGTAAGTTCGCAACAAATAAAAATTTGGAAAAGTCATCCGGAAAGTCGGAAAAACCGAAAGAGATTTTTTTTCTATGAGTAAAAATCAATTGCCCTATGGTTTTACGAGCATCACTTTAGTACGGCTTGACAGGACAAGGTTTGTATGAAACAAATTTTTTGTAAATTCTACCGGAAAATTAAAAGAAAAACTGAAAGTGCCTTTTTCAATGTGTTTTTCATTGTATTCAGCACTAAAACTGACTATTCGAACGACGGAAAGTGGTTGGTTTTTTTTTTTTTTTTTTTTTTTTTTTTTAGCAATAGTAACTTTCTTATGAAATAAAAATTTGAAAATACCATTCATCTCATTACGATAATAATTTGCACATTCGAAGTTCAAAGCGACAAGAAGGTTTCAGTGAATGAATGAAGTAAAAGTTTGGAATAGTTGGCCAGAAAATAGGAAAATTTGTAGAAAACTGACAGGTACTTCTGTTGTTCGGCCTCTCTATCCCAAAAGGGACAATGCATTTGTAAAAGTTAATTATAACTTTTGATAAATAGTTAAGAAGTCAAATATTAAATAGCTTATCCGTATATAGAGAGGTAAAAATTGACACACTTGCTTGGATTACATGGGGTTTTATTAGAACGAAAAAAGAAAAGTTAAAAAAATGTGAGACAGATGGCGCTGGACAGCAATACGTCATTGACTGCGCATGAAAATCTTGTATAAAAGGAGCTGTAATGAGAGAGAGACTCAGATGCACCAGCAGTCGCAACATGTTGACGTTACCTGAAAAGGCGCTTTTAGTGAAGCTGTGTTATCAGAACGGGGAATGTGCTAGTTCAGCGTTACGATCCTATCGCCATAGGAAGGGGATTCGAACGGTAAAGGTCCGTTGACAAATACAGCTGTGGCGACAATGATTTCGAAGTTCGAAGACCCCGTAGTGGCCGACCGAGCACAAGGCGTAATGCTGCTGAGACAGTTCAGAAAGAAATGGAGACTGTAGCGGGTTCGTCTATGCACGTCGCACCGGCATTCCATACACTACTGTTTGGTTGGCATTTAGGCGTACCCTCCGATGTTATGCTTACAAAATCCATTGGCATCATTAAGTGTTACCTGGCGATTTTGTGCAGCGGAGGGCATTTGCTGTGTGGGCCTTTCAAAAGATGGCGAAAGATGACGATTGGTTGAGTAACGTGTTGTGGACCGACGAAGCTCATTTCACGCTCCGAGGATCTGTTAACGCCAACAACTGCAGAATTTGGGGGTACCAAAAATCCTAGACCTGTCGTGGAAACTTCATTGTATGACGAGCATGTGAGGGAAAGAGGCAAGTGCAACACATGGAAGCTTGGGTCTGGTCGGGGAGCGTGCACGGGTGGCCGAGTGGTTAAGGCAACCGCTCGCGAAAAGCGGGAGACCCGGGTTCGAGTCTCGGTGCGGCACAAATTTTCGTGTGTTGCAGATCGTTTGTCCATCTTACAGGAGCAGCAGACGTCGGGAAATTTCGCGATTTGCGAAGTATATACGTGGATAAATTTATCTCTGCTGCGAATCACCGCCAACGTCTGTTCCCTTGGAACAGACATAATAATAAATATCGGAGCATACCGGGTGATCAAACAGTCAGTAGAGATTTGAAAACTTAATAACTCACGGAAGTATGTAGATAGAGAGGTAAAAATTGACGCACATGCTTGAAATGACATGAGGTTTTATTAGAAACATCTACCGTTATCGGGCCTTTTTTCTTCGAGGAACTGCGTGATTCTGGTTTTGTAACTGCTACCGTGACGGGTGAGAGGTACGCCGATATGTTGCAGAATCGCATCATCCCCAGCCTGGCTGATAAACACCTGCTGGAACGTACGATTTTTATGCAGGATGGCGCTCCACCCCATCTTGCTAGACGCGTGAAAGATCTCTTGCGCGCGTCGTTTGGTGATGATCGTGTGCTCAGCCGCCACTTTCGCCATGCTTGGCCTCCCAGGTCCCCAGACCTCAGTCCGTGCGATTATTGGCTTTGGGGTTACCTGAAGTCACAAGTGTGTCGTGATCGACCGACATCTCTAGGGATGCTGAAAGACAACATCCGACGCCAATGCCTCATCATAACTCCGGACATGCTTTACAGTGCTGTTCACAACATTATTCCTCGACTACAGCTAATGTTGAGGAATGATGGTGAACATACTGAGTATTTCCTGTAAATAACAATCTTCTCTGACCAGATGAAGCGCCATCTGTCGGACATTTTTCGAAGCTTTTTTATTTCTTTTTGTTCTAGTGAAACCCCATGTCATTCCAAGCATGCGTGTCAGTTTTTACCCCTCTTTCTTATTCCGTGATTTATTAACTTTTCAAATTTATACAGGCTTTTTGGTCATCCGGTCATCCGGTATGTACAGTGTTTGGTTCTTGTGCAATAAATAATTGAAAGTGTTCCCGGACTTTATGTACACTCTGTACATGTGCGAAATTGGCTGGACAACATAAAATTATATACATGTGGTATCTGTTCCGAAAGAACAGACGTCACTTCTGATCCTGCAGTTGTTATTATTTAATATTCACAGAATATATGACATCAACTGCGATTGGGCAAAGCTGAAAATGTGGACCCAGCCGCGATTCGAACCCGGATCTCCTGCTTTCTAGACAGTTGCGCTGACCCCTACACCACTGGCGACACAGTAATCACCGCACCTGCAAGGACTACCTAAGCACGCCTCCCGTCAGATACAAATTCCCAGCTTCGCCCTGCCCACAGTACTCAAACTCGTAGTTATGAAACTAATTCCCGTAAGAGTAAGGGCTTCAAACTTGCCCACCCCTCCCCACTAACGATAGGATCATTGCCCGTCACCGGCATATTATATATATATACATGTGGCGTCTGTTTCGAAAGAACAGACGTCACTTATGATCCTGCAGTTGTTATTATTTAATATTCATAGAATATATGACATCAACTGCGATTGGGCAAAGCTGAAAATGAGTACCCAGCCGCGATTCGAACCCGGATCTCCTGCTTTCTAGACAGTTGCGCTGACCCCTACACCACTGGGGACACAGTAATCACCGCACCTGCAAGGACTACCTGAGCACGCCTCCCGTCAGGGCGAAGCTGGGAATTTGTATCTGACGGGAGGCGTGCTTAGGTAGTCCTTGCAGGTGCGGTGATGACTGTGTCCCCAGTGGTGTAGGGGTCAGCGCAACTGCCTAGAAAGCAGGAGACCCGGCTTCGAATCCCGGCTGGGTACACATTTTCAGCTTTGCCCAATCGCAGTTGATGTCATATATTCTGTGAATATTAAGATAAAATTAGTTCCGCACCCGGGTTTACCGTTATATCGGAGATCGTTGTACGGGGGTTGGACCGTACTTCCAAATAAATTTGCTTCTCGTCGGATGCAAGGTGTATTCTGGATGGTCAGCGGAGTACTCGACATTGTATCTCTCCGGGCAGAAGCGGAGCAGTGTGGGCGGCGTTCCTGGGCACTCGCTGTGGTCGAACGGACGGCCGGTCGCTCTGCCCCCTGCTGCTATGAATAAAGCTGATGCACCTCGCGAGGTTTGTTATTCGGCGGCAGGCGGCCTGGGCGATGATTCTGCGCACGTGCCTCCGCTTCTTCTCGGCCAGCGCGAGTAACGGCGGCCCCTGCGTGCCAAGTGGCGTCGCCGTCACTTGGGACACCTTACTGGCCGCCTCTTGCGTCACCACCCACCAGTCCTGGCACGCTCGCCACTGCCAACCGGGCCAGCAGCTACCTGTACGATGGACGTGTGCAAGAAAACCTACGTCTTTAGCATTTGTCGATTTGGAGAAAGCCTTTGACGATGTCAACTGGAATACACTCTTCCAGATTCTGAAGGTGTCAGGGGTAAAATATAGGGAGCGAAGAGCGCACACAAGGCGTCCTACTCGCTGCCACTAGAGATGGGCTAAACCGCGGTTTTCCGATAACAGTGATTTCCGTCACCGCTACTTTTACATCGCAGGCATACACACAAGGAGTCCTATTCGCTGCCACAAGAGACGGTCTAAACCGCGGCTTTCCGATAACAGTGATTTCCGTCACCGCTACTTTCACATCGCAGGCATGCACACAATGAGTCCTATTCGCTGCCACAAGAGACGGTCTAAACCGCGGACCTGGGGCTGCAGAGTCACTGTGTAGGGGAGGGAGGGAGGGGGGAAGGGGGGAAGGGGGGAGGAAAAAGGGGAGGGCGGCCATTACTCAAGGCCCGCGCAGGATATGGGCAGCAGCGCAGTCTCAGGGGAGCGGTGTAGCGAGGGGGTCCAGGGGACGATAGTCCAGTAGCGAGGCATCTACAATGCCAAGTACTGAAAACGGATTACAGCGTAAAACCAGAGACAATTAGCATTATATGATACAAAATTCAATCTGTACATTGAGCAGGCAGTGAAGGAATGGAAGGAGAAATTCGGAGAGGGCATTAAAGTGCAGGGAGAAGAAATAAAAAAATTCTGATGATATAGTAATTCTCTCAGAGACCGCAAAAGATCTGGAAGAGCAATTGAATGGGATGGACAGTGTCTTGAAAGGATGATATAAGATGAACGTTAACAAGAGTAAAACGAAGGTAATGGAATGCAATGTCAGAAAATCATGCGATGCGGAAGGAATTAGATTAGGTAATGAGACAATAAATGTAGTAGATGAGTTTTGTTACTTAGGCACGCAGTGAAGGAATGGAAGGAGAAATTTGGTGAGGGCATTAAAGTGCTGCGAGAAGAAATAAAAACATTGCAGTTTGCCGATGACATAGTAATTCTGGCAGAGACTGCAAAGGATCTGGAAGAGCAGTTGAATGGGATGGACAGTGACTTGAAAGGAAGATATAAGATGAACGTTAACAAGAGTGAAACGAAGGTAGTAGAATGTAGTGTCGAAAAATCATGCGATGCTTAAGGAATTAGATTAGGTAATGAGATAAAAGTAGTAGATGAATTTTGTTATTTGGGTAGGACATGGATTAGAGCATAAAACGACAGACAATTAGCATTACTTAATACAAAATTCAATGTGTACATTGAGCAGGCAGTGAAGGAAAGGAAGGAGAAATTTCGAGAGGGCATTAAAGTGCAGGGAGAAGAAAAAAAAAATTCTGATGATATAGTAATTCTCTCAGACACCGCGAAAGATCTGGAAGAGCAATTGAATGGGATGGACAGTGTCTTGAAAGGATGATATAAGATGAACGTTAACAAGAGTAAAACGAAGGTAATGGAATGCAATGTCAGAAAATCATGCGATGCGGAAGGAATTAGATTAGGTAATGAGACAATAAATGTAGTAGATGAGTTTTGTTACTTGGGCACGCAGTGAAGGAATGGCAGGAGAAATTTGGTGAGGGCATTAAAGTGCTGGGAGAAGAAATAAAAACATTGCAGTTTGCCGATGACATAGTAATTCTGGCAGAGACTGCAAAGGATCTGGAAGAGCAGTTGAATGGGATGGACAGTGACTTGAAAGGAAGATATAAGATGAACGTTAACAAGAGTAAAACGAAGGTAATAGAATGTAGTGTCGAAAAATCATGCGATGCTTAATGAATTAGATTAGGTAATGAGATAAAAGTAGTGGATGAATTTTGTTATTTGGGTAGGAAATGGTTTAGAGCATAAAACGACAGACAATTAGCATTACTTAATACAAAATTCAATGTGTACATTGAGCAGGCAGCGAAGGAATGCAAGGAGAAATATGGAGAGGGCATTAAAGTGCAGGGAGAAGAAATAAAAACATCAAGGTTTGCGGATGGCATAGTAATCCTGTCAGAGACCGCAAAAGATGAGATGGTCAGCGTCTTGAAAGGAAGATATAAGATGAACATTAACAAGAGTAAAACGAAGGTAATGGAATGCAGTGTCAGAAAATCAGGCGATGCTGAAGGAATTAGATTAGGTAATGGATTTAGGAGAAGGAAAGGGAAACCTACGTTTTTAGCGTTTGTCGATTTGGAGAAAGCCTTTGACAATGTCGATTGGAATACACTCTTCCAAAGTCTGACGGTAGCAGGGGTAAAATATAGGGAGCGAAGAGTGCCAGAGTGAAGGTCGGGGTGAGAGTTTAAAATAGGGAAAGTTTAATTTTTTTTAAACTCACAACCGCCAACTGCGAACCAAATTCCGAAACATGCAAAAACACTGGATCTGTGATTACTACTGTTTGACTCGTTTTCTAGGGGATGATATCACACGTTCCCAGCTTTCCTTCCCTGCATATGATTAACAAAACAAATTCATAATAAAATCAAGTTCATGAGGGAAATGGGTGTACTAACTACTATTTTTGAAAACACGTGAAAGTTCACTTTATGTTGCTTATTTCACCATATTGAAACCCTGTGGCTGATACGTCTGTACGTCGACACATTTATCAAATAAAGTTATAGCTCGTGAGCCCCCAGACAAAAATCAACATTTGTCGCAAATTGTTTTCACACGATGTGGCTGTCTCAAACACCGTTTATGTTCGTGCCTATGCGACGACACGAGTTACATTAACAAATCACAGTGACTTTAATTCAATGCGACGCACACCTTGTTCCACCAGCTAAATATTCACAACACACAGTAGCACTCGAGTCAACTTGGTGCAGTCTACGACGAGCAACCACACGTGGCGATTGCCACACACAAAACTCAAGTCACCACCTCGAGATCCACATGCCGACTGATGCAGAGCGACCCCGCCCGGCCAGCTACCCCACGTGCTCCCGACTCATCACTTCCTGCCCTCGCGCGCGCCAAAAGCTCAACCGCCGGGTTTTTTCCCCTACGTCATCAACTTCCCCATGTGAACTGTTCTAACCGATTTGCCAACGTACAGCGCTCAGCCAATACATTTCTAAAACTTCACTTAAAATCAAAATAATTACACTACACATTAAATTGTACATTGAGCAGGCAGTGAAGGAATGGAAGGACAAATTTGGAGGGGGCATTAAAGTGCAGGGAGAGGAAATAAAAACATTACGGTTTGCGGATGACATGGTAATCCTGTCAGAGACCGCAAAAGATCTGGAAAAGCAATTGAATGCGATGGACAGAGTCTTGAACGAAGATATGAGATGAACATTAAAAAGAGCAAAACGAAGGTAATGGAATGCAATGTAAGAAAATCAGGCGATGCTGAAGGAATTAGAGTAGGTAATGGATTTAGGAGAAATGTGGGAACACGGGAGGCAATACTCACATTACGACTTAACTTAGACGATAGGCTAAGGAAAGGGAAACCTACGTTTTTAGCGTTTGTCGATTTGGAGAAAGCCTTTTACAATGTCGACTGGAATACCCTCTTCCAAATTCTGAAGGTAGCAGGGGTAAAATATAGGGAGCGAAGAGTTATACTCAACCTACACAAAAACCAGACAGTGGTTAATACTTCGGCGGCCGCGGTGGCCGAGGAGACTGAGGCGCTCCAGTCACGGTCTGCACGGCCACTACGGTCGGGAGTTCGAATCCCCCCTCGGGCATGGATATTTGAGCCGTCCTAGTTCGTAAGTAGTTCATAAGTAGTTTGTAAGTTTAGGGACTGATGACCCCCGTAGTTAAGTCACATAAACTATACAAACATTTGAACAGTTTCAATAGTTAAAGTGTTCGTACATTTCTATTTACAATATTCTCTTACAGTGGTGGCTTCTTTATTTCTTATTACTGTAATAGTAGCACTATTGTAACATTTGAAGAAAAACCCATATATTGCATTTGTGATTTGATCTCATAGCACACTTCTGAAAGATAGCTTACCTATCACAATCAACCAACACGCGAGCGGGTTTAAGCTATTAATATAAACATCTATCTAACACTAAACGTAGCTGTAGACCAGATGTGGCTCAAATTCAAATAAGTGCTATCGACAGCAATTGACAGTTTTATACCAAATAAATTAATAAAAGGAGGCGGCGATTCCCCTTGGTACACAAAACAGGTCAGGACACTGTTGAAAAAGCAAAGGAAAAGGCATACTAAATTTAAACGAACACGAAATCCCCAGGATTTGCGATCGTACTCAGAAGCTCGAAATTTAGCGAGGATTTCAATGCGAGATGCCTAACATATTTATCACAACGAAACTCTTTCTCGTAATTTGGCTGAAAACCCAAAGAAATTTTGGTCATATGTTAAATATGCTCGGGGCAAATCAGAAACAATATCTTCACTACGTGATAGTAATGGCGATCCTGTCGATGACAGCGCTACTAAAGCAGAGTTACTAAACATAGCTTTTAGAAACTCATTCACCAGATTTCGAATTACGAACAGATGCCGTAATGAGTAACATAAAAGTAGATATCATCGGAGTAGTGCAGCAACTAAAATCACTTAATAAGAACAAGTCTTCTGGTCCGGATTATATACCCATTAGAT
The DNA here is from genome assembly GCA_026315105.1 of Locusta migratoria. Lineage (NCBI taxonomy): Eukaryota > Metazoa > Arthropoda > Insecta > Orthoptera > Acrididae > Locusta > Locusta migratoria. The sequence goes on from CM048754.1 coordinate 14,510,920, forward strand.
TTCTATCTGATTATGCTGAAGCGATAGCTCCTTACTTAACAGTCATATACAACCGCTCTCTCATAGAAGGATCTGTACCAAAAGATTGGAAAGTTGCACAGGTCACACCTATATTCAAGAAAGGCAGTAGGAGTAACCCACTAAACTACAGGGCTATTTCATTGACGTCAATTTGCAGCAGGGTTTTGGAACATATCCTGCATTCAAATATTATGAATTATCTCGAACAGAACGATCTATTGACCCAAGGTCAACACGGATTTAGAAAATATCGTTCATGCGAAACACAACTAGCTCTTTATTCACACGAAGTGATGGGTGCTATCGACAAAGGTTCGCAAATCGATTCCGTATTTCTTGATTTCCGGAAAGCTTTTGACACCGTACCTCACGCACGGCTTTTAATCAAATTGCGTGGTTATGTTATATCGCCCAAATTTGCGATTGGATAGGGGGTTTCCTGTCAGAGAGGACACAGTTCATAGTAATCGATAGTAAGGTATCGACTAAAACAGAGGTGATATCGGGCGTTCCACTGGGTAGTGTTATTGGTCCTCTGCTATTCCTTATTTACATATACGATTTAGGGGAAAATCTAAGTAGCTCTCTTAGGTTGTTTGCAGATGACGCCGTCATTTACCGTCTAGTAAAATCATCTGAAGATCAAAACCAACTGCAAAACGATCTAAATAAGATATAAGTATGGTGTAAAAATTGGCAATTGACTCTAAATAATGAGAAGTGTGAAGTCGTCCACATGAGTACGAAAAGAAATGCGTTAAACTTTGTTTACAACATAAATCAATCAAATGTGAAGGCCGTAAACTCCACAAAATACCTAGGAATCACTATTACTGCAGACTTAAACTGGAAACAACACGTAGATAATATCGTCGGAAAGGCGAACCAGAGACTGCGTTTTATTGGCAGAACCCTTAAAAGATGCAACAGAACTACTAAAGAAACTGCATACACTGCGCTTGTCCGTCCATTTTTTGAGTATTGCTGCCCAGTGTGGGATCCTTATCAGGTGGGTTTGACGGAGGACATCGAAAGAGTCCAAAGAAGGGCAGCTCGTTTTGTATTGTCACGATACACGGGAGACATCGTTACGGAAATGATACAGGATCTGGGATGGGAATCATTACAACAACGGCGCTTATCGCTGCGGCGTGGGCTACTTGCGAAACTCCAATCGCCAACATTCTCCTCCGAATGCGAAAATATATTGTTGACTCCCACTTACATAGGTAGAAATGATTATCAGACTAAAATACGAGAAATCAGAGCTCGAACAGAGAGATTCAGGTGTTCTTTCTCCACGCGCGCTATTCGAGAATGGAATGGGAGATGAATAGTATAATTGTGGTTCGATGAACCCTGTGCCAGGCACTTAAATGTGATTTGCAGAGTATCCCATGTAGATGTAGATGTAGACAAGAAAGTCCAGTCAATGAGTGCTCAAAATATGGGATGTACAGTGCATGGCATATGCGAGAATTCTTGACTTCAGGACTTGGTTCACCTCCTAACTATCCCTAACAAACTAAAAGTCCCCGCTCCTGGGTGGGTGTGCTAAAGCGGGGAGGGGGGTGGAAAGGTACCATTTTTTGGTTTACCACTTACATCTCGAAAAGGGTCCGGATTAGGAAAAAAATTATCCAAATAAAAATGAAAGATAATTGCATTTTCTATAAATATATGTCGAATTCCCAACGGATTTCGTGATATATGCCATTGAAAATTTCAGAAAAATTTCAGAAAATTTCAGAAAAAAATCAAATTTACCCCACTAATTTGTTTCTAAAAACTTTCATTATATGATTCATAATATTGTAATAAAAACTACAATTATGAAAAGATTTCAATTGCAAGTGTCTTCCTGTCATTGTTAAACAGTTGTTATTTACCATGATAGCACGTTTCATAAGGTAAGCCGGCCGCGGTGGCCGAGGGGACTGAGGCGCTCCAGTCACGGTCTGCACGGCCACTACGGTCGGGGGTTCGAATCCCCCCTCGGGCATGGATATTTGTGCCGTCCTAGTTCGTAAGTAGTTCATAAGTAGTTTGTAAGTTTAGGGACTGATGACCCCATAGTTAAGTCCCATAGACTCTACATTCATTTGAACATTTTTCATAAGGTAAAAACGTTTCAGGCCCTCAAAACACTCATTTATGAAGGGACATCGAAACTGAACGCATATCTTATAAATGATGTAACTTCTGATTGTCTGAAGATAAGGTAGCACATGTGCACATCAAATTGAAGGAAATTTAATGCTCTACAACTTTCTTTCAGGTACATATTCTGTGAAACGATCGAGTGAGTCACTAGAAGTAAATGTTTGAAAAAATTAGTGAGGTAAAGATGATTTTATCTGAAATTGTCGATTTTCAATGACATATATCTCGAAAGCCGTTGGGAATTCGACATATATTTATAGAAAATTCAATTATTTTTCATTTTTATTTGGATGATTTTTTTCCTAATCCGGACAGTTTTCGAGATATAAGCTAAAAACCAAAAAATGGTACCTTTCCACCCCCCTCCCCGCTTTAGCTCACCCCCAAGGGGCGGGGACTTTTAGTATGTTCACCTCCTAACAATCCCTGACAATGTCCTGAAGTAAAAGATTCTCGCATATTCCATGCACTCTAGAATGCTTTCATTGACTGGACTAAAAGGGAAACCTACGTTTTTAGCGTTTGTCGATTTGGAGAAAGCCTTTGACAATGTAGACTGGAATACACTCTTCCAAATTCTGTAGGCATCAGGGGTAAAATACAGGGAGCGAAAAGTTATATTCAACCTATACAAAAACCAGACAGCGGTTATTAGAGTCGAAGGGCAAAATGGGAATGTTGTTCCATCTGTACATTGAGCAGGCAGTGAAGGAATGCAAGGAGAAATATGGAGAGGGCATTAAAGTGCAGGGAGAAGAAATAAAAACACTGCGGTTTGTTGATGACATAGTAATTCTGTCAGAGACCGCAAAAGATCTGGAAGAGCAATTGAATGGGATGGACAGTGTCTTGAAAGGAAGATATAAAATGAACATTAGAATAGTAAAACGAAGGTAATGGAATGCAATGTCAGAAAATCAACAAAGGAAATAAACTTTAGATAATACTTTAGATAGGGGAGACGAAATAGATGAAGATGAAATAGGAGCTACTATACTGACAGAGCAGTGAAAGACCTAAGTCGGAACAAGGCCTGTGAAGTAGATATATTCCCTCATAGATACTGGAGTCTGTGGGAGAAACAGCCATGACGGAACTATTTCCTCTGATGTGCAGGATGTATGCAAATGTTCAAATGTTTGTGAAGCTTATGGGACTTAACTACGGGGTCATCAGTCCGTAAACTTACAAACTACTTATCAACTACTTACAACTAAGGACGGCACAAATATCCATGCCCGAGGGGGGATCGAACCCTCGACCGTAGCGGCCGTGCAGACCGTGACTGAAGCGCCTCAGTCCCCTCGGTCACCGCGGCCGGCAGCATGTATACCCTCAGACTTTAAGAAAAATGTAATAATCCCAATTCCAAAAAGGCAGGTGTAGACAGGTGTGAAAATTACAGAACCGTCAGTTTGATACCTCATGGCTACAAATTTTTAACGGGATTTATTTACAGAAGGATGGAAAAGCTGGTAGAAGTCGACCTCGGAGAAGATCAGTTTTGGTTCAGGAGAAATGTAGGAACATGGGCGGCAATATTCACTTTACGGCTTATCCTAGAAGATAGATTATGAGAAGGCAAACCTACATTTCTAGCTTTTGTGGATTTGGAGAAAGTTTTTGACAATGTTGTTTGTAATACAATCTTTCAAATCTTGTAGCCATCAGGGATAAAATGTAAGGAGCGTAAGGTTATTTACAACTTGTACAAAAACCAGACAGTAGTTGTAAGAGTTGAAGGAATGGAAGCGAAGGACTATTGGAAAGGCAGCAAGACAGGGTTGTAGCCTTTCTCGAATGTTATTGAGTTTGTACATTGAGCAAGCTGTGTAGGGAAGCAAGGAGAAATTTGGAGAAGAAATTACAGTTCACGGCGAAGAAATAAAAAACATTGCGTTTGTCGATGATTTTGTAATTCTGTGAGAGACAGCAAAGGATCTGGAAGAGCAATTGAACGGGATGAACAGTGTGTTGAAAGGAGGGTATAAGATGAACATTAAAAAGAGCAAAACTAGGGTAACAGAGTGCAGTCGATGCTGAAGGTATTAGGTTAGGTTACGAAAAGATAATGGTGGTAGACTGTTTTTCTAACTTGGGCAGTAAAATAACGTATCATGGTTGCAGTACAGAGGAAATAAAATGTAGAATAACAATGGGAAGAAAAGCGGTTTTGAAAATACAGAAATTTGTTAACTTCTTATATCAATTTAACGGGAAAGAAGTCTTTTGTGACGGCATTTGTGTGGAGTGTTGCCTTGTATGGAAGTGAAACATGGACGATAAACAGTGAGGACAGGAAGAGGATAGAGGCTTGGGAAATATGGTGCTACAGAAGAACGCTGAAAATTAGGTGGGTGGATCGCGTAACTAATGAGGTACTGAACAGAATTTGGGAGAAATTGAATTTCTGGCAGAACTTGACAAAAAGAAAGGATCGATTGGTAGGACACATCATTCTCAGTCGTGAAGAAATCGTGAATGTATCATTGGACGAAAGTGTGTTGTTTGACAATCGCGGAGGGAGGCTAAGAGACGCATATTGTCGCTTTGAAATGGAAGCAGGCTTGACTTCGAAGGCAGGGTATCGTGATACAGATGTCAGAAATTACTGCAACCAGTCGCATTTTTTCTCCTCAGTGAAGATTTATTTAACCACGACCGATTTCAAGCTGCCTAGCAGCTCATCATCAGATGGAATATATACAAGTTGAAACACATGGTAGTGTCTGTGCTGTGGTAATGAATTGTTTAGTTTTACTACTTGAAAGTCGTGGGAGTTGCTGTGGTGTGGTGAGCCGCGGTGGAGTAGCCGAGCGGTCTAAGGCGCCTCGCTGCGGAGCGCGCGGTTGCTCGCCGTGGAGGTTCGAGTCCTCCCTGGGGCATGGGTGTGTGTTTGTCCTTAGGTTAGTTTACCTAGGTTTAAGTAGTTTGCATTTTATATCCTCTGTACTGCGATCATCGCATGTTATTTTACTACCACCTTCATTGTTTCGTTACCTAATCTAATTCCTTCAGCATCGCCTCATTTTCTAAGACCGCATTCCATTATTTTTGTTTTGCTCTTGTTAATGTTCATTTTATACGCTCTCTTCAACACAATGTCCATTCCATTCAACTGCTCTTCCAAGTCCTTTGCTGTCTCTGACAGAATTACAATGTCATCAGCAAAACGCAAGGTTTTTATTTCTTCCCCCTGAACTTTAATCCCTATTCCAAGTTATTCCTTGCTTTTCTTCACCGCCTGCTCGATGTACAAATTGAATAACATCGGAGAAAGGCTACAACCCTGTCTTACTCCCTTCCGGACTGATGCTTCCCTTTCGTGTCCTTCGAGTCTAATAACTGCGGTCTGGCTTTTGTAAAAGTTGTAAATAACTCTCTCTCCTTTCCGTCTCCTTTATATTCTTCAAATTACTAAATACGTATCAGAGCGTTATAAAACCATGCCTAAAACCTTCCTCAGGTATAAATTAGTAACTGTACAAATATTTAAGTCTCTGCGTCTTGTCGTTCGGACGTGATAAGCGTATACGGAACAGACATTCACATTAATATATATATACAGATAAATAGCTATCCGATCGCCATAAAACCGTGCCTAAAGCCTTCCCCTGCTAGACATTAGTAACTGTACAAATTTTTAGCTCTTTATGACTTGTCGTTTGGACGTGATAAGCGTACAGCGAACAGACATTCACATTAATATATATACAGATAAATAGCTATCCGATCTCAATAAAACCGTGCCTAAAGCCTTCCCCGGCTAGACATTAGTAACTGTACAAATTTTTAGCTCTTTATGTCTTGTCGTTCGGACGTGATAAGCGTACAGCCTACAGACATTCACATTAATATATATACAGATAAATAGCAATCCGATCTCAATAAAACCGTGCCTAAAGCCTTCCCTAGCTAGACATTAGTAACTGTACAAATTTTTAGCTCTTTATGTCTTTTGGTGCCGGCCGCGGTGGCCGAGGGGACTGAGGCGTTCCAGTCACGGTCTGCACGTCCACTGCGGTCGGGGGTTCGAATCCCCACTCAGGCACGGATATTTGTGCCGTCCTAGTTCTTAAGTAGTTCATAAGTTTAGGGACTGATGACCCCGTAGTTAAGTGCCATAAGCTATACAAACATTTGAACATTTGTCTTGTGGTTCTGACGTGATAAACGTACACCGAACAGACATTCACATTTATAGATGTAGATTAAAATGCCCTCACCTTTTAGCGGAACACCTGGAATTCCTTTGCAGAGCACCAGCTTGAGAAACTCTGTCCTAGATAATACATCTCCGCCTCGTGCGTACTGGTTCCAGTGGACGGACGTATCGGTCGAGGATATTTCCGTGCGCGTCGGTGACTGTTTTGGCTGAGTGTAATGAGGTGTAGCGACGGTGCTGCCTCCGGCTGTCGCGACACTGTAGTGTAGTGTAGTGTAGTGTGTGTGTGTGTGTGTGTATGGGTAGAGGCGGAGGTTTGCTTTCCGGCCCGTGGCTGCGAGTAAACACAGTGGCGCAGGGCTGCCAACTGCCCGACACGGCACGAGTTACTGCCGGCGACCGGACTCGTATAAACACGGGCTGGGAGCTGTTCTGCGAAAAACCGCCACGGGCCGAGCGAGTTGTGGTGTGTTGTGACCGGCGCAGTCCCCATGTCCTAGTGGCTAATCCCCACCGTCTGGTAGCATGAAATGTGTGGGCGCCCGACCGAGGCGAACGCCAGGGACCGACTGTTCCAAATAATAGCTCGGTGTGAAAACTACAGAACCATCAGTTTGATAAGTCATGGCTGCAAAATATTAACACGAATTATTTACAGAAGGATGGAAAAGCTGGTAGAAGCCGACCTCGGGGAAGATCAGTTTGGATTCAGGGAAAATGTAGGAACACGGGAGGCAATACTCACTTTACGGCTTATCCTAGAAGATAGATTAAGAAAAGGCTAAGCTACATATCTAGCTTTGACAGTGTTGATTGGAATAACCTCTTTCAAGTTCTGAAGCAAGCAGGAGTAAAATATAGGGAGCGTAAGGTTATTTACAACTTGTACAAAAACCAGACAGCGGTTGTCAGAGTTGAAGGGCATGAAAGGGATGCAGTGGTCGGGAAGGGAGTAAGACAGGGTTGTAGTCTTTCTCCATTGTTATTCAATTTGTACATTGAGCAAGCTATAAAGGAAAGCAAGGAGAAATTTGGAGAAGGAATTAAAGTTCAGGGGGAAAAATTAAAAACATTGCGTATTGCCGACGACATAGTAATTCTGTCAGAGACAGCAAAGGACCTGGAAGAGCAATTGAACGGAATGGACAGTGTGCTGAAAGGGGCATATAAGATGAACATTAACGAGAGCAAAACTAGGGTAATGGAGTGCAGTGTAAGAAAATCAGGTGATGCTGAAGGAATTAGATTAAGCAACGAAGCAATAAAAGAGGTAGATGAGTTTTGTTACTTGGGCAGTAAAATAACAAATGATGGTCGCAGTACAGAGGATATAAAATGCAGAATGGCAATGGGTAGAAAAGCGTTCTTGAAAAAGAGAAATTTGTTAACAGCGAATATTGACTTAAGCCTAAGGAAGTCCTTTCTGAAGGCATTTGTGTGGAGTGTTGCCTTGTATACAGAGTATACTCGTCACCAGCGTAGCCAGCTTTACCAGGCCTAACTACCAAGTACAGTATCCAATCTTGTGTTCTTCCGTGTTATCAGACTCTTTCACCGCACCGGGACTGTACGTAATAGCCGTTGTAGCATAATTCGCCCACTTAGGTTACGGTAGTAACACTAAAACTGGGTCAGAGCAATCGTCTTTTGACAGCTCGAAATTTAAATGAAAATAACGGCTTAACTATTCATCTGACACGAAAATTGAATAACCGAATTTGTAGAGGAGAAAATTCTCCACAACTTTGCTCTCTTATGATTTTTTCATATCTCGTAGCGTTTAAAAGATATTTGAAAAAATAACGGCGATTTTGGTATGTCCGTCCGTCTGTCTGTGGCGATTTTGGGATGTATGTCTGTTGGTCCGTAACGTGTTGCCTGTTTTTAAGACGAACCGTTCAACCGATCAGCACCAAATTTTACAGACATGACTGTAGGCCGCCAGAGACCAGAACCTCCCTTTTCAAATTTTTCGGACAAGAAATACGGCAGTAATACCAAAAAAGCCGTTTTAATATAATTCTAATTGCAAACGAACCGTTCATCTAACACGAAAATTGAATAACCTAATTGGTAGAGGAGAAAATTCTCTACAACTTAGCTCCCTTATGTTGTTTTCATATCTCGTATCGTTTGAGACATATTTGCAAAAATATCGGAGATTTGACACCGTCAGTTGATATACGAAAACCAGCCGTTCGGAGATGTCACGTGACATTCCTCGCCCAGAACTCTCTCTGGCATACGCCATCTTGCATTGCATATTTGCTGATTTTTCTATTGTAACTTACACTTTGTCATTTCAACGCGATGGCGCACTGAAGAATTAACAAAAACACATCGTTCTTCGTACGATAAATGATAATCTAGTGTCTACAAATGCCATATTAGCATCAGTTAACAACGGCCATCAATTGTATGAGATTAAAGGACCCATCTTTTGATTGATTGCCGTAGCGTAGTGGGCAAGGCGTTGAACTATTACGCTAAAGGACGGTGGTTTGGAACCCACCACTACCTACATTTTTCCTAAAAGGGTTTCGGACACTCTTATTAATTTTTTATTACTTAGATTATCATTTTGATCCAAAATGTTTGCAAAAACTTATAAAACTACAAATCTAAAGTAGGCTGTAAAAGTCGTCAATGCGATTTTTTTCATAAATATGAAATAAAGAATGTATGTTTGGTGTTATTAGTTCGAAATATTCTTTTGAAATAATTACACCAATAGGATAAATTTAAATGATTTTCTTTTAATGAACATCTTAAAGTATTATAAAGAATAGACAGTGGTGAAACTTTATTAAAAGTGGCTCAAGATTATAACGCCGGGAAAACAACAGGTGTAGACTTGAAAATATGCTGACTTTATTAGCCAACGATTGTCACACAACTTCTCTCCCAAAGCGAAGTCATTTTCCGTCAAGAAGAGTGACACTTTATTTCTCAGTCGAAAGAGCCGCGGTGGAGTAGCCGAGCGATCTAAAGCACCTCGCTGGGGAGCGCGCGGTGGAGGTTCAAAAATGTTCAAATGTTTGTAGAGTTTATGGGACTTAACGACGGTGTCATCAGTCCCTAAACTTACAAACTACTTATGAACTACCTAACACTAAGGACGGCACAAATATCCATGCCCGAGGGGGGATTCGTAACCCCGACCGTAGTGGCCGTGCAGACCGTAACTGGTGCGCCTCAGTCCCCTCGGCCACCGCGGCCGGCTGGTGGAGGTTCGAGGCCTCCCTGGGGCATGTGTGTGTGTGTGTGTGTGTGTGTGTGTGTGTGTCCTTAGGTTAGTTTACCTAGGTTTAAGTAGTTTGTAAGCTACAAATGACGTGATGACCACGTAGTTTGGTCCGATAGATTTACAAACATTTGATATTTTTTAAAAAATGTTATCTGAAATGAATTATTTTATTGAAAAACTAGCTGAACCCCCGCTGCTTCGCATGTGTAGGCTGTTTGGTCTGCACCATTTGTTTCTTTTTCATCCTGATGAAGAAACCATATCTTAAGTTTCGTAGTTATAGCTTGAAATTTGAGTTAACAGCACCAAAATTGTCAAGAAAAAAAAAAGAGTTTCATCCCCTATTTCACCCCCTAATTGATTAATTTTCTGAAAATACCGAAACACGTGTTTTTTTAATTCTGACCAAGAATACATATACGAATTTTAGTGGTTGTAGCTTCAAAATTACCTTATTAGCAAAAGATTTTTGAAAAACATACCCTCTCCAATTTAACCCCCTTGATGGTTGAATTTCCAAAAATACCGAAACACGTACTTTGTAACGTCTAACCAACTACGCAAATATCAGTTTTTGCAGCTCTAGCTTCAAAATTTTATCAATAGCAACGTGTTTTCAAAAAGAATTTTTGATCCTCTATTTAACCCTCTTACTTTTTGAATTTCCAAAAATAGTAAAAATCATGGATTTTTAATCCCGACCAAGATTCCATATCCGAAGTTTCGTAGTTGTAGTTTAAAATTTGATTTAACAGCAACATAATTTTGAAAATCAATTTTTTGCGTCATCTATTTTACCCCCTTATTTGTCGAATTTCAAAAAATGCCGACACACGTGTCTTTTAAATTCAAACCCTGAATTAAAATCCGAAATTTTGTAGTTCTAGCTTCAAAATTGCCTAAATAGCTACGTATTTTCAAAAAACGTTTCATCCCCTAATTCACCCCCTCACGGACGGAATATCGAAAAATCGCTTCTTAAATGACGCCTACAGAGTAAGATCAACACCCTCCACAAATTACAAGTTTCTATCTTCAGTGGTTTGGGCTGGGCGATGATGAGTCAGTCAGTCAGTCAGTCAGTCAATCGGGACACTTCCTTTTATATATAGAGATAATAGCACGACTCGGAGCCCAACAGAGTATACTCGTCACCAGCGTAGCCAGTTTCACCAGGCCTAACTATAAAGTCTAACACCTAGAAGTAGCAGAGATATTATGGCTTGAACAAAAACAATCGCACTTACGTGTTTTACGGCCCACTTTAGATTTGTAGTTTTATAAGTTTGTGCCTACATTTTGGACCAAAATAGTAAACTAAATAATAAAAAAGTAATTAATAAGAGTGTCTGAAACCGTTTTAGGAAAAAAAAATTTAGGTAGTGGATTGTTTCGAACCACCGACCTTTACCGTCGTAGTCCAACGCTTTACCCACTACGCTACGGTTATCAAGCTAAAAATAAGACCTTTATTCTCGTACTATTGATGGCCGTAGTTAACTGATGCTAATATGGCATTTGTAGACACTGGATTATCGTACGAAGAACTATGTGTTTTTGTTAATTCTTCAGTGCGCCATTGCGCACTGAGAACATTGTAGTAATAGTAACATGATGCTAATTTGCACTACCATGTTTCAGGTTTGTGTACTGTGTAATGTGCAAAACCTGAAACATGGTAGTGCAAATTAGCATCATGTTACTACAATGTTCTCAACCAATATCCATGAGAAATGTACAAATACGAACTGGATACTTATATGTAAGTACACTTAGAGCCTTATCACAAATCACTCCACCACATACCATATTTGTTTTATGTATATGTATATGATACCTATGTATGTATAACTGTATGATAAGCACAAAGTAATTAACGTTTTCTTTAAACAGTTGTCTGAATGTAAACACCTGAGGATGGGCACAAGCCCGAAACCGGTAGTGTTCTAATAAACCGCCAAAAATTTTGACTGGTAGCGGATTTTATTTGCACAACCTAAATAGCATTTCGTCCTCTACTATGATTGAATCAAACTGCATTAAGTCCAACATTTGCCTTTATTTTGTTTTATTAACCTATGTTGGCTGCAATGTAAGACTCGTGGACTAAAGCCACAGAATAAGGAGTATACAGAAAGGAAACTCCCGCTGCAGCCTGTCGTCCAAAATTTAGTGCGCATGCGCGGAATCGGCCATCTTGAAAAGCAGTAAACGACTGATCACTCCCTACTCTGTGGCGTGGTAATGCGCTGTCTTTGTTTGTTAACTGTGTATTTTAACAGCCTGAATCGCATAAACGTAAACAAGTATTTGGTACAGTGAAAAGAAAGAACTGTGTGTCAGTAGTTCGAGCTGTTTCGTTTTTATTATGAGCAGCAATAAAAGGTGGCCGATGGTGTTCAGCACATAAGTGCCGTAATAATTCGAATACAAATAAGGATATAAGTTTCTTCACCTTCGCAAAAGATGCTGAGCAGTAAGTGAACGTCGCTATATGTGTAGTGAAAGTTAAATGTTATCAGTTTCGAATGAGAGTAATGTGTGCGTAATTATTAAAAGTAGCCTTGCTTCTTCTCTTGACGATAACTCTCGCTGTTGCTACTGCTGCAGTTCAACAGCATCGAAATGTTGAAGTACATTTATATCTTATAAGTTTAACGTTGCAGCGAATAATATAAAATGAATGACAAAGAATAGTGCGTAAATAGGCAGGTAAAATTTTACTTACGGCATTGGAGGCGTAGTGTGCTTATGTTGGCAACGAATACTCTTCGGATACTCAAACAAATAGATTAAGGGGAATAATTATTTTATACTGTTCCTGCTCTGTGGTTGACAGATTCCTCTATATCCCCTTGTCTGATCAGTAAATTAATGACACTCCTAAAGCAAATACAACTTTTATATATGCCCAGACGTCATTAGTTCTGTGTAATCACGTTGTGCGAATTTATTCGTGTCAAATAAAACCTGGCAGTTGTAAAGTCACTTTCTTGTTTATAACTAATTTCCCACACATAACTCCACGTTATTTGGGATTTTTCTAGACATAAGCACCAAATAAAACGATCATCGATTCCACCGTACATTTTCGTATTTGTATTAAAATTTAGGCCTATTTTTTTTTCGTTGGATTACAATTAGGAGCAAGAAGAGGGCGCAAAATAGCTGAGAGCATAATGAATAGCCGTTTCCTTTCGTAAAAATCGGTGAGATTAGCTGCAGTTCGTAAAAAGTCCATTTCCAGCCAAGGTACTAAGTGGCTATAGTTCCGCGTTTACTGCTTTTCAATATGGCGTCGAGCGCAATGCTTGGTAACATACAGAACAAAGGCGCCGCCTCCAGCTTTCCCTTCTGTATACTCCCTATTCTGTGCTAAAGCGAAACCATTTAACTGACCAACAATGATCAGTTAATATTCGTTTTCAGTATTACGGCATTGTTGTGTATAAACATTTATCGTCTGTTGGGAAGTCAGGCGCAGGGTTGCCAATTTCAGTGGTTTACCACCGAATCTGGTGGTTTTTTAAAGCCGACGGTGGGAAAAAATCTGAGTCAGTGGGAGGTGGGAAAGTTGGTGGATTTTAATGAAATCGTTTTCTATTAAAAAAAAAAAAAAAAAAAAAAGAAAGAAAAGTGATATAATCCTAATTTGAAATTATTAACAAATGTGGGCAGATAAATGACTAGGAAATGTATCACATTATTGGATAAAAAGGAAAATTCTTAAGAGTTCAAAGATATTAACAATGGTATGACTCATTTCTCATTGTTGTAGGCTGTTAGTTCTGTGTGGACTTCTCTAATCTCCACGGAGAGGAAGTTTTGTACTTGCATCACACACTGACATTGTGTTAATGGTATGTATTTGTTGCTACAGCACTTTATCAGATTTTTCTTGTTGTGAAAATGACTGAACATTGCAGACACTTAATATGTGACTGTACTTCCATTCTTAACTTTCTTTTTCTTAGATGTGATTACATTGGAATATAGCTGAAATCTAGATCTTCTGACATAAAATAAAGACAATAGAATGACTGACTCTGACCTCCTTTCGAGACTGGATTAGTTTCTGTTTTCAAGTTCAAATATTTCACAATTTGCTGTCTGTGCCCGACAAGCATTGCAATGGCTCAAAGTAATTATTGTTTGTTTTTATATATAACATCTTTATTGAAGTGCTTTTGAATAAACTAAATGTTTTTGTATTTCCGTCTGCATAGTTGCGTCAATATTTCAAATAAATCGGTCAAGAACAAACGAATAGACAGTTTTTTGCATGGGAACTTGGGAAAGTTTGGTGGTTTTTAGTGGGATTTTACGGTCACTTCGGTGGTTTTTATCATGACTTCGTTGGCAACCCTGGTCAGGCGTAAAATCAGTGTTGTGATAAGATGGAGAGTATTATAGTGAGTGAATGTGTGACTGTTGGAGAGGAAATGAAACGCGGAACGAGAAAACGAATGAAGAGAAAATCAAAAAGGGCAGATTGTGCAACAGAAGTCAACAAAACGCACTTTGTCCATCACTAAAGTGCTCATAGCTTGAAAGTATAAAAAGCAATTTCCTTGTATTAAACACATTTGGATCGAAAGCCCTACCTGAGTATGTGGTGTAAAATTCGGAATAATTAATCGAATACTTTTTTTGCGGTATACGGTTTTTGCTTCTCCTGAAAAATTTCCTTTTTGGGACATAAAATGCGTTTTGAAAAGTAGCTCCTCATCTGTAAAAGTAGATCACTTCGATGAAAAAGTAGATCGCGAAGTTTTTGTGATTGCCTACCCTTGCTCTAGGGGTATCGACTTCTAAATTACGTATGCTGGCAGCTGTTCTTGATACGAATTCTGGAGCATTTGATTCATCTTCTCTGCTGAAGGTGGAACAACTAGCTTATATGCCCGTGCTTCGCAACGGTTGTTAACGAAGGACCTATGTATATCATGGTTTTTTTAGGGTTTCGGACCTAGGTCAGCAAAAACAAAATCCTTGTTGGATCGCTCTGTCAATAAACTCAGTTCTCTTAAAATGTCGAAAACCATGAATATTCATAAAGTTTTTCATACAAAAAGTGAAATTAATGTAACGACCTAAAATCAATGTTAGGTTGTGTTCATCAAGGTAAGACTGCAGTGTCTAATTGTATGTTTGGCGGGAACTTCTCTGAACACTGCTATCGATGAGATGAGAAATAGTAATAATGCGTCGGAATTCTCAATTTTGTTACACATTGCAACAGCAGCGCCGAAATCGGCTGGCAAATTACATTTCTGAAAACGATATTGGATAAGTGCGAATATTGATTTGTAACAGTTTTCACAAATATCTTCTTGAACAAGAATTTGGAATGAATTGTAAGACTGTGTGAATCATGAGACTCTATACGAAAGAGTTTCGCATGAAAGTGCTGGTCATAATGAGATGTGACAACAACGGATGTATCTGATTCGGTAAAATTTTACTTTCTGTCCTGGCGGCCTCGTGTTTTTATGTTGGCAACATCAATAACACGATATAAAATCGTTGCAAAGATGACCGAACCACATAGAGTGTAGATAAATACTGCTGTTCCTGCTATGTGCTTGATTTCACGACAAAATTTTTGCGTGTCACGCGATTGGCTTACGACGATGTCACATGATTCTCGTTATTCAACATTTGTTGCCAACATTATCACAGGAGGTCGCCGGGATATGAGTAGGACTACGTCGCATAGTTTTTCTTGACCCAGCTGTCAAACGATAACACCTTTCACAGCAGAGAGTGTCGCGGCTATATGTATCAGAGATCACTGATTAGCACAGACCAGTGAGCTTACTGCCACAGGCATATCAATATCTATGGCCTGAGAGACATTCATTAATGTATGTCTGTGTTTCCACCACGCTTCCAAGACAGTTATCAATGTTCCACGAGTATTTTTTATCTTTGAGTCTATCTGGATTTTTATCTTTGTTTTGTGTCTCTGTTCATAGTTGGTAATGTGTGGTTGACGTTAACATGTGATCTATTTAAAAAATTGCGTATTTGATATTCCTCGACGTTATTAAAGTATGAAAGGACCATATTGTGTGACGATTGAAAGAATAAACAGATTTTGACTCGTACCGTAAAGTTCGTAAGTCACAGAGTATATAGCTTTTCCTAAGAGTATTTATTGCATATTTTGCGAATTTTTGCTCGTCACACTCACCCACTGCCACGCACCGCGACCAAACTTCCTTACTAACATCATTAGACTAAGGGCTGTCTACCACCACAACCACGAGTGGGTGGCAGTATGTGGTCATGGAGAAATGTCTGTCAGCACGTACACACACAAGCCTTTTATATATAGATATAGATTTTTTTTTTTTTTCGAATTGGTAAAACACCAGTGACGCGTGTAAAATCGTTTGTCTGGACTTGATTTACAGCGCAGTGACAGGTTGTAAATAATATTAGTGTTGACGGCCCACAGCGTTGAAACGTGAATCCACTTAAGTCGTGCAGTGTTGCCTAATGCTCGGCCGGTAGGCGTTGCCCGTACGACGTCGTCTGCGAAGAGTAGCATCACACTAGGGATGGCGGTTATCGCTGAAACCACCTGTTTTCGGTTATACCGGTTCTTTTTATATCCAGTTTAACCGCACTGTAAAAATTGCTCAAGATATCCGGTTTTTTAGGTAACCGGTTTTCGGTTTTTTATTGCTATTATTTCCAGTAGAGTTCGACAGAAACATATTTTGCGGCCGAAACAAAAACCGTAACCGAAATTTCGGTTCTTCTAGTTTCGGCCGAAACCGAAACTTGCGAAATTTAGTTAAAATTTAGGCACATTAACGTTATACGACAAATCACTAGTCTTTCCATATTTTGCAAGATCCCCTCCCAATACTACGCCTTATTGAGTGTGTGTAAGCCTAGCCAGGAGTCCGTAGAAGACGATATACGAAGCATAAGATTTACTGGCCCAGTATTTCCATCCGGCAGTTGCGAATATTGAGCCAACCACTCCATAAGTTGGACTTGTGAGGCAGCGCATACGAATATCTCGTTATATATATATATATGTGTGTGTGTGTGTGTGTGTGTGTGTGTGTGTGTGTGTGTGTGTTTGTGTGTGCGTGTGTGTGTGTGTGTGTGTGTGTGGGTGTGTTTGTTACAGTCAGTAAATGGACTTCAATCAGTGCTGCAGAAGTATTTCGAAAAATAAAGTCACAGTTCCGACTAACATTATGATTCTTGTCAGTGTAAATTTACGCAAATTGAACTAGAAAAGCTGTATACCACATGATCAAAGAATGTTCAAATGGGTGTGAGTTCTTATGAGACGTAACTGCTTAGGTCATCAGTGTCTAGACTTAAAACTACTTAATCTAACTTAAAGTAACTTACTCTAAGGACAACACACCCACCGACGACCGAGGGAGGAGGGAGGACTCGAACCTCCGACTTTAGCAGCCGCGCAGTCCGTAACATGGAGCCTCAGACCGCACGGCTACATAGCGAGGCACCACATGATCAATGTTACCTAAACCCATATTGGTTACTAAAAAAGCCCCTCGCTTTCAAGGAATCGCATTAATAAAACTTGTTAATAACAATATGATAATACATTAAAAGTTAATATTCCAAGCTTACATAATAGGTATATGAATCGAATTTACCTTCTCTTCCAAGAAACATTTTGGATGCTTTCTCCTTAAATGACACAGCATGTTTGTAGTACCTCCACCTGTTTCCAGCTTTTTAAAGCAAATGGAGCATTGTATCTCACTGCTCCTGTACTTCGTGAAGTACTTCCACACTCGGGACGGTGCCATTTAAGACACAACCGATGTCTGGCGACGACAGCAAGGAACTGCCGCATGACCAGACGGAGGCAAGTCTCGTACACTGCCGGTGCACGCGCGTCGTCTAATAGGCCACGCCACACGGCAACAGCTGCATCGATGCCTCAGTAGCTGCACCAGTGCTTAAGTTCTTATGCCACGCGTTTGTTGCGCGTTTCTGGCTGCCGGGATTGTTCTTAAATTATCACTGATCGCTTTTCTTTGTTACTGCAATGACCTAGTATTTCACAGCAGTGTACATTTTAGAAATAGCCCTAAATATTAGGGTTCACTAGTTTGATTTTTTTTAATTATTTACAAAAAACACATTTTGAACCACTACTACAGGAAGTAGTCATACCGGTTTTTTACCCGGTTCTTGGCAATAACTAGAGAAACCGGTTCCGACCAACAGCAAATAAATACCGAAAAGCCGGCCGCGGTGGCCGAGGGGACTGAGGAGCTTCAGTGACGGTCTGCACGGCCACTACGGTCGGGGGTTCAAATCCCCCCCTCGGGCATGGATATTTGTGCCGTCCTTAGTTGTAGGTAGTTCATAAGTAGTTTGTAGGTTTAGGGACTGATGACCCCGCAGATAAGTCCCTTAAGCTTAACAAACATTTCAAATACCGAAAAAACCGGTTATTCAAAACTAAAATACCGGTATCGGTTTTAACCGGTCGGTTTTTCCCATCCCTACATCAAACGTATAGGACTACATATATGCGCTATTGTGGAACATCACTACTGGGATATTATTTACGTACTATCCGTGGAAGGACTGTGCAAGAAAATATACCACGTGTTCGCTCAAATTTCCTTCACGGGTCAAAGCCCACTGTCCAGTCACTCGTTGATCATTCCGGGTCAGTAATAGAAGAAAGCAAACGGAAAGCTGAAGTTCTAAATTTAACCTTTAAGAAATCTTTCACGCAGGAGGACCGCACAAATGTACCATCATTTGATCAACGTACTAATTCCGAAAAGGAGGACATAGCAATAGGTATTTCCGGTGTAGAGAAGCAGCTGAGAGAGCTTAATACGTAAAAGTCTGCTGGTCCGGATGGAATACCAGTTCGGTTTTACAAAGACTATTCTGCGGCATTGGCCCCCTACTTAGCTTGCATTTATCGCTAATCTTTAATTCAGCGCAAAGTTCCTAGTGATTGGAAAAAAGCGCAGGTGACTCCCGTTTATAAGAAAGGGAAGAGAACTGACCCGCACAATTACAGGCCAATATCGTTGACATCAGTTTCATGTAGAATTTTAGAGCATATTCTCAGTTCGAATATAGTAAATTTCCTTGAAACGGAAAAGCTTCTTTCCGTGAATCAGCACGGGTTTAGGAAACATCGTTCATGTGAAACTCAGCTTGCCCTTTTCTCACATGACTTTTTGCGAGCCATGGATGAAGGGCAACAGGCGGATTGCGTTTTTCTCGACTTCGAAAAGGCGTTCGACGCGGTGCCACACTGCAGACTGCTAACGAAGATACGAGCTTATGGAATAGGTTCACAGATTTGTGACTGGCTGGAAGACTTCCTAAGTAATAGAACACAGTACGTTGTTCTCGACGGCGAGTGTTCATCAGAGACGAGTGTATCGTCAGGCGTGCCCCAGGGGAGTGTGATAGGACCGCTATTATTTTCTATCTATATAAATGATCTGATGGTCAGAGTAAGTTGTAATATGCGGCTGTTTGCTGATGATGCTGTGGTGTATGGGAGGGTGTCGTCTGTAACTGACTGTAATAGCATACAGGATGACTTAGACAAAATTTCTAGTTGGTGCAAAGAATGGCAGCTAGCTCTCAATGTAGAAAAATGTAAGGTGATGCACATCAGTAGAAAAAACAATCCCATAATGTTCGAATACAGCATTAGTAGTGAGCTTCTTGATGCTGTTGCGTCGTTCAAATATCTAAGCGTAACATTGCAGAGCGATATGAAATGGAACGAGCATGTAAGGACAGTTGTGAGTAAGGCGAACAGCCGACTTCGGTTTATTGGGAGAATTTTGGGAAGATGTACTTCACCCGTAAAGGGGACCGCGTATAAAACGCTTGTTGACCACGTCTTGAGTATTGCTCAAGTGTTTGGGACCCGCAGCAGATCGGTTTGAAGGAAGACATAGAGGCGGTTCAGAGGCGAGCAGCTAGATTTGTTACCGGTAGGTTCTACAATGCGCGAGTGTCACGGAAATGGTCCGGCAACTCAATTGGGGATCGCTGGAAGAAAGACGACGTTCTTTTCGTGAATTTCTGTTGAGTAAATTTAGAGGGCCGGAATTTGAAGCTGAGTGTAGTACGCTCTTGCTGCCGCCTACTTACATTTCGCGTAAGGATCACAAAGACGAGATAAGGGAAATTAGGGCTCGTACGGAGGGATATAGGCATTTTTTTCCCTCGTTCAATTTGGGAGTGGAATAGGAAAGGAAATGCCTAGTAGTGGTACAGTGTACCCTCCGCCACGCACCTTACGGTGGATTGCGGAGTATGTATGTAGATGTAGATGTAGATGTAGTACTAAAAGATCTGTTGATTTTTGAGTAGAACACATTTGAAAGATATCGAGTGAACTAAAAAAAAAGCGATGACTATCGTGAGCAAGTTAAATGGCAACTATCACGTAGGCAATATCGTGCGAAAACGTAAGGGTGGATGGCTTTGATTAACGAACAGGGGACGTTTAAGAGTACGAATGAAATCATACATTATCACACATGTAAATATAATTAAATTAAAATGACAACAATTTCAGAAAATAAACACTGTTGAATTTTCTTTGAGTTGCTACTACTGGTAATAAACAAATTAACTTGTACCCACAAAATAAGAAAGAGATACTGAAAATAAAGATTATTTCTTAATACGTGTTTCTATTAACATTGATCTAAGTGTAAGTAAAACACAGAGATATTTTACTGATACAAAGACACAGTATTAATTAGAATTATAATTTGACGTTGGTTTGTAATAGGATTTTAGAACATCTACTTTCCTCAAATATTATGAACTATCCCGAAAAGAAAGACCTATTCTCTCATAGTGAACACGGATTAAGAAAGTATCGTTCTTGTGAAACAAAGTTAGCTGTTTAGTCACATGATGTGATGAGTGCTATGGGCAAGGGATGTCAAACAGATTCCGCATTTCTAGATTTCCGGAAGGCTTTTGATACTGTACCCCACAAGAGGCTTCTAATGAAATTGCGTGCTTATGGAATATCTCCCCAATTGTGCGATTGGATTCGTGATTTCCTGTCAGAAAGGACACAGTATGTTGTAACTGACGGTAAGTCATCGAGTAGAACAGAAGTGATTTCTGGCGTTCCACAGGGAAGCGTTACAGGGCCCCTACTGTTCCTTATTTTTATAAACGACTAGCTTATATACCCGTGCTTCGCAACGGTTGTTGAAGGCGGGTTCGTGTGTATCATGCATTTTTAGGGTTCCGGACCTCAGTCAGTGAAATATAATCCTTGTTGGATCGCTCTTTCAATAACTCAGTTGTCCTAGCCAAGATGTCAAATGTAAGTAAAAGTCATTGTCCGAAACGATGTATCCTCACAGAGGTTTTGGTACAAAGGGTGAAACGTGCCAAAATAAGCAAAGAAATGTCATTAAGTATTGAATACACAAAGCGAAATCAGTAACACTATGTTCAATGTTTGTTGGTATTCGTAGACATAAAAAGGTAAAGCAGTCAACAATCCGAAGATTGGTTTGAACAGCACAGGGCTTTACTAGGCATGGTCCTGTTTGGAGGTGGTATGCCGTTGCCTTCCTCCGACCTTCGAACTGACTTACCCAGCCAGTTATAGGGGGACCTACAGTTTAACGTGGGTTCTGAACCACGGTGCTACTCGGTATTTTTCACATGAGCAATACTGCCAGAGGTGAAAGAAGTGGAAAGTGACAGATAAAAATCATAGGACCTAGCGGGGATCGAACCCGCGACCTTTGGATTTGTAGTCTGGCACTCTACCACTGTGCAACCGAGGCGCACATTCGTAGACATAAGATTGCTTAATTCTGTCACAGACGTTCGCTTCCTTGTTCTACTACCCCATACTTATTATACTGCAGCGTTGTTTATCAGTTCTTTTGTGCACTACAGCGCCTCTATCGCTTGTTTGCTGTACTACGCAATCCATACTTCAAGCATAACCTACATCTAGAACAATTTCCCTGATTCCACTTTTATGAAACGAATTCGCTTCATGCAAATCCGTGAAGTAGTTTAGGAGATTAGGTATTTCTAATAGATGAACAGACAGTTGCTGAAAACACGATTGCGCTGTATCTTTTTTCCGTGGTCTGATTTTGATGAAATCATGCCTAAACGTTTCCCCAATCGCAGCTCAAATATCCTGTGTAAACCGCGTGAAAATTCGTCCAGTAGTTTTGAAGATCGAAGCGAACAGCGACAGGCCTACAATTGTAAAATTTTGGAGGAATATATTGATTTGTATAATTGCTGTTTGTCGGTAAAATCTATTGCGAATATGGTTAGTGGTAAAGAAGTAATAGATTAAAACGTGATGCTTGATGGGGCGGTTTTCCATGAACGTTACTCTTTACGGCCTCAAAATCTCATGAACTACATGTCGTACTGTGATGCAATTTCGAACGTACATTCAACTTTCAGTGTGTATTATGACTCCAAAATTTCCTGCGACTTCAATTTGTAGTGTAGAAATTATAAATTGTAACGTTATACCGAATGCCATAGTTTTGCTCCATGAACAGCGGAAAAGTAGTAAGCGAGAAACTTTTTTCCTTTCATCATTTTTTTTGTGTCCCAGCCTCGTCGCCGCTTTTGTGTCTCGTTTCCGTCGTAGGTGTCGGTGGCCGAGTGGAATGAGACCGACACAGGAATAAAGATAGCACGCTGGTGCAGGTACGGAGGGGAGCAGCCAGAAACTATAAACAGTAGAGTAAATTAGAACGAGATATATATTGCACAGAATTTATACAATACTTAACTTTTACATAGTACTGCAGAATGCTGATACATTGATACATAGTTGAGCTAGAGGCCTGCCTAGTGCCTATACGATAGCCAAGTCTTCACTGGTGCCTATCTGATTCCGAAGTGTTAGCTGGTTCCTATCTCAGTCCCAAGTGAACGATGTCGTTCAGTGCTGGCCACGAGCGGAGTTGCAGCAGAAGGCGCTCGTGGCTGACGTGGTAAGAACGCCGCGCCGTGCGTGCATGGCGGCGCGCGGCGAAAGTAGGTGGCGCGCACTTTGTACTTGTGCAACACCACACCCCTCCCCCCCCCCCCCCCAAACCGCCGCGCCGTCGTGGCGTAGGGCTGAGGGCCACGGCGACGGCACTGGGAGGAGGGCCTGGGCGGGGGCGTTAATGGTGGGACGGGCGTCGTAGCTGAGGCTGGGATCGAGACGCCGTCCGCGCCCCGGTATACACCTTGCGATCCGCTGGAAAACCCGCGAAAACCAGCGGAAGGGCGCCCGCCCCTGCCCAGAGGGAGCAGGTCATCTTCTTCTGAGGTGCGTGGCCCAAGCTGGGGGGGGGGGGGGGGGCGCACGGTCCCGGAGTCCCTCTCGGTGACGCTGTCATCTGCGGCGGCTCGCTCGTGGCTGTCGTCGTAAGAACACCGCGCCGTACGTGCATGGCGGCGCGCGGCGAAAGTAGGTGGCGCGCACTTTGTACTTGTGCGACACCATAATTTTATTATGGTTGCCAGTGAGAAAAAGTTTAATAAAGGTTTGAAATTATGTTTAAAGTTTGTTGCAAGCCGCCAAGTACTGTCATTCTCATACAGTGTATTTATGAAGCCTCGTCGCATTATGTAGCAGTTTTTTGCAATTCCTATTGTTCATGACATATCTCCTGAACCATGTGTCGTAGGTGGTTCGTACTCCTACAGCAGTTGTTACCTTACGTACGGAACATGTGTACCAAGTTTGGTTGAAATCGGTCCAGTAGTTTAGGAGGGGATGTGGAACATACATACATACATACATACATACACATACATACACACATGCAGACTATTTTATAAGATGTAAGATTTATGAGACAATCTCGGCCGAGTGCACCAACATCGGTCAAAAGTTAATCGCGGTCAAGTCGGCATTTAACCGTGGTCAACTCAATTTTCTGGTGCACCGACACCGACCAAAGTTAAACGAGGGAGTTGACCGCGGTTAAATTTGACCGCGGCTGACGCCCGGTTTTGTCGAGATGATCAGGGTTATAGGAGTGTGCAGTATCAAGATGGCGGCGCGTTTTGCTGTTTTAGACGGAATTGACAAAGATTTATTTTACCTCAATCATTTAAATCGGGATCAAAACCGGAACGTCGTGATCGTGGAAAGGGGGACTCTTTTGAAGATTACAGTGGCAAAAAGTTCGGAGAAAGATTTTTTTTTGTCCAAGGAAAGTATGGTGGTTGTTAAACCAAATCAATGACAGGTTAGATTTCCTACCGATAGAAATAACCTTATTTCGCCTATGAACAGACTATTGATTACGTTAAGAGCATATGCAACTGGTGCATTTAACATACTTATTGGTGGCAACAGTAACATATATCGCGACGACACATTGCCAGGAAGAGCAGTTCGCCGCGGCATAGTTAATGAATATTTCCAGTAAGGTAACTATTCAAAACGTTTTGAATAAAAAATTACGATATGTTCCGTAACTATGATCGTAAAGCTTTCGTGTTATTAAAACATATTATCTGTATATTTTTGTTACCAGGTGAACATGCGGTGCATGGGAAAGTACGCTGTGAACAACAATGACAGTTGAGTTGATTTGTTCGAAACAATAAATCATAATTTAAGTAATTATATAAATCTGTCTTAGGGTGTTTTTTTTAATAATCATTTCTCTTTGCAATATGACTGAATTCGGTAAAATTTTACGACGCTTCTCGCTGGGCTCCAGTGCTTATGTTGGCAACAGATGAACAAGGAATTGTAGAATTGCGTTAATATTTTTCACAAGCTACAGAGCAAATGTTATTGCTGCTCGTTTCACTCGCAGCAAAATTAATACTGTGCCTGATCTATGGTTGAAAGGTTCTTGTATGTACCCTTGTCCGTTCAGAAGAAAATAATTTTCGTTTTAATAGAAGTTGTCACGAAAAAATATTTATTGGTCATCTTAGTTGCCGTCATTACCATTGATGCCAACATAACCACTGCAGCCTGGCGAGAAGCGTCGTACAATTTTACCGTATTTACAATCTTGTACATACAAATCACGTGGTACTGTCGTCATTCACCAAAGATAGTCGAGAATACACATGTAGGTAAGCTCAACTAACACCGTTGCATCACTTGGGTGCCTTCCATTGCGCTACACGGACTTGATCACGATCAGATGGACGATTGGCTGACGACGGTTTGCAGACCAGAGACGTTTTAACCGCGGTTAACTTTTGACCGTGTTCTCGGAACCCTTGATTATCATGCTTTTTGACGGAGGTTGGTGCACTCAGCCATCTGAGTAGCTCTCTTAGACTTTTCGCGGATGAGCTTTCATTCATCGGCCAGTAAAGTCACCAGAAGATCCAAGGCAACTGGAAAATGATATCTGCATGGTGCAAAAATTGCCAATTGACCCTTAATAATGATAAAAGTGAGGTCATCGATATGACAACTAAAAGAAATTCGTTAAACTTAAGTTACACGATAAATCAGACAAACCTACACATCGTCAATTCTACTAAATACCTCGGAGTAACAATTACGAACAACTTAAATTGGAAAGAACACATAGAAAATGTTGTAGGGAAGGCGAACCACAGACTTCGCTTCGTTGGCAGAACACTTAGAAGATACAACAGTTCTGCTAAGGAAACTGCCTACAATACACTTATGCGTACTATTCTGGAGTATTGCTGCACATTGTGGGATCCACACCAGGTGGGACTGACGGGCGATTTAGAGGAAGATCAGAGAAGGGCAGCTCCTTGTGTATTATACACGATATAGGGGAGAGAGTGCCACGGAAATGATGCACGAGTTGGGGTGGAAATCATTAAAAGAAGGGATAATTTTCTGCGACAAGATCTATTTGCGAAATTTCTCTCAGCAACTTTTTCCTCAGAATACGAACATAAATTGTTACCACCCAGCTACATAGGTAGACATAATGATCGTCGTAAAATAACAGAAATCAGATCGCAAACATTAAGATTTGTGTGTCCCTTTTTCCTGCGAGCTATTAGAGTGGTGTAAAGAAGTGTAAATAAATATCGTAAGAGCGCTTCGATGAACCCTCTGCCAAGCACTTCAATGTCACTTGCATAGTATCCATGTAGGTGCAGATGTATGTAAGATGATAAAAAATAATTTAAAACAAACGGATAAGGTACCGTTCTGAAGCTAGATATAAACGCTTTCGACTATAGCCGGCCGCGGTGGCCGAGAGGACTGAGGCGATCCAGTCACGGTCTGCACGGCCACTACGGTCGGGGGTTCGAATCCCCCCTCGGGCATGGATATTTGTGCCGTCCTTAGTATTAGTTAGTTCATAAGTAGTTTGTAAGCTTAGGGACTGATGACCCCGTAGTTAAGTCCCATAAGTTCTACAAACATTTGAACATTTGAACTTTCGACTATACCGTGCAAATTCCTCTTGAAAATGCAGCAGAGAACATTGCAACAGAGATGTCTTAAACAGGCTACCTTTTACAGCGAACCTTTCATCAGCTCCCTAGGAAAACGCAAGCGTTACTGTAGCGAGACCTTACAACTTCTTCCAGACACGTCTGATGGCTACCCTCATGATGTACAAGAAGAGGGTGAAGGAAAAGAACAACTTGAAGTGGATTACACAGACATTACTTTTGAAGATTCAGACTAAAATTATTGATACAAATGTAACATCAATATTTATATATATATATATATATATATATATATTTACACAAACAAATAAAATTTTATATATTCCAAATTTGTTGTTGTGGTCTTCAGTCCGGAGACTGGTTTGATGCAGCTCTCCACAATACCCTATCCTGAGCAAGCCTCTTCATCTCCACATATGAACGGCAACCCACATCTGTCTGAATCTGCTTACTGTATCCATCTCTTGGTCTTCCTCTGCGATTTTTACCCCACAGACACTTCCCTCCATTGCTAAATTTACGATTCCTCGATGTCTAAGAATGTGTCCTACCAAGCGATCCCTTCTTTCAGTCAAGGTATGCCACAAATTTCTTTTCTCCCCAATTCTGTTCAGTACCTCCTCATTAGTTACGCGACCCACCCACCTAATCTTCAGCATTCTTCTGTAGCACCATATTTCAAAAGCCTCAATCCTCTTCCTGTCCTCACTGTTTATCGTCCATGTCTCACTCCCATACAAGGCAACACTCCATACAAATGCCTTCCGAAAGGACTTTCTTAGGCTTACATCAATATTCAGTGTTAACAAATTTCTCTTTTTCAAGAACGTTTTCCTACCCATTGCCATTCTGCATTTTATATCCTCTGTACTGCGACCATCATTCGTTATGTTACTACCCAAGTAACAAAACTACCTCCTAATTCCTTCAGCATCGCCTGATTTTCTTACACTGCACTCCATTACCCTAGTTTTACTCTTGTTAATGTTCATCTTATATGCACCTTTCAGCACACTGTCCATTCCGTTCAATTGCTCTTCCAAGTCCTTTGCTGTATCTGACAGAATTACTATGTCGTCGTCAAAACGCAATGTTTTTTAATTCTTCACCCTGAACTTCAATTGCTTCACTAAATTTCTCCTTGCTTTCTTTTACAGTTTGCTCAATGTACAAATTGAATAACAGTGGAGAAAGACTACAACCCTGTCTTATCCCCTTTCCAACCACTGCATCCCTTTCATGCCCTTAAACTCTGACAACCCCTAACTTAACTGCATTTTATTTAAACGTATGTATAAATCCATCAACACTTCCTTCTGCATTAAAACAGTGTTAACACAAATTTATAGGTTACATTTACTTTTTGAATTAATACATTACTTTTCGTATGTTTAAAATAAGATACACATTTTGACTATAATAATAAATATATCCTGGTGTAGTCATTTTTAAAATGGAAATAATGCAAGTTAGTTCTTACACTTCAGAAACAGGCATTGGAATTACTCTACTTTTTATTTGTTTTTATTTTATTTATTTATTTTTTGAGCTTTTCAGTCAGTGGAAACAGAAAAGGAATTTCCGAAACTGGTCGTGTACAAACTAATTAGTTCCGTCGATCAGAAAATGAAGAGCATGGCAATAGAACTCTCCGAAATAACAAGGTACCTCTTGCTGAGAGTGTTTCTCAGATATTTGAAATCTGAACTAAAGAAAAAGTGGATTTTATCGAAATATGAGAAGACGTATAGTTCCAGTGATTACTTAAAAAAATTAGTGTGATATTGTGTCAAAACAGATATTTATAGAACAATCCTCTACGTAACGATATATTTGGCTACCTTAATAGAAACTTTTCTGGTATCACATATCCACCAAAATTGATAAGTGTCTCAGCAGTCAACATTGCTATTTTCAAGCTGAATTCCCTGAAATTGTGTAAAGGAATTAGATTAGGTAATGAGACAATAAAAGTAGTAGATGAATTTCGTTATTTGGGTAGCAAGATAACTTCTGATGGCCGAAGTAAAGAAGATATAAAATGTAGAATGGCTATGGGAAGAAAAGCGTTTCTAAAGAAGCGAAAATTGTTAACATCCAATATTAATTTAAATCTTAGGAAGTCCTTTCTGAAAGCATTTGTCTGGAGTGTAGCATTGTATGGCAGTGAAACGTGGACGGTAAGGAGTTCAGATTAAAAGTTGGCCGCGGTGGAGTAGCCGAGCGGTCTAAAGCATCTCGCTGCGGAGCGCGCGGTTGCTCGACGTGGAGGTTCGAGTCCTCCCTGGGGCATGGGTGTGTGTGTGTTTGTCCGTAGGTTAGTTTATGTAGGTTTAAGTAGTTTGTAGGCTACGGACTGATGACCACGCAGTTTGGTCCGATAGATTTACAGACATTTGGACATAAAAAGATCATAGAAGCTTTTGAAATGTGGTGCTACAGACGAATGATGAAAATTAGATGGGTAGATCACGTAACTAATGAGGAGGTGCTTAACCGAATCGGGGAGAAAAGGAGTTTCTGGCATATCCTGACTACAAGAAGGGATAGATTGGTTGGACACATTATGAGACACCAAGGAAATGTCGACTCAGCATTAGATGGAAGAGTGTGGGGTAAAAATCGTAGTGGGAGACTGAGGGACGAATGCAGTAAGCGCCGACCGCGGTGGCCGAGGGGACTAAGGTGCTCCAGTCTGCACGGCCACTACGGTTGGGCGTTCGATTCCCCCCTCGGGCATGGATATTTGGGCCGTCCTAGTTCGTAAGTAGTTCATAAGTAGTTTGTAAGTTTAGAGACTGATGACCACGTAGCTAAGTCCCATAGACTATACAAACATTTGAAACAATACAGTAAGCAGATTAAAAAAAAAAATAATAATAATCAAATGTTTGTAAATCTATCGGACAAAACTGCTTGGTCATCAGTCCGTAGCTTACAAACTATTTAAACCTAGGTAAACTAACTTACGGACGTACACACACATCCATGCCCCAGGGAGGACTCGAACCTCCAAGGCGAGCAACCGCGCGCTCTGCAGCGAGACGCTTTAGACCGCTCGGCTACTCCACCGCGGCAGTAAGCAGATACAAAAGGATGTAGGTTGCCGAACGTATTCTCAGATGAAGAGACTTGCACAGGACAGGGTAGCGTGGAGAGCTGCATCAAACCAGTCTGCGGACTGAAGACCACAACAACAACAACACTACAAATTAGATTAAAAGTGATTCGGAATACTTTAACGTTCAAAAGTATCATAAATAATTTTGTCCAGGATTTCGGTACAAATAGTCCAATGTGGCGAATGTTTCGGGGTAGGGAAGGCCCTCTGACGTTGCTGCGATGTCGCTCGAAGCTGCCGACGGACGCCGCTCACGGCTCAGCGACCGCAAGCAACTCTAACAAGGAGATACAACTTGCTGCTGAGGACGGCGACGTGACTGGTGGCCGAAACGCAAGCGTCGCCGGCGACCGCAAGAGGGGCGGAAGGAGGGGTTTCGTCTTGGCCCCCAGGGCTGCGTGGGGCGTCGTGCCTCTAATTGACACCTCAGCTCCATCAGCCAACGTCACCGTCTTGTACAGTGGACGGCTTCCGACTTGTGCAGCCATTATTCTAACATTTATTTGAGCAGTGTGAGGTAGTTTTGTGTAGTTCGCGAACGAACTAGTTCAGAAGAGCGCTCCCACATGGGAACTGCGCGAACTAGTTCGCAGATCGCTCGCCACTTAGTTCGTCCGCTCCTTTTCCGAACACTGTCGGGTAATAGCTTCCTTCTAATGTTAAATTGACGATTCCTTGATGTCTCATAATGTGTCCTACCAATCTATCCATTCTCTTAGTCAGGATATGCCAGAAACTCCTTTTCTCCCCGATTCGGTTAAGCACCTCCTCATTAGTTACATGATCTACCCATCTAATTCTCATCATTCGTCTGTAGCGCCACATTTCAAAAGCTTCTATCATCTTTTTATCTCAACCCCTTATCGTCCATGTTTCACTCCCATACAATGCTACATTCAAGACAAATGCCTTCAGAAAGGACTTCCTACCATTTAAATTAATATTGGATGTTAACAAGTTTCGCTTCTTTAGAAACGCATCTCTCCCCATAGCCATTCTGCATTTTATATCTCCTGTACTCCGGCCATCAGAAATTATCTTGCTACCCAAATAACAAAATTCATCCACCACTTTTATTGTCTCATTACCTAATCTAATTCTTTCAGCATCGCCTGATTTTCTGACATCGCATTCCATGGAATGGAAGGAGAAATTTGGAGAGAGCATTAAAGTGCAGGGAGAATAAATTTGAAGTGTAAACGCCCATAAACTACTTCATAGCCAACGTTACAGAGGCGTCGGGGATGACTCAGAATGCATTTTTATTTTTTTCTGTCTTTGAGTTCGCACCACGCTACTTTTCACAATTTCAGGTAATTCAACTTGAAAATAGCAATGTTGACTGTTGCGACCTCTGTAATTTGCTGTATCGATTTTGGTCGCTATGTGATAACAGAAAAGTTTCTATTGAAGTAGCCAAATATGTCGTTACGTAGAGGATTGTTCTATAAATATCTGTTTTGACACAATATCACACATTAATATTTTTTAAGTAATCTCTGGAACTATACGTCTTCTCATATTTCGATAAAATCCACTTTTTCTTTAGTTCAGATTTCAAATATCTGAGAACCCATCTCAGCATATGAGGTACCTTGCTATTTCAGAGAGTTTTATTTCCATGCTCTTCATTTTCTGATCTACTGAACTAGCTAAAGATTCTTTAATTAGTTTGTACAAGGCTAGTTTCGGAAATTCCTTTTCTGTTTCCAGTGACTGAAGAGATCAATAAATAAATAAATAAAATAAAAGTAAATAAATAAAAAGTTCAGTAATGCCAATGCCAGTTTCAGAAGTGTAAGAAGTAACTTGCATTACTTCCATTTTAGAAAAGACTGTACAAGGATATATTGATTCCCTTCTTCCAGTTGCCGTCAATCCGAGCTGAGATGCAGCTCAGCTGTAGTTTTAATAGCGGTAGCAAAAGCCAAAACGAGCGGACGAACTAAAAAGAGCGACCTACTTTGCGGCCGAGCTGGAAATAAAATGAGAGCTACCGGTCGCGAACTAAAATATGCGTGATAGGTCGCGAACTAAAAGATGAGCAATAGGTCGCGAACTAAAATATGCGTAATAGGTCGCGAACTAAAAGATGCGTGATAGGTCGCGAACTACAATATGCGCGATAAGACGTGAACTACAATATGCGCGAACTACAATATGCGCGATAGGTCGCGAACAGATTAAAAATCACGTGTTTGCCTTCTGCTGATGAGAGCGTCTGCCTGCTAGATTACTTAGTTCAGTGCTACAAAATTTCTGTTTTGACGTGTTCTGCACTCTGCAATAACTGACTAATACATTCCATAATGCCAAGATATCGAGATAACTCTAAAGTTAAAAGCGAGAAATTATCCACAAACCATTTCTTTTGGTTTTCGTGATATCGTTAGCGGTTCAAGCAGCAAGCGCATGAAGCAGCTAGGTGGGGGAACTTCTCCCTCCACCTGCATGCGCAGACCACGCCGCTCAGCAGTCACTGGGAGCGGACGAACTAAAAGAACGAACTAGTTCGCGGCAGAGCGGATCGCGAACTAGTATGCGGAAGTCTAATGTGAGGACAGTCTTCAATAGTTTCTCATGACGTCAGAAATGGAATGAAAAAGCTTTTATGTATTTATTTATTTTCGTAAAGGACCAAACTGTCGAGATCATCGGTCCCTGCACTTTAGTTTACACAATGCTAATGATGTCGCGTGATACGTGTTCACTGGCTCTCCTTGTGAGCAAAACAGGAAAGCCTGGGGATGTAACTCAAAATGTACACATTATACACAAACTAGATCACATTAAAAAACTAAGTCAATGGAGATGCAGATGTGGCTGGTAAGACCACAGGGTTGGGACAACATACATAAACAATCGAAAATTACAAAGAAACATAGGTAGACAAATCATAAATACAGAACATACATGACATTGAAAATAACGCATAACTGTAAGATTAATTGAAAATGAAAAAACACAAAACATTCCATATGCAACAATAACAGCAAGCGTGAAACAGAAAAAAAATCATTTGATAAGTTGCTGAAGGCAAAGTGAAAATTCAGAATGGCAGAAATGCTCAAAAACACAAATTCATAGAATGACACTTAAACAAACAAAATATATGAAATGTTTCTAGAACCAAGTGAACATAGTTAAAATTACAGTGATAGTATCAGTCTTTCCTTTTCTTAATTTAAAGAAGATAGTTAACAAACCTTACATTTTGTTTTTAAAAAAAATTGCAGATGGAAAAAGTCAGCCCCGCTCTGTGTCAAGGAGCTTCAGTCCTTGACGTTAGTAGCACAATCATAAAAATCATATTTAATGAATAATTTGTTTGCATGGAATTGCTGAGGGCGACCAAATTTGATACGCTCATTAAGAGGATCTTAGCAGGTGAGCTGCATTTTGCACTCTTAGAGCGTTCACTGTTTTGACTGCTCACACCACTTGAACACTCTTTGACGCGCTTTTTGACATTGTTGTCCACTCAACAGTGGAAGAAACATTGTCGTGAAAGAAATTAATAAGTAAATATAATGGATAGTGTGATTCTTCGTTTCGTTCTTCTATCAGATCATTTTATATGCACATTCGAAGTATTTTTTTCGCATGAGAAACGTTTAACGTCGCGGAGACAGCACTTATACGAGTCGTGGCGCGGCCGCTTAATATAGTCGGCAGTGGCCGCAGCGTTGCAATGCGCATGCGCGGCTGAGGTTCAGATTCTCTGCTGAACCCCCTGGAGGCAGCATATGGGCAGCAGGGAGGGGCGAGGGGAAACGACGCTTCTAACACTGGCGTTGGAGCTGGTAGAGACGCCAGCTCCTGGCTACTCGAGCTCTGGCGGTTACGCACGAATGGTGCCGAAGCAAAGGCAATGCGCGGCTGAGGTTCAGATTCTCTGCTGAACCCCCTGGAGGCAGCATATGGGCAGCAGGGAGGGGCGAGGGGAAACGACGCTTCTAACACTGGCGTTGGAGCTGGTAGAGACGCCAGCTCCTGGCTACTCGAGCTCTGGCGGTTACGCACGAATGGTGCCGAAGCAAAGGCAATGCGCGGCTGAGGTTCAGATTCTCTGCTGAACCCCCTGGAGGCAGCATATGGGCAGCAGGGAGGGGCGAGGGGAAACGACGCTTCTAACACTGGCGTTGGAGCTGGTAGAGACGCCAGCTCCTGGCTACTCGAGCTCTGGCGGTTACGCACGAATGGTGCCGAAGCAAAGGCAATGCGCGGCTGAGGTTCAGATTCTCTGCTGAACCTCCTGGAGGCAGCATACGGGCGCTCCCGCGGCAGGGAGGCGCGAGGGGAAACGACGCTTCTAACACTGGCGTTGGAGCTGGTAGAGACGCCAGCTCCTGGCTACTCGAGCTCTGGCGGTTACGCACGAATGGTGCCGAAGCAAAGGCAATGCGTGGCTGAGGTTCAGATTCTCTGCTGAACCCCCTGGAGGCAGCATATGGGCGCTCCCGCGGCAGGGAGGGACGAGGGGAAACGACGCTTCTAACACTGGCGTTGGAGCTGGTAGAGACGCCAGCTCCTGGCTACTCGAGCTCTGGCGGTTACGCACGAATGGTGCCGAAGCAAAGGCAATGCGCGGCTGAGGTTCAGATTCTCTGCTGAACCTCCTGGAGGCAGCATACGGGCGCTCCCGCGGCAGGGAGGCGCGAGGGGAAACGACGCTTCTAACACTGGCGTTGGAGCTGGTAGAGACGCCAGCTCCTGGCTACTCGAGCTCTGGCGGTTACGCACGAATGGTGCCGAAGCAAAGGCAATGCGCGGCTGAGGTTCAGATTCTCTGCTGAACCTCCTGGAGGCAGCATACGGGCGCTCCCGCGGCAGGGAGGCGCGAGGGGAAACGACGCTTCTAACACTGGCGTTGGAGCTGGTAGAGACGCCAGCTCCTGGCTACTCGAGCTCTGGCGGTTACGCACGAATGGTGCCGAAGCAAAGGCAATGCGCGGCTGAGGTTCAGATTCTCTGCTGAACCCCCTGGAGGCAGCATATGGGCAGCAGGGAGGGGCGAGGGGAAACGACGCTTCTAACACTGGCGTTGGAGCTGGTAGAGACGCCAGCTCCTGGCTACTCGAGCTCTGGCGGTTACGCACGAATGGTGCCGAAGCAAAGGCAATGCGCGGCTGAGGTTCAGATTCTCTGCTGAACCTCCTGGAGGCAGCATACGGGCGCTCCCGCGGCAGGGAGGCGCGAGGGGAAACGACGCTTCTAACACTGGCGTTGGAGCTGGTAGAGACGCCAGCTCCTGGCTACTCGAGCTCTGGCGGTTACGCACGAATGGTGCCGAAGCAAAGGCAATGCGCGGCTGAGGTTCAGATTCTCTGCTGAACCCCCTGGAGGCAGCATATGGGCAGCAGGGAGGGGCGAGGGGAAACGACGCTTCTAACACTGGCGTTGGAGCTGGTAGAGACGCCAGCTCCTGGCTACTCGAGCTCTGGCGGTTACGCACGAATGGTGCCGAAGCAAAGGCAATGCGCGGCTGAGGTTCAGATTCTCTGCTGAACCTCCTGGAGGCAGCATACGGGCGCTCCCGCGGCAGGGAGGCGCGAGGGGAAACGACGCTTCTAACACTGGCGTTGGAGCTGGTAGAGACGCCAGCTCCTGGCTACTCGAGCTCTGGCGGTTACGCACGAATGGTGCCGAAGCAAAGGCAATGCGTGGCTGAGGTTCAGATTCTCTGCTGAACCCCCTGGAGGCAGCATATGGGCGCTCCCGCGGCAGGGAGGGACGAGGGGAAACGACGCTTCTAACACTGGCGTTGGAGCTGGTAGAGACGCCAGCTCCTGGCTACTCGAGCTCTGGCGGTTACGCACGAATGGTGCCGAAGCAAAGGCAATGCGCGGCTGAGGTTCAGATTCTCTGCTGAACCTCCTGGAGGCAGCATACGGGCGCTCCCGCGGCAGGGAGGCGCGAGGGGAAACGACGCTTCTAACACTGGCGTTGGAGCTGGTAGAGACGCCAGCTCCTGGCTACTCGAGCTCTGGCGGTTACGCACGAATGGTGCCGAAGCAAAGGCAATGCGCGGCTGAGGTTCAGATTCTCTGCTGAACCTCCTGGAGGCAGCATACGGGCGCTCCCGCGGCAGGGAGGCGCGAGGGGAAACGACGCTTCTAACACTGGCGTTGGAGCTGGTAGAGACGCCAGCTCCTGGCTACTCGAGCTCTGGCGGTTACGCACGAATGGTGCCGAAGCAAAGGCAATGCGCGGCTGAGGTTCAGATTCTCTGCTGAACCCCCTGGAGGCAGCATATGGGCAGCAGGGAGGGGCGAGGGGAAACGACGCTTCTAACACTGGCGTTGGAGCTGGTAGAGACGCCAGCTCCTGGCTACTCGAGCTCTGGCGGTTACGCACGAATGGTGCCGAAGCAAAGGCAATGCGCGGCTGAGGTTCAGATTCTCTGCTGAACCTCCTGGAGGCAGCATACGGGCGCTCCCGCGGCAGGGAGGCGCGAGGGGAAACGACGCTTCTAACACTGGCGTTGGAGCTGGTAGAGACGCCAGCTCCTGGCTACTCGAGCTCTGGCGGTTACGCACGAATGGTGCCGAAGCAAAGGCAATGCGCGGCTGAGGTTCAGATTCTCTGCTGAACCCCCTGGAGGCAGCATATGGGCGCTCCCGCGGCAGGGAGGGACGAGGGGAAACGACGCTTCTAACACTGGCGTTGGAGCTGGTAGAGACGCCAGCTGCTGGCTACTCGAGCTCTGGCGGTTACGCACGAATGGTGCCGAAGCAAAGGCAATGCGCGGCTGAGGTTCAGATTCTCTGCTGAACCTCCTGGAGGCAGCATACGGGCGCTCCCGCGGCAGGGAGGCGCGAGGGGAAACGACGCTTCTAACACTGGCGTTGGAGCTGGTAGAGACGCCAGCTCCTGGCTACTCGAGCTCTGGCGGTTACGCACGAATGGTGCCGAAGCAAAGGCAATGCGCGGCTGAGGTTCAGATTCTCTGCTGAACCTCCTGGAGGCAGCATACGGGCGCTCCCGTGGCAGGGAGGCGCGAGGGGAAACGACGCTTCTAACACTGGCGTTGGAGCTGGTAGAGACGCCAGCTCCTGGCTACTCGAGCTCTGGCGGTTACGCACGAATGGTGCCGAAGCAAAGGCAATGCGCGGCTGAGGTTCAGATTCTCTGCTGAACCTCCTGGAGGCAGCATACGGGCGCTCCCGCGGCAGGGAGGCGCGAGGGGAAACGACGCTTCTAACACTGGCTTTGGAGCTGGTAGAGACGCCAGCTCCTGGCTACTCGAGCTCTGGCGGTTACGCACGAATGGTGACGAAGCAAAGGCAAATGGAGCCACTGCGCACCTCGCCTTGCGCATGCGCAAAATCCTCAATAAAGACGACAACTGCCCTTCATATTTGTTTTTGGAGCGTTGAAGATTCAATAAAAACACGGCATATTTGATGTATCTTATAACTATAAATTAAAGATGTATCAACTAACACAAGATTCGGTCATGTATAGCAATAAAGCCTCTACTCTCCACCTAGCTAGCATAGCCGTGTGGTTAGCAGGGTCGCGCTGCGCCGTCTAAGGGAGTGGGTTCGAGTCTAACTACAGGCAATATTTTTAAAATCTAATCTACCTTTTAGGAGATAAGGGAACAACAATGACTTTTTATTGTGTCAGATATCTTTGGACGTTTTAGCAAATATGCCGCGATTTTGAGAGTAGATGACATTTATTCTCTTCGTTGTAATAAATACTTAACTATATGAAAAGATGTGGGGGAGAACAGCCCTTGCATATGCTCAGGTTAGGGGCGGGTATCTTGTCTCTTCTTCGTAAAAGATTCATTTCGTTACTGTCACTTAACTGTGTAATCAGTTACTTACTGTGTGTTAGTGTTCATGTGCATGTTCATGTGTTCTTGGTGTTTATTTTTAAAGAAAAATAAACGACGTTCAGTATCTATTAGAAACAAATTACTCAGCTTTAAGATTGGAACATATGTTTTTGGGATCCCTACCAGATCGGTTTAAAATAGTGAAACATGTCTGTACAAATTCAATAATATTGTTCCGCGTGTCTTGAATCGATATTTGGATGTAAAATGTTATATGAACTTCTTGGAGTAACTACGTCTATGGGTTACTCTGTTGCGTAACATCTCTGTCAAAGACTACGTATGTGAGTAGCAGCTGAAAAGAAAAAGACAGTCGGTGTGTAGCTCTGGTATAGATCGGACGTGCTTTGGTTAGCTGCTTTTGTACGAGCTGATGGAATAATTCTGAAATCTGATTTTCGCAGACACAGTTCTGTCTTTATAAGATTTTGTATCGTTCAGATATGTATCAGTCTGAGAAGATTTAGTTGTTCTTAGATCACAAGGTAATGCAATCATTATTGTTAATAATAATTGAGATAGTTGAACCTCTTTACCTGTTTCACTTTTGTAGTTAGAAAGCTAACCTTCTTCCTTTAATTGAAAGTTATTGGCTATTAAAATCAATATTGACTAAGCTCAGTTTTGTTAACATATTTCTTTATTGGTGTCACGTTTAATAATAATAATAATAATAGTGATTGTTGTGCAATAATACACAGATGAACAAGATACAAAGTTTCTGCAATCAGTCAGTCAGCGAAACAAATTCTTGCAGCTGCATTATTACAAAGTGGTTTGTGTTTTTCCAGATTTCTGTCGCAGTCAAATTTATACTGTAGTCAGTGAGCCTTATGCACACTACGTATTCTTCTTGCTGTGTTAAAATTATCCGTTGCGCTTTCAATCAGTTTAAACCCACTGTTTCCTAATTAACTGTGCAGGTATTAATATTACGACCACAACTAAACAGAATTATACTGTTAATGAATTGAAAATGTGTTCAACTAATCTTTAATCAGCTTGATTGGAAAGTTAGTTATCGCGAGTGTTAACTACCAGCTGATGACAATTATTAGTGCTGCATTCAACACCAGATTAGTTTAGAATGTGTAGCTTTTGAAACAGACCTCCATCAGCTAGTTCGCTATTGCCAAATCCTTGTAGCGACCCTGTTTTTCCAATCAATAGAACAGCCTTACCTTTATTCCACCAAACAACATACCAGTTTTAAGAGGAGACAGAAGCAATTCAGAGGCTACGACTCTTACGTAGCATTGCAAAACTCCCAAGGCTAACACCAAGTGACGACGTTTACGAAATCACTAGAATATTGAACCACTACAAGACAGACTTAGCAAGCTGAGAGCAAGGTACGGATGACATATACTGACGAAACGAGCTGACATGGAAGACCTACTAGCTACACGACCGAGACTTACGAGAAGACCAAGATTCAAGTACATACACCCAGCGCGTACAGTGGCGCTAAACACCTCCTCGAAATTCCCAGAGCTAGCCCAGCTATGGAACTCGTGACTGGAAATCTCCCCACACTACATCACCTCACAAACGTCAAAACAGACACAATCGATAGGACCTACACACACACACACACACACACACACACACACACACACACACTCACACAATCTCATACATACACATAAATTCCAAACACCCAAACACTAACAACACCCACCCAAAACATCCACTCTCCTCTAAAATGCCTCAACACCCAGCGACTAACAGACCGTAAAGCACTATAAATTATTGTAAATACCCTCCTCTCTTCTTCTCTTGGAACCCTTCAAAATTCAAATCCCTTGTAAATATTTGGAATTCTCACAATATAACAATGTAACCAAATCATATCATAACATATACAAGTCAGAAATCTATGTAATTCTCTCGCTTTACTTTGCTATTGTTGTTATGGTCTTCAGTCCGGAGACTGGTTTGATGCAGCTCTCCACCCTACTCTATCCTGAGCGAGCCTTTTCATCTCCTCTTAAGAACGGCAACCCACATCCACTTGAATCTGCTTACTATACGCGTCTCTTGGTCTCCCTCTGCGATTTTTACCCCACACACTTCCCTCCAATGCTAAATTTACTATTCCTCGATGTCTAAGAATGTGTCCTACCAAGCGATCCCTTCTTTTAGTCAGGGTGTGCCAAAAATTCCTTTTCTCACCAATTCTGTTAAGTACATCTTCATTAGTTACGCGATCCACCCACCTAATCTTCAGCATTCTTCTGGAGCACCACATTTCAAAAGCCTCTATTCTCTTCCTGTCCGCACTGCTTATCGTCCATGTTTCACTCCCGTACAAGGCAACACTCCACACAAATGCCTTCAGAAAAGACTTTCTTACCCTTAAATTAATATTCGATGTTAGCAAATTTCTCTTTCTCAAAAATGCTTTTCTTCCCATTGCCATTCTGCATTTTATATCCTCTGTACTTCGACCATTGTATGTTATTTTACTACCCAAGTAACAAAACTCATCTACCACTTTCATTGTTTCGTTACCTAATCTAATTCCTTCAGCATCGCCTGATTTTCTAAGACCGCATTCCATTATTTTTGTTTTGCTCTTGTTAATGTTCATTTTATACGCCCTCTTCAACACACTGTCCATTCCATTCAACTGCTCTTCCAGGTCCTTTGCTGTCTCTGACAGAATTACAATGTCATCAGCAAAACGCAGTGTTTTTATTTCTTCCCCCTGAACTTTAATCCCTATTCCAAATTTTTCCTTGCTTTTCTTCACTGCCTGCTCGATTTACAAATTGAGTAATATCGGAGAAAGGCTACAACCCTGTCTTACTCCCTTCCCAACTGATGTTTCCCTTTCATGCCCTTCGAATCTAATAACTGCGGTCTAGCTTTTGAATAAGTTGTAAATAACTCTCTCTGTATTTTATCCCTGCCGACTTCATAATTTGAAAGAGTGTATTCCAGTCAACATTGTCAAACGCTGTCTCCGAATCTACAAAAGCTAAAAATGTAAGTTAGCCTTTCCTTAATCTATATTCTAAGATAAGACGTAAAGTGAGTATTCCCTTCCGGGTTCCTACGTTCCTCCTGAATCCAAACTGATCTTCCCTGAGGTCAGGTTGTACAAGCTTTTCCATTCTCCTGTAGGTAACTCGTGTTAAAATTTTGCACCCATGACTAATTTCTATATATGTTTTTACCTAATAGCATGTATCGTACCTTAATAAAATCCTTTGTCACTTTTCTTTTCCAATCTATTTTATCTAAAAAAAAAAATTAGATCTGAGACAGGCAGCTGGGCTTACTATTGTTAGGTTCGATCAGTGCTTGACTGATACTGACAAGCTTCAGCAACACAAATGGGAGGTATGCTAGAGGGGGTGTGCGAAGTCCTTTTCGAGAAACAGTGTTCATGAAATTCAGAGGGCCGAAATTTGAAGCCCACCACAGAACAAATCTACTACCGGCAACTTACATTTCACATAAAGAGCACATAGGTAAGACAACAGAAATTACTGCTCTACACAGGCATTCTGGCAGTCGTTTTCACCTCGTTCTGTCTCGGAGTGGCAGAGAAGAGATGAATAGCAGTTGAACGAGGACCCTCCGCTACACACTTTGCTTTCGATCGGGGAGTACTTATGTAGATGTGTCGTGACTTCTGTCGCCTCAGTGTAAGGTGAAGGTGAAGTTTGGAGGCTTGTAGAGCTTTTCGCGGCTTTTGTCGTGTTCCTGGCGGGAGCAGCTTGGGGTGACAACACACAGTGGAGTCCTCAGGGAGAGGAGAAGTGGACAGGAGGCGGCGAACGTCAAAGCGGCTACTTAACGGGATTACGCCGAGGTGTGAGGGGGGTAGTGGAGGCAGGGCTGAGAGAAAGGGGGGTTGGAAGCAGGCGCGTGCTGGAGACAGAGGTGTGAAGGCGGTAGCCTAGGGAGGGGGAGGAGGCATTGGTCAAAGGGACGGCCTTAGGCAGGAAGCAGCCACTGTGTGTTTGTGCTGTCTGGGGTGCCGCCTGTGGAACCGAGGAAAGGCCCGGAAGTCAGCAACAGAGACAGAAGGAGCTGACGGCGAGGTCTGTCTTTTCTAAAGTTCTGCTCCGTACTCAGCAGATACATGTGGAACTATAGTCGCCGTCACGAAGGAAGGTGGCACAGTTTTCTGCCGTTCTGTGCATCGCCCTCCACTCATTCATTTCATTTCCGTGTCCAGATCAAGTTTTGTTTTTCCAGTAGTTAGCCACCGCCACGGCTTTGTCATCGGCTTGCAGCAGGTCACTGGAACTGCAGGGCTGCGGCAATAGTAAGCATGTAAGCAGACGTGCATCGTCCTGAACCTCTCCGCATTCACAGAGAGCATCGCCGTCGTTAGTCGGCAGGCCCCACCTGCGCAGATTAGTTTCACATCTGGGTACACCGGCCCTCATCCTGTGTAGGGTTCTCCAAACTTAATGGGAACCAGTTCTAAACTCCCGTGAATACGCGCATGCACACTGGGCAGTGCTAACTCGCGCATGTGCAGAAGGGGATACTGCAGGAAGCTTTCTGCTTGTTATTTGTGTATGACATTCGTAGTTACAACTGATTTGTGATTTCAGACTTCCGTGTTGCGGTTTCTTCCCGCTTTTTCAGTTAGTAAATTGTCATAAATACATTAATTAAACAAGAAACATGTTTGCCAGCAGACCTTTATACTAGGTGTTTAAGAAAATGCGTTTTTTACATTGGTTGCTTCATACTTATAGAAATGAAATGGAACAGCGAGCCGTTGAGACATTATTCAGGCGTACTGGGATGAAAGTTGTTTGTATAACCCACACGATCCCTTTGTCATAAGTTACGTCAGCAATTGTTTACTACTCAATGATATGCGTACAACTTTACAAACAGCAGCTTTTCAAAATAGGTCACGTTCTTCCTCACGAAGTTCCAAATTTGTTGCGGATTTCCGGGACTCAGTTCTTTTATTACCTGTAAGTATATTCCCCTACCTTCCTTCTTTCCAGCCACAGTCGAACCAAACGTCTGGTTCTTGTCATTATTGTGTCCTTTGTGCGAAACCCTACATAAATGTAAATTTAGACAGAATATATATTTTCAACCTAGTGCCGTAATATAAAGCTGTCGCGCGGTCTGAGGCTCTTTGTCACGAATTGCGCGGCCGCTCCCGCCGAAGTTAACGAGTCCTCCATCAGGCATTTGTGTGCATGTTGTCATCGGCGTAAGTCTAGGAGCCGATAACCTAAGTACTTTGGCCATTACCTACACAAACGTAGAACTCTTATATAAAACGAAAGTGTTGAGTCTGTAATTCAAAGCAATAGTGACTCAATTCTGTGCTAACTAAATAAGAAAAAAAGAAATACTTAATAAAAATGACAACTTCACATTAAATAGGAACCGTAAGCTCACATAAATTATTTAATGAATGAGGTTCCAGGAAATCACAGCTTCCCTCTGGTTCTTGTGCGGTATGAATGAACGATTAGATGAGCTCTGTTTTCTTCGTGTTTCATGCACGTTATTGCTGTCTATTGCGCATGCGCGGATTCGCGCGAAGAAGTATCCGCCGTGCATCGTGTAATAGGTTTACGTGAAGCAGTACATTGTTCCAGATAATCACACTTGTGGCGCTGGTGCATAGGCGTATGCCTCAGGTGTATCATGTAATACGGCTTTAAAGTTCTGCTCCGTACTCAGCAGATAAACGTGAAACTATAGTCGGCGTCACGTAGGAAGGCGGCACAGTTTACTGCCGT
This sequence comes from Locusta migratoria, assembly GCA_026315105.1. NCBI lineage: Eukaryota > Metazoa > Arthropoda > Insecta > Orthoptera > Acrididae > Locusta > Locusta migratoria. The sequence continues at coordinate 14,553,652 of CM048754.1, forward strand.
TCTGCGGATCCCCCTCCACTACCCCACTGGCAGCCAGTAACGTTCACTCTGTAGGCTAGACTTGGACATAATAGATCGCCATTTTCTGGTAAGTTAATAATTTTCTGCTTTCTCTGATGCACACTAGACTGAATGCTGAGGGCACTAGGCACTAACTAGTACTTTTGCCTGTCGACAAAATGGTCAATCAGCTGTATACGTGCATTACAGAACGCCCAGAACTGTATTAAAACATTTTTTTTTCTTTTGTGTCCAAGTTACACCCCTGAGCTCAAGTAACCTCAGTTTACGGTACCTCTTTCTATTTAGAATAAAAGTTTCTGTTCCATAAAGACACCCAGGCTCTTCACTGTATAAGCGTATGGATTTCCGAATATGTTTGAGGAACTTTCTTGAAAATGTGAATGACGCTTGCTTTTCTCAAACCGGTAGGTTCATTCTAGAGTCGTATGGTACACCTGTCTGTCTCTCTCCCACCAAGCTTTCTGGACTTGCGCATAATAGTTCGCGATTGTGAGCGCTCACTTTAGTTCGCGGCTGAGCCGCGAACTAGTTCGTTCTTTTAGTTCCTGCGCTCCCAGTGACGGCCGAGCGGGGTGGTCTGCGCATGCAGGTGGAGGGAGAAGTTCCCCCACCTAGCTGCTTCATGCGCTTGCTGCTTGAGCCGCTAACGATATCACGCAAACCAAAAGAAACAGTTTGTGGATAATTTCTCGCGTTTAAGTTTACAGTTATCTCTATATCTTGGCATTATGAAATTTATTAGTCAGATATTGCAGAGTGCAGAATGCTTCAAAGCAGAAATTTTGTAGCACTGAACTATGTAATCTAGCAAGCAGACGCTAACCTCGAAATGGCTCTCATCAGCAGAAGGCAAACACGTGATTTTTAATTCTGCTGCGCGCCCTCTCGCTATTGCCCGTCGGTCTTCGGAAAAGAATCCAACAAACTATGAAGCGAGATACGTTTGGCATAAATGTTCGCGACCGTTCGCGCATATTTTAGTTCGCGACCGGTAGCTCTCCTTTTAGTTCGCCGCTCGGCCGCGAGGGGACTGCGCATCCCTCTCCACCATGGTTGGTAGAAACACGGTAGGGGTCAATTGGCCGGCCGCGGTGACTGAGGCGCTCCAGTGACGGTCTGCACGGCCACTACGGTCGGGGGTTCGAATCCCCCCTCGGGCAAGGATATTTGTGCCCTCCTTAGTTGTAAGTAGTTGATAAGTATCCAGAATGAAACTTCACTCTGCAGCGGAGTGGCGCTGATATGAAACTTCCTGGCAGATTAAAATTGTGTGCCGGAACCGGGACTCGAACCTGGGACCATTGCCTTTCGCGGGCAAGCGCACTACCGACTGTGCTATCCGGACACGACTCACGATGCCGCCTCACAACATTACTTCCGCTAGTACCTCGCCTCCTACTTTCCAAACTTCGCAGTGCGCTTGCCCGCGAAAGGCAAAGGTCCCAGGTTCGAGTCCCGGTTCCGGCACACAATTTTAATCTGCCAGGAAGGTTCAGTTGACAAGTAGCTTGTAAGTTTAGAGACTGATGACCCCGTAGTTAAGTCGCATAGACTCTACAAACATTTGAACATTTTAGGGGTGACGTGCAGGCAGGCTGTGAGTGATGACGTCAGAGCGCACCTTAGCCGTATAGGCGCACGGCGCACAACAAGCATAACTCATGCACAGGTTTCATTGTGTTCGAGTTTATCTATGTTTTCGCGTATTATCATCACTGTTACAATTATCAATCTCTATATTAGTGAGACTACTTGTTATGGTCGGTGAAATGCTAGTTTAAAGCCTCCAAAGGACGTCAACCCTTTCACCATATCGGAGGACGCAACTTTTTTTTTTCCTTTTTTTTCCTGTGTAAAGAGGCTTCCACAGGCTTAGGCCACACAGACCTGAGATACGGAGAAAACCACGATAATGTAATATTAAACTCTATTAATGTGTTTCCGTTTTGTACTCGTGAAAGTTACCTCACAACTTTTTTCATTTTTTTTCAGTTTTTGTCTTTGTACGCTCTGAGTTCGCTTATTACTTTTGCGATTTTTTGTTGTTGTTGTCAGATTTAATTCTGATGAAGGTGTGTGTCCTTACGAAACACATTACGGCAAGGTCCTCCATTCCTGCATACTTCACATTTATAATATCCTCCAGCCTTCCAAATACATTAGGCCTACGGTCAATGTAACTGCCGTGGAATTGTTGAAATTCTCGTTTCCATTTCCAAAACGAATTCCATTAAATTTTCAGTTGGCTTTATTAAGGATCCCCTTGAAATTTTTTGAAGCCAGTTCTTTACTGAAACATTTGCACGATCAGTCATTTTACCGAACAAATGTGCTAATTCAGGGTGTTTTCTGTAAGCAACATATCCTGCAATCGTCTCTAACAGCTAAACATTTTCCTTTAAATTTTCAACATTTTCCCCTTCGTATGCGACGCAATTCTCAAAAATTTCTGCCATCTCTGAAAGCCGAAAAATGTATCGAACAGATACGAGCATAAACAACTGTAAACGAATCTGCAGGTTTGCGTGTATTTATCCACCTTCTTTTCATCTCACTGTGTTTAGGAAACACGTCAAACATAATTCCTAACTTCCTCGCTTTTTCTACTGTGGTTAGTACGACTGGCGATTGCACAGCAAACCATTTTTTTCCACTTAAAGGTTTACTGTTAAAAACACTCTGAGTACAGTGATAATTACGAGAAAGCTCTCAATCTACAGTCACTAAAAACAATTCACACTGACCCAAAACCCGTGTTGTCACTCGTAAACGCAACCGATACATCACGCACAACGTAAGTTGGCTCGCTACTGAGCGCTGCGGGGTGCGCCGTGACGTCATCGGCGCGGCTGGCTACTGCGCATCCACCTCGTGATCCCTACTGTGTTTCTACCAACCGTGCCCTCCACTACCCCACTGGCAGCCAGTAACGTTCACTCTGTAGGCTAGACTTGCGCATAATAGTTCGCGATTGGGCACGCTCACTTTAGTTCGCGGCTCTGCCGCGAACTAGTTCGTTCTTTTAGTTCGTCCGCTCCCAGTGACGGCCGAGCGGCGTGGTCTGCGCGTGCAGGTGTAGGAAGAAGTTCCCCCACCTAGCTGCTTCATGCGCTTGCTGCTTGAGCCGCTAACGATATCACGCAGACCAAAAGAAACAGTTTGAGGATAATTTTCTCGCGCTTAAGTTTAGAGTTATCTCTATATCTCGGCATTAAGGAATTTATTAGTCAGATATTGCAGAGTGCAGAATACTTCAAAGCAGAAATTTTGTAGCACTGAACTGTGTAATCTAGCAGGCAGACGTTAACCTCGAAATGGCTCTCATCAGCAGAAGGCAAACACGTGATTTCTAATTCTGTTCGCGACCTATCGCGCATATTTTAGTTCGGGACCCATCACGCATATTTTAGTTCGTGACCTATCCCGCGTCTTTTAGTTCGTGACCTATCTCGCATATTTTAGTTCGTAACCTATCGCACATATTTTAGTTTCAATCCTATCTCGCATATTTTAGTTCGCGACCTATCGCGTTATTTAGTTTTCGACCTAACACGCATATTTTAGTTCGCAACCTATCTCGCATATTTTAGTTCGCGACCTATCCCGCATAGTATAGTTCGTGACCTATCGTACATATTTTAGTTTCAATCCTATCGCGCATATTTTAGTTTGATACCTATCGCGCATTTTTTAGTTTGCTACCTATCGCGCATTTTTTAGTTTGCTACCTATTGCGCATTTTTTAGTTTGCTACCTATTGCGCATTTTTTAGTTTGCTACCTATCGCGCATTTTTTAGTTTGCTACCTATTCCCCATATTTTATTTCGCGACCGGTAGCTCTCCTTTTAGTTCGCAGCCCGGCCGCGAAGTAGGTCGCTCTTTTTAGTTCGTCCGCCAGTTTTGGCTTTCGCTACCGCTACTAAAACTACAGCTGAGCTGCATCTCAGCTCGAAATGACGGCAACTGGCAGAAGGGAATCACGCGATTCTGCGCGCTCTTGCGTCCTCTCGCTGTTCCCCGTCAGTCTTCGGAAAAGGAGCTGACGAACTAAGAGCCGAGGGATCTCCGAACTAGTTCGCCTATGGCAGCGCTCTTCCGAACTACGTCGTTCGCGAACTACACAAGACTACTGTAGATCGCGTGTCTGGCCTTGAGTTGCACAGTGTTTCTCCACTGTTGGTGGGCGACAGTAGCTCCTCCCCTCCCCTCCCCTCCCCTCCCCTCCATGCTTCCCCTATCGCTCCGCCTCTACGCGCGGAAACGCCTTCCTACATGATGCCAACTATAGTAGAAGTTGCCAGGGTGCAACATACTGGGCTGGGGAAGAGGGTCTGTAGACTCAGGCGAAAATGTCAGGGTAAAGCGATATGCATCGTTACAGATGAAATCAGTATTGTGTATCTGTGTTTATAAAAACGCATGTGTGAATGTGTGTATGTATCTAAAAGGATGGGGTCCCTCCACGCCCGCATAGATGTGGTGACCAACTCGGAAAGTTCTACTGTCACCTCCGTGTTTGTTAGTTTTGCTATGGTGGATCACGGGATGTGGGAGCCACAATGTTATCCACACATGTGGGCACGATCACCCATTAAGTCTTTCAGTCTTGGTGGTTAGTGTTACTAACCACCTCTTTTCGATCACGGTACTTCTATTCCACGCCATCTAGCAATAAACGGTTGATTCCGGGTACATTGCATGAATGTCAGTGCATACCAGCTGCATTGAATATAGCGCTAACGTACCTTGTCTCGAGCGTCTGATAAAAACATCAAGACAACGGCTACGTAACATGTTTTCTGTAATGTATTTTATTGAACGTTTTTTCATAGACTTACTTTATGTGTGTTGGCATGCAGGTACTGTTACTTTTGTGTTTTCAGTGAGTAGTTACAAAGGGAATGTGGTGGTTTGGACAATATTTGTTTGAAGACATCCCTTCAGGTAACGAGAGCATTTGTAGCTCTGACGATGACGAAGAAGAGGCAGCAAATCAGCCAAATCCGATGGTGTCAGGTGATTTGAGTGGAGTTCAAAGAGCTCCTGACGACAGTTATGATTATGATGATGACCTCCCTTTGTCTAGCCGGCTACAACGGACGCCTGATTCTACAGAGTCTAATAATGTACGTGCAAACATGACGGTTATGACTGCTCCAAAATGGACGAAGGATTATAGAATGGATATGCCTGGAGTTTTTTCTGAAAGAATGGGTGTGTCAGCACTAAAATATCTCCCGTGCGTACTATATGACAGTGTAGTATATGTAAAGTGCCTCTTTGCTTACGCAAAGATAAAGATTTGTTTTGCAGATTTTATTAAAAATGTGTATTTGTTAGTTTTGTGCGTTTGTAATGATGATTCGTCGCCGGCCGCGGTGGCCGAGGAGACTGAGGCGCTCCAGTCACGGTCTGCACGACCACTATTGTCGGTGGTTCGAATCCCCCCTCGGGCATGGATATTTGTGCCGTCTTTAGTATAAGGTAGTTGATAAGCAGTTTGTAAGTTTAGGGACTGATGACCCCGTAGTTAAGTCCCATAAGCTTAACAAACATTTGAACATTTTGATGATTTTTCGCACCAAGTAGAAATTTTGTCTAAATAGCTTTGCAGTTGCTTTTGATCCTCTGTTGACTTCACTAACCGATAAACGACAGCATCATCCGCGAACAGTCTAAGTGAGCTATTCAGATTGGCACCTAAATCGTTTATAAACACCAGGAAGAATAGGGGACCTATAACGCTTCCCTGTGGAACGCCAGATATCACTTCTGTTTTACTCGATGACTTACCGTCAATTACAACGAACTGTGTCCTTTCTGATAGGAAATCGTGAATCCAATCGCACAATTTGGGAGATATTCCATAAGCACGCAATTTCATTAGAAGCCGGTTGTGGGGTACAGTGTCGAGAGCCTTCCTGAAATCCAGAAATATGGAATCGATTTGAGATCCCTTGTCGATGGCACTTAACTCTTGCAGCCTTGGTGGTTAGTGTTACTAACCACCTCTTTTCGATCACGGTACTTCTATTCCACGCCATCTAGCGATAAACGGTTGAATTAGTATGTCCGTTTGGCCTGTGCTTCAAAACAAATGACAGATTCCGGGTACATTGCATGAATGTCAGTGCATACCAGTTGTATTGAGTATAGCGCTAACGTACCTTGTCTCGAGTGTCTCATAAAAACATCAATACAACGGGTATGTAACATGTTTTCTGTTATGTATTTTATTGAACGTATTCTCATAGTCCTGTTTTATGTGTGTTGGCATGCAAGTACTGTTACTTTTGTGTTTTCGCTGAGTAGTTACAAAGGGAATGTGGTGGTTTGCTTACAAACCACCAAGACGGTGGCGGGTTACCTTATGGATGTAACATCATTTTTTTTTTTTTTTTTTTTTTTTTTTTTTTTTTTTTTTTTTAGTGATGGCATTGGTTGGATTGTGGTCTCTTGAAAATAGTTAGATACTGTGTACAGGTCTTGACGAAGCGGTAACAGATAACTCCATGTTCAAGCAGACAACTGCTCGGAAACCTGTGTACTGGAAGAGAACAGAAATAGGCGAGAAGAGCAGGTGCTTTTCCGCGAACTCTAGTTCGCACAGCGGAGAACGGCGTGGCGCCCGCTGCGTGCAGTTATATAGTGGCAGCTGCTGCCTGAGGCAGTTACCTGCGGGGTCCGGTCCAGAAATACCTCCGGCACCCTCCCGACCTCCTGCCCTCTCCCTCCTCGACTTCCGCCCGTGTCACACCTGCCGCCGTCTCGAGTTCACAAGTGCCTGTAGTCTGGAAGCGTCACGCCTAGCCGCGGTGGAGTAGCCGAGCGGTCTAAGGCGCCAACGGCCGTACCACGTTGGATACACCGGTTCTCGTGCGATCCCCGAAGTTAAGCAACGCTGGGCCGTGTCAGTACTTGGATGGGTGACCGCCTGGGAAAACGAGGTGCTATTGGCTTTTACTCAGCGTGCCCGGTCAGAAGGCTAAACGCCCTCTGTAAGAAAAAAGCTGAGCCAAACAATACACACGTAGAACCAAAACGAACAAAGGGGATCAGCGTCCGCAAGGACCAGAAATACCCATAGAGCAAAAAAAAAAAAAAAAAAAAAAAAAAAAAAAAAAAGCAGTTTCGCTGCGGAGCGCGCGGTTGCTCGCCGTGGAGGTTCGAGTCCTCCCTGGGGCATGGGTGTGTGTGTTTGTCCTTAGGTTAGTTTACCTAGGTTTAAGTAGTTTGTAAGCTACGGACTGATCACCACACAGCCAAGGTGTTACTCATTTAATTACTTTGAACACTGAACTGCATACTCCTGTCATAAATACAATTTTATCAATAACATATCGATGATCTGAACCCTAACAATTCATTCTGCAAGTCTCTTTTGTAATCGGATTCACAAAAAAATGTTCGGAACAAATTCTGTCATTTTTGACATTTATCTCGTCTCGTCGTTTACAGCGAGAGATCCATATGCGCTGAAGTTCCTCGTCTTTTGGAAACCGATGCTACGAAATGCCTTCCGTCTAGCGTCCACTGATATTGCACAACACGAAATATTCTTATTCATATTTACAGAAAGAATAGATGGAAAAATTGTTCCGTAATACAAGAAAGCTACTTTCTATCCGAACACTTAACAGGTCACGAAAGGAGCGAGCGGAAAACACAAGCCGCGGTGGAGTAGCCGAGCGCTCTAAAGCGTCTGGCTGCGGAGCGCGCGGTTGCTCGCCGTGGAGGTTCGAGTCCTCCCTGGGGCATGTGTGTGTTTGTCCGTAGGTTAGTTTACCTAGGTTTAAGTAGTTTGTAAGCTACGGACTGATTAGAACGCAGTTTCGTCCCATAGATTCACAAACATTTAAACATTTTTTTTTCATTTACAACCGAGCGAGGTGGCGCAGTGGTAACGCACTGGACTCGTATTCGGGAGGATGGTGGTTCAAGTCCACCTCCGGCCATCCAGATTTAGGTTTTCCGTGATTTCCCTAAATCACTCCAGGCAAATGCAGGGATGGTTCCTTTCAAAGGGCACGGCCGATTTCCTTCCTCCTCATAACCCAAAAACTCAGAGCGTTAGCTCTGTCTCTAATGACCAAGTTGTCGACGGGACGTTAAACCCTAAGATTCCTTCCTTCCTAGTTTACACGCCGATCGAAAGATCACAAGAAAGGTAACTGTCTGCTGCAGCGCTCCAAGCGTACTAACTCGGTACTAATGACGTGCGATCATACAGGCTCGGCTACGTTTATACGATGAACTTCCATCTACATCTACATGGGATACTCTGCAAATCACATTTAAGTGCCTGGCAGAGGGTTCATCGAACCACCATTATACTATTTTACCTCCCATTCCATTCTCAAATAGCGCGCGGGAAGAATGAACACCTGAATCTCTCCGTTCTGCCTCTGATTTCTCGTATTTTATTCTGATGATAATTTCTACCTATGTAAGTGGGAGTCAACAATATATTTTCGCATTCAGAGGAGAATGTTGGCGATTGGAGTTTCGCAAGTAGCCCACGCCGCAGCGATAAGCGCCGTTGTTGTAATTATTCCCATCCCAGATTCAGTATCATTTCCGTAACGCTGTCTCCCATGTATCGTGACAATACGAAACGAGCTGCCCTTCTTTGGACTTTTTCGATGTCCTCCGTCCGCTTAAGTCACGGTCTGCACGGCCACTACTGTCGGGCATGGATATTTGTGCCGTCCTAGTTCGTAAGTAGTTCATAAGTAGTTTGTAAGTTTAGGGACTGATGACCTCGTAGGTAAGTCCCATAAGCTTTACAAACATTTGAACATTTGTTCTCCGTCAAACCCACCTGATAAGGTTTCCACACTGGGCAGCAATACTCCAGAAATGGACGGACAAGCGTAGTGTATGCAGTTTCTTTTGTAGTTCTGTTTTATGTTTTAAGGGTTCTACCAATAAAACGCAGTCTCTGGTTCGCCTTTCCCACGACCTTATCCATGTGTTCTTTCCAATTTAAGTCTAAAGTAATAGTAATCCCTAGGTATTTTGTGGAGTTTACGGCCTTCACATTGATTTATCTTGTAAACAAAGTTTAACGGATTTCTTTTCGTACTCATGTGGACGACTTCACACTTCTCATTATTTACAGTCAATTGCCAATTTTTACACCATACTGATATCTTATTCAGATCGTTCTGCAGTTGGTTTCTATCTTCGTATGATTTTACTAGACGGTAAATGACGGTGTCATCTACAAACAACCTAATAGAGCTACTTAGATTTCCCCATAAATCGTTTATGTGAATAAGGAATAGCAGAGGACCAATAACACTACCCTGTGGAACGCCTATATAACCTCTGTTTTAGTCGACGCCTTACCATCGATTTCTACGAACTGTGTCCTCTCTAAGGTATTAAACACAAGGAGACGCATTGAAGTAAAATTTGTGTGATGACCGGGATTCGAACCCGGGACCTCCTACTTACTAGGTAGGTGCTCTACACCACTCAGCTAACACCGCATTGTAGCCAAAGCAACTACACAGACTATCTTAAAGCCCGTCTCCCTCCACACCATATACTTGAAATCTGCCTCATGTCCCCTGTGAAATGAGTGGTCTAAAGCACGTACCTAGTAAGGAGGAGGTCCCGGGTTCGAATCTCGGCCACCGCATAAATTTTAATTCAGTGCCTCTCCTTATGTTTAATACCTTTGAGATAATGAGACAATGTTGTCTCAAGGGATTGTATTATTTGTTGATATTTGTGTCCTCGCTGACAGGATAGCGTCAGATCTCTTTCCTATTAAAGCGTATTTGAGTCGCAGGAATAGTAATAAGGCTGGAGGTTTCAGATGCGGTGAATATGCTTTTCAAATTGCATCACTCCCTTTGTTTTTGCCAGTAACTGTTTGACGGTGTTGGCTGCGTTTGGAAGAGCGTTGTTATGAACAAGAAAACAGGAGCTTTGTTGTGCGTACTGTGGTCTTATCTTTAGAAGACGTTTGCATTCGGGTAGCGTCGCTTACGACTCATGACTGTTTCTGTAGTTGACATAAAGCAGCAATGCCGGTACGCCCCATCATCAATAACATTCATCTTGAAAGTTGTGAGGCGGCATCGTGAATCGTGTCGGGATAGCACAGTCGGTAGTGCGCTTGCCCGCGAAAGGCAAAGGTCCCAGGTTCGAGTCCCGGTTCCGGCACACAATTTTAATGTGCCAGGAAGTTTCAACATTCTTCTTGTCATCAGAACACGTCCATCCAGTGTCTACCAACGTCCCATACTGTTCTTCCTAAATAGAACTGTGGACTGTAAAATGTAAACTTTCACGGCCGGAATGGTCAAAATTCCTAAAAATTTCCGGGCTATTATGCCGTGGTCTAGTGGATTTATTATAGAAACCCAACGTTTCGTCCCCGACTGCAGAGGACATTCTCAAGAGGGATCGTGGCACTTTTGAATGTCCGATGCACACCCTGGCTCGCTACTGACTGAAGCCAAACTCCGTTTACGAGGGCAGAGGTGTGACGTCACATGTTTTTGAGATGCGCGCGCAATTCGTCGTTGTCGATTGTCTCCGTCCGTTAATGTCGTCCCATGTTGGAAGACTGTTACATTTCTTCTTCAAAACCGGAATCCAGATATCATTTAGTTTCACGCCCTCCTCCATCCTATTGAAATTATTGGGGTGTTTTACAATTTCTATAGCCTCTGTGTACAGTCTTTCGTGGCATCCATTTGTGGCTGCTAAAACCTGAGTCTTACCAAACTGAATAAGGTGGTCCCCTGGTTGAAAAACACATTCAGCAACAGCTGATGTGTCAATCTCTCCCCTTCTACAGTTCCCCTTGTGCTCACCTAGTCGTGTTTTGACTGTTCTTTTTGTGGTACCCACGTATACGTCTCCACAGATACACGGAATCCTATAAATTCCTGATTTTCCCAGCGGTTTTCGAGCATCCTTAGCCGATTTCAGGTGATCCTGTATCTTCCGAGTAGGTTTGTAAATAACGGCAACATTCCGTTTTGTCAAAATTTTACCGATGCGGTCGGTGACGTCCTTAATAAAAGGCAGGAAGACTTTAGATTTCACAGGAACCCTTCCATCGTTTTCAACTCTACGTGTCGGTGTCAAAGCTCTGTAGACGAATAGCCATTCTTAAGTAAAGCATTACTCAGGTGTTTCAATTCCGCGTCGAGTAATTCCGGTTCGCAGACGTTCCTTGCTCTGTCCGCCAACGTCTTTATAATGCCCCGCTTTTGCTGTGGGTGGTGGTTTGAATCCCGGTGCAGATAACGGTCTGTGTGTGTGGGCTTCCGATAAACTGTATGGTCCAATCCGCCATTCCCCTGTTTGAAAACCGACACGTCAAGAAAATTCAGTTATCCGTCTGCCTCCTTCTCCATGATAAACTGGATTCTAGAATTAATCCCGTTGAGGTGTTGAAGAAAACGATCTAGTTCCTCTCTACCATACCTCCACACAACAAACGTATCGTCTACGTAGCGAAACCAGATGGCAGGGTTTGGCCCACTTTAGGTTACGGTAGTAACACTAAAAGTGGGCCTTTGCGATGGTCTTTTGACAGCTCGAAATTTAAATGAAAATAACGGCTTAACTATTCATCTGACACGAAAATTCAATAACCGAATTTGTAGAGGAGAAAATTCTCTACAACTTTACTCTCTTATGTTCTTTTTTTTTTTTTTTTTTTTTTTTTTTTTCATATCTCGTAGCGTTTTCAAAGACATTTGCAAAAATAACGGCGATTTTGGGATGTATGTCTGTCTGTCTGTCCGTAACGTGTTCCCTGTTTTTAAGACGAAACCGTTCAACCGATCAGCACCAAATTTTACAGACATAATTGTAGGCCACCAGAACCTCTCTTTTTCAAATTTTTCGGTCAAAAAATACGGTAGTAAAACCAAAAAAAGCCGTTTGTAATATAATTGTAATTGCAAACGAACCGTCGGCCGCGGTGGCCGAGGGGCCAGTCACGGTCTTCACGGCCACTACGGTTGGGGGTTCGAATCCCCCCTCAGGCACGGATATTTGTGCCGTCCTTAGGATTAGCTAGTTCGTAAGTAGTTTGTAAGTTTAGCGACTGATGACCCCGTAGTTAAGTCCCATAGACTATACAAACATTCGAACATTTTTTGCAAACGAACCGTTCATCTGACACGAAAAATGAATAACATAATTGGTAGAGGAGAAAATTATCTACAACTTAGCTCCCTTATGTTTTCTTCATATCTCGTATCGTTTGAGACATATTTGCAAAAAAATAACGGAAATTTGACACCCTCCATTGAATTAACGAAAACCAGCCGTTCGGAGATGTCACGTGACATTCCTCGCCCAGAACTCTCTCCGGCATACGCCATCTTGCGTTGCGTATTTGATGATTTTCTTATTGTAACTTACACGTTGTCATTTCAAAGCAACGGCACACTGAGGAATTAACAAAAACACATCGTTCTTCGTACGATAAATGATAATCTAGTGTCTACAAATGCCATATTAACATCAGATAACAGAGGCCATCAATAATATGAGATTATAGATCTCCTGTTTCGATTTATAGTCGTAGCGTAGGACTGTGACGCGAAAGGTCGGTAGTTCGAAACTCGCCACTACCTAAATTTTTTTCCCAAAACGCTTTCAGACACTCATATTAATTAATTAATTATTTTTTAGATTATTATTTTGGTCCAAAATGTTTGCAAAAACTTATAAAACTACAAATCTAAAGTGGGCCGTAAAACACGTCAGTACGATTTTTTGTTTGCTGTTTTTAATGCCTGTTCCTGGAATTTTTCCATATAGAAATTTGCTATAACCGGGTTTAAAGGGCTCCCCATAACTACTCCATCTGTCTGTTCATTAAAATCATCGTTCCATCTGCAATAATTAGTCGTGAGGCAATATTTGAACTACAGCCATACATTAATAGAGTGGCAAACTAGCGTGTGTGACTGAAGTTTGACGCCGCCATCTTGCCTCACCTATCGTCAAAAAGTTTCCGTACGTTATTACTATGATCTTCTGACACGATATGACGTTGTAAACTTTACTAGTTGGTTTGAACATGATTCGCATTTGAGTTAACACTTATGCATTTTCGAATCGTGTTATGAGAAGAACATGTTATGTACCGTTAAACATTAACATCTAGGCAAATACTTTCTACCATTTTGTTGTGTTGCCAACATAATCATGAGAGGTCGGCGGGTTGATAGGTAAAATTTTGCCGTTACGTACAATTAAAGCAGAAGTAGTTACCTGAAAGACACTAACAAGAATAAAGCTATGTGTTATCCACGACAAATAACACATTTATGATGGTCATATTATTAAAAGAAAAACCGAAGTTGATCGAAACTGGAAACAGATTAATAAAAACAGTGCGTCAATTAATGTGTGCGTCAAAGCAGACTTTAGATTTCGAAAGAACTCTCAAAAGAATAAGGGTACACTTTTATAATGACCGTACTACTGAAAGCAAATCCGAGGTTGAATGAAATTGGTAACAGATTAACAATAACAGCGAATTAATGCAACTCATTCAAATGTTTGTAAATCTTATGGGACTTAACTACGGGGTCATCAGTCCTTAAACTTACAAACTACTTATGTACTACTTACGAACTAGGACGGCACAAATATCCATGTGACAGTGACGGGAGCGCCTCAGTCCCCTCGGCCACCGCGGCCGGCAGTCTTTATTTCTCACCAGATATTACTATAGTGGTTCAGTATCATAACCCGTGGTTTCCTTGGACTCTGAAACAGGCATAATTTTCTAAACACGAAACGTACTCTAACAGCGACAGCTATATCACAATGCGATCATACTTGAATTACATTACACTAGCTTAAACCCGGGGCTCGGCTCGCGTGTTGGTAGATCAAATCACACGTAAAAATTCACTCATTTCGAAGAGTCCAATCACGAAATTCAACAATAATGATTGTAATAATATCACAGATTGATCACGTGATGTAATGCGCGAAAAGTCAAATCCACTTTTTTAAAGAGTTCTATTACAAGAAATTTCTTTCTTACTGCTTTATTTATTTATTCTTATATTTCCTTATTCGTATGCTTAGCCTTACAGACAAAGCTAAACACATTGCAGCACGCACAGACCAAAGATATGGTCTGTGGTATCACGTTTCGCTGTACGTAACCTCCTTGCTATAGAGTCGCAAACGTCATCGCTGGCGTTCAGTTCTAATTTTTTTTTTTTATCATTTGACGACTTTCAACCACCATATCTTCCACCCCCCTTATAGCTATCGGCATGGAACTGCCATGGTGTACAACGGGAGACTTCAGACAACAATTACACACAGACCATTCGTTTGCGTTCTGTAGTTTTCGCTGCAGAGCGAAATATTAACACACACAAACACACACACACACACACACACACACACACACGCACACACAAACGCGCGCGCGCGCGCGCGCGCGCGTAAAATTTTATATACAACGATAACTTTTTCATCACAATATACTCTACCCTTTTATCATTATCAACCCTCAAGCAACTCATTACTAAGGGACTGATAACAGTCGCTGTTTAGTCCCTTCCAAAAACCAAGAACAACAACAACAACAACAACTCATTACTGTATATGTTGAATCTTACTCAAGCTTTAAAAATTTCAGCCATATAAAAAACACGAATTTCCTACATGTCAAAACTCTAAGGACAGTATAGTTACGTCGGTTCATTCGTATTTTTACGACTGTTATCTGTAATAACTCACACGACTGCTCGCAAGTTATAGTATAGAAATATGGCGGCGAGACTTTAGTGACACCAATGATACAGTATGTGGCATTGCCAGTCCAGAAGTGTATGTCTATGATTTGAACAGATCTGAAATGTCGGGAGGAAAGAGGAGATTCAGCTGTTGCAGCATCTCATCGACTGGAACCATAGTAAACAGGGACCCCACGTCAAAACCAACTAATATGTCCTCTGGACTGGCCAATATATCATTCAATCTATATCTATATATATATAAAAGGCTTTTGTGTGTACGTGCTGACAGACTTTTCCCCATGACCACATACTGCCACCCACTCGTGGTTGTGGTGGTAGATAGCCCTTGGTCTAATGATGTTAGTAAGGGAGTTTGGTCGCGGAGCGTGGCAGTGGGTGAGTGTGGCGAGCAAAAATTCGCAAAACATGCAATAAATACTGTTAGGAAAAGCTATATACTCTGTGACTTACGAAATTTACGGTACGAGTCAAAATCTGTTTATTCTTTCAATCGTCAGACAATGCGGTCCTTTCAGACTTTAATAACGACGAGCAATATCAAATACACAATTTTTTAAATAGATCACATGTTTCCGACAATCACACATTACCGACTAGAACAGAGACACCAAACAAAGATAAAAATCCAGAGAGACTCAAAGATAAAAATACTCGTGGAACAATGATCACTGTCGTGGAAGCGTGGTGGAAACACAGACATACATTAATGAATGTCTCTCAGGCCATAGATATTGATATGCCTGTGGCAGTAAGCTCACTGGTCTGTGCTAATCAGTGATCTCTGATACATATAGCCGCGACACTCTCTGCTGTGAAAGGTGTTATCGTTTGACAGCTGGGTCAAGAAAAACTATGCGACTTAGTCCTACTCATATCCCGGCGTCCTCCTGTGATAATGTTGGCAACAGATGTTGAATAACGAGAATCATGTGACATCGTCATAACCCAATCGCGTGACACGCAAATATTTTGTCCTGAAATGAAGCATACAGCAGGAACAGCATTATTTATCTACACTCTACGTGGTTCGGTCATCTTTTCAACGATTTTATATCGTGTTATTGATGTTGCCAACATAGAAACACGAGACCGCCAGGATAGAAAGTAAAATTTGACCGAATCAGATACATCCGTTGTTGTCACATCTCATTATGACCAGCACTTTCATGCGAAACTCTTTTGTATAGAGTCTCATGATTCACACAGTCTTACAATTCATTCCAAATTCTTATTCAAGAAGATATTTGTGAAAACTGTTACAAATCAATATTCGCACTCATCCAATATCGTTTTCAGAAATGTAATTTGCCAGCCGCTTCGGCGCTGCTGTTGCAATGTGTAACAAGATTAACGACGCATAATATGAAATATACAAGAAGGTTGAGGAATCGTCACTAAAAGGGCCATTTACACATAGTCATCCATATTAACCGAACAAATAAGGACCAAGGTAAAGTCAGCGATTAGTAGGTTTTTCCCAATATCACGTGACATTTCCATCTTAATGTTAAGGGGACAAAATGTGTTCTGCGCATCTGAATGCTTACTCCAGAGATATTTCTGCTCTCTGCTACCACTAGAGATAATATAGGTACACACGCGAGCGACAAGCTCATCACAATCCTCTCTGCTTTCATAATCGTGATATTGTGATTAAAATTTGTAATTACTACATTAAGATAGAGAAAGACGTCTTCTTTGGCAGAGACAATTGCGCTTAGAGTTATAATGCGATTTATGAATATATAGTTCTGTTACACAAGGTCGATTTCAACTTCGTGCTTTTCGAAGTAATGACTGCAGGACGTGGGGACATGTATTAGCTGAAAGAGTGGCCGATGCTGCTAACACCGTCGAGACATTTCACTAGGAATACTATATTTAATGGAAAGTCTATACAGACGATCAGCTTACTCCATACCTTCAACGATTACCCAAAGTTACATAATCGCACATTGAGACCACCATGACGTCTTATTTAAACAGACATGAACTGCTCTGTCGATTAAATTACCAGACTTTCATCATTCGTCGAGATTTCGATAATAGGGAGCACTGCATACAGATAACTACATTGTCCCCAGTGCAACACTGCAACACTGTAATACTTCCGCATATACTTACTCTGAGAGAAACAGTTTAGTACTACGCTATTGAACTAATACATGGCGCTGTTGTTATTATTACTATTTCTCATCTCGACGATAGAAAGTGTTTTCAGAAGTTTACGCCAAACAAACAATTACACACCTTAGTCTTAACTTTATGGACACAAACTAACATTGAATTTATATCGTTCCGGGGTATGGACTTAGATTAATTTCACTTTTTGCACGAAAAACTATATGAACATTCATCGTCTTCAACAATGATTACTACGTAAATTTGACATCTCGGCTAGGAGAACTGAGTTTGACAAGGCGATCCAACAAGGATTCTGTTTATGCTGACCTAGGTCTGGAGCCCTCAGAACCATGATATACACATGTCCCTCTTTAACAACCGTTGCGAAGCACAGGCATATTATCTAGTTTACTTATAAAATGTCTCGAATTCTTTATGTAGGAATCTGTGGAATTCGTATTTGCATGGAGGAACTTGTAGCACAGCGCAGGTATTTCTCCCCCCCCCCCCCCCCCCCCTCCACCTAGGAGACTGAAGCGGTGCGAAGCGTTCGAGTGCGCGGCGCTAGCTAGTTCCTAGAAGCACGTGAGGCAACAGGAAATGGGCCTACCTATTTAGCCTGTTTGTAAACAAAGGCGGTGCGACGCGGCATTTCTTAACGAGAAACCGCAAATCGGCTCGCTATTTCTGAGGGCAGGCCCCACGTAGCCTGCAATCGCCTCCCAAGACCTGGGCGACCGACTCGGAAGACGCTGTTACCCTGCCATTGCCCCAGTAGACAGGCAGTCACGTTTTAATTCAAATAATTAATGTATTTGCCAACAGCCGTAAAGTTTGTTATTTTATTGAACGACCGTTGTCAAATGTTTGTAAATGTATCGGACCAAACTGCGTGGTCATCAGTCCGTAGCTCACAAACTACTTAAACCTCGGTAAACTAACCTAAGGACAAACACACACAGCCATGTTCCAGGGAGGACTCGAACCTCCACGGCGAGCAACCGCGCGCTCCGCAGCGAGACGCTTTAGACCGCTCGGCTACTCCACCGCGGCCAAGTTCAAATGTTCAAATGTTTGTAAATCTATCGGACCAAACTGCGTGGTCATCAGTCCGTAGCTTACAAACTACTTAAACCTAGGTAAACTAACCTAAGGACAAACACACACAGCCATGCCCCAGGGAGGACTCGAACCTCCACGGCGAGCAACCGCGCGCTCCGCAGCGAGACGCTTTAGACCGCTCGGCTACTCCACCGCGGCCAAGTTCAAATGTTCAAATGTTTGTAAATCTATCGGACCAAACTGCGTGGTCATCAGTCCGTAGCTCACAAACTACTTAAACCTCGGTAAACTAACCTAAGGACAAACACACACAGCCATGCCCCAGGGAGGACTCGAACCTCCACGGCGAGCAACCGCGCGCTCCGCAGCGAGACGCTTTAGACCGCTCGGCTACTCCACCGCGGCCAAGTTCAAATGTTCAAATGTTTGTAAATCTATCGGACCAAACTGCGTGGTCATCAGTCCGTAGCTTACAAACTACTTAAACCTAGGTAAACTAACCTAAGGACAAACACACACAGCCATGCCCCAGGGAGGACTCGAACCTCCACGGCGAGCAACCGCGCGCTCCGCAGCGAGACGCTTTAGACCGCTCGGCTACTCCACCGCGGCCAAGTTCAAATGTTCAAATGTTTGTAAATCTATCGGACCAAACTGCGTGGTCATCAGTCCGTAGCTCACAAACTACTTAAACATCGGTAAACTAACCTAAGGACAAACACACACAGCCATGCCCCAGGGAGGACTCGAACCTCCACGGCGAGCAACCGCGCGCTCCGCAGCGAGACGCTTTAGACCGCTCGGCTACTCCACCGCGGCCAAGTTCAAATGTTCAAATGTTTGTAAATCTATCGGACCAAACTGCGTGGTCATCAGTCCGTAGCTTACAAACTACTTAAACCTAGGTAAACTAACCTAAGGACAAACACACACAGCCATGCCCCAGGGAGGACTCGAACCTCCACGGCGAGCAACCGCGCGCTCCGCAGCGAGACGCTTTAGACCGCTCGGCTACTCCACCGCGGCCAAGTTCAAATGTTCAAATGTTTGTAAATCTATCGGACCAAACTGCGTGGTCATCAGTCCGTAGCTCACAAACTACTTAAACCTCGGTAAACTAACCTAAGGACAAACACACACAGCCATGCCCCAGGGAGGACTCGAACCTCCACGGCGAGCAACCGCGCGCTCCGCAGCGAGACGCTTTAGACCGCTCGGCTACTCCACCGCGGCCAAGTTCAAATGTTCAAATGTTTGTAAATCTATCGGACCAAACTGCGTGGTCATCAGTCCGTAGCTCACAAACTACTTAAACCTCGGTAAACTAACCTAAGGACAAACACACACAGCCATGCCCCAGGGAGGACTCGAACCTCCACGGCGAGCAACCGCGCGCTCCGCAGCGAGACGCTTTAGACCGCTCGGCTACTCCACCGCGGCGATGACCGTTTTCGATATTACAATAATACCATCTTCAGGCTCTATAGTCAGAGCTTTCCAAATTGGGTGCCGTTATATCCTTGGGTGTCGCGTAGTAGTATCAAGGGTGTCGCGAGACTAACAAATTTAGACTCTAAACAAAAAAAAAAAAAAATGTCATAAAGTTACACAAAATATCCTTCTCTTCATACTACCCTGAAGACTCGCCTGCGCTAATAATCCTTCTCCTCATTCGATGCACCACAGATCACGTATTAAAGGAATGATCGGTGCACATTAATTGCGTGCTCAGCCGCTAGGCGGCAGCTCTGCTGCAGCAGCAGTGGACACTCAGGGTTCGTTCAAGCAGCTCCCAGTTGCCAGATTCCAGCAAACTGCGCATGCGCAGAGCCGCTGCTGATACTCGACAGCTGCTTGAACGAACCTTCACTGTAGTCTGCTTTCCTTCTCAAAAAAGTCATTTGTGTTTTGATTACTATCTTTCTTTGTTTGGATACTTATAATTTTGTACATTATGCGAGACAGTCTTATATCTTATTTATTCTCCGACAAATATAGCATGTTTTTAGAAAAAAAAAGGAGATGGACAGAAAGTAAAAGGATAGGAGAAGTACTAACTCAAAGCCGGGTTTTCAGCTAGTTTTTGATAAAATTCATATTTGAAAATAATGATTCGCACAGTTAAGTTGTTTCAAACAAGGCCTTTATTCTTAGTACAACATTAACTAATTCAGGATATTCCTCCTGAGGAATTAGTAGCCAATAGTGTTTAGGTTCTGCAACAGTTTGCAAATGCAAATCATTTTAAATGACATTATTTCCAGTTCAAGACCTGCTCCATCTACGTCAAAAACATTTTCAATTGCAGAAGATAGATTCAACAGATCGAGGTTAGCCCAGGGGAAAGATACGAACTGAGTTACCACTGAATTCTTTTAAAGGCTGAAAACCGTTTATTGAAATCAGCCTTCAACGTGGAGATCATGTGTGCGTAACATTCATCATTATAAGGTATTTCATATTCTTCCACCTGGGTCTTAAGCGTTGGTAATTGTTTTAACTCACCTCTCTTAAGGCAGAACTCCCATAAACACAATTTTTCAATAAAATAATTCACTTCAGATAACATTTCAGGCTGAAACTGAAAAAACTGCAGAAAGGTAGGAAAATAATAAGATGGGACCTGGATAAACTGATGAAACCTGAAGATCTTGAAAATTAACGAGGGAGCTATAGGCAACAATTGACAGAAACAGTGGAAAATAAAACAGTAGAGGAGGAATGGGTAGCATTGAGAGATAAAATAGTGAAGGCAGCAGAGGACAAAATAGGTACGAAAGTAAGACCTACAAAAAATCCTTGGTTATCACAGGAGATACTAAATTTAATCGATGAAAGGAGAAAATATAAAAGGCAGTAAATGAAACAGGCAAAATGGAGTACAGACGACTAAGAAATGAGGTTGACAGGAAGTGCAAAATGGCTAAGCAGGAGTGGTTAGAAGGCAAATGCAAGGATGTAGAAGAAAGTATAAATAGGGGAAAAATAGATACAGCCTACAGGAAAATAAAAGAAACATTTGGAGATAAGAAAAACAGCTGTATGAATATCAAGGACACTGATGGAAAACCAGTTCTCAGAAAAGATGGGAAAGCTGAAAGGTGGAAAGAGTATATAGAGAGGCTCTATGAAGGAAATGAACTTAACGGCAAAATCGCAGGAAAGGGAAGAAGAAGTAGATGAGTATGAAATAGGAGATACTATACTGCGAGATGAATTTGACAGAGCAAAAAACTGTTAAAGTGTGTGTTAAGTTTATGGGACTTAACTACGGGGTCATTAGTCCCTAAACTTACAAACTACTTATCAACTACCTTATACTAAGGACGTCACAAATATCCATGCCCGAGGGGGGATTCGAACCCCCGACCGTAGTGGCCGTGCAAACCGGGACTGGAGCGCCTCAGTCCCCTCGGCCACCGCGGCCGGCCCATAAAGTTTGTTATTTTATTGAATGACCGGTTTCGATATTACAATCATACCATCTTCAGGCTCTATCAGTTTATAAATACGCTAATACGAAAATTGTGGTACAGATTACTAATTTATTCGTACGAGAAGGCCAATGGAAGTTACATAATTACAAAGATTGTTTGTCCTAGATTTCACGAATATGAATATTATGTGTGCATTTAGCCATTAAAAGTGGTAAAAGGAAGTAGAAATTTTCCTATCTACAGCTTGGATCAAGTTCTACATTCTCCAACAATCAGGTCACTGATTGGCTATTCGACTCGACCAAAGACGCTGTAATGCAGCGCATCTGCAGTATTAGAATAACGTATTAAAATAAGTGAATATCGAAACATGGAGTGCTCCCAACCATATACAGTCACGACACTCCTACAGATATTTGTTACAGGCTGCGATAGCAGCGCTCCAAGCGGCCGGCAAGCTACGTTTCTGAATACGATAGTTGATGAGTGCGAATAGTATCGTTCAGATTGACTTCAGCATACTTCTTACATTATGGAACGTATGTAGTGCCTTATAAATAGGTAATAATTTAAAAATAGCTCCCCATTTGTCTGTCTTAGATTTCATAAGATCTCTGAGAAGGTACGAAACCGTACTTTACAGGACGGTTAATTTACAATCATCCTGTAACATCAGGCTTTAATTGAGTAATTTCATTTTCTATTAAAAATAAAAATGCCTAGGAAACACCAGGAGACATGCCCTTTAGCAGAGAGACGTCAATTTCTACGCAGGAACGTTAAGTATTCTTCATTACAATTCCAGTAAAATCGGTGAGGGTGGAACATAGGAAACGTATATAAAATGCAATAAATACGGTATTTAACGTACCAAATGAACCATTACAGCTGTGGCTGAAGGAAAAACGTCACAGACATGGCAATATAACGATAAAAGCAACCAAACTGTTTTCCAACAAAGAAGAACCCAATTCCACTATTGTTGCTACATCTGAACCACAAACGGCAAGAATCATCAAAACACTGTTTTTTTTAAGCTAAAGTAATTACACTCAAAAGAATATACACGTATAAGAAAGACGAGTGACGTGTACAAATGTGAGAATCATTAGACTCCGTACAGAATTGATACACGTCAAAAACTGTCTGTCATAGTAAGAACAGACCGTAATAGAAATTTATTATACCATTATGTTCATATGTAACTAATTTTCAGCGGAATAAGCTGCAAATATACTCATATTCGTAAGTATTTGTTCATGACGGAGTTGTTCTTTATACCATTGAATCATTTAAATCAGGCTGTTTTATATTAATTTCTTTATTATGTTTGTGTTTCGATATTTTAAAAATGCTTGTAGCGCAAAAATTATAGTAAGTATTTTGTTAATTACGTACAAAACCGATTAGAAACAAACATCACTGCTTTGCCGGCTTGCCCAGCGCTAGGAGCGCTAGTGTCGCAGCAACTGTCAGTTGGTGACAACTTTTACAGCAGTGAGTGTCGCGACTGTGTATGTTAGATTGCGCCCCCAACTCACTTTCTTGAGCCGTTCAAATGCTTCATTTTTGCAGTGATTAAGAGTGGTTAAAGGAAATGGATGTTTTCATATGAATGTCGATATAAAGAATGATGCGCCGGGAGAGGCATCTAGCGGTGCTCAGGTGGAACTACGAAGTCGAAAATGCCGATATAAAGGATGATGCGCCGGGAGAGACATGTAGCGGTGCACGGGTGGAACTACGAAGTCGACAGGTTGTTACGTCTGGAATTCTGAATATCGCAGTATCGAAATAACATTATTTCTTGGCATTGTATAAATATACGAACACCGAAATTGTAGCTCCATTTCAAATATTAGGCTAGTGAAAGTTATATGATTTGAAAATGGCATGAGAAGTATATACTTCGGTTTTTATTTGTTTTTATTGTGTCAGGCATTTTCCTTAACACGTAAAAGATACCGTTTCATACCTCCCAGTGCCGGTCAAATTTTACCAAATATCCCAGCGGCCTCCTATGATAATGTTGGCAACAGATGCTGAATAGTGAGAATCCTGTGAGTCTTCATTTTAGTCAATCGCTTGACAACGCTGATGTTTTGTCATGGAATCTTCGCTTTACGAGGGCAATTATTTTTACTGAGCGGACGAGGGTACATACAAGAACCTGTCAACCATAAAGCAGGAACAGCATTATTTGTTTACTACATAGTCTGTACGATACACTAATCGAATCATTCTATGTGGTTCGAACAAATGGGCAAACATTTTCTAACGTGTTGTTGATGTTGCCAACATTATCACGCGAGGTGGCCGACATGATACGTAAAATTTTACCCCCAGTGACCATTGTAACCACAATTGGTCGATTTTCGACCACAGGCAATACTAGTACAAATAAAGACAGCCGCGGCGGAGAGGCCAAGCGCATTGAAGCGCTATGCTCCGATGCGCGAGGCCGTTCCCTGTCGGGGGTTCGAATCCCCCGTCGAGCGTGGATGTTTGTGTCGTCGTTAGTATAAGGTAGTTCATAGTCCCTTAAGATTCACAAACATTTGAATATCAAATAAAGATAGAAATTAGTGTTGTTATTATGACATCATACTCTTCGATAGGATACGGTAAGGCAAACTTACGCTTTTAGCGTATCTACATTTGGAGAAGCTTTTTCAGTGTCGACTGGAATCCACTCTTTCAACTTCTGAAGGTAGCAGCGGTAAAATGTAGGGAGCGATGAGTTGTATTCAACCTATACAAAAACCAGACAGCGGTTATTAGAGTCGAAGGGCAAGAAAGGGACGTAGAGGTTGCGAAGGGAGTAAGACAGGGTTGTAGCCTTTCCCCAATGTTGTTCAATCTGTACATTGAGCAGGCAGTGAAGGAATGGAAGGAGAAATTTTGAGGGGGCATTAAAGTGCAGGAAGAAGAAATAAAAGCATTGCGGTAATTCTGTCAGAGGCCGCAAAAGATCTGGAAGAGAAATTGAATGGGATGGACAGAGTCTTGAAAGGAAGATATAAGATGAACATTAGCAAGAGTCAAACGTGTGTGTTCTGGTATTCAGTCTGCAGACAGGTTTGATGCAGCTCTCCACGCTACCCTGTCCTGTGCAAGTCTCTTCATCTGAGAATACGTTCGGCAACCTACATCCTTTTGAATCTGCTTACTGTATTCGTCCCTCGGTCTCCCTCTACGATTTTTACCCCACACGCTCCCTTTTAATGCTAAGATGACAATTCCTTGATGTCTCAGAATGTGTCCCACCAATCTATCACTTCTCTTAGTCAGGATATGCCAGAAAGTCCTTTTCTCCCCAAATCGGTTAAGCGTATCCTTATTAGTCTACCCATCTAATCTCCATCATTCGTCTGTAGCACCACATTTCTAAAGCTTCTATCATCTTTTTATCTGAACTCCTTATCGTCCACGTTTCATTCCCATACAATGCTACACTCCAGGCAAATGCTTTCAGAAAGGACTTCCTAACATTTAAATCAATATTGGATGTTACCAAGTTACGCTTCTTAAGGAACGCTTTTCTTCCCATAGCCATTCTTCATTTTATATCTTCTTTACTTCGACCATCAGAAGTTATCTTGATATACAAATAACAAAACTCATCGACTACTTTTATTGTCTCATTATCTAATCTAATTCCTTCAGAATTACCTGATTTTCTGACATTGCATTCCATTACCTTCGTTTTAATCTTGTTGATATTCTTCTTATATCTTCCTTTCAATACAGTGTCCAAACCATTCAATTTCTCTTCCAGATCTTTTGCGGCCTCTGGCAGAATTACTATGTCATCGGCAAACCGCAATGTTTGTATTTCTTCTCCCTGCACTTAAATGCCCTCTCCAAATATATATTTATTCTTTCCCAAATGGATAAAAATATCCATTTGTTACAGGAGATCCATCGTTCCCCCCTTTTCTACTAAGTGCAAAATATTCAAATTATCTTTAATACTTGTTACACAAAGCTTGTTGGTTTTCATGTGCTCTTTAAATTCTGAATATTTTATAGTGTGAAGTGTTGTGTGTTCACAATGCCTCTCTATAAAAGATCTACCAGTCTGGTCAATGTAAAATGCATTAAAATTATTACATCTAATCTTATAAGTGCCAGATTTCGGGAAGGTTCAGCATGTTAGTACTTTACCTAAATTGTCGCTGTTAGTGAAATATATATGAAATTTGGTATTCTTAAATGCATATGCGATCTTGTTTGTTACTGGTCCCTTATAATCCATTCATGAATATGTTCTATGAATAGTTTTATGTCTAAAAAGAGTGTTCTCATTAAGGAGATTCGAGTTTTTGTTATTATTTTTGTACGAATGTGGTCAACAATATCAGGAGAGAAACCATTGTTCACTGCAATATCTTTAAGAATACTTTTTTCTCTCATAATTTATTTCTTGTCAAGAGGAATTTTGGTGAGTCTAGGAATGAGGCTGTAAAAGAATGACTATTTATACAGATCAAAATGTGCTGATTTAAATGGGATGGTATCATATGATTTTGAGGGTTTTCTGTATATAGAAAATTTGTGTGTACCATTGTTACTTATCAAAGTAATATCTAAAAAGTTAATTTCATTATATATCTGATGTTCATAAGTGCATTTGATTTTATGATGTAAGTTGTTAAAGATCGCCAGTATTCTATTTAAGTCATCATTTTTCTCATTACACAGTAAAATTGTGTCACCTACATAACAGTAGTAATAAAGGATAGTGTCCTCAAATTCAGCATTGTGTTCAAACATCGTGCACTCCAGATGGTTTAAAAAGATGTCGTCCAGGGATCCTGATAAACTGTATCCCATAGCTGAACCATCTCGTCGTCTGTACATGGTATTGTTGAAATTGAAATAGTTATATGATAGGACAAGTTCGAGCAGTTGTACAAATTCCTCTATTTGGCCTAGGGGTTGCCTTCTGTGTCATATAAAATTAATGTTTACAATATTGATAACTTCATCAACTGGTACATTACTATAAAGATTAGTCACATGTAATTAGACCCACTTATATTCAGCTGGAATAGCAATGTCTTCAATATTTGAAATAGGTTGGTATGTGTTCCTTAATGAAAACTGTAGGATAAAAACATAGTTGTCATTAAGGATAGTATTTAGTTTATTACATATCTTATGTGCTGGACTTAACAACTGGCCATATAGGAACATTTACTTTATGTACTTTAGGCTGTGCCCTAAGATTTCTGGCATGTGGGTTCATTATTCCTAACATTTTGCAGGTTTTGTCATCAATCAGGAAACATAGCTTCTTTAAATAATCTTTAACCTGTCTTGCAAAATATTTCGTTGGATTACTTTCTACACTCACAATACCGTTATCCTCAAAGAACTCCTTAAATAATTACTGAAGTATTTCTTTTGTCTGCTTTTAATACTAATACCTTAGGTATTTTTAATTTATCATTAATGTCATGTACTACTGATTCTTCGTTGTTGGCCGTCCGCATTGGCCGAGCGGTCTGCGGCGCGCCAGTCAGTCTGCACGGCCGCTACGGTCGGGGATTCGAATCCCCCCCCTCGAGCATGGATATTTGTGCCGTCCTTAGTCTTAGTTAGTTCATAAGTAGTTTGTAAGTTTAGGGACTTATGACCCCGTAGTTAAGTCCCTTAAGCTTAACAAACATTTGAACATTTACCAGAATGAAACTTTCACTCTGCAGCGGAGTGTGCGCTGATGTGAAACTTCCTGGCAGATTAAAATTGTGTGACGGACCGGGACTCGAACCTGGGACCTTTGCCTTTCGCAGGCAAGCGCACTACCGACTGAGCTATCCCGACACGACTCACGATGCCGCCTCACAACTTTACTTCCGCCAGTACCTCGCCTCCTACTTTCCAAACATCACAGAAGCTCTCCTGCGAACCGTGCAAGACTAGCACTCCTGGAAGAAAGGATATGGCAAAGGTTCCAGGTTCAGCGAACACTCCGCTGCAGAGTGAAAGTTTCATTCTGGAAACATCCCTTAGGCTGTGGCTAAGCCATGTCTCCACCATATCCTTTCTTCCAGGAGTGCTAGTCTTGCATGGTTCGCAGGAGAGCTTCTGTGAAGTTTGGAAAGTAGGAGGCGAGGTACTGGCGGAAGTAAAGTTGTGAGGCGGCATCGTGAGTCGTGTCGGGATAGCACAGTCGGTAGTGCGCTTTCCCGCGAAAGGCAAAGGTCCCAGGTTCGAGTCCCGGTTCCGGCACACAAATTTAATCTGCCAGGAAGTAACATTTAAACATTTGATTTTCTTCGTTATTGAATCTACGTCTACCTTTCTTTCGATAATTGACATTAAATGCTTCTGCTATTTTGCTACTAGGAAGTATTTGTTGTGACCTATCTATTTTGTTGTAATTAAGAGCGTGCGAAAATTAAATAGCACTTACAGGATGTTTCATTAGAGAATTTGAGGTCCAGCTTACGGATGCTTAGAAGTAAACTTATCAACCGCTTTGTCTGACATCATTGTTTTCTACCTTGTTTACAATTATAGTCTGATTAAAATTACTTTCTAGTTGACAGTTTCCCGTCGCCAAAGTGACACAACAACTGGTCATTTAACTGACATTTCCATTTCCGATTCTCTTCTTGCTTTGTTTCGTTCATCATTCTTATGCCTGTCCTTTGTATTTCACATATCAATACTTACTGATGCCCATACCAAAAAGAACCAGACTCGGGCAACGGTGCTAGCGAGATTAGTACTCAGATACAGGATCAAGGGCACGCTACTGAATCGTTACGTAAAAGCCGTGATTCAACGTCACATACAGAAATATTGTATCATTGATATCAGCTTACAAGGAGAGCAGGTGCAGACAGGTGTGAAAATTACAGAACCATCAGCTTAATATGTCAATGTTGCAAACTTTTTACACGAATTACTTACAGAAGAACTGGTAGAAGCCGATATCGGGGAGGATCAGTTATTCACTATAAATGAAATAGACGCAATTTTTAGAGAAATAGTGTCCACA
This sequence comes from Locusta migratoria, assembly GCA_026315105.1. NCBI lineage: Eukaryota > Metazoa > Arthropoda > Insecta > Orthoptera > Acrididae > Locusta > Locusta migratoria. Next base: position 14,582,083 of record CM048754.1, read on the forward strand.
TTTTGTGGTAGCCGGTTATATGACTAGGCTCGCGTGCAGAACGTGTGCGTTGCTTTGTCGGTGCTGCAGGGGGGGGGGGGGGGGGGAACCCCGAGCCACCGCATGAGGTGAGAAACCAGCGGTTCCTCCCCGTCGCAGAAAAAAAAATGTTTCTCTAGCTTATGGGACTTAACTACGGGGTCATCAGTCCCTAAACTTAAAAACTACTTATGAACTAACTAATACTAAGGACGGCACAAATATCAATTCCCGAGGGGGGATTCGAACCCTCGACCGTAGTGGCCGTGCAGACCGTGACTGGAGCGCCTCAGTCTCCTCGGCCACTGCTACCAGCCTGTTCAGACTAACTTACGGTAATGACGACACGCACAACCATGCTCGAGGGAGGACTCGAACCTCCGAATCTAGGACGGGGCCGGCCGCGGTGGCCGAGGCGCTCTAGTCACGGTCTGCACGGCCACTACGGTCCGGGGGGTTCGAACCCTCCCTCGGGCATGTATATTTGTGCCGTCCTTAGTATTAGTTAGTTCATAAGTAGTTTGAAAGTTTAGGGACTGATGACCCTGTAGTTAAGTCCCATAAGCTAGAGAAACATTTTTTTTTCTGCGACGGGGAGGAACCGCTGGTTTCTCACCTCATGCGGAGGCTCGGGGTTCCCCCCCCCCTGTCGTTAAACCGGAGCCTCGTACACCATTAATTACACAATTAGCTGGTCTACACAACTTGTTTATGAGCCTAACATACATACAATGGTATTAATTTTCATTTCTTTTTGTTTTTCACAAAAGATTTTACAATTCGTCTGTTTAAGTCTTGAAATAATATACAATGACGCAACTATTGTTTATAGAACTGTCTGGAAAGAAAATATATGAATCTCTCAATTAATGAAATCTATCACTTGTTTCGATCACAGTATCACAGAGACACTGTCCTACACTGATTCCTAGACTGGATATTTCGGTTTTAGCTTCACACGCAAAATATATCACAACTGAACCAAATGATTCCGGATCCGACGCAGACGGTATCCTACAGTAACACTGAGATGAGAGGACCAGGCAGACGGTATCGTACGATAACATTGATCACAACTGAACACACGATTCCGGATCCGACGCAGACGGTATCGTACAGTAACACTGAGATGAGAGGACCAGGCAGACGGTATCGTACGATAACATTGAGATGAGGGGGTCAGCAGTATCGTTACAATAGTCACCAGACCACTCAGGAAATACACGAACAGAAAAGGCTGCAAACTGCAACTCGCCGACGGCAGCAACGACGACGAGAGGGAAAAGGGCCAAACCCTCTAAGTTGCGACTACGCCTGGAATTGGCAACCAAGCCGCAGAAGGGCGAAACGCCCAATAAAATCCGCTCGTTTCCTTCAGTATACCAATTCAAGATCTTACTCGCACGGTAGGTATAATGTTCCAGCCTGGCTATTAATTTTTGAGATTAACAAATTTACAGAAGGAAGTGGTTTGAAGTTAGAAGCTATGAAAGATCCCAATCAGTAAATTACGGGGAAAATTATTACATGCATTTAAATGAAATGGCAAGCTAATTAACGGTGGAGTGTTGTACAGGCAGAACATTACAAAAAGAATCCATCGGTGGTTGAAATTTGGCTGTAAATGAAATTTTAATAATATGATAACCACTCGCCGAACAGTGGATGGCAGTTCGTCAATATTAAACTACGACTCGTGTAGCAAACAGTAAAGTAAGATAAGTGACATGATATAAATCGGATAGGAATATTACAAAAGTCCAACACATCGGACTTCTAAAAATTTACAGGAAAATCGACTGCAGGTTCTATTGCCAGTAAATGATAATATATTGGATTAAATTTTTTCAAACAAGAGTGGCAGGCTACACGAAATATCACCATTCTATATTAACTAAAAACTATGCCATCCATTGTTGCGGTGATTCAACAAGGCTGAAAAGGACATCATGGGCGGAGGGAGGATAGGGCAAAATCATTAATAAAAATTTCATAAGTGCGAATTTAAGTGAGAGGTGGGGGGTTTATTTACAAATTTAAGATACGCGCACATCACATATATTTATCTGAATGTACATAATAGCGGCCACATAAAAAATAATAAAGTGCAGCTCCAGTCTGCAAGATGCTATCGCTACGAAGTACATAGCAAGAGTGTCTTCTTTCTTACAAAAAAAATTGAAAGTGTTGTTCCTAAATTTTCTTTCTCTGACTTTCATAGATGACTATTTTAACATGTCGAAGTAATATAAAAATACAAAACTTTCTCTGATAATATCGGGGAAAGGAAAACGTGTCATTATATAGGCGAGACAGTTAAAAAAAAAAAAAAAAAAAGTTTGTATAGTCTATGGGACTTAAGTACGGGTTCATCAGTCCGTAAACTTACAAACTACTTATGAACTACTTACGAACTAGGACGGCACAAATATCCATGCCCGAGGGGGGATTCGAACCCCCGACCGTAGTGGCCGTGCAGACCGTGACTGGAGCGCCTCAGTCCTCTCGGCCCCCGCGGCCGGCCCATAAAGTTTGTTATTTTATTGAATGACCGGTTTCGAGATTACAATCATACCATCTTCAGGCTCTATCAGTTTATAAATACGCTAATACGAAAATTGTGGTGCAGATTACTAATTTATTCGTACAAGAAGGCCAATGGAAGTTACATAATTCGAAAGATTGTTTGTCGTAGATTTCACGAATATAAATATTATGTGTGCATTTAGCCATTAAAAGTGGTAGCAGGAAGTAGACATTTTCCTATCTACAGCTTGGATCAAGTTCTACATTCTCCAACAATCAGCTCACTGATTGGCTATTCGCCTCGACCAAAGACGCTGTAATGCAGCGCATCTGCAGTATTAAAATAAGTGAATATCGAAACATGGAGTGCTCCCAACTCACTTTCTTGTGCCGTTCAAATGCTTCATTTTCGCAGTGATTAAGAGTGGTTAATGGAAATGGATGTTTTCATACGAATGCCGATATAAAGGATAACAATGTAATTGATGGGTAAGTATTTATACACCCAAAATTATCAGTTATGTCATACATTGCTTCTGCGTCCCTATCTTCAAAGATGACTAACATAGAATCACGTTCTAAAACAATGATTGTCAGTATTTGCATGTCAATGACCGATATCCAGATGACAGTCCGATGTTGGGGAAGGTGTTTTGTGCCAAAAGGAGACAATTTACTTTAAATGTTAAAAAAAAAAAAACATTCTTCTGGGAGGACGTCAAGATAATTTGGGTTAAATGTGATTTGCAGAGTATCTATGTAGTTTTAGACATTTACAGTGGGACAGAATCTCCGACGGGGAGCAACCGCGATCGCAGTTGTTGTTGTTGTTGTTGTTGTTGTTGTGGTCTTCAGTCCAGAGACTGGTTTGATGCAGCTCTCCAACCTACTCTATCCTGAGCAAGCCTTTTCATCTCCTCATAAGAACGACAACCCACATCCACTTGAATCTGCTTACTATACGCGTCTCTTGGTCTCCCTCTGCGATTTTTACCCCACACACTTCCCTCCAACGCTAAATTCACAATTCCTTGATGTCTAAGAATGTGTCCTACCAATCTATCCCTTCTTTTAGTCAAGGTATGCCAGAAATTTCTTTTCTCCCCAATTCGGTTCAGTACCTCCTCATTAGTTACGCGATCCACCCACCTAATCTTCAGCATTCTTCTGTAGCACTATATTTCAAAAGCCTCTATCCTCTTTCTGTCCACACTGCTTATTGTCCATGTTTCACTCCGATCGCAGTTATTCACTGTAAATGAATTAGACGCTATTTTTTTACAGAAATAGTGGCCACAGATTGCAGTAGCCGGTTATACATCTAGGCTCGCGTGCAGTACGTATGCGTTGCTTTTCTGGTGCAGCAGGTGTATAGCTTGGTGTGTCGCCTGTCCAGTAATACCCTGCAACTGAGCTGAGCCTAGCTGGTCTCTCACCTCAGGCGGTGGCTCGGGGTCCTCTCCCCCCCCCCCCCCCCCCGTCGTTAAACCGGCGACTAGCGACTAGCGGTCTCCCCGTGTCAGCAGCAGGCAGCAGCGGTACGAAAATAAAAATTAATTTGCCGGCGCCTCCGACGCTCCTCACCTCCAGGAATAGTTCAAGGCCGGCCGGAAGCAAGGCGCCGGGATCTCTGCTCCACAACAACCAACAACAACAACCGGCAACCAACAACCGACAACAACACGGCAGCGCTACGCGGCTGGTCGGCTACCGGCGTGGCAATCACACGGAGAAACCCGTCCTGTACTCCTCACTATGCTGCCGATAGCAAGGCCATTTAAACAAATCTGTACGAAATGTCAGCAAGCAATCGCAGTTTTTGTTCTTACTTTTCAGATATACCTATGTTGTGTACCCCGCGGTACACAAAACAGGTCAGATCACTGTTGCAGAAACAAAGAAAAACGCATGCAAGATTTAAAAAGACACAGAATCCGCAAGACTGGCAATCTTTTACTGAAACTCGCAACCAAGCGCGGACTTAAATGCGAGAAGCCTATAATAGCTACCACAACGAAATCCTGTCTCGTAATCTTGCAGAAAATCCAAAGAAATTCTGGTCATATGTGAAGTACACTAGCGGCAAAACACAAACAATACCTTCACTACGCGATAGCAATGGCAATACTACCGACGACATTACTGTTAAGGCAGAATTACTAAACACAGCTTTCCGAAATTCGTTCACCAAAGAAGACGATGTGAACACTCCAGCATTCAAGAACAGCTGCCAGCATGCGAAACTTAGAAGTAGATGTTCCTGGAGTAGTAAAACAACTTAAGTCACTAAACAAAAATAAATCTTCCGGGCCAGATTGTATACCAACTAGATTCCTCTCAGAGTATGCTGATGCAATAGCTCCGTACTTCGCTATAATTTACAACCGATCGCAAAGCAAAAGATCCGTACCAAAAGACTGCAAAGTTGCCCAAGTTACTACAATATTCAAGAAAGGCAATAGGAGTGATCCCCAAAATTACAGGCCAATCTCATTGACGTCGATTTGGAGTAGGATTTTGGAACATATACTTTGTTCGAATATTATGAACTACCTCGAAGAGAACGACCTATTAACCAGTAGTCAACACAGATTCAAAAAGTATCACTCTTGCGAAACACAGCTTTCCCTTTATTCACATGAAGTGTTAAGTGCCATCGACAAGCAATCAAAATCGATTCCATATTTCACGATTTCAGGACGGCTTTTGACACTGTACTCCACAAGCGGCTTCTAATGAAATTGCGTGCTTATGGAATATCTCCCCAATTGTGCGGTTGGATTCACGATTTCCTACCAGAAAGAACACAGTTCGTTGTAATTGACGGTAAGTCATCGAGAGAAACAGAAGTGATATCTGGCGTTCCGCAGGGAAGCGTTATAGGTCCCCTACTCTTCCTCGTGTTTATAAACGATTTAGGAGATAATCTGAATAGCTCCCTAAGACTGTTCGCGGATGATGCTGTCGTTTATCGATTAGTGAAGTCAACAGAGGATCAAAAGCAACTGCAAAGCGATTTAGACAAAATTTCTACATGGTGCGAAAACTGGCAATTGACACTAAATAAAGAAAAGTGTGAAGTAATTCACATGACCACTAAAAGAAATCCGCTGAACTTCAATTACGCGATAAATCAGTCAAACCTTAATGTCGTAGATTCTACCAAATACCTAGGAGTTACAATTACGAACAACTTTGACTGGAGAGAACACATAGAAAATATTGTGGGGAAGGCGAACCAAAGGTAACGTTTCATTGATAGAACGCTCCGAAGATGCACCAGCTCCAGCAAAGAGACTGCCTACATCACACTTGGGCGTCCTCTCTTGGAGTACTGTTGCCCCTTGTGGGACCCTCACCAGGTGGGACTGACGGAAGATATTGAGAAGGTTCAGAGAAGGGCAGCTCGTTTTGTTTTATCACGTTACGGGGGGGAAAACGTCACGGAAATGTTGCACGAATTGGGGTGGAAATCATTAAAAGAAAGACGTTATCCATTGCGGCGTGATCTGTTTGCGAAGTTTCAATCACCGACTTTTAGTTCTGAATGTGAAAATGTTTTGCTAGCACCCCCCTTCTTAGGGAGACATGACCATCCCAATAAAATAAGAAATCAGATCGAAAATGGAACGATTTAGGTGTTCTTTCTTCCCGCACGCTATTAGAGAATGGAACGTTAGAGAAAAGTTATGAAAAGTGATTAATGAACCCTCTGCCATTCACTTAAATGTGATTTGCAGAGTATCGATGTAGATGTAGATGTAGATGTTTCGGCCACTGAATGTCCAGCCTCAAAGCTTTTTAATATGTGTTTACATCTAAACCGTCATGTTGACAGTTACGTTCAGGTTGACGATATAGATGTAAACACAACTCAAAGCATTGAGAATAGCCACACTGTGCCCGAACTCTATGTAGATCTGGAAAATAGAAACAGAAATTGAGACTGATTGGTGACATTCTCTACAAATTTGAACAAAACAGTCGCTGGGCACCAGCTCAAAAATGGAGTCAAACATGATTAAAGAAATCTTGCTAATTTTAATGAGACTTGTGAATTTAAGAAAATGATCAAATGTGTGTGAAATCTTATGGGACTTAACTGCTAAGGTCTTCAGTCCATATGCTTAGACACTACTCAACCTAAATTATCCTAGATAAAATTTTTAAGCGATCTTGGCTTCTATTTGAATAATTACTGTCAATATGCGAGGTTTGTTTGCCGTCTTGCAGTAAGTTTTTCTTGTTTGCTTTGACAGCAACTGATCTGGAAGAGCAGTTGAACGGAATGGACAGTGTGTTGAAAGGAGTATATAAGATGAAGTTAACAAGAATAAAACAAAGTTAATGGTGTGAAGTATTAGAAAATCAGGCAAAACTGAAGAAATTAGATTAGGTAACTAAACAATAAAAGAGGTTGATGAGTTTTGTTACTTGGGCAGTGAAATAACAAATGATGGTCTCAGTAGAGACGATATAAAATGTAGTATGGCAAAGGGTAGGGAAGCGTTCTTAAAAAAGAGAAATTTGTTAACATCGAATATTGATTTAAGCCTAAGAAAGTCTTTTCAGAAGACAGTTATGTGGAGTGTTGCCTTGTGTGGGAGTGAAACATGGACGATAAACAGTGCGGACAGGAAGAGGATTGAGACTTTTGAAATGTGGTGCTACAGAAGAATGCTGAAGATTAGGTGGGTGGATCGCGTAACTAATGAGGAGGTACTGAGCAGAATTGGGGAGAAAAGGAATTTCTGACATACCTTGACTAAAAGAAGGGATAGATTGTAGGGCACATTCTTAGACGTCAAGGAATTGTGAATTTAGCGTTGGAGGGAAGTGTGTGGGGAAAAAACCGCAGAGGAAGACCAAGAGATGGATACAGTAAGCAGATTCAGACAGATGTAGGTTGCCGTTCTTATGTGGAGTTGAAGAGGCTTGCTCAGGATACGGTTTTGTGGAGAGCTGCATCAAACCAGTCTCCGGACTGAAGACCACAACAACACAAAGAAAACACACACACACACACACACACACACACACACACACACACACACACACGTGCCCGAGGGAGGACTCGAACCTCCGCCGGGACCAACCGCACAGTCCATGACTGCAGCGCCTTAGACCGCTCGGCTAATCCCGCGCGGCATGAACTTACAGTTTACGTAAATAAACATTTTTCAGTGGTTGTGAACAGATAATGTATTCAACGGAAAACAGTATACAGTAAATTAATGCTGCCATAGTGATAGTGTGCGAGTAGTGTTGTCAAACAGAAGTGCCGGTCAGAGTTTGTTGTTCATGCAGGCGGAGACAGGTGTATCATGGCTTAAAAACCCAAACGTACGACTATCACTCAGAAACAGGTAACAAAAATTTTAAAAAATGCGTTGAAACCCAATTATATTAGGCTTACGACCAATGTCTTTATTTCTTGTAATTATCTGCAGCGCATTTACCTATTAGGAATACTTCTAGTTATTGTAGGTATTGGACATGTTTGACTGTAGTAATGTTCAACGATTTTTTTCCCTAATGCGGAAAGAATGAAACACTTGGATACAGCCATTGAAGGGCTTATCGCCGCGGTGGAGTAGCCGAGCGGTCTAAAGCGTCTTGCTGCGGAGCGCGCGGTTGCTCGCCGTGGAGGTTCGAGTCCTCCCTGGAGCATGGGTGTATGTGTTTGTCCTTTTAGTTTAACTAAGTTTAAGTAGTTTATAAGCTACGGACTCATGACCACGCAGTTTGGTCCGATAGATTTACAAACATTTGATTTTTGAAGGACTTATCAAAATTTCTTCAGGCTTAACATGTAACCGCAGTATCGAACATTGCATTCGAATATCCAAATTAGATTTCGTCTTCTGCCAAATTAGTTGTGAGTAGCGCTCCACTCATAAGAATACTGCTTCTCCCCTCCGTTTCTCTGGCATAATCACGACGGTGCTGCCACAGTGGCGAGGTAGAAGTTAATCCTCTTCCCTCCCATTGTTCAACAGGGCCGGCCGCGGTGGCCGAGGGGACTGAGGCGCTCCAGTCACGGTCTGCACGGCCACTACGGTCGGGGGTTCGAATCCCCCCTCGGGCATGGATATTTGTGCCGTCCTTAGTAGTAGCTAGTTGATAAGTAGTTTGTAAGTTAAGGGACTGATGACCTCGTAGTTAAGTCCCATAAGCTATACAAACATTTGAACATTTTTTTGTTCAACAGGGGCGGCCGGCAGGTAGACGAGGCTCCATGCCATGCCACAGTTCCCGAAGCCGCTCCCTCCCAGGTTTGGTTTCGAATCCCCTCTTGGGCATGAATGTTGAGTTTGTACTACAGAAAAAAGGGGGGGGGGGGGCACGTGCTTTGCGCCGACTCTGGTTATACTATTATGCAGGACTGCCGCGGCTGAATGGCCGAGTGTATTGAGGCGCTATGCTCCGATGCGCGAGGCCATTCCCCGTCGGGGGTTCGAATCCCGCCTCGGGCATGGATGTTTGTGCTGTTTTTGGTATAAGCCACATTATAAGTAGTTTGTAAGTTTAGGGTCTTATGACCCATGACCCCGCAGTTAAGTCGCATAAGATTAACTAACATTTGAAGATATGCAGGATCCAAATGTCATCGAAATCGGTTCGGCGATTTGATGACGTTGACATCTTGTGAACGCATTGTATTTATTACTTTGAATCGTATTGCGTGCAACGTATCAACGAAAAAAGGAATTTTAATAAATGTGATAAATTTCAAACTAATATATATATATATATATATATATATATATATATATATTGTTGTTGTGGTCTTCAGTCCGGAGACTGGTCTGATGCAGCTCTCCACCCTACTCTATCCTGAGCAAGCCTTTTCATCTCCTCATAAGAACGGCAACCCACATCCACTTGAATCTGCTTACTATACGCGTCTCTTGGTCTCCCTCTGCGATTTTTACCCCACACACTTCCCTCCAACGCTAAATTTACGATTCCTCGATGTCTAAGAATGTGTCCTACCAAGCGATCCCTTCTTTTAGTCAGGGTATGCAAAAAATTCCTTTTCTCACCAATTCTCTTCAGTACCTCTTCATTAGTTATGCGATCTACCCACCTAATCTTCAGCATTCTCCTGTAGCACCACATTTCAAAAGCCTCTATTCTCTTCCTGTCCGCACTGCTTATCGTCCATGTTTCACTCCCGCACAAGGCAACACTCCACACAAATGCCTTCAGAAAAGACTTCCTTACACTTAAATTAATATATGATGTTAGCAAATTTCTCTTCTTCAAAAATGCTTTTCTTCCCATTGCCATTCTGCATTTTATATCCTCTGTACTGCGACCATCACATGTAATTTTACTACCCAAGTAACAAAACTCATCTACCACCTTCATTGTTTCGTTACCTAATCTAATTCCTTCAGCATTGCCTGATTTTCTAAGACCTCATTCCATTATTTTTGTTTTGCTCTTGTTAATGTTCACTTTATAACCTCTCTCTCTCTCTCTCTCTCTCTCTCTCCCTCTCTCTCTCTCTCTCTCTCCCTCTCTCTCTCTCTCTCTCTCTCTCTCTCTCTCTCTCTCTCTCTCTCTCTCTCTCTCTCTCTATATATATATATATATATATATATATATATTTCTCCGAACATGTAATAAAATAAATATTTCTTCTTGTCAAATTTCACGAGTGTACGTAACGCTTAGTGCCGTACCCTTAGGTTTCGACGAGTGAGTTTGTAACTACCAGATCTGGGTCAAAAATGACCTTAACCTTGGTGGAATTGAATTGAAGGTAACTGTTTTTATTATTTCATCTTATTTACTTCTTGACGCCACCAAGGGACTGTACTCTTGATTCAACCATCGTTTATATTTTACGTAGGCTAATATTGCTCGTTATCGACTGCTAAATTTATCGACCTTGGCATACCTATGAAAAGAAGTGGCGTAAACTGAAGGAATAAATCATTTTTATAATTACTGTGTTGCGGCGAGCCTGGTGTGAATGAATCAGGGACTTTATTAACCGCCCGTCTGCTAGTTGGCGAGCCACCAAGCAGTTTATAATGAAGGGCGACGGTGTTAGCTATACTGAGAAATGGCATCGAGAGGGAAGCAAGAAGCCGTTTGCTTTCGGCGAAAACAATGATGTCTTTCTTTGTCATTTAAAACACTGTCTCAATCTTGCCCCTTTATTTGAAGCCACTAAATTGACAGTCAGATCGGAATGTGTACTTTTGATATGACGTGCATTTCAACGAGAAGACCTACAACACACACACACACACACACACACACACACACACACACACACACACACTATGACCAATGTTTTGGGCACACAAAAAGGCGTTTTCGCGACAATTATCTCGAAAACAAAGATCGATAGAGGAATGCAGTAAACGGTATGTTTATTGTGAAAGCTGTAAGAAGTTTATACAGCAGTTTGAAATAATAGTTACAAAAGCTGCTAACAGATGGCGCTGTACGCTGTACAGCTCATACCAACATACATAAGTGAAATAATCGTATGAAAACACTCTTTGCAAACAATCACATCACAATGTTTTCAAAATGTTCACCATTGGCACTACAGAGGTGGCGCAAATGAAGAATGAAATTCGCCATCACATTTCGTAGTGTCTCAACCGAAATTGATTCATATGCCACAGAGATCGCCGATTCAAGCTCGTCCAGCGTGGCGGGATGCTTCGGGTAGACCATGTCTTTCACTGTGCCCCACAAAAAAAGTCACAGGGAGTCAAATCCGGCGAATATGGAGGCCAATCCATGCCTGCACCAGTAAATTTGGGATATTCCAAAGCAATGACGCGATTCCCGAAGTATTCCTCAAGAAAGCGAAACACTTGTTCGGTCCGACGTGGTCGGGCTCCATCTTGCATAAACCATTCTGTACCTGGTCGATCTTCTAACGCTTGCTGTGTGGCGACAAATTGTTCCAAAATTGCTTTTGATATGACGTGCATTCCAACGAGAAGAACTACAATACACACACACACACACACACACACACACACACACACACACACACACTATGACCAATGTTTGGGCACACAAAAATGTCGTTTTCGCCACAATTAGCTGCCTTCAGATTTCGATTCTTAACGCATCTCCAGACCTCACATCTAAAATGATTTCCAGTCCATGGTGTACAGCAATCAGTGAGAATAAATATTCCTTCAGTAAAAAAAAGTCTTGATTGCAAATTGTTTTATTAATTAATGACGCGTTTCGCCCTTTAGCAGGTCATCTTCAGATTATCTGCGTGACAGGATTTACAAAAAATTGCAAGGCGGAATTACAAAACGGGTATAATGGTACATGGGCTTATTTTGTGTTGAGAAGACAGAAGAAATGGTAAACAAAGCTTACAATGCTTTCATAATCTTTCAACCCCTTGCCGTTTACAGTTGTCATCTAGTACCATATACAAGACCTATTCGTTTGCAATGTGTAGTTTTAGATGCAGAGTGAATTAGAGGCAAAAACACCTCAATTTTTAAATACGTAGAAGACATTGATTTGAGGTTGGTATTACTATACACTTGTCTTACCTACTTTTTAATACAAGAACCGTACACAGTCTAACTGTACATTTTCGAATACCGATACTAGACAGCACATTTCCGAATACTAATATTATATTAGACAGTAAATTTCCGAATACTGATATTAGACGGTATGAAACACTCATGCCAAACGAAAGGAGAAGAGGCTAGTTAGATACCTATGGTTAACACGGATTGAGAAAGTATCGTTCTTGTGAAACACAGCTAGACTTTTATTCACATGATGTGATAAGTGCTATGGGCAAGGGATGTCAAATAGATTCAGTTTTTCTAGATTTACGGAAGGCTTTTGACAGTGTTCCTCACAAGTGTCTTATAATCAAATTGCCTGTTTACGGAGTAACGCCACATTTGTGTCATTGGATTCGTGATTTCCTCTCAGACAGGACACAGTACGTTGTAATTGACGGAAAGCCATCGAGTAGAACTGAAGTTACATCTGGCGTTCCCCAGGGAAGTGTTGTAGGGCCTCAACTGTTACTTACTTTTATAAACGACTAACTGAAAACCCGGCTTTGCCCGGGTATTTATTTATTTATACCTGCTATTTTTGAGTTATATATTCGTTTGTATAAGGACTGTATGTCTGTAAAATCTCTTGGGAATACAATTAGTAGTAAAGAAGTTTTACATTAAAACTTGGTGCGTGATGGGGCGGTTTTCCATGAACGTTACTGTTTATGTGCTCATATCTCATGAACTACGTGTCGTACTGTGATACAATGTAGAGGATACATTCAACTATATGTGTCTATACTGTCTATAAAATTTTCTTGCGGTTACAATTTGTGTTGTACAAATTATAAATTGTAACGTCATACCGAATGCCGTAGTTTTACTCCATAAACAGCGGAAAAGTAGTAAGCGAGGAACTTTTTTCCTTTCACCATTTTTCTGCGGTTGCCAGCAAGAAAAAATTTAATAAAGGTTTGAAATTATGTTTAAAGTTTGTTGCAAGTCGCTAAGTACTGTCATTCTCATACAGTGTATTTCGAAAGTCTCGCCGCATTATATGGCATTTTTTTGCGATTTCTATTGGTTATGACGTAATATCTTTTGAACCATGTGCCGTATGTGGTTCTTAAACATGCAGCAATTGTTACCTCACGGTAAGGAATGTGTGTACCAAATTTGGTTGAAATCGGACCAATGGTTTAGGAGAAAATGAGCAGCATTGTCACAAAATGCAGCAGTTTTTCGCGCATCTTATTTTTTATGGTGTCATATCTCGTGAACTATATATCGTATGCGATTCTTACACTTACGGCGACCGTCCTCATGGATTGTAGCTTACGTGTTAAAAAGTTTGAGAAAGATAGGAACAAAATTGTAGATTTGTAAGCAACACGTACACACATACGGACACTGTGCTATATATATTAGATTTAGGAGACAATCTGAGTAGCTCTTTAGAGTGTTCGGGGATGATGCTGTCATTTATCGATTAGTAAAGTCACCAGAAGATCGAAAGCAAGTGCAAAATGATTTAGATAAGATATTTACATTGTGCAAAAAATAGAGATTAATCCTTAATAATGAGAAGTGTGAAGTCATCCATATGACGTGTAAAAGAAGCCCGTTATACTTCATTTACACGATAAATCAGACAAACTTACAGGCAGTAATTTAAGCTAAATACCTAGGAGTAACGATTACATACAACTTAATTAGAAAGAACACACAGAAAATATTGTAGGGAGAGCGACGCAAAGATTACGTTTCGTTGGCACAACAGTTTGAAGATACATTAGTCCTGCTAAAGAAACTGCCTACACCACACCTGTGCGTCCTATTTTGGAGTATTGCTGCGCAGTGTGGCATCCACACCAGGTGGGACTGACGGAAGAGATTGAGAAGGTTCAGAGAAGGACAGCTGCTTTTCTATTATTGCTATATAGGGGAGAGAGTGTCAATGAAGTGATGCACAAGTTAAGGTGGAAATCATTAAAAGAAAGGCGTTATTTTTTGCGGAGAGATCTGTTGTTGTGGTCTTCAGTGCGCAGACTGGTTTGTTGCAGCTCTCCACGCTACCCTGTCCTGTGCAAGTCTCTTCATCTGAGAATACGTTCGGCAACCTACATCCTTTTGAATCGGCTTACTGTATTCGTCCCTCGGTCTCCCTCTACGATTTTTACCCTTCCTTATAATGCTAAGTTGACAATTCCTTCATGTGTCAGAATGTGTCCAACCAATCTATCCCTTCACTTAGTCAGGATATGCCACAAACTCCTTTTCTTCCCGATTCGGTTAAGCAGCTCCTCATTTGTTACGTGATCTACCCATTTAATTTTCATCATTCGTCTGTAGCTCCACATTTCAAAAGCTTGTATCAACTTTTTATCTAAACTCCGTATCGTCCACGTTTCACTCCCATACAATGCTACACTCCAGGCAAATGCTTTCAGAAAGGACTTCCTAACATTTAAATTAATATTGGGTGTTAACAAGTTTTTCTTCTTTAGAAACTCTTTTCTTCCCATAGCCATTCTGCATTTTATATCTTCTTTACTTCGGCTATCAGCTAGCCAAATAACAAAATTCATCAACTACTTCTATTGTCTCATTACCTTATCTAATTCCTTCAGCATCGCCTGATTTTTTTGACATTGCATTCCATTACCTTCATTTTACTCTTGTTAATGTTCATCTTATATCTTCCTTTCAAGACACTGTCCATCCCATTGAATTGCTCTTCTAGATCTTTTGCGGTTTCTGACAGAATTACTATGTAATCGGCAAACCGCAATGTTTGTATTTCTTCTTCCTGCACTTTAATGCCCTCTCCAAATTTCTCCTTCCATTCCTTCACTGCCTGTTCAATGTTCAGATTGAACAACATTGCGGAAAGGCTACAACCCTGTCTTACTCCCTTCCCAACCTCTGCGTACCTTTCTTACCCTTCGACTCTAATAACCGCTGTCTGGTTTTTGAATATAACTCTTCGCTCCCTATATTTTACCCCTGATTCCTTCAGAATTTGAAGAGTGTATTCCAGTCGACATTGTCAAAAGCTTTCTCCAAATCGACAAACGCTAAAAATGTAGGTTTCCCTTTTCTTAGCCTATCTTTTAAAATAAGTCGTAATGTGAGTATTGCCTCCCGTGTTCCTGCATTTCTCCTAAATCCAAATTGATCTTCCCCGAGGTCGGATTCCACAATTTTTTCCATTCGTCTGTAAATAATTCGTGTTAGTATTTTGCAACCATGACTTACTAAACAGATAGTTCTGTAATTTTCACACGTGTCAGCACTTGCTTTCTTTGGAATTGGAATTACGATATTCTTCTTGAAGTCGGAGGGTATTTCCCCTGTCTAATACGTCTTGCATAGTAGGTGATACTCTCCTAATGACAAAAGCAGTTCAGACGGAATCTCATCTACTCCAGGGGCCTTGTTTCGACTGAAGTACTTCAGGGCTGTGTCAAATTCTTCTCGCAATATATCTCCTTCCTCATCTTCCTCCACTTCGTCTTCCATTTCTAGAATACTGCCTTCAAGTTTATTTCCTTTGAATAGGAATAATGTGTCATGTTATAACTAAAATAATTAAAGTAAGTTAGAGAATAACTATAGTGAATCTGATACTGTGGAATCTCGACATTTGGTGTCTCGGAATTACGAGTTTCCCATAAATCCAAGCGTCAAAAAAAAAAAAAAAAAAAAAAAAAACCAAAAAAAAAACAAAAACAAAAAAAAAAAAAAAAAAAAAAAAACGCGGGTACATACTGTCTTCACCGAAAAGGACACTCCACGATTATATCGTGCGAAGTAAATAGTTAAAATACTTTAAAATCTATACGATGAGAATAGACATGCCTAATTAAACACTTTGTATTAAAAAAAGTTCATAATTTTTGACACATGTATTCTTTCCAAGGTTTATTTGCTTCCTTTTCGCACATAAATTTCGGTAGTGCGATGTCGTTCCGGTTGCGATTCATATTTCTGTGGCTTGGTTCTAAAAGGGCCAATGTCAGCATTTATCAAAACTGGTTTTATTGGTGTACACCATATAGTTTCACGTGTTCTTCATAACGTCAAAACGGCCAATGTCTGAGTCACATAGGATGAGAGATACTGGGATTTTAAGATGTGAGCCCCAAATATACTAAATGTTCAAATGTTTGTAAATCTCCACGATTATATCTAGAAGTAAGTAGTTAAAATACTTTAAAATCTATACGATGACAATGTAAATACCTAATTAAATACTTTTTATTGAAAAATCGCACTGACGTGTTTTACGGCCGACTTTAGATTTATAAGTTTTTGCAAATGTTTTGGACAAAAATAATATGCTAAATAATAAAAAAATTAATTAGTGTGTCTGAAACCCTTACAGGGAAAAATATTGTAGGTAATAACGAGTTCAGAACCACTGACCTTCAGCGTCACAGTCAAACGCATTGCCCACTACGCTACGGCTAAGAAGTAAAAGTCTCATTCCTTAATCTCATCAATGGCCGTTGTTCACTGATGCTAATATGGCATTTGTAGACACTAGATTATCATTTATCGTACGAAGGACGATGTGTTTTTGTTAATTCTTCAGTGCGCCATTGCTTTGAAATGACAACGTGTAGCCGGCCGCGGTGGCCGAGGGGACTGAGGCGCTCCAGTCACGGTCTGCACGGCCACTACGGTCGGGGGTTCGAATCCCCCCTCGGGCATGGATATTTGTGCCGTCCTTAGTCTTAGGTAGTTCATAAGTAGTTTGTAAGCTTAGGGACTGATGACCCCGTAGTTAAGTCCCATAAGTTCTACAAACATTAGAATTAGCACATTAGACAACGTGTAAGTTACAATAAGAAAATCATCAAATACGCAACGCAAGATGGCGTATGCCAGAGAGAGTTCTGGGCGAGGAATGTCACGTGACATCTGCGAACGGCTGGTTTTCCTTAATTCAATGGAGGGTGTCAAATCTCCGTTATTTTTGCAAATATCTCTCAAACGACACGAGATATGAAAAAAACATAAGGGAACAAAGTTGTAGAGAATTTTGTCCTCTACAAAGTCGTTTACTCAATTTTCATGTCACATCAATGGTTAAGCCGTTACTTTCATTTAAATTTCGAGCTGTCAAAAAGACGATCGCAAAGACTCACTCTTAGTCTTAGTACAGAAACCTGAAGTGGGCCAAAAAGTTCATAATTTTTGACACATGTATTCTTCGCAAGGTTTATTTGCTTCCTTTTCGGACATAAATTTCCGTAGTTCGATGTCGTTCTGGTCCCGATTCATATTCGTATCTTACTTCTAGCCTGAGTTATCAGTTCATGTAATCAGGGAACGACTTTTCGGACACCCTGTAGATCGTACATTTCCGAATATTGATATTTGACGGTACCAAATAATGATCTGTCTCACTTCTTACAGCCTTATCCAAAATTCCTGAAAAAGTGATGTATTCTAGAGTAGTTTCACACATAGGTATAAATAAAGTTCTAACAAAAAGTCAGTTTGGTTTTCAGGATGGCTTTTCAACAGAAAATGCTATATATACTTTCACCAATGAAATATTAAATGCTATAAATAACCGGACATCGCCAGTTGGAATTTTTTTTGTGATCTCTCCAAGGCTTTTGATTGTGTAAATCATGGGATTCTTCTAGATAAACTAAAGTATTGTGATATGAATGGGTCAGTGTACAAATGGTTTAAATCATACATAACAGGAAGAGTGCAGAAAGTTGACATTAGTATTCTCATAATATGCAAAAAAAAGGAAAAAAAAAAAGAAAAAAGAAAAACAGCTGATTCCATAAACTGGGGAGCAATCAAAACTGGGATGCCACAAGGTTCGGTCTTGGGCCCTTTTCTGTTCTTAATATATATTAATGAATTGCCCTTCTATATTCATCAATATGCAAAGCTGGTTCTTTTTGCTGATGATACAAGTATAGTTATCACACCTGACAGAAAAGAACTAACTGAAGAAATTGTAAACGATGTCTTTCAGATAATCATTAAGTGGTTCTCAGCAAATGGACTATCATTAAATTTTGAGAAAACACAGTACATACAGTTCCATACAATAAATGGAATGACACCATCAATATATATATATAGACTTGGGTCAGAAATCCTTAGCAAAGGTAGAATATTAAAATTTTTTAGGTGTAAGCATTGATGAGGGGTAGAAGAAGATCTGTTCCAACGTTTGAGTTCAGCAACTTGTGCTATTAGGGTAATTGCAAATTTAGTGAATTAGCCTACTATGCCTATTTTGATTCTCTGCTTTCGTATGGCATCATTTTCTGGGGTAATTCATTGTTGAGTAAAAAAGTATACATTGCACAAAAGCGTATGATCAGAATAATCGCCGCAACCCATCCAAAATCATGCTGCAGACACTTATTTAAAGAGCTACGGATCTTCACAGTAGCTTCTCAATATATATATTACACTTATGAAATTTGTTATTACCAATCCCATCGAATTCAATAGCAATAGCAGTGTTCATAACTACAACACTAGGAGAAGGAATAATCTTCACTATTCAAAAAAATGTTCAAATGTTTGTTAAGCTTATGGGACTTAACTACGGGGTCATCAGTCCCTAAACTTACAAACTACTTATGAACTACTTACGAACTAGGACGGCACAAATATCCATGCCCGAGGGGGGATTCGAACCTCCGACCGTAGTGGCCGTGCTGACCGTGACTGGAGCGCCTCAGTCACCTCGGCCACCGCGGCCGGCCACTATTCAATGTAGCTTTGGCACAGAAAGGGGTGAATTATGCTGCTACTAATGTCTTTGGTTACCTACCAAACAGCATCAAAAGTCTGACAGATAACCAACTAGCATTTAAAAATAAAAGAATTTCTGTATGGCAACTCCTTCTACACTATAGATGAATTTTTTAAATATAAATTAGTAAATTTGAAAAAAGGAAGAAAAAAAGAAGAAAAAAGAAAAAGAAAAACATAATATAAAAATAATAAAAAAAATGTGTCAGGTAATATTTAGTAAAAAAAGATAAAGCAGTCCACAATCCGAAGATTGGTTTGAACACCACAGTGCTTTACTAGGCATAGTCCTGTTTGGAGGTGGTATGCCGTTGCCTTCCTCCGACCTTCGAACTGACTTACCCAGCCAGTTATAGGGGGACCTACAGTTTAACGTGGGTTCCGAACCACGGTGCTACTCGGTATTTTTCACATCAGGAACACTGCCAGAGGGGAAAGAAGAGGAAAGTGACACACAAAAATCCTACGACCTGGCGGGGATCGAACCCGCGACCTTCGGATTTGTAGTTCTGGCACTCTACCACTGTGCAACCGAGGCGCAAGGTACAGTAATTTGTATGGGCGTATTTAATTCACGTGACACGTTCCACATCATTACGAAGTGTCGTATTCATGATCTGTGGAACAAGTACTGATCTACATGTAACTAGATTCCATTTTGTGTGCCAGCCCACCACAGAATTATAATGAAATAACAGGTTTTCGCTTGGTAGGCGATGTGAGATGTTTCTTTTATTTAACTTCAAAACATATCGATTTCGTCCCTATGATGGGACATCATCAGTGCTGTTAAAAACAAGGTACCTTGGTCAGACATTGAAATTACAATAAGATTACATACACCAAGAATGTTATAAAATAGAATTACATACCAGAATTGCAAGTCATGATGACCTATGTGCTCTGCTTAAAAACATTTAAAGGTCCTGCCGGTACAAGTCACGACAATAAAATCAGGTAGCCGCTTACGTACACCTACGCAGCTTAGCTTGTACAGTACTTAGCAGTTTGGATACAAAGTCACAGTAGCTGTAGTTATATTGAATGACCTATAAGAACCACATATACCAATGTCACCTGCACAATGTAAGCGCATATGAAAAAAAAAAAGAGCGCGATTGTTTCTCTCCTATGTAATCATGATTGAACCTTCATGTATATTTCTATATTCTATGTTTAGACGCAATGTAATCATATTTGAACCTTCATGTACATTTGTATATTTTTGATTTTGACGCACTGTACTAACTAAGCAAAGACGGCCAGGATAGTATCATTCTGAAAAACCAGATGGCGTGAACTGCTGTGTATCTCTCTCTCTCTCTCTCTCTCTCTCTCTCTCTCTCTCTCTCTCTCTCTCTCTAACACACTCACACACATGCATTGGTGCTTTGTAACGACTTTACCTTTTATGCTAGTCTCAATTAAAAATATATATATGTATATATTTTTTAAACAGATAGTATTTTATACGTGATACAATGTAACTTATTTTAACAATTGATGGTGACAAATTTTAAATTTTTAAAGATATGTTTCAATACCTACCCGCCTGAGGGCGCTGATAAATGGTTATTTTTATCATATAATGCATAACTGTGTATGTTAGTTGTTAAATTTTAATTCACCTAGAATCAACATTTTTATCTTTTTTCTTTTTAAAAATATTACAATGTAACTGATGTAAACAAAGAGTGCGCAGGCACCATCTATGTACAAGCTAAGCTGCGTAGGTGTACGTAAGCGGCTACCTGATTTTATTGTCGTAACTTGTACCGGCAAGACCTTTAAATGTTTTTAAGCAGAGCACATAGGTCATCATGACTTGCAATTCTGGTATGTAATTCTATTTTATAACATTCTTGGTGTATGTAATCTTACTGTAATTTCAATGTCTGACCAAGGTACCTTGTTTTTAACAGCACTGATGATGTCACATCATAGGGACGAAATCGATATGTTTTGAAGCTAAATAAAAGAAACATCTCACATCGCCTACCAAGCGAAAACCTGTTATTTCATTATAAGTACTGATCTAACCTAGCCGGCGCAGAGTCGGCGTTTAGCCGTGTGGCCCCCACTCCTGCGTGCTTCTCCTCTGCGGCGCTTCCAAGACGTGGGACACCGGAGACCGGCTGCCGTGTGCAAAGGTGCAAAGGCGGACTAGCCGCCAAGCCGCCGAGCCACTAAATAGAAAATAGATTTTACGATAGCTGGCGGCGGGCCGGCGCCCACCGACCTGTACTGCACCGACACACGGCGTTACTGCGGGGAGCGGTATGTGGGCCGCAGCCGTGTGTGCTCGTGACGACGACGGGGGACGGCAGATGACTCACCGCGACCTCGCCTATTTGCGATTTTCCACTCTCAAAAAATGTTCAAATATTTGTAAAGTCTATGGGACTTAAGGCGAAATTAGGTCGGACTACGACGTACCTGTTTGCCCTAAAGCATATAAATTCTAACTAGGATAAACCGATTCGACCTACGCTATACTGATTTCTCCTGTTGTTAACAGGATGAACTAGTTTGGCCTAGGCTAAACTGGTTTGTCCTATCGCATGTAGGGAGAACTGGTGTGGCCTAGGCGAAACTAGTTCATCCTAAAATAGGGTTTGGCCTGTAACATATACATGTGGTGTCTGTTCCGAAAGAACAGACGTCACTTCTGATACTGCAGTTGTTATTCTTTCATATTCACAGAATATGTGTCATCAAATACGAATGGTCAAACCTGAAAATGTGTACTCAGCCGGGATTCGAACCCGGGTTAGCCGGGAAGGGGGGCGGGGGCAAGTTTGTGGCTCTTACTCTTACGGGAATTAGTTTCAAAATTACGAGTTTGAGTACTGTGGGCAGGGCGAAGCTGGGAATTTGTATCTGACGGGAGGCGTGCTTAGGTAGTCAAATGTTTGTATAGTCTATGGAACTTAACTACGGGGTCATCAGTCCCTAAACTTACAAACTACTTATGAACTACTTACGAACTAGGACGGCACAAATATCCATGCCCGAGGGGGGATTCGAACCCTCGACCGTATTGGCCGTGCAGACCGTGACTGACGCGCCGCAGTCCGCTCGGCCAGCGCGGCCGGCTCCTGTTCAGACCGGCAACCCACATACATTCGAATCTGCTTACTATATGCGTCTCTTGGTCTCCCTCTGCGATTTTTACCCCATTTTTATCTCATTAAAGCCCCTACATCAGGGTCGTAGCCAAGATTTTGGTCTGGGAGGGGCTGAACCCAGGAGTCCTGCCAGCAGAGGTTAACAAGTTGATTAATGTGACATGTCACAATTTGGAAAAAACTTTAAAATAAATATTTGGCATCGTGCTTCACTTGCTAGATATGTTTTTCCAGTGACTGATCGTTACTGATTCATAGAGTCAAGTGTAGATTATGCCGCAAATTTCAAGTGCCCTGTTACAAGAGGATTACCGATTTATCGATTGGACAAGGCTACATCAAGAACCTGTCAACCACAGAGAGGAACAGAATTAATTAGTTTCCCCAAAATAGGCCGCTGTTACACGACGATAACTGATTTATTGACAAGACGAGGATACATCGAGACACTATCATCCATAGAGCCGGCCGCGGTGGCCGAGGGGATTTGAGGCGCTCCAGTCACGGTCTGCACGGCCAATACAGTCGGGGGTTCGAATCCCCCCTCGGGCATGGATATTTGTGCCGTCCTTAGTTGTAAGTAGTTGATAAGTAGTTTGTAAGTTTAGGGACTGATGACCCCGTAGTTAAGTCCCACAGAGCTACAAACATTTGAACATCAACCATAGAGTAGGAACAGCAGTAATTATTTAGTTCACGGTCAGCACAAAAAAGAAAGTCCCTCAGTCTACATGATTCGATTTTCAAACAGTAATGCTATGTAGTCAACGAATATCTAGCGCTTTGTTCATTATAGCGTTGGCTGTCGCAAATGTTATAGCGTTTTCTTGTCAGCATCTTCTCTTCTACAAGTACTAACTAGTATATCGTCCTGACGTAAATAAATAAGTCTAGTCAAGCTAATGAAACGTCTTTCGTTCATTGAAACAATGAATTTTCCTTGTGCTGACATTTTCTAGCACTATTTCCAAACCGACTCTTCATTCCACTGACATACATTGAAATCATCATACTTCGCATCAGTTTTAATGTGTCTGAAACAAAGTTTTCAAATTAATATTCATTACTGTCAATAGAAAACAACTATGCCGTCTAAAATATGATTGGCTACTTCAAACTTTGCCACAATTGGCCGGCTTCATTTCCGCTTGCTAACAACTGTTTTGTTGCCAACATTACCCGCTAGGCCTGTGTCGGCCATTGTAAAATTTTACTAAAGTACCTACGCTTTGGGGACTTTTGGATGAAAATTCACTACACGATTTTAATGCTTAAAAGTACCTACGTGTAGGGAAAATTCCCTACGTCTGGCAACACTGGTCACCAGTACTATTCATAGATCATATTTTGAAAACAGTAGACTGTCAGGGCGGGATTAAAATAGGACAAAACAAAATAAGCAGTCTCTCATATGCGGATGACTTAGTTGTAATGGCAGATTCGATTGAAAGGTTGCAAACTAGTATTTCAGAGCTCGATCAGAGGTGCAAGGATTATGATACGAAGATCAGCATCTCCAAAACGAAAGTAATGTCTGTGGGAAAGAGATTTAAACAGATTGAGTGCCAGATGGAGCAACAAAGTTAGAACAGGTAGACAGTTTCAAGTACGCTGGATGTATTTCGTCACAGGATTGCAACATAGCGAAAGAACTGGAATCGAGGTGCAGCAAAGCTAACGCAGTGAGGACGACGGGGAACGAACGGTCACCACGGAAGATGACTCACCGTGACCTCGCCTATTTGCATGTTTCCACTCTGCCATGTCTCCGATACGTGGTATTGTTAGCAGCATATGTCTATTAAAAATTATGGCTGCAATTCAGTAACGGTGGAACAGTTTCAGCCGACCAGTTGCATAAAATGGTTCACATGTATAAACCTTTACCTAGGTTTCGGCAAAATTAATTTTTCCTTCTTCAGAAGAATACCTTATGATTGGAGAACAACAAAAATCTTCTCTGCGATTGGGCAAAGCTGAAAATATGTACCCAGCCGGGATTTGTTTTTTTTCTCAGCTAGATCTATGCTCTGCGGTCGTTGTTTCGGTTAGTTCGTTATTGTTCGTTGAATCTTTGGCTCAGCTTTTTTATTACAGAGGGCGTTTAGCCCCCTGACCGGGCGCGCTGAGCCACGGCGCCCGGCAAAGATTCGAACCCGGGTCTCATGCTTTCTAGGCAGTTGCGCTGACCCCTACACCACTGGGGACACAGTGATCACCGCACCTGCAAGGACTACCCATGCACGCCTCCCGTCAGATACAAATTCCCAGCTTCGCCCTGCCCACAGTACTCAAACTCGTAGTTTAACTAATTCCCGTAAGAGTAAGGGCTTCAAACTTGCCCACCCCTCCCCACTAACGATAGGATCATTGCCCGTCACCGGCATATTATATATATACATGTGGCGTCTGTTCCAAAGAACAGACGTCACTTCTGATCCTGCAGCTGTTATTATTTAATATTCGTGGAATATATGACATCAACTGCGATTGGGCAAAGCTGAAAATGTGTACCCAGCCGGGATTCGAACCCGGGTCTACTGCTTTCTAGGCAGTTGCGCTGACCCCTACACCACTGGTGTAAACTACGAGTTTGAGTACTGTGGGCAGGGCGAAGCTGGGAATTTGTATCTGACGGGAGGCGTGCTTAGGTAGTCCTTGCAGGTGCGGTGATCACTGTGTCCCCAGTGGTGTAGGCGTCAGCGCAACTGCCTAGAAAGCAGGAGACCCGGGTTCGAATCCCGGCTGGGTACGCATTTTCAGCTTTGCCCAATCGCAGTTAATGTCATATATTCCATGAATATTAAATAATAACAGCTGGAGGGTCAGAAGTGACGTCTGTTCTTTGGAACAGACGCCACATGTATATATAAATATTATAAAGACAGAACTATGTCAGTGAAAATCAGATTTCGAAAATTATTCCATCAGACTTGCTGCCAGAGCTACACAACGAGTCATTCAGAGTGCCAAATAGGAGGAACAAAGTTAGAACAGGTAGACAGTTTCAAGTACCTGGGATGTATTTTCTCACAGGATGGCAACATAGTGGAAGAACTGGAATTGATGTGCAGCAAAGCTAATGCAGTGAGTGCTCAGCTAAGATCTACTCTCTTCTGCAAGAAGGAAGTAAGTACCAAGAATAAGTTAGCAATGCACCGCTCTATCTTTCGACCAACTTTGTTGTATGGGAGTGAAAGCTGGGTGGATACAGGTTTCCTTATTCATAACGTAGAGGTTACAGATATGAAAGTAGCAAGAATGAGTGCAGGTACTAATAGATGGGAACAATGACAGGAGGGTGTCCATAATGAGGAAATCAAAGAAAAACTGGGGATGAACACCATAGATGAAGTAGTTAGAGGGAACAGACTGAGATGGTGGGGTCATGTTACACGCCTGGGAGAAGCAAGGTTACCTAAGAGACTCATGAGCTCGACGGCGAATGGTAAGAGGAGTCGTGGTAGACCAAGAAGAAAGTACTTAGATTCGGTGCAGAATAATTTTGAAGTAAAAAGCATAACATCAGACGAGGCATCGATGTTAGCGTTGAATAGGGTATCATGGAGGAATTTTATTAGAGGTACTGTGCTCCACACTGAACGCTGAAAGGCATAATCAGTCTCTGATGATGATGAGTAAAAAAATGTTTGTAGAGCTTATGGGACTTAACTATGGGGTCATCAGTCCATAAACGTACAAAATACTAGCTTATACTAAAAACAGCACAAACATCCACGCACGAGGGGGGATTCGAACCCCCGACGGGGAACGGCCTCGCTCATTGTAGCATAGCGCCTGACTGCGTGCAAATGTATTACTTCCTCTTAATGTATTTCTTGCGGAACGACCATGAGAATAAAATAAGAGAGATTAGGACCGAGAAGCAGCTACTCGAGTAGCGGAGTAGTTGTGGGGTGTACATGAGGATTTTTGTGGCTGGGCGCTAGGTCTGATTGGCACTCGGACAGTCAACATCCACGGCCGAGTGCACCAACCTCGGTCAAAAGTTAATCGCGGTCAAGTCGGCATTTAACCGTGGTCAACTCAATTTTCTGGTGCACCGACACCGATCAAAGTTAAACGAGGGAGTTGACCGCGGTTAAATTTGATCGCGGCTGACGCCCGGTTTTGTCGAGATGACCAGGGTTATACGAGTGCGCAGTATCAAGATGGCGGCGCGTTTTGCTGTTTTAGACGGAATTGAGAAAGATTTTTTTACCTCAATCATTTAAATCGGGATCAAAACCGGAACGTCGTGATTGTGGAAAGGGGGACTCTTTTGAAGATTACAGTGGCAAAAAGTTCGAAGAAAGATTTTGTTTGTCCAAAGAAAGTGTGGTGGTTGTTAAACCAAATCAGTGACAGGTTAGAATTTCCTACCGATAGAAATAACCCTATTTCGCCTATGAACAGACTATTGATTACGTTAAGAGCATATGCATACTTATTGGTGGCAACAGTAACATATATCGCGACGACACATTGCCAGGAAGAGCAGTTCGCCGCGCCATAATTAATGAATATTTCCAGTAAGGTAACTGTCAAATTCAAAAAAGTTTTGAGTAAAAAATTACGATATGTTCCGTAACTATAATAGTAAAGCTTTCGTGTTATTAAAACATGTTATCTGTATATTTATGTTACCAGGTGAACATGCGGTGCATGGGAAAGTACGCTGTGAACAACAATGACATTTGAGTTGATTTGTTCGAAACAATAAATCATAATTTAAGTAATTATATAAATCTGTCTTAGGGTGTTCTTTTAATAATCATTTCTCTTTGCAATATGACTGGATTCGGTAAAATTTTACGAAGCTTCTCGCTTCCAGTGCTTATGTTGGCAAGAGATGAACAATGAAGTGTAGAATTGCGTTAATATTTTTCACAAGCTACAGAGTAAATGTTATTGCTGCTCGTTTCACTCGCAGCAAAATTAATACTGTACCTGCTCTATGGTTGAAAGGTTCTTGTATGTACCCTTGTCCGTTCAGAAGAAAATAATTTTCGTTTTAATTGAAGTTGTCACGAAAAAATATTTATTGGTCATCTTAGTTGCCGTCATTACCATTGGTGCCAACATAACCACTGCAGCCCGGCGACAAGCGTCGTACAATTTTACCGTATTTAGAATCTTGTACATACAAATCACGTGGTACTGTCGTCATTCACCAAAGATAGTCGAGAATACACATGTAGGTAAGCTCAACTACCACCTTCGCATCACTTGGGTGCCTTCCATTGCGCTACACGGACTTGATCACGATCAAATGTACGATTGGTTGACGACGGTTTGCTGACCAGAGACGTTTTAACGGCGGTTAACTTTTGACCGAGTTCTCGGAACCCTTGATTATCGTGCTTTTTGACCGAGGTTGTGCACTCGGCCACCAGACAGAGAATTCAGGCCGCATTAAGATCAATAATTCGACTATCGAAACTCTAGCCATAGACTCTCGAAGTATTAAAAACGGAGTTCCCGAATTTACCACGCTGCTCAGATAGTTTTAACACGGAAATATTTCTACATCTACATGGGATACTCTGCAAATCACATGTAAGTCTTCTGCAATGGAATACTTTATACGCATCAATAGTCTGTTAAAAATAAGACTGCGTTAAAGAAATTACTTGTGGTTGGTCTCGAACCACTACCTTCGACAGCGCAGTGTGATGTCTGTAATCACACAGCTATTCTAGCTAGTTGAAGAGAAGTGACTTCATTATTATTCATGATGGGATCTTCTGAATGCCTTTACAGTTTTAATTCGCTAAATCATGACGTGGGTTAATTCAGCACAAAGTTCCTAGTAATTAGGAAAAAAAAGCGCAGGTGACTCCCGTTTATAAGAAAGGAAAGAGAACTGACCCATACAATTACAAGCCAATATCGTTGACATCGGTTTCATGTAGAATTTTGGAGCATATTCTCAGCTCGAATACAGTAAATTTCCTTGAGACAGATAAGCTTCATTCTACGAATCAGCGCGGGTTTAAGAAACATAGTTCGTGTCAATCTCAGCTTGCCCTTTTCTCACATATCTTGCGAGCCATGGATGTAGGGCAACAGGCGGATTGTGTTTTCTTCGATTTCAAAAAAGCATTTGACGCGGTGCCACACTGCAGACAGCTAACGAAGACACGAGCTTATGGAATAATTAAATAATTCTCAGTCTCTGTTGCAAGATTTTTATTACTCCAATAACGCGTTTCGCGCTGTTAGCGCATCGTCAGACTGGAAACAGACAAATGTTTTGTTACAGTCCGTGTACCTGGCGGGCAGCGAATATAATGTGGCTAAGGTGACTAAATTTTGAAAAGTCAGACTTACTTGAGCGGAGATGGAGCTACAGAGCTATCTTAAACTGTGTGGAGGTAGCTTAACAATTTGTGTTCTGTCATTGAGCATTTGAAAAGCGGTAAAACGTACAAGGGGCCCAATGACAGAACACAAATTATTAAGCTACCTCCACCACAGCGTAAGATAGTTCTGTCACGTAATTGGAGTAATAAAAATATTGTAACAGAGACTGGGAATTATTTAATTATTCAACACTGTTGCTGCACCATGGAATGGAATGAAATGCTTGTGGAATAGGTTCACAGATTTGTGACTGGCTGGAAGACTTCCGAAGTAATAGAACGCAGTACGTTGTTCTCGACGACGAGTGTTCATCAGAGACGAGTGTATCGTCAGGCGTGCCTCAGGGGAGTGTGATAGGACCGCTATTATTTTCTATCTATATAAATGATCTGATGGACAGAGTAAGTTGTAATTTGCGGCTGTTTGCTGATGATGCTGTGGTTGTATGGGAGGGTGTCGTCTGTAACTGACTGTAATAGCATACAGGTTGACTTAGACAAAATTTCTAGTTGGTGCGAAGAATGGCAGCTAGCTCTCAATGTAGAAAAATGCAAGGTGATGCGCATGAGTAGGAAAAACAATCCTATAATGTTGGAATACAGCGTTAGTAGTGAGCTTCTTGATGCTGTCGCGTCGTTCAAATATCTAGGCGTAACATTGCAGAGCGATATGAAATGGAACGAGCATGTAAGGACAGTTGTGAGTAAGGCAGACAGCCGACTTCGGTTTATTGGGAGAATTTTGGGAAGATGTACTTCACCTGTAAAGGAGACCGCGTATAAAACGCTTGTACGACCACGTCTTGAGTATTGCTCAAGTGTTTGGGACCCACAGCAGATCGGCTTGAGGGAAGACATAGAGGCGGTTCAGAGGCGAGCAGCTAGATTTGTTACCGGTAGGTTCGACCAATGCGCGAGTGTCACGGAAATGCTCCGGCAACTCAATTGGGGATCGCTGGAAGAAAGACGACGTTCTTTTCGTGAATTTCTGTTGAGTAAATTTAGAGGGCCGGAATTTGAAGCTGAGTGTAGTACGATCTTGCTGCCGCCTACTTACATTTCGCGTAAAGATCACAAAGACAAGATAAGAGAAATTAGGGCTCGTACGGAGGCATATAGGCATTCCATTTTTTTCCTCGTTCTATTTGGGAGTGGAATAGGAAAGAAAATGCCTAGTAGTAGTGGTACAGTGTACCCTCCGCCACGCACCTTACGGTGGATTGCGGAGTATGTATGTCGATGTAGGTGTGTAACCGGTGGGAGACCCTTCATCATTGGAACAGTGCTTCCCGTTGGCACCGCCGACCTCCGTTTGAGTACCGGGTTCATCGGTTGCGTTTTCTACCTTGTCGCGGAGAGCTATCCGAGTACGCCGTTGCGTCCGCCTCGGCAGCTGGTGTTTGGGGTGATACAGCAGCTGCCGCCGGCAGAAACTCATATACGTGGTGTAGTCCGCCACCTGGCGGCCGCGTGCCGTCTGGGGACAGATATAGACGCACCTGCACAAGCCGCAACAGCAGACCAACTGCAGAGTCTAGACAGCACGCGCGCTACGCGTGTCTCGTAAACTAGACTGGCGCATAATAGTTCGCGACCGGGAGCACAGGACTACTAGAAGTCAAAATAAACGACGAGACACACGGACGACGGACACGAGACCAAACGTAGCGCCTGGGGTTATAAACCACGTGAAGACGAGCACTGCGTGAGGGCAGTCTGGTGCGAAGACCACGAAAAAAAAGAGGATAACAACAATTGGCACCCAGTACATTAACCGAGAAGAAGTTTTATTTACCTTCAAGGGGGAAAAAAAGTGGTCTAAAGCGCCTACCAATAAGTAGGAGGTCCCGGATTCGAATACTGGCCACAGCACAAATATTAATTCAATACCTCTCCTTATGTTTAATACCAGATACTATTGTCGCTAAACTTGCGCATAATAGTTCGCGATCGGGAGCGCTCACTTTAGTTCGCTAACTAGTTAGTTCTTTTAGTTCGTCCGCTCCCAGTGACGGCTGAGCGGCGTGGTCTGCGCGTGCAGGTGGAGGGAGAAGTTCCCCCACCTAGCTGCTTCATGCGCTTGTTGCTTGAGCCGCTAACGATATCACGCAAACCATAAGAAACAGTTTGTGGATAATTTCTCGCGTTTTAAGTTTAGAGTTATCTCTATATCTTGACATTATGGAATTTATTAGTCAGATATTGCAGAGTGCAGAATACTTCGAAACAGAAATTTTGTAGCACTGAACTATGTAATCTAGCAGGCAGACGCTCACCTCGAAATGGCTCTCATCAGCAGAAGGCAAACACGTGATTTTTAATTCTGCTGCGCGCCCTCTCGCTATTGCCCGTCGGTCTTTGGAAAAGAATCCAACGAACTAAGGAGCGAGATACGTTTGGCATAATAGTTCGCGACCTGTAACGCATGTTTCATTTCGCGACCGACTGCGTATATTTTAGTTTCCGACCGATCGCGCATGTTTTAGTTCGCGACCGATCGCGCATATTTTACTTCGCGACCGATCGCGCAAATTTTAGTTCGCGACTGATATCTCTCCTTTCAGTTCGCAGCTCGGCCGCGAAGTAGATCGCTCTTTTTAGTTCGTCCGCGTTTATGTTTAGAGTTATCTCTAAACCTTGGAATTGTAATATTTATTAGTCAGTTATTGCAGAGTGCAGAACACATCGAAGCAGAAATTTTGTAGCACTGAACTATGTAATCTAGCGGGCGGACGCTCACCTCGAAATGGCTCTCATCAGGAGAAGGCAAACACGTGACTTTTAATTCTGCTGCGCGCCCTCTCGCTATTGCCCGTCGGTCTTTGGAAAAGAATCCAACGAACTAAGAAGCGAGATACATTCGGCATAATAGTACGTGACCGGTAACGCATGTTTCAGTTCGCGACCGGTAACGCATGTTTCATTTCGCGACCCACTGCACATGTTTTAGTTTCCGACCGATCGCGCATGTTTTAGTTTCCGACCGATCGCGCATGTTTTAGTTCGCGACCGATCGTGCATATTTTAGTTCGCGACCTATCGCGCATATTTTAGTTCGCGACTGGTATCTCTCCTTTTAGTTCGCAGCTCGGCCGCGAAGTAGATCGCTCTTTTTAGTTCGTCCGCTCTTTTTGGCTTTTGCTACCGCTACTAAAAGAGCTCTTTCTTTTGTTATGACAGCTTTTTTTATATAATGATCAGTGTTTCCCAAGCGTGTGCTATTACCTGTGTTTTTGGGCAATTACACATCAAATACTTAGGCAAATAAACCAGTTATTTACACGAATGGGTGATACAATGCTATTCAACTACTAATTTGGATACAGAGTACTCGTAGTAAATATTATTTAGACACTGCTGAATACCTTAGAAAAGAAAATTTGTGGCAGTGAACTATGAAACTACAGCTGAGCTGCATCTCAGCTCGAAATGACGGCAACTGGCAGAAGGGAATCACGCGATTCTGCTCGCTCTCGCGTCCTCTCGCTGTTACCCGTCAGTGTTCGGAAAAGAAGCGGACGAACTAAAACGCGAGTGATCTGCGAACTAGTTTGCGTAGTTCGCCTGTGGGAGCGCTCTTCCGAACTAGTTCGTTCGCGAACTACACAATAGTATTGTCAACGGCAGAACGCCCTCAGGTCTGATGCCCGCTATCATACCGGGCACGGTAAAAAAAACAGGGTGTTTATAAATGAATGTCAGGGTTTCACCGCTTTATAATATTTATTACTAGCTTATATGCCCATGCTTCGCAACGATTGTTGAAGGAGGGCCTGTGAGTATCATGGATTTTTAGAGTTCCGGACCTCAGTCAGTAAAAACAGAATCCTTGTTGGACCGCTCTGTCAATAAACTCCGTTGCCTTAGCCAAGATATCAAATAAGTAAAAGTAATTGTCCGAAACGATGTATCTTCATAAAGTTTTTGATACAAAAGGGAACAAAGCTGTAGAGAATTTCCTCCTCTACAAATTCGGTTATTCAATTTTGGCGTCAGATGAATCGTTAAGCCGTTATTTTAATTTCAATTTCGAGCTGTCAAAAGGCGATCGCAAAGGCCAACTTTTAGTGTTACTACGGTAACCTAAAGTGGGCCAATAAGGAAAGAAAAGTGTGTTGTAACTCTTAATGTGAGTTTTGATTCCATTCCCTGGAGGTGCTCAACGACCACACACTGATGAACTTACCACATTATTACGAAGCATTGGCCGTTAATGTTTTATTTAAAAAGTTTTTCAAACTTTGACACTGCTGAGTTGGTTTACGTTTTAGGAGGCGATCCACTTATAATATTGTAAAAAGATATAAAATAGCCAGGATCGCTTATCAATTTTTATTAACGACGACCGGTTTCGCTGAACTATGTCAGCATCATCAGGTCGAATAAAATATTTTACAAGGCCATATTCTTGTTATGTCAAACAGTTGTTATATAACAATTTACAGTGCATAGGTGCACTATGTCATTATAATAAAACATAATTATCAATTATAATAAATAGAGAGAAGTGTGGTGGGTAAAAATCGCAGAGGAAGACCAAGAGATGGATACAGTAAGCAGATTCAGACAGATGTAGGTTGCCGTTCTTATGTGGAGATGAAGAGGCTTGCTCAGGATAGGGTATTGTGGAGAGCTACATCAAACCAGTCTCCGGACTGAAGACCACAACAACAACAATTGTTTTATTATAATGACATAGTGCATCTATGCACTGTAAATTGTTATATAACAACTGTTTGACATTACAAGAATATGGCCTTGTAAAATATTTTATTTGACCAGATGATAATGACATAGTTCAGCGAAACCGGTCGTCGTCAATAAAAATTGATGATAAGCGATCATGGCTATTTTATATCTTTTTACAATATTTGACACTGCTATTTTATGTTTGCCGTTGTAGTTACATTCAGGGCACTCATAATGCTCGTTTGAAGGACACTGAAGATGGTCACTAGGTGATTAAAATCGATCTTTTTTTTTTTTTATAAATAAAACATTAACGGCCAATGCTGCGAAATACATCTGGTGTTTCCAGAATGAAACTTCACTCTGCAGCAGAGTGTGCGCTGATATGAAACTTCCTGGCAGATTAAAATTGTGTGCCGAAACCGGGACTCGAACCTGGGACCTTTGCCTTTCGCGGGCAAGCGCACTACCGACTGTGCTATCCCGACACGACTCACGATGCCGCCTCACAACTTTACTTCCGCCAGTACCTCGCCTCCTACTTTCCAAACTTCACAGAAGCTCTCCTGCGAACCATGCAAGACTAGCACTCCTGGAAGAAAGGATATGGTGGAGACATGGCTTAGCCACAGCCTAAGGGATGTTTCCAGAATGAAACTTCACTCTGCATCGAAGTGTGCGCTGATATGAAGGATTGCTAGTCTTGCGTGTTTGCAGGAGAGCTTCTGTGAAGTTTGGGAAGTAGGAGGCGAGGTACTGGCAGAAGTGAAGTTGTGAGGCGGCATCGTGAGTCGTGTCGGGATAGCACAGTCGGTAGTGCGCTTGCCCGCGAAAGGCAAAGGTCCCAGGTTTGAGTCCCGGTTCCGGCACACAATTTTAATCTGCCAGGAAGTTTCATATCAGCGCACACTCCGCTGCAGAGTGAAGTTTCATTCTGGAAACATCTCTTAGGCTGTGGCTAAGCCATGTCTCCACCATATCCTTTCTTCCAGGAGTGCTAGTCTTGCGTGTTTGCAGGAGAGCTTCTGTGAAGTTTGGAAAGTAGGAGGCGAGGTACTGCCGGAAGTAAAGTTGTGAGGCGGCATCGTGAGTCGTGTCGGGATAGCACAGTCGGTAGTGCGCTTGCCCGCGAAAGGCAAAGGTCCCAGCTTTGAGTCCCGGTTCCGGCACACAATTTTAATCTGCCAGGAAGTTTCACATCTGGTGTGTTCAATTTTTTATGTATTACGAAGTATGTAATTTTTGGAAAAATCAGGGAGCGACATTTCCGCAGGTTTACTTGTGAGTTAATTCACCTCTCTCCTTTTTTTTTTTTTTTTTTTTTTTTTTTTTTTTTTTTTTTTTTTTTTTTTTATTTTGTCAAGGATCGCTGTGGCGTGGCAGACAGCCGAGAGGGCTCCGGTTGAAGGACACGCTAACTAAATTATCCGACCGAAATGCCGTAATGGCCAGTCCCTGTGGTGGAAAGCAAAAATAATCTGCCACCGCGGTAATAATAACAAGCGGCAATTAAAAGCGAAATTGCGACCCATCAGAAAGTTGCTCTAAGGGTAGCGGCTAGGGGTTGGAGGGGTGGTGATTACCCTTGTAGCTGTAGGACTGACACGCGTACATACGCCATGCAGGTGGACCCGCTACCGAGCTGCCAGCTACGGCTAATCGCGTTACAGGCTGGACGTTAATTGCGTGTTACGGAGCGGATACCAACCCCTTCTCCTGCCAACCCTTTGCGAGTCGGGGGTGGCGGCGAGCCTGTCGGGATATTTTAAAAGCCGCGCCGGGGGAGGGGAGGTTAGGGGGTTGGCGGCCGGTTAGCAAACTCGCCTTTGTTGCGTCGCTAACAAAGTGGAACGGAGGTCCGGAAAGCCGATGCGCTTTTTATCTCGCGAAGCCAGGGTCTGCGGTGGAGGAAACGCTCGTCCACTTCGTGAGCTTCGGGAAGGGGTAAATAAAACTCGTGCCATAGGAGGACAGGGAGAGACGAGAGGGCTGGTTAGAGGCTAGCGATTCGACGTCAGCTTCGGAAGACTGCCTTTGCCGGCCGCGGTGGCCGAGGGGACTAAGGTGCTCCAGTCACGGTCTGCACAGCCACTACGGTCGGGGGTTCGAATCCCCCCTCGGGCATGGATATTTGTGCCGTTCTAGTTCGTAAGTAGTCGATAAGTAGTTTGTAAGTTTAGGGACTGATGACCCCGTAGTTAAGTCCCATAAGACTTACAAACATTTGAACATTTTTGATCCTCACACCATTAACAACATTGTCATTATTTTCAGTTGGTGATACGCTTTCGTGAAGGCAATAACTAATGTTGGACCGTGAGAAAGTCATAAATATCGCTTAATAGCGATAATAATAATAATAATTCAACCGAGAACTGCGAAAGGTGAAATGGGTTCGTAAAGAAATGGAATGATTTATCGTATGTGAACCGGCAGACGGACTTTCGAACAGTTGGCCCAAAAAATTTCTTAAAATTGTTTTATAATGAGCTCAGAATTATACGATAAAGTTACAATGACACGAGAAAAAATCGTAAACTAGAACATATTTATCTTGACTGAGACCCGCGATTGCAATCGTTGAAGAATTGTGTGTAACTTAACGGTTTGGCTACAGGGCGGCCATTTGAATGTTTAAAGTTCAGAGCAGTTGTGTCCGCTAACACAATTGGTAAAATTATGATTGAAACATACGAGGAAATTACATAATTCATTTTCTTTTTTAACGTCCTCTATTTTTCGTTCCGAATACTGCAGGTGATAAATTTCAACTAAATGCTTATAACCATTAAGCTTCTAGAAGTTTTTCCCGGCGTAGTGATTGGTCCATTCTATTTCGCGCTTGCAGCCGGATCATGTTGACGTCTTCCAACGATATTTCGGCTGAAAAACATGCAGACGTCTTCAAGTGAGCACGAGACTGAAGATTACCGGTGTGCGTCGTTCTATATATACCGAAGATTGGCGCGGCGGCGCCTGCGCAGTGAGGAAGGTAGAGCCCTGTATTGGGAGAGAAGCGCCAACCTTTGATGTGTGTCTTGCCGACAACCGCCGGCTGCTATTGGTCAGCTGAGCGCGGGTGGGGCACGTCCGACATTTTAGGCCTAAGCAGTCCATCAGCGTAAATGGCATACTTCACTTAACTAGCTGTTATTTTAGCATTTACAGGTGTTGGAAATGTGTAGACTCATTACGTATGAAATTAAGAGCTTAAAATAGCATATTCCATTTTTATATGGTAAAAAATGCCGCATTGTTGGCAGTGAATTGTTATACTAAGACAGTCCGAGGTAGCAAGTTTTACGCATTCCACAGGGCGAAAGAGATGCGAAAAGACGCGAACTGTGGGTACACCGCATTGGAAGAAAAAAATGCATTTCCATACGAGAATGCAAAATTTTGCGAAGTAAGTAAATTTGTATTGAAACATCGAGTAAACTTCTAGGTTTATCTGTTCATACAAGTTTCTTGCGAGCAATGTTGGAGGGACAAACATGTAAGAGAAAAGATATTTTTGAAAGATATAAATATATGAAAATCTAACATAATATGCCGTATTTGACGAATTTCGTATTTATACTTAGCCTGCATATTACGAAAGTTTTGGGCGGTAAATGAAACCGCCCATTAAATAGATCTCCAAAACTCGAATTTTAAGATAAAGTTTATTTTACCGAAGTACCCAGCAGTGCGATAACAATGTGTAAAAACTTAAACCTTCCCAAAATGTTAGCTCAGTTAATGTTACGTGATAATATCACATGTAGATTAGCACACACCACCTATCAACATTAGGCACTACATTAATGGAAAGCAACATGTACTAATTACATCTACTTTGATAAAAACCAATATATTACAGATAAAAACGTCAGTCCTTAGCTAATTTGAAAGCAGGAACGTCACTTATTGCGAAAGCAGTGCATTTGGTACAGGGTTTAAATTTTAGCACGAAACAATTTTATAACTAGTTTGCTCAAAAATAAAGGTCATGAACTCAGATTACCAATTTTTCCTTAACATTCGCTGTAGATGTGATGAAAAGATTAAAAACTTAAGTTCGTTGTTTACTTAACGTACTGTCACACCACGTCGATGTACAGACCGGTTCCCTTCATCATAGATGCTAGTTTAACAGCGCCGTGCATAGCGCTGCTACTGCCAGATATAACAGGCCTACAATGGCGGCGCTCGCCCGGTTGGCGGTACTCTCCCAGTACACGGCTCTAGAAGCGAGGACAAATAGTGCGCCCCCTGTCTGCGTAGTGGTGTACTCACACCCGCGCCAACTGTCGGAATGCGCCTTCGTGCATCTTAAACGTGGTCCAAGGAAATCACTTTTTGTCAGAGGTCGCACCAGATGTAAAGACCTACGTCTCTGTAAAGCAATTAGAGAAATTACAGGGTCCCACGCTTTGTTGTTGTTGTTGTTGTTGTTATGGTCTTCAGTCCGGAGACTGGTTTGATGCAGCTCTCCACCCTACTCTATCCTGAGCAAGCCTTTTCATCTCCTCATAAGAACGGCAACCCACATCCACTTGAATCTGCTTACTATACGCGTCTCTTGATCTCCCTCTGCGATTTTTACCCCACGCACTTCCCTCCTATGCTAAATTTAAGATTCCTCGATGTCTAAGAATGTGTCTTACCAAGCGATCCCTTCTTTTAGTCAGGGTATGCCAAAAATTCCTTTTCTCACCAATTCTGTTCAGTACCTCTTCATTAGTTACGCGATCTACCCACCTAATCTTCAGCATTCTTGTGTAGCACCACATTTCAAAAGCCTCTATTCTCTTCCTGTCTTCGAATCCCCCCTCGGGCATGGATATTTGTGCCATCCTAGTTCGTAAGTAGTTCATAAGTAGTTCGTAAGTTTAGGGACTGATGACCCCGTAGTTAAGTCCCATAAGCTTAACAAACATTTGAACATTTTGATCTTCCTGTCTGCACTGCTTATCATCCATGTTTCACTCCCGTACAAGGCAACACTCCACACAAATGCCTTCAGAAAAGACTTCCTTACACTTGAATTAATATTCGATGTTAGCAATTTCTCTTTTTCAAAAATGCTTTTCTTCCCATTGCCATTCTGCATTTTATATCCTCTGTACTGCGACCATCGCATGTTATTTTACTACCCAAGTAACAAAACTCATCTACCACCTTCATTGTTTCGTTACCTAATCTAATTCCTTCAGCATCACCTGATTTTCTAAGACCGCATTCCATTATTTTTGTTTTGCTCTTGCTAATGTTCATTTTATATGCTCTCTTCAACACGCTGTCCATTCCATTCAACTGCTCTTCCAGGTCCTTCGCTGTCTCTGACAGAATTACAATGTCATCAGCAAAACGCAAGGTTTTTATTTCTTCCCCCTGAACTTTAATCCCTATTCCAAATTTTTCCTTACTTTCCTTCACCGCCTGCTCGATGTACAAATTGAATAACATTGGAGAAAGGCTACAACCCCGTCTTACTCCCTTCCCAACTGATGCTTCCCTTTCATGCCCTTCGAGTCTAATAACTGCGGTCTGGCTTTTGTACAAGTTGTAAATAACTCTCCTTTCCCTGTATTTTACCCCTGCTGACTTCAGAATTTGAAAGAGTGTATTCCAGTCAACATTGTCAAATGCTTTCTCCAAATCTACAAAAGCTAAAAATGTAGGTTTGCCTTTTCTTAATCTATCTTCTAAGATAAGACGTAAAGTGAGTATTGCCTCCCGGGTTCCTATGTTCCTCCTGAATCCAAACTGATCTTCCCCGAGGTCAGCTTCTACCAGCTTTTCCATTCTCCTGTAGATAATTCGTGTTAAAATTTTGCAACCATGACTTATCAAACTGATGGTTCTGTAATTTTCACACCTGTCTGCGCCTGATTTCTTTGGAATGGGGATTATTACATTTTTCTTAAAGTCTGAGGGCATTTCGCCTGTCTCGTACATCCTACACACCAGTTCAAATAGTCTTGTCATGGCTGGCTCTCCCAGAGACTTTAGTAGCTCAGAGGGTATGTCATCTACTCCTGGGGCCTTGTTCCGACCTAGGTCTTTCAAGGCTCTGTCAAATTCATTTCTCAGTATAGTATCTCCTATTTCGTCTTGATCGACTTCCTCTTCCCTTCCTACAACATCGTCTCTAAGTTCATTTCCTTTGTAGAGCTGCTCTATGTACTGTTTCCACCTTTCAGCTTTCCCTTCTTTGCTGAGAACTGGTTTCCCATCTGAGTTCTTGATATTCGTAGAGTTGCTTTTCTTGTCTCCAAATGTCTCTTTTATTTTCCCCTTGCTATACATTCTTCTACAGATTTACATTTGGCTTCTAGCCACTCCTGCTTAGCCATTTTGCACTTCCTGTCAATCTCATTTTTTAGTCGTCTGTACTCCATTTTGCCTGTTTCATTTACTGCATTTTTATATTTTCTCCTTTCATCAATTAACTGTAGTATTTCCTGTGATATCCATGCATTTTTTGCAGGTCTTGCCTTTCTACCTATTTTGTCCTCCGCTGCCTTCACTATTTCATCTCTCAATGCTACCCATTCCTCTTGTACTGTTTTATTTCCCCCTGATTCTGTCAATTGTTGCCTAAATCTACCTCTGAAATTCTCCAGAACCTCACTTTCCTTCAATTTATCTAAGTCCCATCGCCTTATTTTCCTACCTTTCTGCAGTTTTTTCAGCTTCAGCCTACAGTTCATGACTAACAAGTTATGGTCAGAGTCTATATCTGCCCCTGGGTATGTCCTGCAGTTTGTAACCTGGTTCCGGTACCTATGTCTTACCATTATAAAATCTATCTGATACCTTCCGGTGTCTCCTGGTCTCTTCCACGTATACAACCTTCTTTTGTGATTCTTAAACCACGTGTTTGTTACGATTAAATCATGTTCCGTGCAAAATTCTACCAGGCGATTTCCTCTTTCATTCCTTCTTCCCAGTCCATAGTCACCTACTATTTTTCCTTCTCTTCCTTTTCCTACTACCGAATTCCAGTCTCCCATCACAATTAAGTTTTCCTCTCCCTTAACTGTCTGAATAATTTCCTTTAGCTCCTCATATATTTCTTCGATCTCCTCGTCATCGGCAGAGCTAGTTGGCATATAAACCTGTACTACTGTTGTCGGTGTTGGCTTTGTATCTATTTTGACAATGATAATGCGATCACTGT
Organism: Locusta migratoria; assembly: GCA_026315105.1. Taxonomy (NCBI): domain Eukaryota; kingdom Metazoa; phylum Arthropoda; class Insecta; order Orthoptera; family Acrididae; genus Locusta; species Locusta migratoria. The sequence goes on from CM048754.1 coordinate 14,622,302, forward strand.
GCTGCTCATAGTAGTTTACCCGCATTCATATTTTCTTATTCATTATCAATCCTACTCCTGTGATACCCCCAACTGATTTTGTAATCCTGTACTCACCTGACCAGAAATCCTGTTCATCCTGCCACCGAACTTCACTAATCCCCACTATATCTAACTTCAACCTGTCCATTTCCCTTTTTAAATTTTCTAATTTTCCTACTCGATTAAGGGATCTAACATTCCACGCTCCGATCCGTAGAATGCCAGTATTGTCTTTCCTGATGATAACATCCTCCTGAGTAGTCCCCGCCCGGAGATCCGAATGGGGGACTATTTTACCTAAGGAATATTTTACCCGAGAGGAGGCCATCATCATATGTTCATACAGTAGAGCTGCATGTCCTCGGGAAAAGTAACGGCTGTAGTTTCCCCTTGCTTTCAGCCGTTCGCAGTAGCTGTGTGGCAAAGCCACATTAGCTGATGTTACAAGGCCAGCTCAGTCAATCATCCAGACTGTTGCCCCTGTAACTACTGAAAAGGCTGCTGCCCCTCTTCAGGAACCACTCGTTTTATCCACGCTTTATCCATTTGAAAGCCACCATCCCGATTAATCAGGTCTTCTGTCATCCGTGTTTCAACGGACTCCTTAATAAACGAATCCCTAAAGGATCTTGCCGTTGGCAAAATTTTTATTGCAGAATAATCCATGGAGTGTATGTGGGCAACCTGTCTTCTAAAATAGGAAGAATTCTAAAAAAGCATTGTGTGAAAGTGATATTTCGACTACCTGCGAAGATCCCGGCCTTGCTTGGCTCTGCGAAGGATGATTTGGGATTGAGGAAGGCGGGAATTTACAAGATACCTTGTCAGTGTGGTCAGTCCTACATTTTCCAGACTACTCGCACAGTACGAGAAAGATGCGTGGAGCATGAGCGCCACACACGTCTACTGCAGCGCAACAAATCAGACATGGCAGAACACTGTATTTCCACGGGACACTCCACGGATTATTCTGCAACATTTTTTTTTCTTTTTTGGTATTTTAAAGCCCCCGGAGGTGGCAGGCTGTTCAGCCAAGCGTATTTACAATGTTAACAAGGTGATAAAAACAGAAAAAGGTGATCAAATTTGATGAATTTGAAAATCACCATGGAGATTAAAATGAAGAAAACAGAAATGAAGTACAGAAAGTGAAGTAAAACATATTCAGAATTAAAACTGCCACGGTGGTTAAAATCACACAGTTACAAATCCAGGATAGTTAAAATCACATTGGTGGAGCACACTACACGATTATGAAGACACTGCTTGAAACACATGGCAACACTAATATTCTGCCTGATTGGCGGCTGCTTAAGTATTTATGTGTTGTCGCACAAGTCCAAAGTGCGCGCCACGTACTTTCGCCGCGCGCCGCCATGCACGCACGGCGCGGCGTTCTTACGACGTCAGCCACGAGCGCCCTCTGTTACAACTCCGCTCGTGGCCACCGCTGAACGACATCGTTCACTTGGGACTGAGATAGGAACCAGTCAACACTTCGGAATCAGATAGGCACCAGTGAAGACTTGGCTATCGGCCTCTAGCTCAACTATGTATCAGCATTCTGCAGTACTGAGCTATGTAAAAGTTAAGTATTACTAAGTCTCTAAGAAATATATATCTCGTTCTAATTTACTCTAGTGTTTCTAGTTTCTGCTGTCCCACTGGCTGCTCACCTCCTACCTGCACAAGCGTGTATCCTTTATTCTTGTGTCGGTCTCTTTCTACTCGGCCACCGACACCTACGACGGAAACGAGACACAAAAGCGGCGACGAGGCTGGGACACAAACATTTACATACCACTTGGGCACGAAGCACAATCACTGGCAGAACACGAAATGGCGCACTGTTAAAACATGTCGAAACGGAGGACCCGCAGTGGGAAAAGGGGAGGAAGGGGAAAAATTTTGGCAACGACATTATTAAGCAGTCCGTTGAAATACGGTTGACAGAAGACTTGATTAATCGGGATGGCGGCTTTCAAAACAAAGTGTACGTTATAATTTGTTGTAAGTGCAACGATATGAAAGTTTATGTGAAACCAGTGAACATAAGTGAAGTAAGAATTGATCTTAATGAAACATTTATTCGTTCGTTCTGCTGAGGCAGAAATTCGTTGGGTGTTCGGTAACCGTCCCAGACGTCCGAAACGCGGTAGCGTCATCGCGGACGCTAACGTTCGCGATTAATTACGCGATTCGCGAAGCATCACGGCGAACTGCTAGCGAGCTGCCAAAGGAGGAGCCACCATCAAAATGATTCCTGTAGGAATTTGTGTACCATTTATGTGACTGCAGAGTACCAAGTCGCTGGACTGATAAATAACATAAGTTAAATGCTGTTGGTTGTAATTTACTGTGAATGCACGTTTAAGTTTTGTTAAAATACAAGAACATTAGACAGTACTTCTTGCTTTCTTATTTGAACAACTAATTAACCACTCTTAAACCAGTATGACAATCTTCAATAAGGCATGAGTAATATTTAAAGACAATTTACTAATTAAAGTAGTGTAGTCAATTATTAAAGACAGTGTTAATTAATCATTTGAGACAATTTTGCTAAAACTGATGATAGAAGATAACAGACAGTTGCATGGCAGTGTTACGTTACCAAACCTAACAATTAGCAAAGAATCAGATTAGGTCAAAAGTTGAGAACAGTAATTGATTATCATCATATTAATTATTGCAGATTAATGAATAATGTTTCTATTTCATTTTGCACTAAGTTCAACAATAATAGCCACCGCCACATCTATCATATAAAGAACCAAACTCGTACTGATTTTTAAAAAATGAACTAGTTCAAATAACCCTTACGTACTTTGTACGTTTACCTCTTTGCAGGCGCCCAATGACAACACAAATGGTTAAGATACCTCCTACACAGCTATAGATAGTTCTGTGGCTCCATCTCCGCCCAAGTAAGTCTGACTTTTCAAAATTTACTCACCTTGGCCACATTAGATTGGCTGCCCGCCAGGTACACGGACTGTAACAAAACATTTGTCTTTTTCCAGTCTGACGATGCGCTAACAGCGCGAAACGCGTTATTGGATAATAAAATATTGCAACAGAGGCTGAGAATTTTTTAATTATTCAACACTGTTGCTGCACCAGCCGCCACCATCACCATCATGGAATGGAATGAAATCGTAATTATTTACTTAAATTTCCTATTTGCTTGAGTGAATTAATTTTATCAGATACTGACTTTAGTGGTTTGACCGCACCCACTTGACAATCACTTGATGTTAAAAATGCTACTATTAATAATTTTCTAAATTATCATTACCATTAGTGTACTAATTGCGTCGTACACATTGCACGTGTACGTAGGAGATTTTGTAAGGAAAGGAAAGGTGAGTGATCTTTTGAAATGTTTGTCAGATAGAGCCATAGTATTTGTTAATCACACCAATTGTCTTGCTAAGTATTTTCAAAATTTAACTACACCACTTGCATTAATGACGAGATTAACGTAACCAACCACGAAATTAAGGTCAGGTTTGTTATGTTGCTCAAATATTACAACAACAGCCACCACAGTTAATAACTCGTAAATCAATTTTTTTTACCTCCACTCACACTTTTCATTAATAAAATAAACACCTACCATAATTCCCTTTTATATATATTTTTCTTTCCTTACAATATTATATTTTTGTTTGTTCAGAATACAGTTATAACGCAGCAAACTAAAAATATCTCTGTGTCCGCATATTAACACTTAGAGTGCCATGCGCGTAATATTACGTTGCTGTCGTTTGCTCGAAGATTGCCGCGCCCGTAATATTACGTTCTCTGTATCTTTGCGAGAACAGCCGCGCCCGTAATATTACGTTCTCTGTGTCTTCGCGAGAACAGCCGCGCCCGTAATATTACGTTCTCTGTGTCATTGCGAGAACAGCCGCGCCCGTAATATTACGTTCCCTGTGTCTTTGCGAGAACAGCCGCGCCCGTAATATTACGTTCTCTGTGTCTTTGCGGGAACTGCCATGCCCGTAATATTACGGACGGCTGTTCTCAAACGAATTCTAGCTTTCTCGCGCATCATTATCCGTACGGCAGTTATCAGAAAGGAGGCAAACCCTTGTAGTAGACATCTCTGCCACTAGGAGGCACCATGAAACTATTCACTTTCCGAAACAAGGGTTTGTGTCAGTTGATTGTGAGGCATCAGGGCGAGCGTTAGACGCAACATGACCGGCAGTAGGCCTTTGTGCGACGCCGAGATTCGCCGCATTCTTGATGAATCGCCATCAAAAACATCACTCAGATTGACTACAATAAGAATAAATTTGGTGTCGACCTCAGTGACCAGAGAATGTCTTATGGGATATTTGATCATCGTTCAGTCAAGTGGTGGAGAAAGCTATCATTGCACATTACCTTGATGGCAATTTCAAATGCATGTGTTCTGTACACTCAGTTTATTACTGCGGTATGCAAAGACTTGTCATCACCGTATGCCGCCGACTTTCAGCCTGGTACAAGTGGTGCTGCGCTTTCACGACTGGATGGAACACATTTCCTGGAAAGAATACCCATCCCACCAGGGAAGAAGAAGGCACAAAAGACTTGTAGAGTGTGCTCAGAGAGAGGCAAGAAAGAAGCAGGAGTCGCCAGAAAGCACATTCCAGTGTGCAGAATGCAAAGTGGGGTTTTGTGTCCAGCCCTGCTTCCAGCTATACCACTCAAAAAAGAACTATTTGCACTAAAAGCCGTTTGCTGATGTTTAATATTCATGATATTTGCATGTAATCACATAAACATTGCCGTTTTTATTAATAAATCTCTATATATAAAAGGAAGTGTCCCGATTGACTGACTGACTGATTGACTGATGACTCATCATCGCCCAGCCCAAACCACTGAAGATAGAAACTTGAAATTTGTGGAAGCTGTTGATCTTAATCTGTAGGCGTCATAAGCGATTTTTCGATATTCTGTCCGTAAGGGGGTGAAATAGGGAATGAAACGTTTTTTGAAAATATGTAGCTATTTAGGCAATTTTGAAGCTAGAACTACAAAATTTCGGGTTTTAATTCAGGGTTCGAATTTAAAAGACACGTGTTTCGGCATTTTTTGAAATTCAACCAATAAGGGTATAAAATAGAAGACGCAAAAAATTGATTTTCAAACATATGTTGCTGTTAACTCAAATTCAAGCTATAACTACGAAACTTAGGTTATGGATCAGGGTAAAAAGACACGTATTTTGGTATTTTTGGAAATTCAACAACTAAGGGGCTAAAAGAGGGGATCAAAAATTCTTTTCGAAAACACATTGTTGTCAAGACAATTTTGAAGCTATAGCTACAAAAGTTTGTAATTGTATAGTTCGTTAGAATTTAAAAAAATACGTGTTTCGGTATTTTTGGAAATTCAACCATCAAGGGGGTTAAATTGGAGAGGGTGTGCTTTTCGAAAATCTGTTGCTATTTAGGAAATTTTGAAGCTACAACCACTAAAATTGGTATATGTTTTCTTGGTCAGAATTAAAAAGACACGTGTTTCGGTATTTTCAGAAAATTAATCAATTAGGGGGTGAAATAGGGGATGAAACATTTTTTGAAAATAATTTGCTATTAAGCCAATTTTGGTGCTGTTAACTCAAATTTCAAGCTATAACTACGAAACTTAAGATACGGATTCTTCGTCAGGATTAAAAAGAAATGAATGGTGCAGACCAAGCAGCTTACGCATGCGAAGCAGAGGGGGTTCAGCTAGTAGTTTATAATACGAAAAAAACAATTTTTTACCTACCCGAATACAGCGTTTCTTGTTTTGATTGTTGTGATGAAGGTTTACAAAGCAGGGAAATGTACGGGGCAAGTACTTGAAGAGGAAATAATATAGTTTATTCCTGACGAAGAAAAATATATTAATGATTATTCCTGAATCTGTACCAAAACGACGAAGTACTGATAAAAATTGCCGGCACTGGGGGAAGGAGAATAAGAAAATGGGCTGGCACTGGGGGAAGTCGGTTCGCATATATGGCTGGCAGGTCTTTTTTTTTAATTCTTTATTATTATTTTATTTATTATTATATTATGACCATACAGCTAGCGGTTATTACAGTGTCAACATTACAATAGAATTGAGATTCTTACAATGTATAGCACAATATTAATAAGTGTCTCACATCATACAGCCTTAGAATGAAAGTAGAAAAATCATACGTACAAGACATAAAACAATACAAGTACGAGTGACATATAATACAACGAAAGTGCAAACAGCATAGTACCGTATGAGAGGTGAAAAGACAAATAAAAGTCAAAATATAATATAAAATCAGTTATGCAGTTTCCCGCTGTGCATGTTCAAGTTAAACACACCAGCTCTAAAATTAGGGGTGTATGCCGGTGACTTTGAGGTAGTCCTTCAGTAAACTGTGCTTAAACTTTTCGAATCCATGAAGGAGGACAGTGACACTTGTGGGGAGGGGGTAGCCCCTCGCAACCAGCGTGCGGTAGAACACACTTTGTGCGGCCGTGTACTTGGTGCATGCCAGTATGATGTGGTTGAGATCCGCCACTGCCGTTGCATCTTTGTCGCAATGCCGAGAAGCGATGATTTCCAAACGGTGTAGGTGGGCAGGGTAACATCCGAGTCCCAGTCTCATCCGAATGATGGACGTTGCATGACGTCTACTAAGCGTCATCGATGGAAACCATGGTCGAGTAATACAGTTCACATTTCTTTTTTGTTCTCTCTGTTTCTATTGTGCTTCTTTTCAGTTTTACTGACTCGAACCATCGTCACATTTGTACCATAATTTTCAGCATGTTACCATATGTGTCCTTATAGTCCCGGAGTCCTTGTATGGCGCTGTGTTCGTATTCGAGGTATGCTCGATAATCGTCAAGGGTGGCGTGACGATTGTCAAGAGTGTATACAGCCGTGTGACCTATGACCACTCAGCTAACACCGCGTTGTAGCCAAAGTGACTACACGGACTGTCTTAAAGCACGTCTCCCTCCACACCACATACTTTAATTCTGCCTCATGCTCCCTGTGAAATGACCTCCTACTTACTAGGTAGGCGCTTTAGACCACTCAGCCAACACAGCGTTGCAGCCAAAGCGACTACACGGACTGTCTTAAAGCACGTTTCCCTCCACACCACATACTTTAATTCTGCCTCATGCTCCCTGTGAAATGACCTCCTACTTACTAGGTAGGCGCTTTAGACCACTCAGCTAACACAGCGTTGCAGCCAAAGCGACTACACGGACTGTCTTAAAGCACGTCTCCCTCCACACCACATACTTTAATTCTGCCTCATGCTCCCTGTGAAATGACCTCCTACTTACTAGGTAGGCGCTTTAGACCACTCAGCTAACACAGCGTTGCAGCCAAAGCGACTACACGGACTGTCTTAAAGCACGTCTCCCTCCACACCACATACTTTAATTCTGCCTCATGCTCCCTGTGAAATGACCTCCTACTTACTAGGTAGGCGCTTTAGACCACTCAGCTAACACAGCGTTGCAGCCAAAGCGACTACACGGACTGTCTTAAAGCACGTCTCCCTCCACACCACATACTTTAATTCTGCCTCATGTTCCCTGTGAAATGACCTCCTACTTACTAGGTAGGCGCTTTAGACCACTCAGCTAACACAGCGTTGCAGCCAAAGCGACTACACGGACTGTCTTAAAGCACGTCTCCCTCCACACCACATACTTTAATTCTGCCTCATGCTCCCTGTGAAATGACCTCCTACTTACTAGGTAGGCGCTTTAGACCACTCAGCTAACACAGCGTTGCAGCCAAAGCGACTACACGGACTGTCTTAAAGCACGTCTCCCTCCACACCACATACTTTAATTCTGCCTCATGCTCCCTGTGAAATGACCTCCTACTTACTAGGTAGGCGCTTTAGACCACTCAGCTAACACAGCGTTGCAGCCAAAGCGACTACACGGACTGTCTTAAAGCACGTCTCCCTCCACACCACATACTTTAATTCTGCCTCATGTTCCCTGTGAAATGACCTCCTACTTACTAGGTAGGCGCTTTAGACCACTCAGCTAACACAGCGTTGCAGCCAAAGCGACTACACGGACTGTCTTAAAGCACGTCTCCCTCCACACCACATACTTTAATTCTGCCTCATGTTCCCTGTGAAATGACCTCCTACTTACTAGGTAGGCGCTTTAGACCACTCAGCTAACACAGCGTTGCAGCCAAAGCGACTACACGGACTGTCTTAAAGCACGTCTCCCTCCACACCACATACTTTAATTCTGCCTCATGTTCCCTGTGAAATGACCTCCTACTTACTAGGTAGGCGCTTTAGACCACTCAGCTAACACAGCGTTGCAGCCAAAGCGACTACACGGACTGTCTTAAAGCACGTCTCCCTCCACACCACATACTTTAATTCTGCCTCATGTTCCCTGTGAAATGACCTCCTACTTACTAGGTAGGCGCTTTAGACCACTCAGCTAACACAGCGTTGCAGCCAAAGCGACTACACGGACTGTCTTAAAGCACGTCTCCCTCCACACCACATACTTTAATTCTGCCTCATGCTCCCTGTGAAATGACCTCCTACTTACTAGGTAGGCGCTTTAGACCACTCAGCCAACACAGCGTTGCAGCCAAAGCGACTACACGGACTGTCTTAAAGCACGTTTCCCTCCACACCACATACTTTAATTCTGCCTCATGCTCCCTGTGAAATGACCTCCTACTTACTAGGTAGGCGCTTTAGACCACTCAGCTAACACAGCGTTGCATCCAAAGCGACTACACGGACTGTCTTAAAGCACGTCTCCCTCCACACCACATACTTTAATTCTGCCTCATGCTCCCTGTGAAATGACCTCCTACTTACTAGGTAGGCGCTTTAGACCACTCAGCTAACACAGCGTTGCAGCCAAAGCGACTACACGGACTGTCTTAAAGCACGTCTCCCTCCACACCACATACTTTAATTCTGCCTATTGTTCCCTGTGAAATGACCTCCTACTTACTAGGTAGGCGCTTTAGACCACTCAGCCAACACAGCGTTGCAGCCAAAGCAACTACACGGACTGTCTTAAAGCACGTTTCCCTCCACACCACATACTTTAATTCTGCCTCATGCTCCCTGTGAAATGACCTCCTACTTACTAGGTAGGCGCTTTAGACCACTCAGCTAACACAGCGTTGCAGCCAAAGCGACTACACGGACTGTCTTAAAGCACGTCTCCCTCCACACCACATACTTTAATTCTGCCTCATGCTCCCTGTGAGATGACCTCCTACTTACTAGGTAGGCGCTTTAGACCACTCAGCTAACACAGCGTTGCAGCCAAAGCGACTACACGGACTGTCTTAAAGCACGTCTCCCTCCACACCACATACTTTAATTCTGCCTCATGCTCCCTGTGAAATGACCTCCTACTTACTAGGTAGGCGCTTTAGACCACTCAGCTAACACAGCGTTGCAGCCAAAGCGACTACACGGACTGTCTTAAAGCACGTCTCCCTCCACACCACATACTTTAATTCTGCCTCATGCTCCCTGTGAAATGACCTCCTACTTACTAGGTAGGCGCTTTAGACCACTCAGCTAACACAGCGTTGCAGCCAAAGCGACTACACGGACTGTCTTAAAGCACGTCTCCCTCCACACCACATACTTTAATTCTGCCTCATGTTCCCTGTGAAATGACCTCCTACTTACTAGGTAGGCGCTTTAGACCACTCAGCTAACACAGCGTTGCAGCCAAAGCGACTACACGGACTGTCTTAAAGCACGTCTCCCTCCACACCACATACTTTAATTCTGCCTCATGTTCCCTGTGAAATGACCTCCTACTTACTAGGTAGGCGCTTTAGACCACTCAGCTAACACAGCGTTGCAGCCAAAGCGACTACACGGACTGTCTTAAAGCACGTCTCCCTCCACACCACATACTTTAATTCTGCCTCATGTTCCCTGTGAAATGACCTCCTACTTACTAGGTAGGCGCTTTAGACCACTCAGCTAACACAGCGTTGCAGCCAAAGCGACTACACGGACTGTCTTAAAGCACGTCTCCCTCCACACCACATACTTTAATTCTGCCTCATGCTCCCTGTGAAATGACCTCCTACTTACTAGGTAGGCGCTTTAGACCACTCAGCTAACACAGCGTTGCAGCCAAAGCGACTACACGGACTGTCTTAAAGCACGTCTCCCTCCACACCACATACTTTAATTCTGCCTCATGCTCCCTGTGAAATGACCTCCTACTTACTAGGTAGGCGCTTTAGACCACTCAGCTAACACAGCGTTGCAGCCAAAGCGACTACACGGACTGTCTTAAAGCACGTCTCCCTCCACACCACATACTTTAATTCTGCCTCATGTTCCCTGTGAAATGACCTCCTACTTACTAGGTAGGCGCTTTAGACCACTCAGCTAACACAGCGTTGCAGCCAAAGCGACTACACGGACTGTCTTAAAGCACGTCTCCCTCCACACCACATACTTTAATTCTGCCTCATGCTCCCTGTGAAATGACCTCCTACTTACTAGGTAGGCGCTTTAGACCACTCAGCTAACACAGCGTTGCAGCCAAAGCGACTACACGGACTGTCTTAAAGCACGTCTCCCTCCACACCACATACTTTAATTCTGCCTCATGCTCCCTGTGAAATGACCTCCTACTTACTAGGTAGGCGCTTTAGACCACTCAGCTAACACAGCGTTGCAGCCAAAGCGACTACACGGACTGTCTTAAAGCACGTCTCCCTCCACACCACATACTTTAATTCTGCCTCATGCTCCCTGTGAAATGACCTCCTACTTACTAGGTAGGCGCTTTAGACCACTCAGCTAACACAGCGTTGCAGCCAAAGCGACTACACGGACTGTCTTAAAGCACGTCTCCCTCCACACCACATACTTTAATTCTGCCTCATGCTCCCTGTGAAATGACCTCCTACTTACTAGGTAGGCGCTTTAGACCACTCAGCTAACACAGCGTTGCAGCCAAAGCGACTACACGGACTGTCTTAAAGCACGTCTCCCTCCACACCACATACTTTAATTCTGCCTCATGTTCCCTGTGAAATGACCTCCTACTTACTAGGTAGGCGCTTTAGACCACTCAGCTAACACAGCGTTGCAGCCAAAGCGACTACACGGACTGTCTTAAAGCACGTCTCCCTCCACACCACATACTTTAATTCTGCCTCATGTTCCCTGTGAAATGACCTCCTACTTACTAGGTAGGCGCTTTAGACCACTCAGCTAACACAGCGTTGCAGCCAAAGCGACTACACGGACTGTCTTAAAGCACGTCTCCCTCCACACCACATACTTTAATTCTGCCTCATGTTCCCTGTGAAATGACCTCCTACTTACTAGGTAGGCGCTTTAGACCACTCAGCTAACACAGCGTTGCAGCCAAAGCGACTACACGGACTGTCTTAAAGCACGTCTCCCTCCACACCACATACTTTAATTCTGCCTCATGTTCCCTGTGAAATGACCTCCTACTTACTAGGTAGGCGCTTTAGACCACTCAGCTAACACAGCGTTGCAGCCAAAGCGACTACACGGACTGTCTTAAAGCACGTCTCCCTCCACACCACATACTTTAATTCTGCCTCATGTTCCCTGTGAAATGACCTCCTACTTACTAGGTAGGCGCTTTAGACCACTCAGCTAACACAGCGTTGCAGCCAAAGCGACTACACGGACTGTCTTAAAGCACGTCTCCCTCCACACCACATACTTTAATTCTGCCTCATGCTCCCTGTGAAATGACCTCCTACTTACTAGGTAGGCGCTTTAGACCACTCAGCTAACACAGCGTTGCAGCCAAAGCGACTACACGGACTGTCTTAAAGCACGTCTCCCTCCACACCACATACTTTAATTCTGCCTCATGTTCCCTGTGAAATGACCTCCTACTTACTAGGTAGGCGCTTTAGACCACTCAGCTAACACAGCGTTGCAGCCAAAGCGACTACACGGACTGTCTTAAAGCACGTCTCCCTCCACACCACATACTTTAATTCTGCCTCATGTTCCCTGTGAAATGACCTCCTACTTACTAGGTAGGCGCTTTAGACCACTCAGCTAACACAGCGTTGCAGCCAAAGCGACTACACGGACTGTCTTAAAGCACGTCTCCCTCCACACCACATACTTTAATTCTGCCTCATGTTCCCTGTGAAATGACCTCCTACTTACTAGGTAGGCGCTTTAGACCACTCAGCTAACACAGCGTTGCAGCCAAAGCGACTACACGGACTGTCTTAAAGCACGTCTCCCTCCACACCACATACTTTAATTCTGCCTCATGTTCCCTGTGAAATGACCTCCTACTTACTAGGTAGGCGCTTTAGACCACTCAGCTAACACAGCGTTGCAGCCAAAGCGACTACACGGACTGTCTTAAAGCACGTCTCCCTCCACACCACATACTTTAATTCTGCCTCATGTTCCCTGTGAAATGACCTCCTACTTACTAGGTAGGCGCTTTAGACCACTCAGCTAACACAGCGTTGCAGCCAAAGCGACTACACGGACTGTCTTAAAGCACGTCTCCCTCCACACCACATACTTTAATTCTGCCTCATGTTCCCTGTGAAATGACCTCCTACTTACTAGGTAGGCGCTTTAGACCACTCAGCTAACACAGCGTTGCAGCCAAAGCGACTACACGGACTGTCTTAAAGCACGTCTCCCTCCACACCACATACTTTAATTCTGCCTCATGTTCCCTGTGAAATGACCTCCTACTTACTAGGTAGGCGCTTTAGACCACTCAGCTAACACAGCGTTGCAGCCAAAGCGACTACACGGACTGTCTTAAAGCACGTCTCCCTCCACACCACATACTTTAATTCTGCCTCATGTTCCCTGTGAAATGACCTCCTACTTACTAGGTAGGCGCTTTAGACCACTCAGCTAACACAGCGTTGCAGCCAAAGCGACTACACGGACTGTCTTAAAGCACGTCTCCCTCCACACCACATACTTTAATTCTGCCTCATGTTCCCTGTGAAATGACCTCCTACTTACTAGGTAGGCGCTTTAGACCACTCAGCTAACACAGCGTTGCAGCCAAAGCGACTACACGGACTGTCTTAAAGCACGTCTCCCTCCACACCACATACTTTAATTCTGCCTCATGCTCCCTGTGAAATGACCTCCTACTTACTAGGTAGGCGCTTTAGACCACTCAGCTAACACAGCGTTGCAGCCAAAGCGACTACACGGACTGTCTTAAAGCACGTCTCCCTCCACACCACATACTTTAATTCTGCCTCATGTTCCCTGTGAAATGACCTCCTACTTACTAGGTAGGCGCTTTAGACCACTCAGCTAACACAGCGTTGCAGCCAAAGCGACTACACGGACTGTCTTAAAGCACGTCTCCCTCCACACCACATACTTTAATTCTGCCTCATGTTCCCTGTGAAATGACCTCCTACTTACTAGGTAGGCGCTTTAGACCACTCAGCTAACACAGCGTTGCAGCCAAAGCGACTACACGGACTGTCTTAAAGCACGTCTCCCTCCACACCACATACTTTAATTCTGCCTCATGCTCCCTGTGAAATGACCTCCTACTTACTAGGTAGGCGCTTTAGACCACTCAGCTAACACAGCGTTGCAGCCAAAGCGACTACACGGACTGTCTTAAAGCACGTCTCCCTCCACACCACATACTTTAATTCTGCCTCATGTTCCCTGTGAAATGACCTCCTACTTACTAGGTAGGCGCTTTAGACCACTCAGCTAACACAGCGTTGCAGCCAAAGCGACTACACGGACTGTCTTAAAGCACGTCTCCCTCCACACCACATACTTTAATTCTGCCTCATGCTCCCTGTGAAATGACCTCCTACTTACTAGGTAGGCGCTTTAGACCACTCAGCTAACACAGCGTTGCAGCCAAAGCGACTACACGGACTGTCTTAAAGCACGTCTCCCTCCACACCACATACTTTAATTCTGCCTCATGTTCCCTGTGAAATGACCTCCTACTTACTAGGTAGGCGCTTTAGACCACTCAGCTAACACAGCGTTGCAGCCAAAGCGACTACACGGACTGTCTTAAAGCACGTCTCCCTCCACACCACATACTTTAATTCTGCCTCATGTTCCCTGTGAAATGACCTCCTACTTACTAGGTAGGCGCTTTAGACCACTCAGCTAACACAGCGTTGCAGCCAAAGCGACTACACGGACTGTCTTAAAGCACGTCTCCCTCCACACCACATACTTTAATTCTGCCTCATGTTCCCTGTGAAATGACCTCCTACTTACTAGGTAGGCGCTTTAGACCACTCAGCTAACACAGCGTTGCAGCCAAAGCGACTACACGGACTGTCTTAAAGCACGTCTCCCTCCACACCACATACTTTAATTCTGCCTCATGCTCCCTGTGAAATGACCTCCTACTTACTAGGTAGGCGCTTTAGACCACTCAGCTAACACAGCGTTGCAGCCAAAGCGACTACACGGACTGTCTTAAAGCACGTCTCCCTCCACACCACATACTTTAATTCTGCCTCATGTTCCCTGTGAAATGACCTCCTACTTACTAGGTAGGCGCTTTAGACCACTCAGCTAACACAGCGTTGCAGCCAAAGCGACTACACGGACTGTCTTAAAGCACGTCTCCCTCCACACCACATACTTTAATTCTGCCTCATGTTCCCTGTGAAATGACCTCCTACTTACTAGGTAGGCGCTTTAGACCACTCAGCCAACACAGCGTTGCAGCCAAAGCGACTACACGGACTGTCTTAAAGCACGTTTCCCTCCACACCACATACTTTAATTCTGCCTCATGCTCCCTGTGAAATGACCTCCTACTTACTAGGTAGGCGCTTTAGACCACTCAGCTAACACAGCGTTGCAGCCAAAGCGACTACACGGACTGTCTTAAAGCACGTCTCCCTCCACACCACATACTTTAATTCTGCCTCATGTTCCCTGTGAAATGACCTCCTACTTACTAGGTAGGCGCTTTAGACCACTCAGCTAACACAGCGTTGCAGCCAAAGCGACTACACGGACTGTCTTAAAGCACGTCTCCCTCCACACCACATACTTTAATTCTGCCTCATGTTCCCTGTGAAATGACCTCCTACTTACTAGGTAGGCGCTTTAGACCACTCAGCTAACACAGCGTTGCAGCCAAAGCGACTACACGGACTGTCTTAAAGCACGTCTCCCTCCACACCACATACTTTAATTCTGCCTCATGCTCCCTGTGAAATGACCTCCTACTTACTAGGTAGGCGCTTTAGACCACTCAGCTAACACAGCGTTGCAGCCAAAGCGACTACACGGACTGTCTTAAAGCACGTCTCCCTCCACACCACATACTTTAATTCTGCCTCATGTTCCCTTTGAAATGACCTCCTACTTACTAGGTAGGCGCTTTAGACCACTCAGCTAACACAGCGTTGCAGCCAAAGCGACTACACGGACTGTCTTAAAGCACGTCTCCCTCCACACCACATACTTTAATTCTGCCTCATGTTCCCTGTGAAATGACCTCCTACTTACTAGGTAGGCGCTTTAGACCACTCAGCTAACACAGCGTTGCAGCCAAAGCGACTACACGGACTGTCTTAAAGCACGTCTCCCTCCACACCACATACTTTAATTCTGCCTCATGTTCCCTGTGAAATGACCTCCTACTTACTAGGTAGGCGCTTTAGACCACTCAGCTAACACAGCGTTGCAGCCAAAGCGACTACACGGACTGTCTTAAAGCACGTCTCCCTCCACACCACATACTTTAATTCTGCCTCATGCTCCCTGTGAAATGACCTCCTACTTACTAGGTAGGCGCTTTAGACCACTCAGCTAACACAGCGTTGCAGCCAAAGCGACTACACGGACTGTCTTAAAGCACGTCTCCCTCCACACCACATACTTTAATTCTGCCTCATGTTCCCTGTGAAATGACCTCCTACTTACTAGGTAGGCGCTTTAGACCACTCAGCTAACACAGCGTTGCAGCCAAAGCGACTACACGGACTGTCTTAAAGCACGTCTCCCTCCACACCACATACTTTAATTCTGCCTCATGTTCCCTGTGAAATGACCTCCTACTTACTAGGTAGGCGCTTTAGACCACTCAGCCAACACAGCGTTGCAGCCAAAGCGACTACACGGACTGTCTTAAAGCACGTTTCCCTCCACACCACATACTTTAATTCTGCCTCATGCTCCCTGTGAAATGACCTCCTACTTACTAGGTAGGCGCTTTAGACCACTCAGCTAACACAGCGTTGCAGCCAAAGCGACTACACGGACTGTCTTAAAGCACGTCTCCCTCCACACCACATACTTTAATTCTGCCTCATGTTCCCTGTGAAATGACCTCCTACTTACTAGGTAGGCGCTTTAGACCACTCAGCTAACACAGCGTTGCAGCCAAAGCGACTACACGGACTGTCTTAAAGCACGTCTCCCTCCACACCACATACTTTAATTCTGCCTCATGTTCCCTGTGAAATGACCTCCTACTTACTAGGTAGGCGCTTTAGACCACTCAGCCAACACAGCGTTGCAGCCAAAGCGACTACACGGACTGTCTTAAAGCACGTCTCCCTCCACACCACATACTTTAATTCTGCCTCATGTTCCCTGTGAAATGACCTCCTACTTACTAGGTAGGCGCTTTAGACCACTCAGCTAACACAGCGTTGCAGCCAAAGCGACTACACGGACTGTCTTAAAGCACGTCTCCCTCCACACCACATACTTTAATTCTGCCTCATGTTCCCTGTGAAATGACCTCCTACTTACTAGGTAGGCGCTTTAGACCACTCAGCCAACACAGCGTTGCAGCCAAAGCGACTACACGGACTGTCTTAAAGCACGTCTCCCTCCACACCACATACTTTAATTCTGCCTCATGTTCCCTGTGAAATGACCTCCTACTTACTAGGTAGGCGCTTTAGACCACTCAGCCAACACAGCGTTGCAGCCAAAGCGACTACACGGACTGTCTTAAAGCACGTCTCCCTCCACACCACATACTTTAATTCTGCCTCATGTTCCCTGTGAAATGACCTCCTACTTACTAGGTAGGCGCTTTAGACCACTCAGCCAACACAGCGTTGCAGCCAAAGCGACTACACGGACTGTCTTAAAGCACGTCTCCCTCCACACCACATACTTTAATTCTGCCTCATGTTCCCTGTGAAATGACCTCCTACTTACTAGGTAGGCGCTTTAGACCACTCAGCCAACACAGCGTTGCAGCCAAAGCGACTACACGGACTGTCTTAAAGCACGTTTCCCTCCACACCACATACTTTAATTCTGCCTCATGCTCCCTGTGAAATGACCTCCTACTTACTAGGTAGGCGCTTTAGACCACTCAGCTAACACAGCGTTGCAGCCAAAGCGACTACACGGACTGTCTTAAAGCACGTCTCCCTCCACACCACATACTTTAATTCTGCCTCATGTTCCCTGTGAAATGACCTCCTACTTACTAGGTAGGCGCTTTAGACCACTCAGCCAACACAGCGTTGCAGCCAAAGCGACTACACGGACTGTCTTAAAGCACGTCTCCCTCCACACCACATACTTTAATTCTGCCTCATGTTCCCTGTGAAATGACCTCCTACTTACTAGGTAGGCGCTTTAGACCACTCAGCCAACACAGCGTTGCAGCCAAAGCGACTACACGGACTGTCTTAAAGCACGTCTCCCTCCACACCACATACTTTAATTCTGCCTCATGTTCCCTGTGAAATGACCTCCTACTTACTAGGTAGGCGCTTTAGACCACTCAGCCAACACAGCGTTGCAGCCAAAGCGACTACACGGACTGTCTTAAAGCACGTCTCCCTCCACACCACATACTTTAATTCTGCCTCATGTTCCCTGTGAAATGACCTCCTACTTACTAGGTAGGCGCTTTAGACCACTCAGCCAACACAGCGTTGCAGCCAAAGCGACTACACGGACTGTCTTAAAGCACGTCTCCCTCCACACCACATACTTTAATTCTGCCTCATGTTCCCTGTGAAATGACCTCCTACTTACTAGGTAGGCGCTTTAGACCACTCAGCCAACACAGCGTTGCAGCCAAAGCGACTACACGGACTGTCTTAAAGCACGTCTCCCTCCACACCACATACTTTAATTCTGCCTCATGTTCCCTGTGAAATGACCTCCTACTTACTAGGTAGGCGCTTTAGACCACTCAGCCAACACAGCGTTGCAGCCAAAGCGACTACACGGACTGTCTTAAAGCACGTCTCCCTCCACACCACATACTTTAATTCTGCCTCATGTTCCCTGTGAAATGACCTCCTACTTACTAGGTAGGCGCTTTAGACCACTCAGCCAACACAGCGTTGCAGCCAAAGCGACTACACGGACTGTCTTAAAGCACGTCTCCCTCCACACCACATACTTTAATTCTGCCTCATGTTCCCTGTGAAATGACCTCCTACTTACTAGGTAGGCGCTTTAGACCACTCAGCCAACACAGCGTTGCAGCCAAAGCGACTACACGGACTGTCTTAAAGCACGTCTCCCTCCACACCACATACTTTAATTCTGCCTCATGTTCCCTGTGAAATGACCTCCTACTTACTAGGTAGGCGCTTTAGACCACTCAGCCAACACAGCGTTGCAGCCAAAGCGACTACACGGACTGTCTTAAAGCACGTCTCCCTCCACACCACATACTTTAATTCTGCCTCATGTTCCCTGTGAAATGACCTCCTACTTACTAGGTAGGCGCTTTAGACCACTCAGCCAACACAGCGTTGCAGCCAAAGCGACTACACGGACTGTCTTAAAGCACGTCTCCCTCCACACCACATACTTTAATTCTGCCTCATGTTCCCTGTGAAATGACCTCCTACTTACTAGGTAGGCGCTTTAGACCACTCAGCCAACACAGCGTTGCAGCCAAAGCGACTACACGGACTGTCTTAAAGCACGTCTCCCTCCACACCACATACTTTAATTCTGCCTCATGTTCCCTGTGAAATGACCTCCTACTTACTAGGTAGGCGCTTTAGACCACTCAGCCAACACAGCGTTGCAGCCAAAGCGACTACACGGACTGTCTTAAAGCACGTCTCCCTCCACACCACATACTTTAATTCTGCCTCATGTTCCCTGTGAAATGACCTCCTACTTACTAGGTAGGCGCTTTAGACCACTCAGCCAACACAGCGTTGCAGCCAAAGCGACTACACGGACTGTCTTAAAGCACGTTTCCCTCCACACCACATACTTTAATTCTGCCTCATGCTCCCTGTGAAATGACCTCCTACTTACTAGGTAGGCGCTTTAGACCACTCAGCTAACACAGCGTTGCAGCCAAAGCGACTACACGGACTGTCTTAAAGCACGTCTCCCTCCACACCACATACTTTAATTCTGCCTCATGTTCCCTGTGAAATGACCTCCTACTTACTAGGTAGGCGCTTTAGACCACTCAGCCAACACAGCGTTGCAGCCAAAGCGACTACACGGACTGTCTTAAAGCACGTCTCCCTCCACACCACATACTTTAATTCTGCCTCATGTTCCCTGTGAAATGACCTCCTACTTACTAGGTAGGCGCTTTAGACCACTCAGCTAACACAGCGTTGCAGCCAAAGCGACTACACGGACTGTCTTAAAGCACGTCTCCCTCCACACCACATACTTTAATTCTGCCTCATGTTCCCTGTGAAATGACCTCCTACTTACTAGGTAGGCGCTTTAGACCACTCAGCCAACACAGCGTTGCACCCAAAGCGACTACACGGACTGTCTTAAAGCACGTCTCCCTCCACACCACATACTTTAATTCTGCCTCATGTTCCCTGTGAAATGACCTCCTACTTACTAGGTAGGCGCTTTAGACCACTCAGCCAACACAGCGTTGCAGCCAAAGCGACTACACGGACTGTCTTAAAGCACGTTTCCCTCCACACCACATACTTTAATTCTGCCTCATGCTCCCTGTGAAATGACCTCCTACTTACTAGGTAGGCGCTTTAGACCACTCAGCTAACACAGCGTTGCAGCCAAAGCGACTACACGGACTGTCTTAAAGCACGTCTCCCTCCACACCACATACTTTAATTCTGCCTCATGTTCCCTGTGAAATGACCTCCTACTTACTAGGTAGGCGCTTTAGACCACTCAGCTAACACAGCGTTGCAGCCAAAGCGACTACACGGACTGTCTTAAAGCACGTCTCCCTCCACACCACATACTTTAATTCTGCCTCATGTTCCCTGTGAAATGACCTCCTACTTACTAGGTAGGCGCTTTAGACCACTCAGCTAACACAGCGTTGCAGCCAAAGCGACTACACGGACTGTCTTAAAGCACGTCTCCCTCCACACCACATACTTTAATTCTGCCTCATGTTCCCTGTGAAATGACCTCCTACTTACTAGGTAGGCGCTTTAGACCACTCAGCTAACACAGCGTTGCAGCCAAAGCGACTACACGGACTGTCTTAAAGCACGTCTCCCTCCACACCACATACTTTAATTCTGCCTCATGCTCCCTGTGAAATGACCTCCTACTTACTAGGTAGGCGCTTTAGACCACTCAGCTAACACAGCGTTGCAGCCAAAGCGACTACACGGACTGTCTTAAAGCACGTCTCCCTCCACACCACATACTTTAATTCTGCCTCATGCTCCCTGTGAAATGACCTCCTACTTACTAGGTAGGCGCTTTAGACCACTCAGCTAACACAGCGTTGCAGCCAAAGCGACTACACGGACTGTCTTAAAGCACGTCTCCCTCCACACCACATACTTTAATTCTGCCTCATGTTCCCTGTGAAATGACCTCCTACTTACTAGGTAGGCGCTTTAGACCACTCAGCTAACACAGCGTTGCAGCCAAAGCGACTACACGGACTGTCTTAAAGCACGTCTCCCTCCACACCACATACTTTAATTCTGCCTCATGCTCCCTGTGAAATGACCTCCTACTTACTAGGTAGGCGCTTTAGACCACTCAGCTAACACAGCGTTGCAGCCAAAGCGACTACACGGACTGTCTTAAAGCACGTCTCCCTCCACACCACATACTTTAATTCTGCCTCATGTTCCCTGTGAAATGACCTCCTACTTACTAGGTAGGCGCTTTAGACCACTCAGCTAACACAGCGTTGCAGCCAAAGCGACTACACGGACTGTCTTAAAGCACGTCTCCCTCCACACCACATACTTTAATTCTGCCTCATGCTCCCTGTGAAATGACCTCCTACTTACTAGGTAGGCGCTTTAGACCACTCAGCTAACACAGCGTTGCAGCCAAAGCGACTACACGGACTGTCTTAAAGCACGTCTCCCTCCACACCACATACTTTAATTCTGCCTCATGCTCCCTGTGAAATGACCTCCTACTTACTAGGTAGGCGCTTTAGACCACTCAGCTAACACAGCGTTGCAGCCAAAGCGACTACACGGACTGTCTTAAAGCACGTCTCCCTCCACACCACATACTTTAATTCTGCCTCATGCTCCCTGTGAAATGACCTCCTACTTACTAGGTAGGCGCTTTAGACCACTCAGCTAACACAGCGTTGCAGCCAAAGCGACTACACGGACTGTCTTAAAGCACGTCTCCCTCCACACCACATACTTTAATTCTGCCTCATGCTCCCTGTGAAATGACCTCCTACTTACTAGGTAGGCGCTTTAGACCACTCAGCTAACACAGCGTTGCAGCCAAAGCGACTACACGGACTGTCTTAAAGCACGTCTCCCTCCACACCACATACTTTAATTCTGCCTCATGCTCCCTGTGAAATGACCTCCTACTTACTAGGTAGGCGCTTTAGACCACTCAGCTAACACAGCGTTGCAGCCAAAGCGACTACACGGACTGTCTTAAAGCACGTCTCCCTCCACACCACATACTTTAATTCTGCCTCATGCTCCCTGTGAAATGACCTCCTACTTACTAGGTAGGCGCTTTAGACCACTCAGCTAACACAGCGTTGCAGCCAAAGCGACTACACGGACTGTCTTAAAGCACGTCTCCCTCCACACCACATACTTTAATTCTGCCTCATGTTCCCTGTGAAATGACCTCCTACTTACTAGGTAGGCGCTTTAGACCACTCAGCTAACACAGCGTTGCAGCCAAAGCGACTACACGGACTGTCTTAAAGCACGTCTCCCTCCACACCACATACTTTAATTCTGCCTCATGCTCCCTGTGAAATGACCTCCTACTTACTAGGTAGGCGCTTTAGACCACTCAGCTAACACAGCGTTGCAGCCAAAGCGACTACACGGACTGTCTTAAAGCACGTCTCCCTCCACACCACATACTTTAATTCTGCCTCATGTTCCCTGTGAAATGACCTCCTACTTACTAGGTAGGCGCTTTAGACCACTCAGCTAACACAGCGTTGCAGCCAAAGCGACTACACGGACTGTCTTAAAGCACGTCTCCCTCCACACCACATACTTTAATTCTGCCTCATGTTCCCTGTGAAATGACCTCCTACTTACTAGGTAGGCGCTTTAGACCACTCAGCCAACACAGCGTTGCAGCCAAAGCGACTACACGGACTGTCTTAAAGCACGTTTCCCTCCACACCACATACTTTAATTCTGCCTCATGCTCCCTGTGAAATGACCTCCTACTTACTAGGTAGGCGCTTTAGACCACTCAGCTAACACAGCGTTGCAGCCAAAGCGACTACAAGGACTGTCTTAAAGCACGTCTCCCTCCACACCACATACTTTAATTCTGCCTCATGCTCCCTGTGAAATGACCTCCTACTTACTAGGTAGGCGCTTTAGACCACTCAGCTAACACAGCGTTGCAGCCAAAGCGACTACAAGGACTGTCTTAAAGCACGTCTCCCTCCACACCACATACTTTAATTCTGCCTCATGTTCCCTGTGAAATGACCTCCTACTTACTAGGTAGGCGCTTTAGACCACTCAGCCAACACAGCGTTGCAGCCAAAGCGACTACACGGACTGTCTTAAAGCACGTTTCCCTCCACACCACATACTTTAATTCTGCCTCATGCTCCCTGTGAAATGACCTCCTACTTACTAGGTAGGCGCTTTAGACCACTCAGCTAACACAGCGTTGCAGCCAAAGCGACTACACGGACTGTCTTAAAGCACGTCTCCCTCCACACCACATACTTTAATTCTGCCTCATGCTCCCTGTGAAATGACCTCCTACTTACTAGGTAGGCGCTTTAGACCACTTAGCTAACACAGCGTTGCAGCCAAAGCGACTACACGGACTGTCTTAAAGTACGTCTCCCTCCACACCACATACTTTAATTCTGCCTCATGTTCCCTGTGAAATGACCTCCTACTTACTAGGTAGGCGCTTTAGACCACTCAGCCAACACAGCGTTGCAGCCAAAGCGACTACACGGACTGTCTTAAAGCACGTTTCCCTCCACACCACATACTTTAATTCTGCCTCATGCTCCCTGTGAAATGACCTCCTACTTACTAGGTAGGCGCTTTAGACCACTCAGCTAACACAGCGTTGCAGCCAAAGCGACTACACGGACTGTCTTAAAGCACGTCTCCCTCCACACCACATACTTTAATTCTGCCTCATGTTCCCTGTGAAATGACCTCCTACTTACTAGGTAGGCGCTTTAGACCACTCAGCCAACACAGCGTTGCAGCCAAAGCGACTACACGGACTGTCTTAAAGCACGTTTCCCTCCACACCACATACTTTAATTCTGCCTCATGTTCCCTGTGAAATGACCTCCTACTTACTAGGTAGGCGCTTTAGACCACTCAGCTAACACAGCGTTGCAGCCAAAGCGACTACACGGACTGTCTTAAAGCACGTTTCCCTCCACACCACATACTTTAATTCTGCCTCATGTTCCCTGTGAAATGACCTCCTACTTACTAGGTAGGCGCTTTAGACCACTCAGCTAACACAGCGTTGCAGCCAAAGCGACTACACGGACTGTCTTAAAGCACGTTTCCCTCCACACCACATACTTTAATTCTGCCTCATGTTCCCTGTGAAATGACCTCCTACTTACTAGGTAGGCGCTTTAGACCACTCAGCCAACACAGCGTTGCAGCCAAAGTGACTACACGGACTGTCTTAAAGCACGTCTCCCTCCACACCACATACTTTAATTCTGCCTCATGCTCCCTGTGAAATGACCTCCTACTTACTAGGTAGGCGCTTTAGACCACTCAGCTAACACAGCGTTGCAGCCAAAGCGACTACACGGACTGTCTTAAAGCACGTTTCCCTCCACACCACATACTTTAATTCTGCCTCATGCTCCCTGTGAAATGACCTCCTACTTACTAGGTAGGCGCTTTAGACCACTCAGCTAACACAGCGTTGCAGCCAAAGCGACTACACGGACTGTCTTAAAGCACGTCTCCCTCCACACCACATACTTTAATTCTGCCTCATGTTCCCTGTGAAATGACCTCCTACTTACTAGGTAGGCGCTTTAGACCACTCAGCTAACACAGCGTTGCAGCCAAAGCGACTACAAGGATTGTCTTAAAGCACACACATACTTTAATTCTGCCTCATGTTCCCTGTGAAATGACCTCCTACTTACTAGGTAGGCGCTTTAGACAACTCAGCTGACACAGCGTTGCAGCCAAAGTGACTACACGGACTGTCTTAAAGCACGTTTCCCTCCACACCACATACTTTAATTCTGCCTCATGCTCCCTGTGAAATGACCTCCTACTTACTAGGTAGGCGCTTTAGACCACTCAGCTAACACAGCGTTGCAGCCAAAGCGACTACACGGACTGTCTTAAAGCACGTCTCCCTCCACACCACATACTTTAATTCTGCCTCATGCTCCCTGTGAAATGACCTCCTACTTACTAGGTAGGCGCTTTAGACCACTCAGCTAACACAGCGTTGCAGCCAAAGCGACTACACGGACTGTCTTAAAGCACGTTTCCCTCCACACCACATACTTTAATTCTGCCTCATGCTCCCTGTGAAATGACCTCCTACTTACTAGGTAGGCGCTTTAGACCACTCAGCTAACACAGCGTTGCAGCCAAAGCGACTACACGGACTGTCTTAAAGCACGTTTCCCTCCACACCACATACTTTAATTCTGCCTCATGCTCCCTGTGAAATGACCTCCTACTTACTAGGTAGGCGCTTTAGACCACTCAGCTAACACAGCGTTGCAGCCAAAGCGACTACACGGACTGTCTTAAAGCACGTTTCCCTCCACACCACATACTTTAATTCTGCCTCATGCTCCCTGTGAAATGACCTCCTACTTACTAGGTAGGCGCTTTAGACCACTCAGCTAACACAGCGTTGCAGCCAAAGCGACTACACGGACTGTCTTAAAGCACGTCTCCCTCCACACCACATACTTTAATTCTGCCTCATGTTCCCTGTGAAATGACCTCCTACTTACTAGGTAGGCGCTTTAGACCACTCAGCTAACACAGCGTTGCAGCCAAAGCGACTACAAGGATTGTCTTAAAGCACACACATACTTTAATTCTGCCTCATGTTCCCTGTGAAATGACCTCCTACTTACTAGGTAGGCGCTTTAGACAACTCAGCTGACACAGCGTTGCAGCCAAAGTGACTACACGGACTGTCTTAAAGCACGTTTCCCTCCACACCACATACTTTAATTCTGCCTCATGCTCCCTGTGAAATGACCTCCTACTTACTAGGTAGGCGCTTTAGACCACTCAGCTAACACAGCGTTGCAGCCAAAGCGACTACACGGACTGTCTTAAAGCACGTTTCCCTCCACACCACATACTTTAATTCTGCCTCATGCTCCCTGTGAAATGACCTCCTACTTACTAGGTAGGCGCTTTAGACCACTCAGCTAACACAGCGTTGCAGCCAAAGCGACTACAAGGATTGTCTTAAAGCACACACATACTTTAATTCTGCCTCATGCTCCCTGTGAAATGACCTCCTACTTACTAGGTAGGCGCTTTAGACCACTCAGCTAACACAGCGTTGCAGCCAAAGCGACTACACGGACTGTCTTAAAGCACGTTTCCCTCCACACCACATACTTTAATTCTGCCTCATGCTCCCTGTGAAATGACCTCCTACTTACTAGGTAGGCGCTTTAGACCACTCAGCTAACACAGCGTTGCAGCCAAAGCGACTACACGGACTGTCTTAAAGCACGTCTCCCTCCACACCACATACTTTAATTCTGCCTCATGCTCCCTGTGAAATGACCTCCTACTTACTAGGTAGGCGCTTTAGACCACTCAGCTAACACAGCGTTGCAGCCAAAGCGACTACACGGACTGTCTTAAAGCACGTCTCCCTCCACACCACATACTTTAATTCTGCCTCATGTTCCCTGTGAAATGACCTCCTACTTACTAGGTAGGCGCTTTAGACCACTCAGCTAACACAGCGTTGCAGCCAAAGCGACTACAAGGATTGTCTTAAAGCACACACATACTTTAATTCTGCCTATTGTTCCCTGTGAAATGACCTCCTACTTACTAGGTAGGCGCTTTAGACCACTCAGCTAACACAGCGTTGCAGCCAAAGCGACTACAAGGATTGTCTTAAAGCACACACATACTTTAATTCTGCCTATTGTTCCCTGTGAAATGACCTCCTACTTACTAGGTAGGCGCTTTAGACCACTCAGCTAACACAGCGTTGCAGCCAAAGTGACTACACGGACTGTCTTAAAGCACGTTTCCCTCCACACCACATACTTTAATTCTGCCTCATGTTCCCTGTGAAATGACCTCCTACTTACTAGGTAGGCGCTTTAGACCACTCAGCTAACACAGCGTTGCAGCCAAAGCGACTACAAGGATTGTCTTAAAGCACACACATACTTTAATTCTGCCTATTGTTCCCTGTGAAATGACCTCCTACTTACTAGGTAGGCGCTTTAGACCACTCAGCTAACACAGCGTTGCAGCCAAATTGACTACACGGACTGTCTTAAAGCACGTTTCCCTCCACACCACATACTTTAATTCTGCCTCATGCTCCCTGTGAAATGACCTCCTACTTACTAGGTAGGCGCTTTAGACCACTCAGCTAACACAGCGTTGCAGCCAAAGCGACTACAAGGATTGTCTTAAAGCACACACATACTTTAATTCTGCCTATTGTTCCCTGTGAAATGACCTCCTACTTACTAGGTAGGCGCTTTAGACAACTCAGCTGACACAGCGTTGCAGCCAAAGTGACTACACGGACTGTCTTAAAGCACGTTTCCCTCCACACCACATACTTTAATTCTGCCTCATGCTCCCTGTGAAATGACCTCCTACTTACTAGGTAGGCGCTTTAGACCACTCAGCTAACACAGCGTTGCAGCCAAAGCGACTACAAGGATTGTCTTAAAGCACACACATACTTTAATTCTGCCTCATGCTCCCTGTGAAATGACCTCCTACTTACTAGGTAGGCGCTTTAGACCACTCAGCTAACACAGCGTTGCAGCCAAAGCGACTACACGGACTGTCTTAAAGCACGTCTCCCTCCACACCACATACTTTAATTCTGCCTCATGTTCCCTGTGAAATGACCTCCTACTTACTAGGTAGGCGCTTTAGACCACTCAGCTAACACAGCGTTGCAGCCAAAGCGACTACAAGGATTGTCTTAAAGCACACACATACTTTAATTCTGCCTATTGTTCCCTGTGAAATGACCTCCTACTTACTAGGTAGGCGCTTTAGACCACTCAGCTAACACAGCGTTGCAGCCAAAGCGACTACAAGGATTGTCTTAAAGCACACACATACTTTAATTCTGCCTATTGTTCCCTGTGAAATGACCTCCTACTTACTAGGTAGGCGCTTTAGACCACTCAGCTAACACAGCGTTGCAGCCAAAGTGACTACACGGACTGTCTTAAAGCACGTTTCCCTCCACACCACATACTTTAATTCTGCCTCATGTTCCCTGTGAAATGACCTCCTACTTACTAGGTAGGCGCTTTAGACCACTCAGCTAACACAGCGTTGCAGCCAAAGCGACTACAAGGATTGTCTTAAAGCACACACATACTTTAATTCTGCCTATTGTTCCCTGTGAAATGACCTCCTACTTACTAGGTAGGCGCTTTAGACCACTCAGCTAACACAGCGTTGCAGCCAAATTGACTACACGGACTGTCTTAAAGCACGTTTCCCTCCACACCACATACTTTAATTCTGCCTCATGCTCCCTGTGAAATGACCTCCTACTTACTAGGTAGGCGCTTTAGACCACTCAGCTAACACAGCGTTGCAGCCAAAGCGACTACAAGGATTGTCTTAAAGCACACACATACTTTAATTCTGCCTATTGTTCCCTGTGAAATGACCTCCTACTTACTAGGTAGGCGCTTTAGACCACTCAGCTAACACAGCGTTGCAGCCAAAGTGACTACAAGGATTGTCTTAAAGCACACACATACTTTAATTCTGCCTATTGTTCCCTGTGAAATGACCTCCTACTTACTAGGTAGGCGCTTTAGACCACTCAGCTAACACAGCGTTGCAGCCAAAGCGACTACACGGACTGTCTTAAAGCACGTTTCCCTCCACACCACATACTTTAATTCTGCCTCATGCTCCCTGTGAAATGACCTCCTACTTACTAGGTAGGCGCTTTAGACCACTCAGCTAACACAGCGTTGCAGCCAAAGCGACTACACGGACTGTCTTAAAGCACGTCTCCCTCCACACCACATACTTTAATTCTGCCTCATGCTCCCTGTGAAATGACCTCCTACTTACTAGGTAGGCGCTTTAGACCACTCAGCTAACACAGCGTTGCAGCCAAAGCGACTACAAGGATTGTCTTAAAGCACACACATACTTTAATTCTGCCTATTGTTCCCTGTGAAATGACCTCCTACTTACTAGGTAGGCGCTTTAGACCACTCAGCTAACACAGCGTTGCAGCCAAAGCGACTACACGGACTGTCTTAAAGCACGTCTCCCTCCACACCACATACTTTAATTCTGCCTCATGCTCCCTGTGAAATGACCTCCTACTTACTAGGTAGGCGCTTTAGACCACTCAGCTAACACAGCGTTGCAGCCAAAGCGACTACAAGGATTGTCTTAAAGCACACACATACTTTAATTCTGCCTATTGTTCCCTGTGAAATGACCTCCTACTTACTAGGTAGGCGCTTTAGACCACTCAGCTAACACAGCGTTGCAGCCAAAGTGACTACACGGACTGTCTTAAAGCACGTTTCCCTCCACACCACATACTTTAATTCTGCCTCATGCTCCCTGTGAAATGACCTCCTACTTACTAGGTAGGCGCTTTAGACCACTCAGCTAACACAGCGTTGCAGCCAAAGCGACTACAAGGATTGTCTTAAAGCACACACATACTTTAATTCTGCCTATTGTTCCCTGTGAAATGACCTCCTACTTACTAGGTAGGCGCTTTAGACCACTCAGCTAACACAGCGTTGCAGCCAAAGTGACTACAAGGATTGTCTTAAAGCACACACATACTTTAATTCTGCCTATTGTTCCCTGTGAAATGACCTCCTACTTACTAGGTAGGCGCTTTAGACCACTCAGCTAACACAGCGTTGCAGCCAAAGTGACTACACGGACTGTCTTAAAGCACGTTTCCCTCCACACCACATACTTTAATTCTGCCTCATGCTCCCTGTGAAATGACCTCCTACTTACTAGGTAGGCGCTTTAGACCACTCAGCTAACACAGCGTTGCAGCCAAAGCGACTACACGGACTGTCTTAAAGCACGTTTCCCTCCACACCACATACTTTAATTCTGCCTCATGCTCCCTGTGAAATGACCTCCTACTTACTAGGTAGGCGCTTTAGACCACTCAGCTAACACAGCGTTGCAGCCAAAGCGACTACACGGACTGTCTTAAAGCACGTCTCCCTCCACACCACATACTTTAATTCTGCCTCATGCTCCCTGTGAAATGACCTCCTACTTACTAGGTAGGCGCTTTAGACCACTCAGCTAACACAGCGTTGCAGCCAAAGCGACTACAAGGATTGTCTTAAAGCACACACATACTTTAATTCTGCCTATTGTTCCCTGTGAAATGACCTCCTACTTACTAGGTAGGCGCTTTAGACCACTCAGCTAACACAGCGTTGCAGCCAAAGCGACTACACGGACTGTCTTAAAGCACGTTTCCCTCCACACCACATACTTTAATTCTGCCTCATGCTCCCTGTGAAATGACCTCCTACTTACTAGGTAGGCGCTTTAGACCACTCAGCTAACACAGCGTTGCAGCCAAAGCGACTACACGGACTGTCTTAAAGCACGTTTCCCTCCACACCACATACTTTAATTCTGCCTCATGCTCCCTGTGAAATGACCTCCTACTTACTAGGTAGGCGCTTTAGACCACTCAGCTAACACAGCGTTGCAGCCAAAGCGACTACACGGACTGTCTTAAAGCACGTCTCCCTCCACACCACATACTTTAATTCTGCCTCATGCTCCCTGTGAAATGACCTCCTACTTACTAGGTAGGCGCTTTAGACCACTCAGCTAACACAGCGTTGCAGCCAAAGCGACTACAAGGATTGTCTTAAAGCACACACATACTTTAATTCTGCCTATTGTTCCCTGTGAAATGACCTCCTACTTACTAGGTAGGCGCTTTAGACCACTCAGCTAACACAGCGTTGCAGCCAAAGCGACTACAAGGATTGTCTTAAAGCACACACATACTTTAATTCTGCCTATTGTTCCCTGTGAAATGACCTCCTACTTACTAGGTAGGCGCTTTAGACCACTCAGCTAACACAGCGTTGCAGCCAAAGCGACTACACTGACTGTCTTAAAGCACGTTTCCCTCCACACCACATACTTTAATTCCGCCTCATGTTCCCTGTGAAATGACCTCCTACTTACTAGGTAGGCGCTTTAGACCACTCAGCTAACACAGCGTTGCAGCCAAAGCGACTACACGGACTGTCTTAAAGCACGTTTCCCTCCACACCACATACTTTAATTCTGCCTCATGCTCCCTGTGAAATGACCTCCTACTTACTAGGTAGGCGCTTTAGACCACTCAGCTAACACAGCGTTGCAGCCAAAGCGACTACACGGACTGTCTTAAAGCACGTTTCCCTCCACACCACATACTTTAATTCTGCCTCATGCTCCCTGTGAAATGACCTCCTACTTACTAGGTAGGCGCTTTAGACCACTCAGCTAACACAGCGTTGCAGCCAAAGCGACTACACGGACTGTCTTAAAGCACGTTTCCCTCCACACCACATACTTTAATTCTGCCTCATGCTCCCTGTGAAATGACCTCCTACTTACTAGGTAGGCGCTTTAGACCACTCAGCTAACACAGCGTTGCAGCCAAAGCGACTACACGGACTGTCTTAAAGCACGTTTCCCTCCACACCACATACTTTAATTCTGCCTCATGCTCCCTGTGAAATGACCTCCTACTTACTAGGTAGGCGCTTTAGACCACTCAGCTAACACAGCGTTGCAGCCAAAGCGACTACACGGACTGTCTTAAAGCACGTCTCCCTCCACACCACATACTTTAATTCTGCCTCATGCTCCCTGTGAAATGACCTCCTACTTACTAGGTAGGCGCTTTAGACCACTCAGCTAACACAGCGTTGCAGCCAAAGCGACTACACGGACTGTCTTAAAGCACGTTTCCCTCCACACCACATACTTTAATTCTGCCTCATGCTCCCTGTGAAATGACCTCCTACTTACTAGGTAGGCGCTTTAGACCACTCAGCTAACACAGCGTTGCAGCCAAAGCGACTACACGGACTGTCTTAAAGCACGTTTCCCTCCACACCACATACTTTAATTCTGCCTCATGCTCCCTGTGAAATGACCTCCTACTTACTAGGTAGGCGCTTTAGACCACTCAGCTAACACAGCGTTGCAGCCAAAGCGACTACACGGACTGTCTTAAAGCACGTTTCCCTCCACACCACATACTTTAATTCTGCCTCATGCTCCCTGTGAAATGACCTCCTACTTACTAGGTAGGCGCTTTAGACCACTCAGCTAACACAGCGTTGCAGCCAAAGCGACTACACGGACTGTCTTAAAGCACGTCTCCCTCCACACCACATACTTTAATTCTGCCTCATGCTCCCTGTGAAATGACCTCCTACTTACTAGGTAGGCGCTTTAGACCACTCAGCTAACACAGCGTTGCAGCCAAAGCGACTACACGGACTGTCTTAAAGCACGTTTCCCTCCACACCACATACTTTAATTCTGCCTCATGCTCCCTGTGAAATGACCTCCTACTTACTAGGTAGGCGCTTTAGACCACTCAGCTAACACAGCGTTGCAGCCAAAGCGACTACACGGACTGTCTTAAAGCACGTCTCCCTCCACACCACATACTTTAATTCTGCCTCATGCTCCCTGTGAAATGACCTCCTACTTACTAGGTAGGCGCTTTAGACCACTCAGCTAACACAGCGTTGCAGCCAAAGCGACTACAAGGATTGTCTTAAAGCACACACATACTTTAATTCTGCCTATTGTTCCCTGTGAAATGACCTCCTACTTACTAGGTAGGCGCTTTAGACCACTCAGCTAACACAGCGTTGCAGCCAAAGCGACTACAAGGATTGTCTTAAAGCACACACATACTTTAATTCTGCCTATTGTTCCCTGTGAAATGACCTCCTACTTACTAGGTAGGCGCTTTAGACCACTCAGCTAACACAGCGTTGCAGCCAAAGCGACTACACGGACTGTCTTAAAGCACGTTTCCCTCCACACCACATACTTTAATTCTGCCTCATGCTCCCTGTGAAATGACCTCCTACTTACTAGGTAGGCGCTTTAGACCACTCAGCTAACACAGCGTTGCAGCCAAAGCGACTACACGGACTGTCTTAAAGCACGTTTCCCTCCACACCACATACTTTAATTCTGCCTCATGCTCCCTGTGAAATGACCTCCTACTTACTAGGTAGGCGCTTTAGACCACTCAGCTAACACAGCGTTGCAGCCAAAGCGACTACACGGACTGTCTTAAAGCACGTCTCCCTCCACACCACATACTTTAATTCTGCCTCATGCTCCCTGTGAAATGACCTCCTACTTACTAGGTAGGCGCTTTAGACCACTCAGCTAACACAGCGTTGCAGCCAAAGCGACTACAAGGATTGTCTTAAAGCACACACATACTTTAATTCTGCCTATTGTTCCCTGTGAAATGACCTCCTACTTACTAGGTAGGCGCTTTAGACCACTCAGCTAACACAGCGTTGCAGCCAAAGCGACTACAAGGATTGTCTTAAAGCACACACATACTTTAATTCTGCCTATTGTTCCCTGTGAAATGACCTCCTACTTACTAGGTAGGCGCTTTAGACCACTCAGCTAACACAGCGTTGCAGCCAAAGCGACTACACGGACTGTCTTAAAGCACGTTTCCCTCCACACCACATACTTTAATTCCGCCTCATGTTCCCTGTGAAATGACCTCCTACTTACTAGGTAGGCGCTTTAGACCACTCAGCTAACACAGCGTTGCAGCCAAAGCGACTACACGGACTGTCTTAAAGCACGTTTCCCTCCACACCACATACTTTAATTCTGCCTCATGCTCCCTGTGAAATGACCTCCTACTTACTAGGTAGGCGCTTTAGACCACTCAGCTAACACAGCGTTGCAGCCAAAGCGACTACACGGACTGTCTTAAAGCACGTTTCCCTCCACACCACATACTTTAATTCTGCCTCATGCTCCCTGTGAAATGACCTCCTACTTACTAGGTAGGCGCTTTAGACCACTCAGCTAACACAGCGTTGCAGCCAAAGCGACTACACGGACTGTCTTAAAGCACGTTTCCCTCCACACCACATACTTTAATTCTGCCTCATGCTCCCTGTGAAATGACCTCCTACTTACTAGGTAGGCGCTTTAGACCACTCAGCTAACACAGCGTTGCAGCCAAAGTGACTACACGGACTGTCTTAAAGCACGTTTCCCTCCACACCACATACTTTAATTCCGCCTCATGTTCCCTGTGAAATGACCTCCTACTTACTAGGTAGGCGCTTTAGACCACTCAGCTAACACAGCGTTGCAGCCAAAGCGACTACACGGACTGTCTTAAAGCACGTTTCCCTCCACACCACATACTTTAATTCTGCCTCATGCTCCCTGTGAAATGACCTCCTACTTACTAGGTAGGCGCTTTAGACCACTCAGCTAACACAGCGTTGCAGCCAAAGCGACTACACGGACTGTCTTAAAGCACGTCTCCCTCCACACCACATACTTTAATTCTGCCTCATGCTCCCTGTGAAATGACCTCCTACTTACTAGGTAGGCGCTTTAGACCACTCAGCTAACACAGCGTTGCAGCCAAAGCGACTACAAGGATTGTCTTAAAGCACACACATACTTTAATTCTGCCTATTGTTCCCTGTGAAATGACCTCCTACTTACTAGGTAGGCGCTTTAGACCACTCAGCTAACACAGCGTTGCAGCCAAAGCGACTACAAGGATTGTCTTAAAGCACACACATACTTTAATTCTGCCTATTGTTCCCTGTGAAATGACCTCCTACTTACTAGGTAGGCGCTTTAGACCACTCAGCTAACACAGCGTTGCAGCCAAAGCGACTACAAGGATTGTCTTAAAGCACACACATACTTTAATTCTGCCTATTGTTCCCTGTGAAATGACCTCCTACTTACTAGGTAGGCGCTTTAGACCACTCAGCTAACACAGCGTTGCAGCCAAAGCGACTACAAGGATTGTCTTAAAGCACACACATACTTTAATTCTGCCTATTGTTCCCTGTGAAATGACCTCCTACTTACTAGGTAGGCGCTTTAGACCACTCAGCTAACACAGCGTTGCAGCCAAAGCGACTACAAGGATTGTCTTAAAGCACACACATACTTTAATTCTGCCTATTGTTCCCTGTGAAATGACCTCCTACTTACTAGGTAGGCGCTTTAGACCACTCAGCTAACACAGCGTTGCAGCCAAAGTGACTACACGGACTGTCTTAAAGCACGTTTCCCTCCACACCACATACTTTAATTCTGCCTCATGCTCCCTGTGAAATGACCTCCTACTTACTAGGTAGGCGCTTTAGACCACTCAGCTAACACAGCGTTGCAGCCAAAGCGACTACACGGACTGTCTTAAAGCACGTTTCCCTCCACACCACATACTTTAATTCTGCCTCATGCTCCCTGTGAAATGACCTCCTACTTACTAGGTAGGCGCTTTAGACCACTCAGCTAACACAGCGTTGCAGCCAAAGCGACTACACGGACTGTCTTAAAGCACGTCTCCCTCCACACCACATACTTTAATTCTGCCTCATGCTCCCTGTGAAATGACCTCCTACTTACTAGGTAGGCGCTTTAGACCACTCAGCTAACACAGCGTTGCAGCCAAAGCGACTACAAGGATTGTCTTAAAGCACACACATACTTTAATTCTGCCTATTGTTCCCTGTGAAATGACCTCCTACTTACTAGGTAGGCGCTTTAGACCACTCAGCTAACACAGCGTTGCAGCCAAAGCGACTACAAGGATTGTCTTAAAGCACACACATACTTTAATTCTGCCTATTGTTCCCTGTGAAATGACCTCCTACTTACTAGGTAGGCGCTTTAGACCACTCAGCTAACACAGCGTTGCAGCCAAAGCGACTACAAGGATTGTCTTAAAGCACACACATACTTTAATTCTGCCTATTGTTCCCTGTGAAATGACCTCCTACTTACTAGGTAGGCGCTTTAGACCACTCAGCTAACACAGCGTTGCAGCCAAAGCGACTACAAGGATTGTCTTAAAGCACACACATACTTTAATTCTGCCTATTGTTCCCTGTGAAATGACCTCCTACTTACTAGGTAGGCGCTTTAGACCACTCAGCTAACACAGCGTTGCAGCCAAAGCGACTACAAGGATTGTCTTAAAGCACACACATACTTTAATTCTGCCTATTGTTCCCTGTGAAATGACCTCCTACTTACTAGGTAGGCGCTTTAGACCACTCAGCTAACACAGCGTTGCAGCCAAAGCGACTACAAGGATTGTCTTAAAGCACACACATACTTTAATTCTGCCTCATGTTCCCTGTGAAATGACCTCCTACTTACTAGGTAGGCGCTTTAGACCACTCAGCTAACACAGCGTTGCAGCCAAAGCGACTACACGGACTGTCTTAAAGCACGTTTCCCTCCACACCACATACTTTAATTCTGCCTCATGCTCCCTGTGAAATGACCTCCTACTTACTAGGTAGGCGCTTTAGACCACTCAGCTAACACAGCGTTGCAGCCAAAGCGACTACACGGACTGTCTTAAAGCACGTCTCCCTCCACACCACATACTTTAATTCTGCCTCATGCTCCCTGTGAAATGACCTCCTACTTACTAGGTAGGCGCTTTAGACCACTCAGCTAACACAGCGTTGCAGCCAAAGCGACTACACGGACTGTCTTAAAGCACGTCTCCCTCCACACCACATACTTTAATTCTGCCTCATGCTCCCTGTGAAATGACCTCCTACTTACTAGGTAGGCGCTTTAGACCACTCAGCTAACACAGCGTTGCAGCCAAAGCGACTACACGGACTGTCTTAAAGCACGTTTCCCTCCACACCACATACTTTAATTCTGCCTCATGCTCCCTGTGAAATGACCTCCTACTTACTAGGTAGGCGCTTTAGACCACTCAGCTAACACAGCGTTGCAGCCAAAGTGACTACACGGACTGTCTTAAAGCACGTTTCCCTCCACACCACATACTTTAATTCTGCCTCATGCTCCCTGTGAAATGACCTCCTACTTACTAGGTAGGCGCTTTAGACCACTCAGCTAACACGGCGTTGCAGCCAAAGCGACTACACGGACTGTCTTAAAGCACGTTTCCCTCCACACCACATACTTTAATTCTGCCTCATGCTCCCTGTGAAATGACCTCCTACTTACTAGGTAGGCGCTTTAGACCACTCAGCTAACACAGCGTTGCAGCCAAAGCGACTACACGGACTGTCTTAAAGCACGTCTCCCTCCACACCACATACTTTAATTCTGCCTCATGCTCCCTGTGAAATGACCTCCTACTTACTAGGTAGGCGCTTTAGACCACTCAGCTAACACAGCGTTGCAGCCAAAGCGACTACACGGACTGTCTTAAAGCACGTCTCCCTCCACACCACATACTTTAATTCTGCCTCATGCTCCCTGTGAAATGACCTCCTACTTACTAGGTAGGCGCTTTAGACCACTCAGCTAACACAGCGTTGCAGCCAAAGCGACTACACGGACTGTCTTAAAGCACGTCTCCCTCCACACCACATACTTTAATTCTGCCTCATGTTCCCTGTGAAATGACCTCCTACTTACTAGGTAGGCGCTTTAGACCACTCAGCTAACACAGCGTTGCAGCCAAAGCGACTACAAGGATTGTCTTAAAGCACACACATACTTTAATTCTGCCTATTGTTCCCTGTGAAATGACCTCCTACTTACTAGGTAGGCGCTTTAGACCACTCAGCTAACACAGCGTTGCAGCCAAAGCGACTACAAGGATTGTCTTAAAGCACACACATACTTTAATTCTGCCTATTGTTCCCTGTGAAATGACCTCCTACTTACTAGGTAGGCGCTTTAGACCACTCAGCTAACACAGCGTTGCAGCCAAAGTGACTACACGGACTGTCTTAAAGCACGTCTCCCTCCACACCACATACTTTAATTCTGCCTCATGTTCCCTGTGAAATGACCTCCTACTTACTAGGTAGGCGCTTTAGACCACTCAGCTAACACAGCGTTGCAGCCAAAGCGACTACACGGACTGTCTTAAAGCACGTCTCCCTCCACACCACATACTTTAATTCTGCCTCATGCTCCCTGTGAAATGACCTCCTACTTACTAGGTAGGCGCTTTAGACCACTCAGCTAACACAGCGTTGCAGCCAAAGCGACTACACGGACTGTCTTAAAGCACGTCTCCCTCCACACCACATACTTTAATTCTGCCTCATGTTCCCTGTGAAATGACCTCCTACTTACTAGGTAGGCGCTTTAGACCACTCAGCTAACACAGCGTTGCAGCCAAAGCGACTACAAGGATTGTCTTAAAGCACACACATACTTTAATTCTGCCTATTGTTCCCTGTGAAATGACCTCCTACTTACTAGGTAGGCGCTTTAGACCACTCAGCTAACACAGCGTTGCAGCCAAAGCGACTACACGGACTGTCTTAAAGCACGTCTCCCTCCACACCACATACTTTAATTCTGCCTCATGCTCCCTGTGAAATGACCTCCTACTTACTAGGTAGGCGCTTTAGACCACTCAGCTAACACAGCGTTGCAGCCAAAGCGACTACACGGACTGTCTTAAAGCACGTCTCCCTCCACACCACATACTTTAATTCTGCCTCATGTTCCCTGTGAAATGACCTCCTACTTACTAGGTAGGCGCTTTAGACCACTCAGCTAACACAGCGTTGCAGCCAAAGCGACTACAAGGATTGTCTTAAAGCACACACATACTTTAATTCTGCCTATTGTTCCCTGTGAAATGACCTCCTACTTACTAGGTAGGCGCTTTAGACCACTCAGCTAACACAGCGTTGCAGCCAAAGCGACTACAAGGATTGTCTTAAAGCACACACATACTTTAATTCTGCCTATTGTTCCCTGTGAAATGACCTCCTACTTACTAGGTAGGCGCTTTAGACCACTCAGCTAACACAGCGTTGCAGCCAAAGCGACTACAAGGATTGTCTTAAAGCACACACATACTTTAATTCTGCCTATTGTTCCCTGTGAAATGACCTCCTACTTACTAGGTAGGCGCTTTAGACCACTCAGCTAACACAGCGTTGCAGCCAAAGCGACTACAAGGATTGTCTTAAAGCACACACATACTTTAATTCTGCCTATTGTTCCCTGTGAAATGACCTCCTACTTACTAGGTAGGCGCTTTAGACCACTCAGCTAACACAGCGTTGCAGCCAAAGTGACTACACGGACTGTCTTAAAGCACGTTTCCCTCCACACCACATACTTTAATTCTGCCTCATGTTCCCTGTGAAATGACCTCCTACTTACTAGGTAGGCGCTTTAGACCACTCAGCTAACACAGCGTTGCAGCCAAAGCGACTACAAGGATTGTCTTAAAGCACACACATACTTTAATTCTGCCTATTGTTCCCTGTGAAATGACCTCCTACTTACTAGGTAGGCGCTTTAGACCACTCAGCTAACACAGCGTTGCAGCCAAAGTGACTACACGGACTGTCTTAAAGCACGTTTCCCTCCACACCACATACTTTAATTCTGCCTCATGCTCCCTGTGAAATGACCTCCTACTTACTAGGTAGGCGCTTTAGACCACTCAGCTAACACAGCGTTGCAGCCAAAGCGACTACACGGACTGTCTTAAAGCACGTCTCCCTCCACACCACATACTTTAATTCTGCCTCATGTTCCCTGTGAAATGACCTCCTACTTACTAGGTAGGCGCTTTAGACCACTCAGCTAACACAGCGTTGCAGCCAAAGCGACTACAAGGATTGTCTTAAAGCACACACATACTTTAATTCTGCCTATTGTTCCCTGTGAAATGACCTCCTACTTACTAGGTAGGCGCTTTAGACCACTCAGCTAACACAGCGTTGCAGCCAAAGCGACTACAAGGATTGTCTTAAAGCACACACATACTTTAATTCTGCCTATTGTTCCCTGTGAAATGACCTCCTACTTACTAGGTAGGCGCTTTAGACCACTCAGCTAACACAGCGTTGCAGCCAAAGCGACTACAAGGATTGTCTTAAAGCACACACATACTTTAATTCTGCCTATTGTTCCCTGTGAAATGACCTCCTACTTACTAGGTAGGCGCTTTAGACCACTCAGCTAACACAGCGTTGCAGCCAAAGCGACTACAAGGATTGTCTTAAAGCACACACATACTTTAATTCTGCCTATTGTTCCCTGTGAAATGACCTCCTACTTACTAGGTAGGCGCTTTAGACCACTCAGCTAACACAGCGTTGCAGCCAAAGTGACTACACGGACTGTCTTAAAGCACGTTTCCCTCCACACCACATACTTTAATTCTGCCTCATGTTCCCTGTGAAATGACCTCCTACTTACTAGGTAGGCGCTTTAGACCACTCAGCTAACACAGCGTTGCAGCCAAAGCGACTACAAGGATTGTCTTAAAGCACACACATACTTTAATTCTGCCTATTGTTCCCTGTGAAATGACCTCCTACTTACTAGGTAGGCGCTTTAGACCACTCAGCTAACACAGCGTTGCAGCCAAAGTGACTACACGGACTGTCTTAAAGCACGTTTCCCTCCACACCACATACTTTAATTCTGCCTCATGCTCCCTGTGAAATGACCTCCTACTTACTAGGTAGGCGCTTTAGACCACTCAGCTAACACAGCGTTGCAGCCAAAGCGACTACAAGGATTGTCTTAAAGCACACACATACTTTAATTCTGCCTATTGTTCCCTGTGAAATGACCTCCTACTTACTAGGTAGGCGCTTTAGACCACTCAGCTAACACAGCGTTGCAGCCAAAGTGACTACACGGACTGTCTTAAAGCACGTTTCCCTCCACACCACATACTTTAATTCTGCCTCATGCTCCCTGTGAAATGACCTCCTACTTACTAGGTAGGCGCTTTAGACCACTCAGCTAACACAGCGTTGCAGCCAAAGTGACTACACGGACTGTCTTAAAGCACGTTTCCCTCCACACCACATACTTTAATTCTGCCTCATGCTCCCTGTGAAATGACCTCCTACTTACTAGGTAGGCGCTTTAGACCACTCAGCTAACACAGCGTTGCAGCCAAAGCGACTACAAGGATTGTCTTAAAGCACACACATACTTTAATTCTGCCTATTGTTCCCTGTGAAATGACCTCCTACTTACTAGGTAGGCGCTTTAGACCACTCAGCTAACACAGCGTTGCAGCCAAAGCGACTACAAGGATTGTCTTAAAGCACACACATACTTTAATTCTGCCTATTGTTCCCTGTGAAATGACCTCCTACTTACTAGGTAGGCGCTTTAGACCACTCAGCTAACACAGCGTTGCAGCCAAAGTGA
Organism: Locusta migratoria; assembly: GCA_026315105.1. Classification (NCBI taxonomy): domain Eukaryota; kingdom Metazoa; phylum Arthropoda; class Insecta; order Orthoptera; family Acrididae; genus Locusta; species Locusta migratoria. The sequence continues at coordinate 14,663,372 of CM048754.1, forward strand.
CTACACGGACTGTCTTAAAGCACGTTTCCCTCCACACCACATACTTTAATTCTGCCTCATGTTCCCTGTGAAATGACCTCCTACTTACTAGGTAGGCGCTTTAGACCACTCAGCTAACACAGCGTTGCAGCCAAAGCGACTACAAGGATTGTCTTAAAGCACACACATACTTTAATTCTGCCTATTGTTCCCTGTGAAATGACCTCCTACTTACTAGGTAGGCGCTTTAGACCACTCAGCTAACACAGCGTTGCAGCCAAAGCGACTACAAGGATTGTCTTAAAGCACACACATACTTTAATTCTGCCTATTGTTCCCTGTGAAATGACCTCCTACTTACTAGGTAGGCGCTTTAGACCACTCAGCTAACACAGCGTTGCAGCCAAAGCGACTACAAGGATTGTCTTAAAGCACACACATACTTTAATTCTGCCTATTGTTCCCTGTGAAATGACCTCCTACTTACTAGGTAGGCGCTTTAGACCACTCAGCTAACACAGCGTTGCAGCCAAAGCGACTACACGGACTGTCTTAAAGCACGTTTCCCTCCACACCACATACTTTAATTCTGCCTCATGCTCCCTGTGAAATGACCTCCTACTTACTAGGTAGGCGCTTTAGACCACTCAGCTAACACAGCGTTGCAGCCAAAGTGACTACACGGACTGTCTTAAAGCACGTTTCCCTCCACACCACATACTTTAATTCTGCCTCATGCTCCCTGTGAAATGACCTCCTACTTACTAGGTAGGCGCTTTAGACCACTCAGCTAACACAGCGTTGCAGCCAAAGCGACTACAAGGATTGTCTTAAAGCACACACATACTTTAATTCTGCCTATTGTTCCCTGTGAAATGACCTCCTACTTACTAGGTAGGCGCTTTAGACCACTCAGCTAACACAGCGTTGCAGCCAAAGCGACTACAAGGATTGTCTTAAAGCACACACATACTTTAATTCTGCCTATTGTTCCCTGTGAAATGACCTCCTACTTACTAGGTAGGCGCTTTAGACCACTCAGCTAACACAGCGTTGCAGCCAAAGCGACTACAAGGATTGTCTTAAAGCACACACATACTTTAATTCTGCCTATTGTTCCCTGTGAAATGACCTCCTACTTACTAGGTAGGCGCTTTAGACCACTCAGCTAACACAGCGTTGCAGCCAAATTGACTACACGGACTGTCTTAAAGCACGTTTCCCTCCACACCACATACTTTAATTCTGCCTCATGCTCCCTGTGAAATGACCTCCTACTTACTAGGTAGGCGCTTTAGACCACTCAGCTAACACAGCGTTGCAGCCAAAGTGACTACACGGACTGTCTTAAAGCACGTTTCCCTCCACACCACATACTTTAATTCTGCCTCATGCTCCCTGTGAAATGACCTCCTACTTACTAGGTAGGCGCTTTAGACCACTCAGCTAACACAGCGTTGCAGCCAAAGCGACTACAAGGATTGTCTTAAAGCACACACATACTTTAATTCTGCCTATTGTTCCCTGTGAAATGACCTCCTACTTACTAGGTAGGCGCTTTAGACCACTCAGCTAACACAGCGTTGCAGCCAAAGTGACTACACGGACTGTCTTAAAGCACGTTTCCCTCCACACCACATACTTTAATTCTGCCTCATGCTCCCTGTGAAATGACCTCCTACTTACTAGGTAGGCGCTTTAGACCACTCAGCTAACACAGCGTTGCAGCCAAAGTGACTACACGGACTGTCTTAAAGCACGTTTCCCTCCACACCACATACTTTAATTCTGCCTCATGCTCCCTGTGAAATGACCTCCTACTTACTAGGTAGGCGCTTTAGACCACTCAGCTAACACAGCGTTGCAGCCAAAGTGACTACACGGACTGTCTTAAAGCACGTTTCCCTCCACACCACATACTTTAATTCTGCCTCATGCTCCCTGTGAAATGACCTCCTACTTACTAGGTAGGCGCTTTAGACCACTCAGCTAACACAGCGTTGCAGCCAAAGTGACTACACGGACTGTCTTAAAGCACGTTTACCTCCACACCACATACTTTAATTCTGCCTCATGCTCCCTGTGAAATGACCTCCTACTTACTAGGTAGGCGCTTTAGACCACTCAGCTAACACAGCGTTGCAGCCAAAGTGACTACACGGACTGTCTTAAAGCACGTTTCCCTCCACACCACATACTTTAATTCTGCCTCATGCTCCCTGTGAAATGACCTCCTACTTACTAGGTAGGCGCTTTAGACCACTCAGCTAACACAGCGTTGCAGCCAAAGCGACTACAAGGATTGTCTTAAAGCACACACATACTTTAATTCTGCCTATTGTTCCCTGTGAAATGACCTCCTACTTACTAGGTAGGCGCTTTAGACCACTCAGCTAACACAGCGTTGCAGCCAAAGTGACTACACGGACTGTCTTAAAGCACGTTTCCCTCCACACCACATACTTTAATTCTGCCTCATGCTCCCTGTGAAATGACCTCCTACTTACTAGGTAGGCGCTTTAGACCACTCAGCTAACACAGCGTTGCAGCCAAAGCGACTACAAGGATTGTCTTAAAGCACACACATACTTTAATTCTGCCTATTGTTCCCTGTGAAATGACCTCCTACTTACTAGGTAGGCGCTTTAGACCACTCAGCTAACACAGCGTTGCAGCCAAAGTGACTACACGGACTGTCTTAAAGCACGTTTCCCTCCACACCACATACTTTAATTCTGCCTCATGCTCCCTGTGAAATGACCTCCTACTTACTAGGTAGGCGCTTTAGACCACTCAGCTAACACAGCGTTGCAGCCAAAGCGACTACAAGGATTGTCTTAAAGCACACACATACTTTAATTCTGCCTATTGTTCCCTGTGAAATGACCTCCTACTTACTAGGTAGGCGCTTTAGACCACTCAGCTAACACAGCGTTGCAGCCAAAGTGACTACACGGACTGTCTTAAAGCACGTTTCCCTCCACACCACATACTTTAATTCTGCCTCATGCTCCCTGTGAAATGACCTCCTACTTACTAGGTAGGCGCTTTAGACCACTCAGCTAACACAGCGTTGCAGCCAAAGTGACTACACGGACTGTCTTAAAGCACGTTTCCCTCCACACCACATACTTTAATTCTGCCTCATGCTCCCTGTGAAATGACCTCCTACTTACTAGGTAGGCGCTTTAGACCACTCAGCTAACACAGCGTTGCAGCCAAAGCGACTACAAGGATTGTCTTAAAGCACACACATACTTTAATTCTGCCTATTGTTCCCTGTGAAATGACCTCCTACTTACTAGGTAGGCGCTTTAGACCACTCAGCTAACACAGCGTTGCAGCCAAAGCGACTACACGGACTGTCTTAAAGCACGTCTCCCTCCACACCACATACTTTAATTCTGCCTCATGTTCCCTGTGAAATGACCTCCTACTTACTAGGTAGGCGCTTTAGACCACTCAGCTAACACAGCGTTGCAGCCAAAGCGACTACAAGGATTGTCTTAAAGCACACACATACTTTAATTCTGCCTATTGTTCCCTGTGAAATGACCTCCTACTTACTAGGTAGGCGCTTTAGACCACTCAGCTAACACAGCGTTGCAGCCAAAGCGACTACAAGGATTGTCTTAAAGCACACACATACTTTAATTCTGCCTATTGTTCCCTGTGAAATGACCTCCTACTTACTAGGTAGGCGCTTTAGACCACTCAGCTAACACAGCGTTGCAGCCAAAGTGACTACACGGACTGTCTTAAAGCACGTTTCCCTCCACACCACATACTTTAATTCTGCCTCATGTTCCCTGTGAAATGACCTCCTACTTACTAGGTAGGCGCTTTAGACCACTCAGCTAACACAGCGTTGCAGCCAAAGCGACTACAAGGATTGTCTTAAAGCACACACATACTTTAATTCTGCCTATTGTTCCCTGTGAAATGACCTCCTACTTACTAGGTAGGCGCTTTAGACCACTCAGCTAACACAGCGTTGCAGCCAAAGTGACTACACGGACTGTCTTAAAGCACGTTTCCCTCCACACCACATACTTTAATTCTGCCTCATGCTCCCTGTGAAATGACCTCCTACTTACTAGGTAGGCGCTTTAGACCACTCAGCTAACACAGCGTTGCAGCCAAAGCGACTACAAGGATTGTCTTAAAGCACACACATACTTTAATTCTGCCTATTGTTCCCTGTGAAATGACCTCCTACTTACTAGGTAGGCGCTTTAGACCACTCAGCTAACACAGCGTTGCAGCCAAAGTGACTACACGGACTGTCTTAAAGCACGTTTCCCTCCACACCACATACTTTAATTCTGCCTCATGCTCCCTGTGAAATGACCTCCTACTTACTAGGTAGGCGCTTTAGACCACTCAGCTAACACAGCGTTGCAGCCAAAGCGACTACACGGACTGTCTTAAAGCACGTCTCCCTCCACACCACATACTTTAATTCTGCCTCATGTTCCCTGTGAAATGACCTCCTACTTACTAGGTAGGCGCTTTAGACCACTCAGCTAACACAGCGTTGCAGCCAAAGCGACTACAAGGATTGTCTTAAAGCACACACATACTTTAATTCTGCCTATTGTTCCCTGTGAAATGACCTCCTACTTACTAGGTAGGCGCTTTAGACCACTCAGCTAACACAGCGTTGCAGCCAAAGTGACTACACGGACTGTCTTAAAGCACGTTTCCCTCCACACCACATACTTTAATTCTGCCTCATGTTCCCTGTGAAATGACCTCCTACTTACTAGGTAGGCGCTTTAGACCACTCAGCTAACACAGCGTTGCAGCCAAAGCGACTACACGGACTGTCTTAAAGCACGTTTCCCTCCACACCACATACTTTAATTCTGCCTCATGCTCCCTGTGAAATGACCTCCTACTTACTAGGTAGGCGCTTTAGACCACTCAGCTAACACAGCGTTGCAGCCAAAGCGACTACACGGACTGTCTTAAAGCACGTCTCCCTCCACACCACATACTTTAATTCTGCCTCATGCTCCCTGTGAAATGACCTCCTACTTACTAGGTAGGCGCTTTAGACCACTCAGCTAACACAGCGTTGCAGCCAAAGCGACTACACGGACTGTCTTAAAGCACGTTTCCCTCCACACCACATACTTTAATTCTGCCTCATGCTCCCTGTGAAATGACCTCCTACTTACTAGGTAGGCGCTTTAGACCACTCAGCTAACACAGCGTTGCAGCCAAAGCGACTACAAGGATTGTCTTAAAGCACACACATACTTTAATTCTGCCTATTGTTCCCTGTGAAATGACCTCCTACTTACTAGGTAGGCGCTTTAGACCACTCAGCTAACACAGCGTTGCAGCCAAAGCGACTACACGGACTGTCTTAAAGCACGTCTCCCTCCACACCACATACTTTAATTCTGCCTCATGTTCCCTGTGAAATGACCTCCTACTTACTAGGTAGGCGCTTTAGACCACTCAGCTAACACAGCGTTGCAGCCAAAGCGACTACAAGGATTGTCTTAAAGCACACACATACTTTAATTCTGCCTATTGTTCCCTGTGAAATGACCTCCTACTTACTAGGTAGGCGCTTTAGACCACTCAGCTAACACAGCGTTGCAGCCAAAGCGACTACAAGGATTGTCTTAAAGCACACACATACTTTAATTCTGCCTATTGTTCCCTGTGAAATGACCTCCTACTTACTAGGTAGGCGCTTTAGACCACTCAGCTAACACAGCGTTGCAGCCAAAGTGACTACACGGACTGTCTTAAAGCACGTTTCCCTCCACACCACATACTTTAATTCTGCCTCATGTTCCCTGTGAAATGACCTCCTACTTACTAGGTAGGCGCTTTAGACCACTCAGCTAACACAGCGTTGCAGCCAAAGCGACTACAAGGATTGTCTTAAAGCACACACATACTTTAATTCTGCCTATTGTTCCCTGTGAAATGACCTCCTACTTACTAGGTAGGCGCTTTAGACCACTCAGCTAACACAGCGTTGCAGCCAAAGTGACTACACGGACTGTCTTAAAGCACGTTTCCCTCCACACCACATACTTTAATTCTGCCTCATGCTCCCTGTGAAATGACCTCCTACTTACTAGGTAGGCGCTTTAGACCACTCAGCTAACACAGCGTTGCAGCCAAAGCGACTACAAGGATTGTCTTAAAGCACACACATACTTTAATTCTGCCTATTGTTCCCTGTGAAATGACCTCCTACTTACTAGGTAGGCGCTTTAGACCACTCAGCTAACACAGCGTTGCAGCCAAAGTGACTACACGGACTGTCTTAAAGCACGTTTCCCTCCACACCACATACTTTAATTCTGCCTCATGCTCCCTGTGAAATGACCTCCTACTTACTAGGTAGGCGCTTTAGACCACTCAGCTAACACAGCGTTGCAGCCAAAGCGACTACACGGACTGTCTTAAAGCACGTCTCCCTCCACACCACATACTTTAATTCTGCCTCATGTTCCCTGTGAAATGACCTCCTACTTACTAGGTAGGCGCTTTAGACCACTCAGCTAACACAGCGTTGCAGCCAAAGCGACTACAAGGATTGTCTTAAAGCACACACATACTTTAATTCTGCCTATTGTTCCCTGTGAAATGACCTCCTACTTACTAGGTAGGCGCTTTAGACCACTCAGCTAACACAGCGTTGCAGCCAAAGTGACTACACGGACTGTCTTAAAGCACGTTTCCCTCCACACCACATACTTTAATTCTGCCTCATGTTCCCTGTGAAATGACCTCCTACTTACTAGGTAGGCGCTTTAGACCACTCAGCTAACACAGCGTTGCAGCCAAAGCGACTACACGGACTGTCTTAAAGCACGTTTCCCTCCACACCACATACTTTAATTCTGCCTCATGCTCCCTGTGAAATGACCTCCTACTTACTAGGTAGGCGCTTTAGACCACTCAGCTAACACAGCGTTGCAGCCAAAGCGACTACACGGACTGTCTTAAAGCACGTTTCCCTCCACACCACATACTTTAATTCTGCCTCATGCTCCCTGTGAAATGACCTCCTACTTACTAGGTAGGCGCTTTAGACCACTCAGCTAACACAGCGTTGCAGCCAAAGCGACTACACGGACTGTCTTAAAGCACGTCTCCCTCCACACCACATACTTTAATTCTGCCTCATGCTCCCTGTGAAATGACCTCCTACTTACTAGGTAGGCGCTTTAGACCACTCAGCTAACACAGCGTTGCAGCCAAAGCGACTACACGGACTGTCTTAAAGCACGTCTCCCTCCACACCACATACTTTAATTCTGCCTCATGTTCCCTGTGAAATGACCTCCTACTTACTAGGTAGGCGCTTTAGACCACTCAGCTAACACAGCGTTGCAGCCAAAGCGACTACAAGGATTGTCTTAAAGCACACACATACTTTAATTCTGCCTATTGTTCCCTGTGAAATGACCTCCTACTTACTAGGTAGGCGCTTTAGACCACTCAGCTAACACAGCGTTGCAGCCAAAGTGACTACACGGACTGTCTTAAAGCACGTCTCCCTCCACACCACATACTTTAATTCTGCCTATTGTTCCCTGTGAAATGACCTCCTACTTACTAGGTAGGCGCTTTAGACCACTCAGCTAACACAGCGTTGCAGCCAAAGTGACTACACGGACTGTCTTAAAGCACGTCTCCCTCCACACCACATACTTTAATTCTGCCTCATGTTCCCTGTGAAATGACCTCCTACTTACTAGGTAGGCGCTTTAGACCACTCAGCTAACACAGCGTTGCAGCCAAAGCGACTACACGGACTGTCTTAAAGCACGTCTCCCTCCACACCACATACTTTAATTCTGCCTCATGCTCCCTGTGAAATGACCTCCTACTTACTAGGTAGGCGCTTTAGACCACTCAGCTAACACAGCGTTGCAGCCAAAGCGACTACACGGACTGTCTTAAAGCACGTCTCCCTCCACACCACATACTTTAATTCTGCCTCATGTTCCCTGTGAAATGACCTCCTACTTACTAGGTAGGCGCTTTAGACCACTCAGCTAACACAGCGTTGCAGCCAAAGCTACTACAAGGATTGTCTTAAAGCACACACATACTTTAATTCTGCCTATTGTTCCCTGTGAAATGACCTCCTACTTACTAGGTAGGCGCTTTAGACCACTCAGCTAACACAGCGTTGCAGCCAAAGTGACTACACGGACTGTCTTAAAGCACGTCTCCCTCCACACCACATACTTTAATTCTGCCTATTGTTCCCTGTGAAATGACCTCCTACTTACTAGGTAGGCGCTTTAGACCACTCAGCTAACACAGCGTTGCAGCCAAAGTGACTACACGGACTGTCTTAAAGCACGTCTCCCTCCACACCACATACTTTAATTCTGCCTCATGTTCCCTGTGAAATGACCTCCTACTTACTAGGTAGGCGCTTTAGACCACTCAGCTAACACAGCGTTGCAGCCAAAGCGACTACACGGACTGTCTTAAAGCACGTCTCCCTCCACACCACATACTTTAATTCTGCCTCATGTTCCCTGTGAAATGACCTCCTACTTACTAGGTAGGCGCTTTAGACCACTCAGCTAACACAGCGTTGCAGCCAAAGCGACTACACGGACTGTCTTAAAGCACGTCTCCCTCCACACCACATACTTTAATTCTGCCTCATGCTCCCTGTGAAATGACCTCCTACTTACTAGGTAGGCGCTTTAGACCACTCAGCTAACACAGCGTTGCAGCCAAAGCGACTACACGGACTGTCTTAAAGCACGTCTCCCTCCACACCACATACTTTAATTCTGCCTCATGTTCCCTGTGAAATGACCTCCTACTTACTAGGTAGGCGCTTTAGACCACTCAGCTAACACAGCGTTGCAGCCAAAGCGACTACACGGACTGTCTTAAAGCACGTCTCCCTCCACACCACATACTTTAATTCTGCCTCATGCTCCCTGTGAAATGACCTCCTACTTACTAGGTAGGCGCTTTAGACCACTCAGCTAACACAGCGTTGCAGCCAAAGCGACTACACGGACTGTCTTAAAGCACGTCTCCCTCCACACCACATACTTTAATTCTGCCTCATGCTCCCTGTGAAATGACCTCCTACTTACTAGGTAGGCGCTTTAGACCACTCAGCTAACACAGCGTTGCAGCCAAAGCGACTACACGGACTGTCTTAAAGCACGTCTCCCTCCACACCACATACTTTAATTCTGCCTCATGTTCCCTGTGAAATGACCTCCTACTTACTAGGTAGGCGCTTTAGACCACTCAGCTAACACAGCGTTGCAGCCAAAGCGACTACACGGACTGTCTTAAAGCACGTCTCCCTCCACACCACATACTTTAATTCTGCCTCATGTTCCCTGTGAAATGACCTCCTACTTACTAGGTAGGCGCTTTAGACCACTCAGCTAACACAGCGTTGCAGCCAAAGCGACTACAAGGATTGTCTTAAAGCACACACATACTTTAATTCTGCCTATTGTTCCCTGTGAAATGACCTCCTACTTACTAGGTAGGCGCTTTAGACCACTCAGCTAACACAGCGTTGCAGCCAAAGTGACTACACGGACTGTCTTAAAGCACGTCTCCCTCCAAACCACATACTTTAATTCTGCCTCATGTTCCCTGTGAAATGACCTCCTACTTACTAGGTAGGCGCTTTAGACCACTCAGCTAACACAGCGTTGCAGCCAAAGCGACTACACGGACTGTCTTAAAGCACGTCTCCCTCCACACCACATACTTTAATTCTGCCTCATGCTCCCTGTGAAATGACCTCCTACTTACTAGGTAGGCGCTTTAGACCACTCAGCTAACACAGCGTTGCAGCCAAAGCGACTACACGGACTGTCTTAAAGCACGTCTCCCTCCACACCACATACTTTAATTCTGCCTCATGCTCCCTGTGAAATGACCTCCTACTTACTAGGTAGGCGCTTTAGACCACTCAGCTAACACAGCGTTGCAGCCAAAGCGACTACAAGGATTGTCTTAAAGCACACACATACTTTAATTCTGCCTATTGTTCCCTGTGAAATGACCTCCTACTTACTAGGTAGGCGCTTTAGACCACTCAGCTAACACAGCGTTGCAGCCAAAGTGACTACACGGACTGTCTTAAAGCACGTCTCCCTCCACACCACATACTTTAATTCTGCCTCATGTTCCCTGTGAAATGACCTCCTACTTACTAGGTAGGCGCTTTAGACCACTCAGCTAACACAGCGTTGCAGCCAAAGCGACTACACGGACTGTCTTAAAGCACGTCTCCCTCCACACCACATACTTTAATTCTGCCTCATGCTCCCTGTGAAATGACCTCCTACTTACTAGGTAGGCGCTTTAGACCACTCAGCTAACACATCGTTGCAGCCAAAGCGACTACAAGGATTGTCTTAAAGCACACACATACTTTAATTCTGCCTATTGTTCCCTGTGAAATGACCTCCTACTTACTAGGTAGGCGCTTTAGACCACTCAGCTAACACAGCGTTGCAGCCAAAGTGACTACACGGACTGTCTTAAAGCACGTCTCCCTCCACACCACATACTTTAATTCTGCCTCATGTTCCCTGTGAAATGACCTCCTACTTACTAGGTAGGCGCTTTAGACCACTCAGCTAACACATCGTTGCAGCCAAAGCGACTACAAGGATTGTCTTAAAGCACACACATACTTTAATTCTGCCTATTGTTCCCTGTGAAATGACCTCCTACTTACTAGGTAGGCGCTTTAGACCACTCAGCTAACACAGCGTTGCAGCCAAAGTGACTACACGGACTGTCTTAAAGCACGTCTCCCTCCACACCACATACTTTAATTCTGCCTCATGCTCCCTGTGAAATGACCTCCTACTTACTAGGTAGGCGCTTTAGACCACTCAGCTAACACATCGTTGCAGCCAAAGCGACTACAAGGATTGTCTTAAAGCACACACATACTTTAATTCTGCCTATTGTTCCCTGTGAAATGACCTCCTACTTACTAGGTAGGCGCTTTAGACCACTCAGCTAACACAGCGTTGCAGCCAAAGTGACTACACGGACTGTCTTAAAGCACGTCTCCCTCCACACCACATACTTTAATTCTGCCTCATGTTCCCTGTGAAATGACCTCCTACTTACTAGGTAGGCGCTTTAGACCACTCAGCTAACACAGCGTTGCAGCCAAAGCGACTACACGGACTGTCTTAAAGCACGTCTCCCTCCACACCACATACTTTAATTCTGCCTCATGCTCCCTGTGAAATGACCTCCTACTTACTAGGTAGGCGCTTTAGACCACTCAGCTAACACATCGTTGCAGCCAAAGCGACTACAAGGATTATCTTAAAGCACACACATACTTTAATTCTACCTATTGTTCCCTGTGAAATGACCTCCTACTTACTAGGTAGGCGCTTTAGACCACTCAGCTAACACAGCGTTGCAGCCAAAGTGACTACACGGACTGTCTTAAAGCACGTCTCCCTCCACACCACATACTTTAATTCAGCCTCATGTTCCCTGTGAAATGACCTCCTACTTACTAGGTAGGCGCTTTAGACCACTCAGCTAACACAGCGTTGCAGCCAAAGCGACTACAAGGATTGTCTTAAAGCACACACATACTTTAATTCTGCCTATTGTTCCCTGTGAAATGACCTCCTACTTACTAGGTAGGCGCTTTAGACCACTCAGCTAACACAGCGTTGCAGCCAAAGTGACTACACGGACTGTCTTAAAGCACGTCTCCCTCCACACCACATACTTTAATTCTGCCTCATGTTCCCTGTGAAATGACCTCCTACTTACTAGGTAGGCGCTTTAGACCACTCAGCTAACACAGCGTTGCAGCCAAAGCGACTACACGGACTGTCTTAAAGCACGTCTCCCTCCACACCACATACTTTAATTCTGCCTCATGCTCCCTGTGAAATGACCTCCTACTTACTAGGTAGGCGCTTTAGACCACTCAGCTAACACATCGTTGCAGCCAAAGCGACTACAAGGATTGTCTTAAAGCACACACATACTTTAATTCTGCCTATTGTTCCCTGTGAAATGACCTCCTACTTACTAGGTAGGCGCTTTAGACCACTCAGCTAACACAGCGTTGCAGCCAAAGTGACTACACGGACTGTCTTAAAGCACGTCTCCCTCCACACCACATACTTTAATTCTGCCTCATGTTCCCTGTGAAATGACCTCCTACTTACTAGGTAGGCGCTTTAGACCACTCAGCTAACACAGCGTTGCAGCCAAAGCGACTACAAGGATTGTCTTAAAGCACACACATACTTTAATTCTGCCTATTGTTCCCTGTGAAATGACCTCCTACTTACCAGGTAGGCGCTTTAGACCACTCAGCTAACACAGCGTTGCAGCCAAAGTGACTACACGGACTGTCTTAAAGCACGTCTCCCTCCACACCACATACTTTAATTCTGCCTCATGTTCCCTGTGAAATGACCTCCTACTTACTAGGTAGGCGCTTTAGACCACTCAGCTAACACAGCGTTGCAGCCAAAGCGACTACAAGGATTGTCTTAAAGCACACACATACTTTAATTCTGCCTATTGTTCCCTGTGAAATGACCTCCTACTTACTAGGTAGGCGCTTTAGACCACTCAGCTAACACAGCGTTGCAGCCAAAGTGACTACACGGACTGTCTTAAAGCACGTCTCCCTCCACACCACATACTTTAATTCTGCCTCATGTTCCCTGTGAAATGACCTCCTACTTACTAGGTAGGCGCTTTAGACCACTCAGCTAACACAGCGTTGCAGCCAAAGCGACTACAAGGATTGTCTTAAAGCACACACATACTTTAATTCTGCCTCATGCTCCCTGTGAAATGACCTCCTACTTACTAGGTAGGCGCTTTAGACCACTCAGCTAACACAGCGTTGCAGCCAAAGCGACTACAAGGATTGTCTTAAAGCACACACATACTTTAATTCTGCCTATTGTTCCCTGTGAAATGACCTCCTACTTACTAGGTAGGCGCTTTAGACCACTCAGCTAACACAGCGTTGCAGCCAAAGCGACTACACGGACTGTCTTAAAGCACGTCTCCCTCCACACCACATACTTTAATTCTGCCTCATGCTCCCTGTGAAATGACCTCCTACTTACTAGGTAGGCGCTTTAGACCACTCAGCTAACACAGCGTTGCAGCCAAAGCGACTACACGGACTGTCTTAAAGCACGTCTCCCTCCACACCACATACTTTAATTCTGCCTCATGCTCCCTGTGAAATGACCTCCTACTTACTAGGTAGGCGCTTTAGACCACTCAGCTAACACAGCGTTGCAGCCAAAGCGACTACACGGACTGTCTTAAAGCACGTCTCCCTCCACACCACATACTTTAATTCTGCCTCATGTTCCCTGTGAAATGACCTCCTACTTACTAGGTAGGCGCTTTAGACCACTCAGCTAACACAGCGTTGCAGCCAAAGCGACTACACGGACTGTCTTAAAGCACGTCTCCCTCCACACCACATACTTTAATTCTGCCTCATGTTCCCTGTGAAATGACCTCCTACTTACTAGGTAGGCGCTTTAGACCACTCAGCTAACACAGCGTTGCAGCCAAAGCGACTACAAGGATTGTCTTAAAGCACACACATACTTTAATTCTGCCTATTGTTCCCTGTGAAATGACCTCCTACTTACTAGGTAGGCGCTTTAGACCACTCAGCTAACACAGCGTTGCAGCCAAAGTGACTACACGGACTGTCTTAAAGCACGTCTCCCTCCAAACCACATACTTTAATTCTGCCTCATGTTCCCTGTGAAATGACCTCCTACTTACTAGGTAGGCGCTTTAGACCACTCAGCTAACACAGCGTTGCAGCCAAAGCGACTACACGGACTGTCTTAAAGCACGTCTCCCTCCACACCACATACTTTAATTCTGCCTCATGCTCCCTGTGAAATGACCTCCTACTTACTAGGTAGGCGCTTTAGACCACTCAGCTAACACAGCGTTGCAGCCAAAGCGACTACACGGACTGTCTTAAAGCACGTCTCCCTCCACACCACATACTTTAATTCTGCCTCATGCTCCCTGTGAAATGACCTCCTACTTACTAGGTAGGCGCTTTAGACCACTCAGCTAACACAGCGTTGCAGCCAAAGCGACTACAAGGATTGTCTTAAAGCACACACATACTTTAATTCTGCCTATTGTTCCCTGTGAAATGACCTCCTACTTACTAGGTAGGCGCTTTAGACCACTCAGCTAACACAGCGTTGCAGCCAAAGTGACTACACGGACTGTCTTAAAGCACGTCTCCCTCCACACCACATACTTTAATTCTGCCTCATGTTCCCTGTGAAATGACCTCCTACTTACTAGGTAGGCGCTTTAGACCACTCAGCTAACACAGCGTTGCAGCCAAAGCGACTACACGGACTGTCTTAAAGCACGTCTCCCTCCACACCACATACTTTAATTCTGCCTCATGCTCCCTGTGAAATGACCTCCTACTTACTAGGTAGGCGCTTTAGACCACTCAGCTAACACATCGTTGCAGCCAAAGCGACTACAAGGATTGTCTTAAAGCACACACATACTTTAATTCTGCCTATTGTTCCCTGTGAAATGACCTCCTACTTACTAGGTAGGCGCTTTAGACCACTCAGCTAACACAGCGTTGCAGCCAAAGTGACTACACGGACTGTCTTAAAGCACGTCTCCCTCCACACCACATACTTTAATTCTGCCTCATGTTCCCTGTGAAATGACCTCCTACTTACTAGGTAGGCGCTTTAGACCACTCAGCTAACACATCGTTGCAGCCAAAGCGACTACAAGGATTGTCTTAAAGCACACACATACTTTAATTCTGCCTATTGTTCCCTGTGAAATGACCTCCTACTTACTAGGTAGGCGCTTTAGACCACTCAGCTAACACAGCGTTGCAGCCAAAGTGACTACACGGACTGTCTTAAAGCACGTCTCCCTCCACACCACATACTTTAATTCTGCCTCATGCTCCCTGTGAAATGACCTCCTACTTACTAGGTAGGCGCTTTAGACCACTCAGCTAACACATCGTTGCAGCCAAAGCGACTACAAGGATTGTCTTAAAGCACACACATACTTTAATTCTGCCTATTGTTCCCTGTGAAATGACCTCCTACTTACTAGGTAGGCGCTTTAGACCACTCAGCTAACACAGCGTTGCAGCCAAAGTGACTACACGGACTGTCTTAAAGCACGTCTCCCTCCACACCACATACTTTAATTCTGCCTCATGTTCCCTGTGAAATGACCTCCTACTTACTAGGTAGGCGCTTTAGACCACTCAGCTAACACAGCGTTGCAGCCAAAGCGACTACACGGACTGTCTTAAAGCACGTCTCCCTCCACACCACATACTTTAATTCTGCCTCATGCTCCCTGTGAAATGACCTCCTACTTACTAGGTAGGCGCTTTAGACCACTCAGCTAACACATCGTTGCAGCCAAAGCGACTACAAGGATTGTCTTAAAGCACACACATACTTTAATTCTACCTATTGTTCCCTGTGAAATGACCTCCTACTTACTAGGTAGGCGCTTTAGACCACTCAGCTAACACAGCGTTGCAGCCAAAGTGACTACACGGACTGTCTTAAAGCACGTCTCCCTCCACACCACATACTTTAATTCAGCCTCATGTTCCCTGTGAAATGACCTCCTACTTACTAGGTAGGCGCTTTAGACCACTCAGCTAACACAGCGTTGCAGCCAAAGCGACTACAAGGATTGTCTTAAAGCACACACATACTTTAATTCTGCCTATTGTTCCCTGTGAAATGACCTCCTACTTACTAGGTAGGCGCTTTAGACCACTCAGCTAACACAGCGTTGCAGCCAAAGTGACTACACGGACTGTCTTAAAGCACGTCTCCCTCCACACCACATACTTTAATTCTGCCTCATGTTCCCTGTGAAATGACCTCCTACTTACTAGGTAGGCGCTTTAGACCACTCAGCTAACACAGCGTTGCAGCCAAAGCGACTACACGGACTGTCTTAAAGCACGTCTCCCTCCACACCACATACTTTAATTCTGCCTCATGCTCCCTGTGAAATGACCTCCTACTTACTAGGTAGGCGCTTTAGACCACTCAGCTAACACATCGTTGCAGCCAAAGCGACTACAAGGATTGTCTTAAAGCACACACATACTTTAATTCTGCCTATTGTTCCCTGTGAAATGACCTCCTACTTACTAGGTAGGCGCTTTAGACCACTCAGCTAACACAGCGTTGCAGCCAAAGTGACTACACGGACTGTCTTAAAGCACGTCTCCCTCCACACCACATACTTTAATTCTGCCTCATGTTCCCTGTGAAATGACCTCCTACTTACTAGGTAGGCGCTTTAGACCACTCAGCTAACACAGCGTTGCAGCCAAAGCGACTACAAGGATTGTCTTAAAGCACACACATACTTTAATTCTGCCTATTGTTCCCTGTGAAATGACCTCCTACTTACCAGGTAGGCGCTTTAGACCACTCAGCTAACACAGCGTTGCAGCCAAAGTGACTACACGGACTGTCTTAAAGCACGTCTCCCTCCACACCACATACTTTAATTCTGCCTCATGTTCCCTGTGAAATGACCTCCTACTTACTAGGTAGGCGCTTTAGACCACTCAGCTAACACAGCGTTGCAGCCAAAGCGACTACAAGGATTGTCTTAAAGCACACACATACTTTAATTCTGCCTATTGTTCCCTGTGAAATGACCTCCTACTTACTAGGTAGGCGCTTTAGACCACTCAGCTAACACAGCGTTGCAGCCAAAGTGACTACACGGACTGTCTTAAAGCACGTCTCCCTCCACACCACATACTTTAATTCTGCCTCATGTTCCCTGTGAAATGACCTCCTACTTACTAGGTAGGCGCTTTAGACCACTCAGCTAACACAGCGTTGCAGCCAAAGCGACTACAAGGATTGTCTTAAAGCACACACATACTTTAATTCTGCCTCATGCTCCCTGTGAAATGACCTCCTACTTACTAGGTAGGCGCTTTAGACCACTCAGCTAACACAGCGTTGCAGCCAAAGCGACTACAAGGATTGTCTTAAAGCACACACATACTTTAATTCTGCCTATTGTTCCCTGTGAAATGACCTCCTACTTACTAGGTAGGCGCTTTAGACCACTCAGCTAACACAGCGTTGCAGCCAAAGTGACTACACGGACTGTCTTAAAGCACGTCTCCCTCCACACCACATACTTTAATTCTGCCTCATGCTCCCTGTGAAATGACCTCCTACTTACTAGGTAGGCGCTTTAGACCACTCAGCTAACACAGCGTTGCAGCCAAAGTGACTACACGGACTGTCTTAAAGCACGTCTCCCTCCACACCACATACTTTAATTCTGCCTCATGCTCCCTGTGAAATGACCTCCTACTTACTAGGTAGGCGCTTTAGACCACTCAGCTAACACAGCGTTGCAGCCAAAGTGACTACACGGACTGTCTTAAAGCACGTCTCCCTCCACACCACATACTTTAATTCTGCCTCATGCTCCCTGTGAAATGACCTCCTACTTACTAGGTAGGCGCTTTAGACCACTCAGCTAACACAGCGTTGCAGCCAAAGTGACTACACGGACTGTCTTAAAGCACGTCTCCCTCCACACCACATACTTTAATTCTGCCTCATGCTCCCTGTGAAATGACCTCCTACTTACTAGGTAGGCGCTTTAGACCACTCAGCTAACACAGCGTTGCAGCCAAAGTGACTACACGGACTGTCTTAAAGCACGTCTCCCTCCACACCACATACTTTAATTCTGCCTCATGCTCCCTGTGAAATGACCTCCTACTTACTAGGTAGGCGCTTTAGACCACTCAGCTAACACAGCGTTGCAGCCAAAGTGACTACACGGACTGTCTTAAAGCACGTCTCCCTCCACACCACATACTTTAATTCTGCCTCATGCTCCCTGTGAAATGACCTCCTACTTACTAGGTAGGCGCTTTAGACCACTCAGCTAACACAGCGTTGCAGCCAAAGTGACTACACGGACTGTCTTAAAGCACGTCTCCCTCCACACCACATACTTTAATTCTGCCTCATGCTCCCTGTGAAATGACCTCCTACTTACTAGGTAGGCGCTTTAGACCACTCAGCTAACACAGCGTTGCAGCCAAAGTGACTACACGGACTGTCTTAAAGCACGTCTCCCTCCACACCACATACTTTAATTCTGCCTCATGCTCCCTGTGAAATGACCTCCTACTTACTAGGTAGGCGCTTTAGACCACTCAGCTAACACAGCGTTGCAGCCAAAGTGACTACACGGACTGTCTTAAAGCACGTCTCCCTCCACACCACATACTTTAATTCTGCCTCATGCTCCCTGTGAAATGACCTCCTACTTACTAGGTAGGCGCTTTAGACCACTCAGCTAACACAGCGTTGCAGCCAAAGCGACTACAAGGATTGTCTTAAAGCACACACATACTTTAATTCTGCCTATTGTTCCCTGTGAAATGACCTCCTACTTACTAGGTAGGCGCTTTAGACCACTCAGCTAACACAGAGTTGCAGCCAAAGTGACTACACGGACTGTCTTAAAGCACGTCTCCCTCCACACCACATACTTTAATTCTGCCTCATGTTCCCTGTGAAATGACCTCCTACTTACTAGGTAGGCGCTTTAGACCACTCAGCTAACACAGCGTTGCAGCCAAAGCGACTACAAGGATTGTCTTAAAGCACACACATACTTTAATTCTGCCTATTGTTCCCTGTGAAATGACCTCCTACTTACTAGGTAGGCGCTTTAGACCACTCAGCTAACACAGCGTTGCAGCCAAAGTGACTACACGGACTGTCTTAAAGCACGTCTCCCTCCACACCACATACTTTAATTCTGCCTCATGCTCCCTGTGAAATGACCTCCTACTTACTAGGTAGGCGCTTTAGACCACTCAGCTAACACAGCGTTGCAGCCAAAGCGACTACACGGACTGTCTTAAAGCACGTCTCCCTCCACACCACATACTTTAATTCTGCCTCATGCTCCCTGTGAAATGACCTCCTACTTACTAGGTAGGCGCTTTAGACCACTCAGCTAACACAGCGTTGCAGCCAAAGCGACTACAAGGATTGTCTTAAAGCACACACATACTTTAATTCTGCCTATTGTTCCCTGTGAAATGACCTCCTACTTACTAGGTAGGCGCTTTAGACCACTCAGCTAACACAGCGTTGCAGCCAAAGCGACTACAAGGATTGTCTTAAAGCACACACATACTTTAATTCTGCCTATTGTTCCCTGTGAAATGACCTCCTACTTACTAGGTAGGCGCTTTAGACCACTCAGCTAACACAGCGTTGCAGCCAAAGCGACTACAAGGATTGTCTTAAAGCACACACATACTTTAATTCTGCCTATTGTTCCCTGTGAAATGACCTCCTACTTACTAGGTAGGCGCTTTAGACCACTCAGCTAACACAGCGTTGCAGCCAAAGCGACTACACGGACTGTCTTAAAGCACGTCTCCCTCCACACCACATACTTTAATTCTGCCTCATGCTCCCTGTGAAATGACCTCCTACTTACTAGGTAGGCGCTTTAGACCACTCAGCTAACACAGCGTTGCAGCCAAAGCGACTACAAGGATTGTCTTAAAGCACACACATACTTTAATTCTGCCTATTGTTCCCTGTGAAATGACCTCCTACTTACTAGGTAGGCGCTTTAGACCACTCAGCTAACACAGCGTTGCAGCCAAAGCGACTACAAGGATTGTCTTAAAGCACACACATACTTTAATTCTGCCTATTGTTCCCTGTGAAATGACCTCCTACTTACTAGGTAGGCGCTTTAGACCACTCAGCTAACACAGCGTTGCAGCCAAAGCGACTACACGGACTGTCTTAAAGCACGTTTCCCTCCACACCACATACTTTAATTCTGCCTCATGCTCCCTGTGAAATGACCTCCTACTTAATAGGTAGGCGCTTTAGACCACTCAGCTAACACAGCGTTGCAGCCAAAGCGACTACACGGACTGTCTTAAAGCACGTTTCCCTCCACACCACATACTTTAATTCTGCCTCATGCTCCCTGTGAAATGACCTCCTACTTACTAGGTAGGCGCTTTAGACCACTCAGCTAACACAGCGTTGCAGCCAAAGCGACTACACGGACTGTCTTAAAGCACGTCTCCCTCCACACCACATACTTTAATTCTGCCTCATGCTCCCTGTGAAATGACCTCCTACTTACTAGGTAGGCGCTTTAGACCACTCAGCTAACACAGCGTTGCAGCCAAAGCGACTACACGGACTGTCTTACAGCACGTCTCCCTCCACACCACATACTTTAATTCTGCCTCATGTTCCCTGTGAAATGACCTCCTACTTACTAGGTAGGCGCTTTAGACCACTCAGCTAACACAGCGTTGCAGCCAAAGCGACTACAAGGATTGTCTTAAAGCACACACATACTTTAATTCTGCCTATTGTTCCCTGTGAAATGACCTCCTACTTACTAGGTAGGCGCTTTAGACCACTCAGCTAACACAGCGTTGCAGCCAAAGCGACTACAAGGATTGTCTTAAAGCACACACATACTTTAATTCTGCCTATTGTTCCCTGTGAAATGACCTCCTACTTACTAGGTAGGCGCTTTAGACCACTCAGCTAACACAGCGTTGCAGCCAAAGTGACTACACGGACTGTCTTAAAGCACGTCTCCCTCCACACCACATACTTTAATTCTGCCTCATGCTCCCTGTGAAATGACCTCCTACTTACTAGGTAGGCGCTTTAGACCACTCAGCCAACACAGCGTTGCAGCCAAAGCGACTACATGGACTGTCTTAAAGCACGTCTCCCTCCACACCACATACTTTAATTCTGCCTCATGCTCCCTGTGAAATGACCTCCTACTTACTAGGTAGGCGCTTTAGACCACTCAGCTAACACAGCGTTGCAGCCAAAGCGACTACAAGGATTGTCTTAAAGCACACACATACTTTAATTCTGCCTATTGTTCCCTGTGAAATGACCTCCTACTTACTAGGTAGGCGCTTTAGACCACTCAGCTAACACAGCGTTGCAGCCAAAGTGACTACACGGACTGTCTTAAAGCACGTCTCCCTCCACACCACATACTTTAATTCTGCCTCATGCTCCCTGTGAAATGACCTCCTACTTACTAGGTAGGCGCTTTAGACCACTCAGCCAACACAGCGTTGCAGCCAAAGCGACTACATGGACTGTCTTAAAGCACGTCTCCCTCCACACCACATACTTTAATTCTGCCTCATGCTCCCTGTGAAATGACCTCCTACTTACTAGGTAGGCGCTTTAGACCACTCAGCTAACACAGCGTTGCAGCCAAAGCGACTACACGGACTGTCTTAAAGCACGTCTCCCTCCACACCACATACTTTAATTCTGCCTCATGCTCCCTGTGAAATGACCTCCTACTTACTAGGTAGGCGCTTTAGACCACTCAGCCAACACAGCGTTGCAGCCAAAGCGACTACACGGACTGTCTTAAAGCACGTCTCCCTCCACACCACATACTTTAATTCTGCCTCATGCTCCCTGTGAAATGACCTCCTACTTACTAGGTAGGCGCTTTAGACCACTCAGCCAACACAGCGTTGCAGCCAAAGCGACTACATGGACTGTCTTAAAGCACGTCTCCCTCCACACCACATACTTTAATTCTGCCTCATGCTCCCTGTGAAATGACCTCCTACTTACTAGGTAGGCGCTTTAGACCACTCAGCTAACACAGCGTTGCAGCCAAAGCGACTACAAGGATTGTCTTAAAGCACACACATACTTTAATTCTGCCTATTGTTCCCTGTGAAATGACCTCCTACTTACTAGGTAGGCGCTTTAGACCACTCAGCTAACACAGCGTTGCAGCCAAAGCGACTACACGGACTGTCTTAAAGCACGTCTCCCTCCACACCACATACTTCTATTCTGCCTCATGCTCCCTGTGAAATGACCTCCTACTTACTAGGTAGGCGCTTTAGACCACTCAGCTAACACAGCGTTGCAGCCAAAGCGACTACAAGGATTGTCTTAAAGCACACACATACTTTAATTCTGCCTATTGTTCCCTGTGAAATGACCTCCTACTTACTAGGTAGGCGCTTTAGACCACTCAGCTAACACAGCGTTGCAGCCAAAGTGACTACACGGACTGTCTTAAAGCACGTCTCCCTCCACACCACATACTTTAATTCTGCCTCATGCTCCCTGTGAAATGACCTCCTACTTACTAGGTAGGCGCTTTAGACCACTCAGCCAACACAGCGTTGCAGCCAAAGCGACTACATGGACTGTCTTAAAGCACGTCTCCCTCCACACCACATACTTTAATTCTGCCTCATGCTCCCTGTGAAATGACCTCCTACTTACTAGGTAGGCGCTTTAGACCACTCAGCTAACACAGCGTTGCAGCCAAAGCGACTACAAGGATTGTCTTAAAGCACACACATACTTTAATTCTGCCTATTGTTCCCTGTGAAATGACCTCCTACTTACTAGGTAGGCGCTTTAGACCACTCAGCCAACACAGCGTTGCAGCCAAAGCGAATACATGGACTGTCTTAAAGCACGTCTCCCTCCACACCACATACTTTAATTCTGCCTCATGCTCCCTGTGAAATGACCTCCTACTTACTAGGTAGGCGCTTTAGACCACTCAGCTAACACAGCGTTGCAGCCAAAGCGACTACAAGGATTGTCTTAAAGCACACACATACTTTAATTCTGCCTATTGTTCCCTGTGAAATGACCTCCTACTTACTAGGTAGGCGCTTTAGACCACTCAGCTAACACAGCGTTGCAGCCAAAGTGACTACACGGACTGTCTTAAAGCACGTCTCCCTCCACACCACATACTTTAATTCTGCCTCATGCTCCCTGTGAAATGACCTCCTACTTACTAGGTAGGCGCTTTAGACCACTCAGCCAACACAGCGTTGCAGCCAAAGCGACTACATGGACTGTCTTAAAGCACGTCTCCCTCCACACCACATACTTTAATTCTGCCTCATGCTCCCTGTGAAATGACCTCCTACTTACTAGGTAGGCGCTTTAGACCACTCAGCTAACACAGCGTTGCAGCCAAAGCGACTACAAGGATTGTCTTAAAGCACACACATACTTTAATTCTGCCTATTGTTCCCTGTGAAATGACCTCCTACTTACTAGGTAGGCGCTTTAGACCACTCAGCTAACACAGCGTTGCAGCCAAAGCGACTACACGGACTGTCTTAAAGCACGTCTCCCTCCACACCACATACTTTAATTCTGCCTCATGCTCCCTGTGAAATGACCTCCTACTTACTAGGTAGGCGCTTTAGACCACTCAGCCAACACAGCGTTGCAGCCAAAGCGACTACATGGACTGTCTTAAAGCACGTCTCCCTCCACACCACATACTTTAATTCTGCCTCATGCTCCCTGTGAAATGACCTCCTACTTACTAGGTAGGCGCTTTAGACCACTCAGCTAACACAGCGTTGCAGCCAAAGCGACTACAAGGATTGTCTTAAAGCACACACATACTTTAATTCTGCCTATTGTTCCCTGTGAAATGACCTCCTACTTACTAGGTAGGCGCTTTAGACCACTCAGCTAACACAGCGTTGCAGCCAAAGCGACTACAAGGATTGTCTTAAAGCACACACATACTTTAATTCTGCCTATTGTTCCCTGTGAAATGACCTCCTACTTACTAGGTAGGCGCTTTAGACCACTCAGCTAACACAGCGTTGCAGCCAAAGTGACTACACGGACTGTCTTAAAGCACGTCTCCCTCCACACCACATACTTTAATTCTGCCTCATGCTCCCTGTGAAATGACCTCCTACTTACTAGGTAGGCGCTTTAGACCACTCAGCTAACACAGCGTTGCAGCCAAAGCGACTACACGGACTGTCTTAAAGCACGTCTCCCTCCACACCACATACTTTAATTCTGCCTCATGTTCCCTGTGAAATGACCTCCTACTTACTAGGTAGGCGCTTTAGACCACTCAGCTAACACAGCGTTGCAGCCAAAGTGACTACACGGACTGTCTTAAAGCACGTCTCCCTCCACACCACATACTTTAATTCTGCCTCATGCTCCCTGTGAAATGACCTCCTACTTACTAGGTAGGCGCTTTAGACCACTCAGCTAACACAGCGTTGCAGCCAAAGCGACTACACGGACTGTCTTAAAGCACTTCTCCCTCCACACCACATACTTTAATTCTGCCTCATGCTCCCTGTGAAATGACCTCCTACTTACTAGGTAGGCGCTTTAGACCACTCAGCTAACACAGCGTTGCAGCCAAAGCGACTACACGGACTGTCTTAAAGCACGTCTCCCTCCACACCACATACTTTAATTCTGCCTCATGCTCCCTGTGAAATGACCTCCTACTTACTAGGTAGGCGCTTTAGACCACTCAGCTAACACAGCGTTGCAGCCAAAGCGACTACACGGACTGTCTTAAAGCACGTCTCCCTCCACACCACATACTTTAATTCTGCCTCATGCTCCCTGTGAAATGACCTCCTACTTACTAGGTAGGCGCTTTAGACCACTCAGCTAACACAGCGTTGCAGCCAAAGCGACTACACGGACTGTCTTAAAGCACGTCTCCCTCCACACCACATACTTTAATTCTGCCTCATGCTCCCTGTGAAATGACCTCCTACTTACTAGGTAGGCGCTTTAGACCACTCAGCTAACACAGCGTTGCAGCCAAAGCGACTACACGGACTGTCTTAAAGCACGTCTCCCTCCACACCACATACTTTAATTCTGCCTCATGTTCCCTGTGAAATGACCTCCTACTTACTAGGTAGGCGCTTTAGACCACTCAGCTAACACAGCGTTGCAGCCAAAGTGACTACACGGACTGTCTTAAAGCACGTCTCCCTCCACACCACATACTTTAATTCTGCCTCATGCTCCCTGTGAAATGACCTCCTACTTACTAGGTAGGCGCTTTAGACCACTCAGCTAACACAGCGTTGCAGCCAAAGCGACTACACGGACTGTCTTAAAGCACGTCTCCCTCCACACCCTCCACACCACATACTTTAATTCTGCCTCATGCTCCCTGTGAAATGACCTCCTACTTACTAGGTAGGCGCTTTAGACCACTTAGCCAACACAGCGTTGCAGCCAAAGCGACTACACGGATTGTCTTAAAGCACGTCTCCCTCCACACCACATACTTTAATTCTGCCTCATGCTCCCTGTGAAATGACCTCCTACTTACTAGGTAGGCGCTTTAGACCACTCAGCTAACACAGCGTTGCAGCCAAAGCGACTACACGGACTGTCTTAAAGCACGTCTCCCTCCACACCCTCCACACCACATACTTTAATTCTGCCTCATGCTCCCTGTGAAATGACCTCCTACTTACTAGGTAGGCGCTTTAGACCACTTAGCCAACACAGCGTTGCAGCCAAAGCGACTACACGGATTGTCTTAAAGCACGTCTCCCTCCACACCACATACTTTAATTCTGCCTCATGCTCCCTGTGAAATGACCTCCTACTTACTAGGTAGGCGCTTTAGACCACTCAGCTAACACAGCGTTGCAGCCAAAGCGACTACACGGACTGTCTTAAAGCACGTCTCCCTCCACACCACATACTTTAATTCTGCCTCATGCTCTCTGTGAAATGACCTCCTACTTACTAGGTAGGCGCTTTAGACCACTCAGCTAACACAGCGTTGCAGCCAAAGCGACTACACGGACTGTCTTAAAGCACGTCTCCCTCCACACCACATACTTTAATTCTGCCTCATGCTCTCTGTGAAATGACCTCCTACTTACTAGGTAGGCGCTTTAGACCACTCAGCTAACACAGCGTTGCAGCCAAAGCGACTACACGGACTGTCTTAAAGCACGTCTCCCTCCACACCACATACTTTAATTCTGCCTCATGCTTCCTGTGAAATGACCTCCTACTTACTAGGTAGGCGCTTTAGACCACTCAGCTAACACAGCGTTGCAGCCAAAGCGACTACACGGACTGTCTTAAAGCACGTCTCCCTCCACACCACATACTTTAATTCTGCCTCATGCTCCCTGTGAAATGACCTCCTACTTACTAGGTAGGCGCTTTAGACCACTTAGCTAACACAGCGTTGCAGCCAAAGCGACTACACGGACTGTCTTAAAGCACGTCTCCCTCCACACCACATACTTTAATTCTGCCTCATGCTCCCTGTGAAATGACCTCCTACTTACTAGGTAGGCGCTTTAGACCACTCAGCTAACACAGCGTTGCAGCCAAAGCGACTACACGGACTGTCTTAAAGCACGTCTCCCTCCACACCACATACTTTAATTCTGCCTCATGCTCCCTGTGAAATGACCTCCTACTTACTAGGTAGGCGCTTTAGACCACTTAGCTAACACAGCGTTGCAGCCAAAGCGACTACACGGACTGTCTTAAAGCACGTCTCCCTCCACACCACATACTTTAATTCTGCCTCATGCTCCCTGTGAAATGACCTCCTACTTACTAGGTAGGCGCTTTAGACCACTTAGCTAACACAGCGTTGCAGCCAAAGCGACTACACGGACTGTCTTAAAGCACGTCTCCCTCCACACCACATACTTTAATTCTGCCTCATGCTCCCTGTGAAATGACCTCCTACTTACTAGGTAGGCGCTTTAGACCACTCAGCTAACACAGCGTTGCAGCCAAAGCGACTACACGGACTGTCTTAAAGCACGTCTCCCTCCACACCACATACTTTAATTCTGCCTCATGCTCCCTGTGAAATGACCTCCTACTTACTAGGTAGGCGCTTTAGACCACTTAGCTAACACAGCGTTGCAGCCAAAGCGACTACACGGACTGTCTTAAAGCACGTCTCCCTCCACACCACATACTTTAATTCTGCCTCATGCTCCCTGTGAAATGACCTCCTACTTACTAGGTAGGCGCTTTAGACCACTCAGCTAACACAGCGTTGCAGCCAAAGCGACTACACGGACTGTCTTAAAGCACGTCTCCCTCCACACCACATACTTTAATTCTGCCTCATGCTCCCTGTGAAATGACCTCCTACTTACTAGGTAGGCGCTTTAGACCACTTAGCTAACACAGCGTTGCAGCCAAAGCGACTACACGGACTGTCTTAAAGCACGTCTCCCTCCACACCACATACTTTAATTCTGCCTCATGCTCCCTGTGAAATGACCTCCTACTTACTAGGTAGGCGCTTTAGACCACTTAGCTAACACAGCGTTGCAGCCAAAGCGACTACACGGACTGTCTTAAAGCACGTCTCCCTCCACACCACATACTTTAATTCTGCCTCATGCTCCCTGTGAAATGACCTCCTACTTACTAGGTAGGCGCTTTAGACCACTTAGCTAACACAGCGTTGCAGCCAAAGCGACTACACGGACTGTCTTAAAGCACGTCTCCCTCCACACCACATACTTTAATTCTGCCTCATGCTCCCTGTGAAATGACCTCCTACTTACTAGGTAGGCGCTTTAGACCACTCAGCTAACACAGCGTTGCAGCCAAAGCGACTACACGGACTGTCTTAAAGCACGTCTCCCTCCACACCACATACTTTAATTCTGCCTCATGCTCCCTGTGAAATGACCTCCTACTTACTAGGTAGGCGCTTTAGACCACTCAGCTAACACAGCGTTGCAGCCAAAGCGACTACACGGACTGTCTTAAAGCACGTCTCCCTCCACACCACATACTTTAATTCTGCCTCATGCTCCCTGTGAAATGACCTCCTACTTACTAGGTAGGCGCTTTAGACCACTCAGCTAACACAGCGTTGCAGCCAAAGCGACTACACGGACTGTCTTAAAGCACGTCTCCCTCCACACCACATACTTTAATTCTGCCTCATGCTCCCTGTGAAATGACCTCCTACTTACTAGGTAGGCGCTTTAGACCACTTAGCTAACACAGCGTTGCAGCCAAAGCGACTACACGGACTGTCTTAAAGCACGTCTCCCTCCACACCACATACTTTAATTCTGCCTCATGCTCCCTGTGAAATGACCTCCTACTTACTAGGTAGGCGCTTTAGACCACTCAGCTAACACAGCGTTGCAGCCAAAGCGACTACACGGACTGTCTTAAAGCACGTCTCCCTCCACACCACATACTTTAATTCTGCCTCATGCTCCCTGTGAAATGACCTCCTACTTACTAGGTAGGCGCTTTAGACCACTCAGCTAACACAGCGTTGCAGCCAAAGCGACTACACGGACTGTCTTAAAGCACGTCTCCCTCCACACCACATACTTTAATTCTGCCTCATGCTCCCTGTGAAATGACCTCCTACTTACTAGGTAGGCGCTTTAGACCACTTAGCTAACACAGCGTTGCAGCCAAAGCGACTACACGGACTGTCTTAAAGCACGTCTCCCTCCACACCACATACTTTAATTCTGCCTCATGCTCCCTGTGAAATGACCTCCTACTTACTAGGTAGGCGCTTTAGACCACTCAGCTAACACAGCGTTGCAGCCAAAGCGACTACACGGACTGTCTTAAAGCACGTCTCCCTCCACACCACATACTTTAATTCTGCCTCATGCTCCCTGTGAAATGACCTCCTACTTACTAGGTAGGCGCTTTAGACCACTTAGCTAACACAGCGTTGCAGCCAAAGCGACTACACGGACTGTCTTAAAGCACGTCTCCCTCCACACCACATACTTTAATTCTGCCTCATGCTCCCTGTGAAATGACCTCCTACTTACTAGGTAGGCGCTTTAGACCACTCAGCTAACACAGCGTTGCAGCCAAAGCGACTACACGGACTGTCTTAAAGCACGTCTCCCTCCACACCACATACTTTAATTCTGCCTCATGCTCCCTGTGAAATGACCTCCTACTTACTAGGTAGGCGCTTTAGACCACTTAGCTAACACAGCGTTGCAGCCAAAGCGACTACACGGACTGTCTTAAAGCACGTCTCCCTCCACACCACATACTTTAATTCTGCCTCATGCTCCCTGTGAAATGACCTCCTACTTACTAGGTAGGCGCTTTAGACCACTTAGCTAACACAGCGTTGCAGCCAAAGCGACTACACGGACTGTCTTAAAGCACGTCTCCCTCCACACCACATACTTTAATTCTGCCTCATGCTCCCTGTGAAATGACCTCCTACTTACTAGGTAGGCGCTTTAGACCACTCAGCTAACACAGCGTTGCAGCCAAAGCGACTACACGGACTGTCTTAAAGCACGTCTCCCTCCACACCACATACTTTAATTCTGCCTCATGCTCCCTGTGAAATGACCTCCTACTTACTAGGTAGGCGCTTTAGACCACTTAGCTAACACAGCGTTGCAGCCAAAGCGACTACACGGACTGTCTTAAAGCACGTCTCCCTCCACACCACATACTTTAATTCTGCCTCATGCTCCCTGTGAAATGACCTCCTACTTACTAGGTAGGCGCTTTAGACCACTTAGCTAACACAGCGTTGCAGCCAAAGCGACTACACGGACTGTCTTAAAGCACGTCTCCCTCCACACCACATACTTTAATTCTGCCTC
Organism: Locusta migratoria; assembly: GCA_026315105.1. Taxonomy (NCBI): domain Eukaryota; kingdom Metazoa; phylum Arthropoda; class Insecta; order Orthoptera; family Acrididae; genus Locusta; species Locusta migratoria. Next base: position 14,692,905 of record CM048754.1, read on the forward strand.
ATGCTCCCTGTGAAATGACCTCCTACTTACTAGGTAGGCGCTTTAGACCACTCAGCTAACACAGCGTTGCAGCCAAAGCGACTACACGGACTGTCTTAAAGCACGTCTCCCTCCACACCACATACTTTAATTCTGCCTCATGCTCCCTGTGAAATGACCTCCTACTTACTAGGTAGGCGCTTTAGACCACTTAGCTAACACAGCGTTGCAGCCAAAGCGACTACACGGACTGTCTTAAAGCACGTCTCCCTCCACACCACATACTTTAATTCTGCCTCATGCTCCCTGTGAAATGACCTCCTACTTACTAGGTAGGCGCTTTAGACCACTCAGCTAACACAGCGTTGCAGCCAAAGCGACTACACGGACTGTCTTAAAGCACGTCTCCCTCCACACCACATACTTTAATTCTGCCTCATGCTCCCTGTGAAATGACCTCCTACTTACTAGGTAGGCGCTTTAGACCACTTAGCTAACACAGCGTTGCAGCCAAAGCGACTACACGGACTGTCTTAAAGCACGTCTCCCTCCACACCACATACTTTAATTCTGCCTCATGCTCCCTGTGAAATGACCTCCTACTTACTAGGTAGGCGCTTTAGACCACTTAGCTAACACAGCGTTGCAGCCAAAGCGACTACACGGACTGTCTTAAAGCACGTCTCCCTCCACACCACATACTTTAATTCTGCCTCATGCTCCCTGTGAAATGACCTCCTACTTACTAGGTAGGCGCTTTAGACCACTTAGCTAACACAGCGTTGCAGCCAAAGCGACTACACGGACTGTCTTAAAGCACGTCTCCCTCCACACCACATACTTTAATTCTGCCTCATGCTCCCTGTGAAATGACCTCCTACTTACTAGGTAGGCGCTTTAGACCACTCAGCTAACACAGCGTTGCAGCCAAAGCGACTACACGGACTGTCTTAAAGCACGTCTCCCTCCACACCACATACTTTAATTCTGCCTCATGCTCCCTGTGAAATGACCTCCTACTTACTAGGTAGGCGCTTTAGACCACTCAGCTAACACAGCGTTGCAGCCAAAGCGACTACACGGACTGTCTTAAAGCACGTCTCCCTCCACACCACATACTTTAATTCTGCCTCATGCTCCCTGTGAAATGACCTCCTACTTACTAGGTAGGCGCTTTAGACCACTCAGCTAACACAGCGTTGCAGCCAAAGCGACTACACGGACTGTCTTAAAGCACGTCTCCCTCCACACCACATACTTTAATTCTGCCTCATGCTCCCTGTGAAATGACCTCCTACTTACTAGGTAGGCGCTTTAGACCACTTAGCTAACACAGCGTTGCAGCCAAAGCGACTACACGGACTGTCTTAAAGCACGTCTCCCTCCACACCACATACTTTAATTCTGCCTCATGCTCCCTGTGAAATGACCTCCTACTTACTAGGTAGGCGCTTTAGACCACTCAGCTAACACAGCGTTGCAGCCAAAGCGACTACACGGACTGTCTTAAAGCACGTCTCCCTCCACACCACATACTTTAATTCTGCCTCATGCTCCCTGTGAAATGACCTCCTACTTACTAGGTAGGCGCTTTAGACCACTCAGCTAACACAGCGTTGCAGCCAAAGCGACTACACGGACTGTCTTAAAGCACGTCTCCCTCCACACCACATACTTTAATTCTGCCTCATGCTCCCTGTGAAATGACCTCCTACTTACTAGGTAGGCGCTTTAGACCACTTAGCTAACACAGCGTTGCAGCCAAAGCGACTACACGGACTGTCTTAAAGCACGTCTCCCTCCACACCACATACTTTAATTCTGCCTCATGCTCCCTGTGAAATGACCTCCTACTTACTAGGTAGGCGCTTTAGACCACTCAGCTAACACAGCGTTGCAGCCAAAGCGACTACACGGACTGTCTTAAAGCACGTCTCCCTCCACACCACATACTTTAATTCTGCCTCATGCTCCCTGTGAAATGACCTCCTACTTACTAGGTAGGCGCTTTAGACCACTTAGCTAACACAGCGTTGCAGCCAAAGCGACTACACGGACTGTCTTAAAGCACGTCTCCCTCCACACCACATACTTTAATTCTGCCTCATGCTCCCTGTGAAATGACCTCCTACTTACTAGGTAGGCGCTTTAGACCACTCAGCTAACACAGCGTTGCAGCCAAAGCGACTACACGGACTGTCTTAAAGCACGTCTCCCTCCACACCACATACTTTAATTCTGCCTCATGCTCCCTGTGAAATGACCTCCTACTTACTAGGTAGGCGCTTTAGACCACTTAGCTAACACAGCGTTGCAGCCAAAGCGACTACACGGACTGTCTTAAAGCACGTCTCCCTCCACACCACATACTTTAATTCTGCCTCATGCTCCCTGTGAAATGACCTCCTACTTACTAGGTAGGCGCTTTAGACCACTCAGCTAACACAGCGTTGCAGCCAAAGCGACTACACGGACTGTCTTAAAGCACGTCTCCCTCCACACCACATACTTTAATTCTGCCTCATGCTCCCTGTGAAATGACCTCCTACTTACTAGGTAGGCGCTTTAGACCACTCAGCTAACACAGCGTTGCAGCCAAAGCGACTACACGGACTGTCTTAAAGCACGTCTCCCTCCACACCACATACTTTAATTCTGCCTCATGCTCCCTGTGAAATGACCTCCTACTTACTAGGTAGGCGCTTTAGACCACTCAGCTAACACAGCGTTGCAGCCAAAGCGACTACACGGACTGTCTTAAAGCACGTCTCCCTCCACACCACATACTTTAATTCTGCCGCATGTTCCCTGTGAAATGACCTCCTACTTACTAGGTAGGCGCTTTAGACCACTCAGCTAACACAGCGTTGCAGCCAAAGTGACTACACGGACTGTCTTAAAGCACGTCTCCCTCCACACCACATACTTTAATTCTGCCTCATGCTCCCTGTGAAATGACCTCCTACTTACTAGGTAGGCGCTTTAGACCACTCAGCTAACACAGCGTTGCAGCCAAAGCGACTACACGGACTGTCTTAAAGCACGTCTCCCTCCACACCACATACTTTAATTCTGCCTCATGCTCCCTGTGAAATGACCTCCTACTTACTAGGTAGGCGCTTTAGACCACTTAGCTAACACAGCGTTGCAGCCAAAGCGACTACACGGACTGTCTTAAAGCACGTCTCCCTCCACACCACATACTTTAATTCTGCCTCATGCTCCCTGTGAAATGACCTCCTACTTACTAGGTAGGCGCTTTAGACCACTCAGCTAACACAGCGTTGCAGCCAAAGCGACTACACGGACTGTCTTAAAGCACGTCTCCCTCCACACCACATACTTTAATTCTGCCTCATGCTCCCTGTGAAATGACCTCCTACTTACTAGGTAGGCGCTTTAGACCACTTAGCTAACACAGCGTTGCAGCCAAAGCGACTACACGGACTGTCTTAAAGCACGTCTCCCTCCACACCACATACTTTAATTCTGCCTCATGCTCCCTGTGAAATGACCTCCTACTTACTAGGTAGGCGCTTTAGACCACTCAGCTAACACAGCGTTGCAGCCAAAGCGACTACACGGACTGTCTTAAAGCACGTCTCCCTCCACACCACATACTTTAATTCTGCCTCATGCTCCCTGTGAAATGACCTCCTACTTACTAGGTAGGCGCTTTAGACCACTCAGCTAACACAGCGTTGCAGCCAAAGCGACTACACGGACTGTCTTAAAGCACGTCTCCCTCCACACCACATACTTTAATTCTGCCTCATGCTCCCTGTGAAATGACCTCCTACTTACTAGGTAGGCGCTTTAGACCACTCAGCTAACACAGCGTTGCAGCCAAAGCGACTACACGGACTGTCTTAAAGCACGTCTCCCTCCACACCACATACTTTAATTCTGCCGCATGTTCCCTGTGAAATGACCTCCTACTTACTAGGTAGGCGCTTTAGACCACTTAGCTAACACAGCGTTGCAGCCAAAGCGACTACACGGACTGTCTTAAAGCACGTCTCCCTCCACACCACATACTTTAATTCTGCCTCATGCTCCCTGTGAAATGACCTCCTACTTACTAGGTAGGCGCTTTAGACCACTTAGCTAACACAGCGTTGCAGCCAAAGCGACTACACGGACTGTCTTAAAGCACGTCTCCCTCCACACCACATACTTTAATTCTGCCTCATGCTCCCTGTGAAATGACCTCCTACTTACTAGGTAGGCGCTTTAGACCACTCAGCTAACACAGCGTTGCAGCCAAAGCGACTACACGGACTGTCTTAAAGCACGTCTCCCTCCACACCACATACTTTAATTCTGCCTCATGCTCCCTGTGAAATGACCTCCTACTTACTAGGTAGGCGCTTTAGACCACTCAGCTAACACAGCGTTGCAGCCAAAGCGACTACACGGACTGTCTTAAAGCACGTCTCCCTCCACACCACATACTTTAATTCTGCCGCATGTTCCCTGTGAAATGACCTCCTACTTACTAGGTAGGCGCTTTAGACCACTCAGCTAACACAGCGTTGCAGCCAAAGTGACTACACGGACTGTCTTAAAGCACGTCTCCCTCCACACCACATACTTTAATTCTGCCTCATGCTCCCTGTGAAATGACCTCCTACTTACTAGGTAGGCGCTTTAGACCACTCAGCTAACACAGCGTTGCAGCCAAAGCGACTACACGGACTGTCTTAAAGCACGTCTCCCTCCACACCACATACTTTAATTCTGCCTCATGCTCCCTGTGAAATGACCTCCTACTTACTAGGTAGGCGCTTTAGACCACTCAGCTAACACAGCGTTGCAGCCAAAGCGACTACACGGACTGTCTTAAAGCACGTCTCCCTCCACACCACATACTTTAATTCTGCCTCATGCTCCCTGTGAAATGACCTCCTACTTACTAGGTAGGCGCTTTAGACCACTCAGCTAACACAGCGTTGCAGCCAAAGCGACTACACGGACTGTCTTAAAGCACGTCTCCCTCCACACCACATACTTTAATTCTGCCGCATGTTCCCTGTGAAATGACCTCCTACTTACTAGGTAGGCGCTTTAGACCACTCAGCTAACACAGCGTTGCAGCCAAAGTGACTACACGGACTGTCTTAAAGCACGTCTCCCTCCACACCACATACTTTAATTCTGCCTCATGCTCCCTGTGAAATGACCTCCTACTTACTAGGTAGGCGCTTTAGACCACTCAGCTAACACAGCGTTGCAGCCAAAGCGACTACACGGACTGTCTTAAAGCACGTCTCCCTCCACACCACATACTTTAATTCTGCCGCATGTTCCCTGTGAAATGACCTCCTACTTACTAGGTAGGCGCTTTAGACCACTCAGCTAACACAGCGTTGCAGCCAAAGCGACTACACGGACTGTCTTAAAGCACGTCTCCCTCCACACCACATACTTTAATTCTGCCTCATGCTCCCTGTGAAATGACCTCCTACTTACTAGGTAGGCGCTTTAGACCACTCAGCTAACACAGCGTTGCAGCCAAAGCGACTACACGGACTGTCTTAAAGCACGTCTCCCTCCACACCACATACTTTAATTCTGCCGCATGTTCCCTGTGAAATGACCTCCTACTTACTAGGTAGGCGCTTTAGACCACTCAGCTAACACAGCGTTGCAGCCAAAGTGACTACACGGACTGTCTTAAAGCACGTCTCCCTCCACACCACATACTTTAATTCTGCCTCATGCTCCCTGTGAAATGACCTCCTACTTACTAGGTAGGCGCTTTAGACCACTCAGCTAACACAGCGTTGCAGCCAAAGCGACTACACGGACTGTCTTAAAGCACGTCTCCCTCCACACCACATACTTTAATTCTGCCGCATGTTCCCTGTGAAATGACCTCCTACTTACTAGGTAGGCGCTTTAGACCACTCAGCTAACACAGCGTTGCAGCCAAAGCGACTACACGGACTGTCTTAAAGCACGTCTCCCTCCACACCACATACTTTAATTCTGCCTCATGCTCCCTGTGAAATGACCTCCTACTTACTAGGTAGGCGCTTTAGACCACTCAGCTAACACAGCGTTGCAGCCAAAGCGACTACACGGACTGTCTTAAAGCACGTCTCCCTCCACACCACATACTTTAATTCTGCCTCATGCTCCCTGTGAAATGACCTCCTACTTACTAGGTAGGCGCTTTAGACCACTCAGCTAACACAGCGTTGCAGCCAAAGTGACTACACGGACTGTCTTAAAGCACGTCTCCCTCCACACCACATACTTTAATTCTGCCTCATGCTCCCTGTGAAATGACCTCCTACTTACTAGGTAGGCGCTTTAGACCACTTAGCTAACACAGCGTTGCAGCCAAAGCGACTACACGGACTGTCTTAAAGCACGTCTCCCTCCACACCACATACTTTAATTCTGCCGCATGTTCCCTGTGAAATGACCTCCTACTTACTAGGTAGGCGCTTTAGACCACTCAGCTAACACAGCGTTGCAGCCAAAGTGACTACACGGACTGTCTTAAAGCACGTCTCCCTCCACACCACATACTTTAATTCTGCCTCATGCTCCCTGTGAAATGACCTCCTACTTACTAGGTAGGCGCTTTAGACCACTCAGCTAACACAGCGTTGCAGCCAAAGTGACTACACGGACTGTCTTAAAGCACGTCTCCCTCCACACCACATACTTTAATTCGGCCTCATGCTCCCTGTGAAATGACCTCCTACTTACTAGGTAGGCGCTTTAGACCACTCAGCTAACACAGCGTTGCAGCCAAAGCGACTACACGGACTGTCTTAAAGCACGTCTCCCTCCACACCACATACTTTAATTCTGCCTCATGCTCCCTGTGAAATGACCTCCTACTTACTAGGTAGGCGCTTTAGACCACTTAGCTAACACAGCGTTGCAGCCAAAGCGACTACACGGACTGTCTTAAAGCACGTCTCCCTCCACACCACATACTTTAATTCTGCCTCATGCTCCCTGTGAAATGACCTCCTACTTACTAGGTAGGCGCTTTAGACCACTTAGCTAACACAGCGTTGCAGCCAAAGCGACTACACGGACTGTCTTAAAGCACGTCTCCCTCCACACCACATACTTTAATTCTGCCTCATGTTCCCTGTGAAATGACCTCCTACTTACTAGGTAGGCGCTTTAGACCACTCAGCTAACACAGCGTTGCAGCCAAAGTGACTACACGGACTGTCTTAAAGCACGTCTCCCTCCACACCACATACTTTAATTCTGCCTCATGCTCCCTGTGAAATGACCTCCTACTTACTAGGTAGGCGCTTTAGACCACTCAGCTAACACAGCGTTGCAGCCAAAGCGACTACACGGACTGTCTTAAAGCACGTCTCCCTCCACACCACATACTTTAATTCTGCCTCATGCTCCCTGTGAAATGACCTCCTACTTACTAGGTAGGCGCTTTAGACCACTTAGCTAACACAGCGTTGCAGCCAAAGCGACTACACGGACTGTCTTAAAGCACGTCTCCCTCCACACCACATACTTTAATTCTGCCTCATGCTCCCTGTGAAATGACCTCCTACTTACTGGGTAGGCGCTTTAGACCACTCAGCTAACACAGCGTTGCAGCCAAAGCGACTACACGGACTGTCTTAAAGCACGTCTCCCTCCACACCACATACTTTAATTCTGCCTCATGTTCCCTGTGAAATGACCTCCTACTTACTAGGTAGGCGCTTTAGACCACTCAGCTAACACAGCGTTGCAGCCAAAGTGACTACACGGACTGTCTTAAAGCACGTCTCCCTCCACACCACATACTTTAATTCTGCCTCATGCTCCCTGTGAAATGACCTCCTACTTACTAGGTAGGCGCTTTAGACCACTCAGCTAACACAGCGTTGCAGCCAAAGCGACTACACGGACTGTCTTAAAGCACGTCTCCCTCCACAGCACATACTTTAATTCTGCCTCATGTTCCCTGTGAAATGACCTCCTACTTACTAGGTAGGCGCTTTAGACCACTCAGCTAACACAGCGTTGCAGCCAAAGTGACTACACGGACTGTCTTAAAGCACGTCTCCCTCCACACCACATACTTTAATTCTGCCTCATGCTCCCTGTGAAATGACCTCCTACTTACTAGGTAGGCGCTTTAGACCACTCAGCCAACACAGCGTTGCAGCCAAAGCGACTACACGGATTGTCTTAAAGCACGTCTCCCTCCACACCACATACTTTAATTCTGCCTCATGCTCCCTGTGAAATGACCTCCTACTTACTAGGTAGGCGCTTTAGACCACTCAGCTAACACAGCGTTGCAGCCAAAGCGACTACACGGACTGTCTTAAAGCACGTCTCCCTCCACACCACATACTTTAATTCTGCCTCATGCTCCCTGTGAAATGACCTCCTACTTACTAGGTAGGCGCTTTAGACCACTCAGCTAACACAGCGTTGCAGCCAAAGCGACTACACGGACTGTCTTAAAGCACGTCTCCCTCCACACCACATACTTTAATTCTGCCTCATGCTCCCTGTGAAATGACCTCCTACTTACTAGGTAGGCGCTTTAGACCACTCAGCTAACACAGCGTTGCAGCCAAAGCGACTACACGGACTGTCTTAAAGCACGTCTCCCTCCACACCACATACTTTAATTCTGCCTCATGCTCCCTGTGAAATGACCTCCTACTTACTAGGTAGGCGCTTTAGACCACTCAGCTAACACAGCGTTGCAGCCAAAGCGACTACACGGACTGTCTTAAAGCACGTCTCCCTCCACACCACATACTTTAATTCTGCCTCATGCTCCCTGTGAAATGACCTCCTACTTACTAGGTAGGCGCTTTAGACCACTCAGCTAACACAGCGTTGCAGCCAAAGCGACTACACGGACTGTCTTAAAGCACGTCTCCCTCCACACCACATACTTTAATTCTGCCTCATGCTCCCTGTGAAATGACCTCCTACTTACTAGGTAGGCGCTTTAGACCACTCAGCTAACACAGCGTTGCAGCCAAAGCGACTACACGGACTGTCTTAAAGCACGTCACCCTCCACACCACATACTTTAATTCTGCCTCATGCTCCCTGTGAAATGACCTCCTACTTACTAGGTAGGCGCTTTAGACCACTCAGCCAACACAGCGTTGCAGCCAAAGCGACTACACGGATTGTCTTAAAGCACGTCTCCCTCCACACCACATACTTTAATTCTGCCTCATGCTCCCTGTGAAATGACCTCCTACTTACTAGGTAGGCGCTTTAGACCACTCAGCTAACACAGCGTTGCAGCCAAAGCGACTACACGGACTGTCTTAAAGCACGTCTCCCTCCACACCACATACTTTAATTCTGCCTCATGCTCCCTGTGAAATGACCTCCTACTTACTAGGTAGGCGCTTTAGACCACTCAGCTAACACAGCGTTGCAGCCAAAGCGACTACACGGACTGTCTTAAAGCACGTCTCCCTCCACACCACATACTTTAATTCTGCCTCATGTTCCCTGTGAAATGACCTCCTACTTACTAGGTAGGCGCTTTAGACCACTCAGCTAACACAGCGTTGCAGCCAAAGTGACTACACGGACTGTCTTAAAGCACGTCTCCCTCCACACCACATACTTTAATTCTGCCTCATGCTCCCTGTGAAATGACCTCCTACTTACTAGGTAGGCGCTTTAGACCACTCAGCTAACACAGTGTTGCAGCCAAAGCGACTACACGGACTGTCTTAAAGCACGTCTCCCTCCACACCACATACTTTAATTCTGCCTCATGCTCCCTGTGAAATGACCTCCTACTTACTAGGTAGGCGCTTTAGACCACTCAGCCAACACAGCGTTGCAGCCAAAGCGACTACACGGATTGTCTTAAAGCACGTCTCCCTCCACACCACATACTTTAATTCTGCCTCATGCTCCCTGTGAAATGACCTCCTACTTACTAGGTAGGCGCTTTAGACCACTCAGCTAACACAGCGTTGCAGCCAAAGCGACTACACGGACTGTCTTAAAGCACGTCTCCCTCCACACCACATACTTTAATTCTGCCTCATGCTCCCTGTGAAATGACCTCCTACTTACTAGGTAGGCGCTTTAGACCACTCAGCCAACACAGCGTTGCAGCCAAAGCGACTACACGGACTGTCTTAAAGCACGTCTCCCTCCACACCACATACTTTAATTCTGCCTCATGTTCCCTGTGAAATGACCTCCTACTTACTAGGTAGGCGCTTTAGACCACTCAGCTAACACAGCGTTGCAGCCAAAGCGACTACACGGACTGTCTTAAAGCACGTCTCCCTCCACACCACATACTTTAATTCTGCCTCATGTTCCCTGTGAAATGACCTCCTACTTACTAGGTAGGCGCTTTAGACCACTCAGCTAACACAGCGTTGCAGCCAAAGCGACTACACGGACTGTCTTAAAGCACGTCTCCCTCCACACCACATACTTTAATTCTGCCTCATGCTCCCTGTGAAATGACCTCCTACTTACTAGGTAGGCGCTTTAGACCACTCAGCTAACAAGGCGTTGCAGCCAAAGCGACTACACGGATTGTCTTAAAGCACGTCTCCCTCCACACCACATACTTTAATTCTGCCTCATGCTCCCTGTGAAATGACCTCCTACTTACTAGGTAGGCGCTTTAGACCACTCAGCTAACACAGTGTTGCAGCCAAAGCGACTACACGGACTGTCTTAAAGCACGTTTCCCTCCACACCACATACTTTAATTCTGCCTCATGCTCCCTGTGAAATGACCTCCTACTTACTAGGTAGGCGCTTTAGACCACTCAGCCAACACAGCGTTGCAGCCAAAGCGACTACACGGACTGTCTTAAAGCACGTCTCCCTCCACACCACATACTTTAATTCTGCCTCATGCTCCCTGTGAAATGACCTCCTACTTACTAGGTAGGCGCTTTAGACCACTCAGCCAACACAGCGTTGCAGCCAAAGCGACTACACGGACTGTCTTAAAGCACGTCTCCCTCCACACCACATACTTTAATTCTGCCTCATGTTCCCTGTGAAATGACCTCCTACTTACTAGGTAGGCGCTTTAGACCACTCAGCTAACACAGCGTTGCAGCCAAAGCGACTACACGGACTGTCTTAAAGCACGTCTCCCTCCACACCACATACTTTAATTCTGCCTCATGCTCCCTGTGAAATGACCTCCTACTTACTAGGTAGGCGCTTTAGACCACTCAGCTAACACAGCGTTGCAGCCAAAGCGACTACACGGATTGTCTTAAAGCACGTCTCCCTCCACACCACATACTTTAATTCTGCCTCATGCTCCCTGTGAAATGACCTCCTACTTACTAGGTAGGCGCTTTAGACCACTCAGCTAACACAGCGTTGCAGCCAAAGCGACTACACGGATTGTCTTAAAGCACGTCTCCCTCCACACCACATACTTTAATTCTGCCTCATGCTCCCTGTGAAATGACCTCCTACTTACTAGGTAGGCGCTTTAGACCACTCAGCTAACACAGCGTTGCAGCCAAAGCGACTACACGGACTGTCTTAAAGCACGTCTCCCTCCACACCACATACTTTAATTCTGCCTCATGTTCCCTGTGAAATGACCTCCTACTTACTAGGTAGGCGCTTTAGACCACTCAGCTAACACAGCGTTGCAGCCAAAGCGACTACACGGACTGTCTTAAAGCACGTCTCCCTCCACACCACATACTTTAATTCTGCCTCATGCTCCCTGTGAAATGACCTCCTACTTACTAGGTAGGCGCTTTAGACCACTCAGCTAACACAGCGTTGCAGCCAAAGCGACTACACGGATTGTCTTAAAGCACGTCTCCCTCCACACCACATACTTTAATTCTGCCTCATGCTCCCTGTGAAATGACCTCCTACTTACTAGGTAGGCGCTTTAGACCACTCAGCTAACACAGCGTTGCAGCCAAAGTGACTACACGGACTGTCTTAAAGCACGTCTCCCTCCACACCACATACTTTAATTCTGCCTCATGCTCCCTGTGAAATGACCTCCTACTTACTAGGTAGGCGCTTTAGACCACTCAGCTAACACAGCGTTGCAGCCAAAGCGACTACACGGATTGTCTTAAAGCACGTCTCCCTCCACACCACATACTTTAATTCTGCCTCATGCTCCCTGTGAAATGACCTCCTACTTACTAGGTAGGCGCTTTAGACCACTCAGCTAACACAGCGTTGCAGCCAAAGCGACTACACGGACTGTCTTAAAGCACGTCTCCCTCCACACCACATACTTTAATTCTGCCTCATGTTCCCTGTGAAATGACCTCCTACTTACTAGGTAGGCGCTTTAGACCACTCAGCTAACACAGCGTTGCAGCCAAAGCGACTACACGGACTGTCTTAAAGCACGTCTCCCTCCACACCACATACTTTAATTCTGCCTCATGCTCCCTGTGAAATGACCTCCTACTTACTAGGTAGGCGCTTTAGACCACTCAGCCAACACAGCGTTGCAGCCAAAGCGACTACACGGACTGTCTTAAAGCACGTCTCCCTCCACACCACATACTTTAATTCTGCCTCATGTTCCCTGTGAAATGACCTCCTACTTACTAGGTAGGCGCTTTAGACCACTCAGCTAACACAGCGTTGCAGCCAAAGTGACTACACGGACTGTCTTAAAGCACGTCTCCCTCCACACCACATACTTTAATTCTGCCTCATGCTCCCTGTGAAATGACCTCCTACTTACTAGGTAGGCGCTTTAGACCACTCAGCCAACACAGCGTTGCAGCCAAAGCGACTACACGGATTGTCTTAAAGCACGTCTCCCTCCACACCACATACTTTAATTCTGCCTCATGCTCCCTGTGAAATGACCTCCTACTTACTAGGTAGGCGCTTTAGACCACTCAGCTAACACAGCGTTGCAGCCAAAGCGACTACACGGACTGTCTTAAAGCACGTCTCCCTCCACACCACATACTTTAATTCTGCCTCATGCTCCCTGTGAAATGACCTCCTACTTACTAGGTAGGCGCTTTAGACCACTCAGCCAACACAGCGTTGCAGCCAAAGCGACTACACGGACTGTCTTAAAGCACGTCTCCCTCCACACCACATACTTTAATTCTGCCTCATGTTCCCTGTGAAATGACCTCCTACTTACTAGGTAGGCGCTTTAGACCACTCAGCTAACACAGCGTTGCAGCCAAAGTGACTACACGGACTGTCTTAAAGCACGTCTCCCTCCACACCACATACTTTAATTCTGCCTCATGCTCCCTGTGAAATGACCTCCTACTTACTAGGTAGGCGCTTTAGACCACTCAGCTAACACAGCGTTGCAGCCAAAGCGACTACACGGACTGTCTTAAAGCACGTCTCCCTCCACACCATATACTTTAATTCTGCCTCATGCTCCCTGTGAAATGACCTCCTACTTACTAGGTAGGCGCTTTAGACCACTCAGCTAACACAGCGTTGCAGCAAAAGTGACTACACGGACTGTCTTAAAGCACGTCTCCCTCCACACCACATACTTTAATTCTGCCTCATGCTCCCTGTGAAATGACCTCCTACTTACTAGGTAGGCGCTTTAGACCACTCAGCCAACACAGCGTTGCAGCCAAAGCGACTACACGGACTGTCTTAAAGCACGTCTCCCTCCACACCACATACTTTAATTCTGCCTCATGTTCCCTGTGAAATGACCTCCTACTTACTAAGTAGGCGCTTTAGACCACTCAGCTAACACAGCGTTGCAGCCAAAGTGACTACACGGACTGTCTTAAAGCACGTCTCCCTCCACACCACATACTTTAATTCTGCCTCATGCTCCCTGTGAAATGACCTCCTACTTACTAGGTAGGCGCTTTAGACCACTCAGCCAACACAGCGTTGCAGCCAAAGCGACTACACGGACTGTCTTAAAGCACGTCTCCCTCCACACCACATACTTTAATTCTGCCTCATGCTCCCTGTGAAATGACCTCCTACTTACTAGGTAGGCGCTTTGGACCACTCAGCTAACACAGCGTTGCAGCCAAAGCGACTACACGGACTGTCTTAAAGCACGTCTCCCTCCACACCACATACTTTAATTCTGCCTCATGCTCCCTGTGAAATGACCTCCTACTTACTAGGTAGGCGCTTTAGACCACTCAGCTAACACAGCGTTGCAGCCAAAGCGACTACACGGACTGTCTTAAAGCACGTCTCCCTCCACACCACATACTTTAATTCTGCCTCATGCTCCCTGTGAAATGACCTCCTACTTACTAGGTAGGCGCTTTAGACCACTCAGCCAACACAGCGTTGCAGCCAAAGCGACTACACGGACTGTCTTAAAGCACGTCTCCCTCCACACCACATACTTTAATTCTGCCTCATGTTCCCTGTGAAATGACCTCCTACTTACTAGGTAGGCGCTTTAGACCACTCAGCCAACACAGCGTTGCAGACAAAGCGACTACACGGACTGTCTTAAAGCACGTCTCCCTCCACACCACATACTTTAATTCTGCCTCATGCTCCCTGTGAAATGACCTCCTACTTACTAGGTAGGCGCTTTAGACCACTCAGCTAACACAGCGTTGCAGCCAAAGCGACTACACGGACTGTCTTAAAGCACGTCTCCCTCCACACCACATACTTTAATTCTGCCTCATGCTCCCTATGAAATGACCTCCTACTTACTAGGTAGGCGCTTTAGACCACTCAGCTAACACAGCGTTGCAGCCAAAGCGACTACACGGACTGTCTTAAAGCACGTCTCCCTCCACACCACATACTTTAATTCTGCCTCATGCTCCCTGTGAAATGACCTCCTACTTACTAGGTAGGCGCTTTAGACCACTCAGCCAACACAGCGTTGCAGCCAAAGCGACTACGCGGACTGTCTTAAAGCACGTCTCCCTCCACACCACATACTTTAATTCTGCCTCATGTTCCCTGTGAAATGACCTCCTACTTACTAGGTAGGCGCTTTAGACCACTCAGCTAACACAGCGTTGCAGCCAAAGCGACTACACGGACTGTCTTAAAGCACGTCTCCCTCCACACCACATACTTTAATTCTGCCTCATGCTCCCTGTGAAATGACCTCCTACTTACTAGGTAGGCGCTTTAGACCACTCAGCTAACACAGCGTTGCAGCCAAAGCGACTACACGGACTGTCTTAAAGCACGTCTCCCTCCACACCACATACTTTAATTCTGCCTCATGCTCCCTGTGAAATGACCTCCTACTTACTAGGTAGGCGCTTTAGACCACTCAGCCAACACAGCGTTGCAGCCAAAGCGACTACACGGACTGTCTTAAAGCACGTCTCCCTCCACACCACATACTTTAATTCTGCCTCATGTTCCCTGTGAAATGACCTCCTACTTACTAGGTAGGCGCTTTAGACCACTCAGCTAACACAGCGTTGCAGCCAAAGCGACTACACGGACTGTCTTAAAGCACGTCTCCCTCCACACCACATACTTTAATTCTGCCTCATGCTCCCTGTGAAATGACCTCCTACTTACTAGGTAGGCGCTTTAGACCACTCAGCTAACACAGCGTTGCAGCCAAAGCGACTACACGGACTGTCTTAAAGCACGTCTCCCTCCACACCACATACTTTAATTCTGCCTCATGCTCCCTGTGAAATGACCTCCTACTTACTAGGTAGGCGCTTTAGACCACTCAGCCAACACAGCGTTGCAGCCAAAGCGACTACACGGACTGTCTTAAAGCACGTCTCCCTCCACACCACATACTTTAATTCTGCCTCATGTTCCCTGTGAAATGACCACCTACTTACTAGGTAGGCGCTTTAGACCACTCAGCTAACACAGCGTTGCAGCCAAAGCGACTACACGGACTGTCTTAAAGCACGTCTCCCTCCACACCACATACTTTAATTCTGCCTCATGCTCCCTGTGAAATGACCTCCTACTTACTAGGTAGGCGCTTTAGACCACTCAGCCAACACAGCGTTGCAGCCAAAGCGACTACACGGACTGTCTTAAAGCACGTCTCCCTCCACACCACATACTTTAATTCTGCCTCATGTTCCCAGTGAAATGACCTCCTACTTACTAGGTAGGCGCTTTAGACCACTCAGCTAACACAGCGTTGCAGCCAAAGCGACTACACGGACTGTCTTAAAGCACGTCTCCCTCCACACCACATACTTTAATTCTGCCTCATGCTCCCTGTGAAATGACCTCCTACTTACTAGGTAGGCGCTTTAGACCACTCAGCTAACACAGCGTTGCAGCCAAAGCGACTACACGGACTGTCTTAAAGCACGTCTCCCTCCACACCACATACTTTAATTCTGCCTCATGCTCCCTGTGAAATGACCTCCTACTTACTAGGTAGGCGCTTTAGACCACTCAGCTAACACAGCGTTGCAGCCAAAGCGACTACATGGACTGTCTTAAAGCACGTCTCCCTCCACACCACATACTTTAATTCTGCCTCATGCTCCCTGTGAAATGACCTCCTACTTACTAGGTAGGCGCTTTAGACCACTCAGCCAACACAGCGTTGCAGCCAAAGCGACTACACGGACTGTCTTAAAGCACGTCTCCCTCCACACCACATACTTTAATTCTGCCTCATGTTCCCTGTGAAATGACCTCCTACTTACTAGGTAGGCGCTTTAGACAACTCAGCTAACACAGCGTTGCAGCCAAAGTGACTACACGGACTGTCTTAAAGCACGTCTCCCTCCACACCACATACTTTAATTCTGCCTCATGCTCCCTGTGAAATGACCTCCTACTTACTAGGTAGGCGCTTTAGACCACTCAGCTAACACAGCGTTGCAGCCAAAGCGACTACACGGACTGTCTTAAAGCACGTCTCCCTCCACACCACATACTTTAATTCTGCCTCATGCTCCCTGTGAAATGACCTCCTACTTACTAGGTAGGCGCTTTAGACCACTCAGCCAACACAGCGTTGCAGCCAAAGCGACTACACGGATTGTCTTAAAGCACGTCTCCCTCCACACCACATACTTTAATTCTGCCTCATGCTCCCTGTGAAATGACCTCCTACTTACTAGGTAGGCGCTTTAGACCACTCAGCCAACACAGCGTTGCAGCCAAAGCGACTACACGGACTGTCTTAAAGCACGTCTCCCTCCACACCACATACTTTAATTCTGCCTCATGCTCCCTGTGAAATGACCTCCTACTTACTAGGTAGGCGCTTTAGATCACTCAGCTAACACAGCGTTGCAGCCAAAGCGACTACACGGACTGTCTTAAAGCACGTCTCCCTCCACACCACATACTTTAATTCTGCCTCATGTTCCCTGTGAAATGACCTCCTACTTACTAGGTAGGCGCTTTAGACAACTCAGCTAACACAGCGTTGCAGCCAAAGTGACTACACGGACTGTCTTAAAGCACGTCTCCCTCCACACCACATACTTTAATTCTGCCTCATGCTCCCTGTGAAATGACCTCCTACTTACTAGGTAGGCGCTTTAGACCACTCAGCTAACACAGCGTTGCAGCCAAAGCGACTACACGGACTGTCTTAAAGCACGTTTCCCTCCACACCACATACTTTAATTCTGCCTCATGCTCCCTGTGAAATGACCTCCTACTTACTAGGTAGGCGCTTTAGACCACTCAGCTAACACAGCGTTGCAGCCAAAGCGACTACACGGACTGTCTTAAAGCACGTCTCCCTCCACACCACATACTTTAATTCTGCCTCATGCTCCCTGTGAAATGACCTCCTACTTACTAGGTAGGCGCTTTAGACCACTCAGCTAACACAGCGTTGCAGCCAAAGCGACTACACGGACTGTCTTAAAGCACGTCTCCCTCCACACCACATACTTTAATTCTGCCTCATGCTCCCTGTGAAATGACCTCCTACTTACTAGGTAGGCGCTTTAGACCACTCAGCTAACACAGCGTTGCAGCCAAAGCGACTACACGGACTGTCTTAAAGCACGTCTCCCTCCACACCACATACTTTAATTCTGCCTCATGCTCCCTGTGAAATGACCTCCTACTTACTAGGTAGGCGCTTTAGACCACTCAGCTAACACAGCGTTGCAGCCAAAGCGACTACACGGACTGTCTTAAAGCACGTCTCCCTCCACACCACATACTTTAATTCTGCCTCATGCTCCCTGTGAAATGACCTCCTACTTACTAGGTAGGCGCTTTAGACCACTCAGCTAACACAGCGTTGCAGCCAAAGCGACTACAAGGATTGTCTTAAAGCACACACATACTTTAATTCTGCCTATTGTTCCCTGTGAAATGACCTCCTACTTACTAGGTAGGCGCTTTAGACCACTCAGCTAACACAGCGTTGCAGCCAAAGCGACTACACGGACTGTCTTAAAGCACGTCTCCCTCCACACCACATACTTTAATTCTGCCTCATGCTCCCTGTGAAATGACCTCCTACTTACTAGGTAGGCGCTTTAGACCACTCAGCTAACACAGCGTTGCAGCCAAAGCGACTACACGGACTGTCTTAAAGCACGTCTCCCTCCACACCACATACTTTAATTCTGCCTCATGCTCCCTGTGAAATGACCTCCTACTTACTAGGTAGGCGCTTTAGACCACTCAGCCAACACAGCGTTGCAGCCAAAGCGACTACACGGACTGTCTTAAAGCACGTCTCCCTCCACACCACATACTTTAATTCTGCCTCATGCTCCCTGTGAAATGACCTCCTACTTACTAGGTAGGCGCTTTAGACCACTCAGCCAACACAGCGTTGCAGCCAAAGCGACTACACGGACTGTCTTAAAGCACGTCTCCCTCCACACCACATACTTTAATTCTGCCTCATGTTCCCTGTGAAATGACCTCCTACTTACTAGGTAGGCGCTTTAGACCACTCAGCTAACACAGCGTTGCAGTCAAAGCGACTACACGGACTGTCTTAAAGCACGTCTCCCTCCACACCACATACTTTAATTCTGCCTCATGTTCCCTGTGAAATGACCTCCTACTTACTAGGTAGGCGCTTTAGACCACTCAGCTAACACAGCGTTGCAGCCAAAGCGACTACACGGACTGTCTTAAAGCACGTCTCCCTCCACACCACATACTTTAATTCTGCCTCATGCTCCCTGTGAAATGACCTCCTACTTACTAGGTAGGCGCTTTAGACCACTCAGCTAACACAGCGTTGCAGCCAAAGCGACTACACGGACTGTCTTAAAGCACGTTTCCCTCCACACCACATACTTTAATTCTGCCTCATGCTCCCTGTGAAATGACCTCCTACTTACTAGGTAGGCGCTTTAGACCACTCAGCTAACACAGCGTTGCAGCCAAAGCGACTACACGGACTGTCTTAAAGCACGTTTCCCTCCACACCACATACTTTAATTCTGCCTCATGCTCCCTGTGAAATGACCTCCTACTTACTAGGTAGGCGCTTTAGACCACTCAGCCAACACAGCGTTGCAGCCAAAGCGACTACACGGACTGTCTTAAAGCACGTCTCCCTCCACACCACATACTTTAATTCTGCCTCATGCTCCCTGTGAAATGACCTCCTACTTACTAGGTAGGCGCTTTAGACCACTCAGCTAACACAGCGTTGCAGCCAAAGCGACTACACGGACTGTCTTAAAGCACGTTTCCCTCCACACCACATACTTTAATTCTGCCTCATGCTCCCTGTGAAATGACCTCCTACTTACTAGGTAGGCGCTTTAGACCACTCAGCCAACACAGCGTTGCAGCCAAAGCGACTACACGGACTGTCTTAAAGCACGTCTCCCTCCACACCACATACTTTAATTCTGCCTCATGTTCCCTGTGAAATGACCTCCTACTTACTAGGTAGGCGCTTTAGACCACTCAGCTAACACAGCGTTGCAGCCAAAGCGACTACACGGACTGTCTTAAAGCACGTCTCCCTCCACACCACATACTTTAATTCTGCCTCATGTTCCCTGTGAAATGACCTCCTACTTACTAGGTAGGCGCTTTAGACCACTCAGCTAACACAGCGTTGCAGCCAAAGCGACTACACGGACTGTCTTAAAGCACGTCTCCCTCCACACCACATACTTTAATTCTGCCTCATGCTCCCTGTGAAATGACCTCCTACTTACTAGGTAGGCGCTTTAGACCACTCAGCTAACACAGCGTTGCAGCCAAAGCGACTACACGGACTGTCTTAAAGCACGTTTCCCTCCACACCACATACTTTAATTCTGCCTCATGCTCCCTGTGAAATGACCTCCTACTTACTAGGTAGGCGCTTTAGACCACTCAGCCAACACAGCGTTGCAGCCAAAGCGACTACACGGACTGTCTTAAAGCACGTCTCCCTCCACACCACATACTTTAATTCTGCCTCATGTTCCCTGTGAAATGACCTCCTACTTACTAGGTAGGCGCTTTAGACCACTCAGCTAACACAGCGTTGCAGCCAAAGCGACTACACGGACTGTCTTAAAGCACGTCTCCCTCCACACCACATACTTTAATTCTGCCTCATGTTCCCTGTGAAATGACCTCCTACTTACTAGGTAGGCGCTTTAGACCACTCAGCTAACACAGCGTTGCAGCCAAAGCGACTACACGGACTGTCTTAAAGCACGTCTCCCTCCACACCACATACTTTAATTCTGCCTCATGCTCCCTGTGAAATGACCTCCTACTTACTAGGTAGGCGCTTTAGACCACTCAGCTAACACAGCGTTGCAGCCAAAGCGACTACACGGACTGTCTTAATGCACGTTTCCCTCCACACCACATACTTTAATTCTGCCTCATGCTCCCTATGAAATGACCTCCTACTTACTAGGTAGGCGCTTTAGACCACTCAGCTAACACAGCGTTGCAGCCAAAGCGACTACACGGACTGTCTTAAAGCACGTTTCCCTCCACACCACATACTTTAATTCTGCCTCATGCTCCCTGTGAAATGACCTCCTACTTACTAGGTAGGCGCTTTAGACCACTCAGCTAACACAGCGTTGCAGCCAAAGCGACTACACGGACTGTCTTAAAGCACGTCTCCCTCCACACCACATACTTTAATTCTGCCTCATGCTCCCTGTGAAATGACCTCCTACTTACTAGGTAGGCGCTTTAGACCACTCAGCTAACACAGCGTTGCAGCCAAAGCGACTACACGGACTGTCTTAAAGCACGTCTCCCTCCACACCACATACTTTAATTCTGCCTCATGCTCCCTGTGAAATGACCTCCTACTTACTAGGTAGGCGCTTTAGACCACTCAGCTAACACAGCGTTGCAGCCAAAGCGACTACACGGACTGTCTTAAAGCACGTCTCCCTCCACACCACATACTTTAATTCTGCCTCATGTTCCCTGTGAAATGACCTCCTACTTACTAGGTAGGCGCTTTAGACCACTCAGCTAACACAGCGTTGCCGACTACACGGACTGTCTTAAAGCACGTTTCCCTCCACACCACATACTTTAATTCTGCCTCATGCTCCCTGTGAAATGACCTCCTACTTACTAGGTAGGCGCTTTAGACCACTCAGCTAACACAGCGTTGCAGCCAAAGCGACTACACGGACTGTCTTAAAGCACGTTTCCCTCCACACCACATACTTTAATTCTGCCTCATGCTCCCTGTGAAATGACCTCCTACTTACTAGGTAGGCGCTTTAGACCACTCAGCTAACACAGCGTTGCAGCCAAAGCGACTACACGGACTGTCTTAAAGCACGTCTCCCTCCACACCACATACTTTAATTCTGCCTCATGCTCCCTGTGAAATGACCTCCTACTTACTAGGTAGGCGCTTTAGACCACTCAGCTAACACAGCGTTGCAGCCAAAGCGACTACACGGACTGTCTTAAAGCACGTCTCCCTCCACACCACATACTTTAATTCTGCCTCATGCTCCCTGTGAAATGACCTCCTACTTACTAGGTAGGCGCTTTAGACCACTCAGCTAACACAGCGTTGCAGCCAAAGCGACTACACGGACTGTCTTAAAGCACGTCTCCCTCCACACCACATACTTTAATTCTGCCTCATGCTCCCTGTGAAATGACCTCCTACTTACTAGGTAGGCGCTTTAGACCACTCAGCTAACACAGCGTTGCAGCCAAAGCGACTACACGGACTGTCTTAAAGCACGTCTCCCTCCACACCACATACTTTAATTCTGCCTCATGTTCCCTGTGAAATGACCTCCTACTTACTAGGTAGGCGCTTTAGACCACTCAGCTAACACAGCGTTGCAGCCAAAGCGACTACACGGACTGTCTTAAAGCACGTCTCCCTCCACACCACATACTTTAATTCTGCCTCATGCTCCCTGTGAAATGACCTCCTACTTACTAGGTAGGCGCTTTAGACCACTCAGCTAACACAGCGTTGCAGCCAAAGCGACTACACGGACTGTCTTAAAGCACGTCTCCCTCCACACCACATACTTTAATTCTGCCTCATGTTCCCTGTGAAATGACCTCCTACTTACTAGGTAGGCGCTTTAGACCACTCAGCTAACACAGCGTTGCAGCCAAAGCGACTACAAGGATTGTCTTAAAGCACACACATACTTTAATTCTGCCTATTGTTCCCTGTGAAATGACCTCCTACTTACTAGGTAGGCGCTTTAGACCACTCAGCTAACACAGCGTTGCAGCCAAAGCGACTACACGGACTGTCTTAAAGCACGTCTCCCTCCACACCACATACTTTAATTCTGCCTCATGCTCCCTGTGAAATGACCTCCTACTTACTAGGTAGGCGCTTTAGACCACTCAGCCAACACAGCGTTGCAGCCAAAGCGACTACACGGACTGTCTTAAAGCACGTCTCCCTCCACACCACATACTTTAATTCTGCCTCATGCTCCCTGTGAAATGACCTCCTACTTACTAGGTAGGCGCTTTAGACCACTCAGCCAACACAGCGTTGCAGCCAAAGCGACTACACGGACTGTCTTAAAGCACGTCTCCCTCCACACCACATACTTTAATTCTGCCTCATGTTCCCTGTGAAATGACCTCCTACTTACTAGGTAGGCGCTTTAGACCACTCAGCTAACACAGCGTTGCAGCCAAAGCGACTACACGGACTGTCTTAAAGCACGTCTCCCTCCACACCACATACTTTAATTCTGCCTCATGTTCCCTGTGAAATGACCTCCTACTTACTAGGTAGGCGCTTTAGACCACTCAGCTAACACAGCGTTGCAGCCAAAGCGACTACACGGACTGTCTTAAAGCACGTCTCCCTCCACACCACATACTTTAATTCTGCCTCATGCTCCCTGTGAAATGACCTCCTACTTACTAGGTAGGCGCTTTAGACCACTCAGCTAACACAGCGTTGCAGCCAAAGCGACTACACGGACTGTCTTAAAGCACGTTTCCCTCCACACCACATACTTTAATTCTGCCTCATGCTCCCTGTGAAATGACCTCCTACTTACTAGGTAGGCGCTTTAGACCACTCAGCTAACACAGCGTTGCAGCCAAAGCGACTACACGGACTGTCTTAAAGCACGTCTCCCTCCACACCACATACTTTAATTCTGCCTCATGTTCCCTGTGAAATGACCTCCTACTTACTAGGTAGGCGCTTTAGACCACTCAGCTAACACAGCGTTGCAGCCAAAGCAACTACACGGACTGTCTTAAAGCACGTTTCCCTCCACACCACATACTTTAATTCTGCCTCATGCTCCCTGTGAAATGACCTCCTACTTACTAGGTAGGCGCTTTAGACCACTCAGCCAACACAGCGTTGCAGCCAAAGCGACTACACGGACTGTCTTAAAGCACGTTTCCCTCCACACCACATACTTTAATTCTGCCTCATGCTCCCTGTGAAATGACCTCCTACTTACTAGGTAGGCGCTTTAGACCACTCAGCCAACACAGCGTTGCAGCCAAAGCGACTACACGGACTGTCTTAAAGCACGTCTCCCTCCACACCACATACTTTAATTCTGCCTCATGTTCCCTGTGAAATGACCTCCTACTTACTAGGTAGGCGCTTTAGACCACTCAGCTAACACAGCGTTGCAGCCAAAGCGACTACACGGACTGTCTTAAAGCACGTCTCCCTCCACACCACATACTTTAATTCTGCCTCATGTTCCCTGTGAAATGACCTCCTACTTACTAGGTAGGCGCTTTAGACCACTCAGCTAACACAGCGTTGCAGCCAAAGCAACTACACGGACTGTCTTAAAGCACGTTTCCCTCCACACCACATACTTTAATTCTGCCTCATGCTCCCTGTGAAATGACCTCCTACTTACTAGGTAGGCGCTTTAGACCACTCAGCCAACACAGCGTTGCAGCCAAAGCGACTACACGGACTGTCTTAAAGCACGTCTCCCTCCACACCACATACTTTAATTCTGCCTCATGTTCCCTGTGAAATGACCTCCTACTTACTAGGTAGGCGCTTTAGACCACTCAGCTAACACAGCGTTGCAGCCAAAGCGACTACACGGACTGTCTTAAAGCACGTCTCCCTCCACACCACATACTTTAATTCTGCCTCATGTTCCCTGTGAAATGACCTCCTACTTACTAGGTAGGCGCTTTAGACCACTCAGCTAACACAGCGTTGCAGCCAAAGCGACTACACGGACTGTCTTAAAGCACGTTTCCCTCCACACCACATACTTTAATTCTGCCTCATGCTCCCTGTGAAATGACCTCCTACTTACTAGGTAGGCGCTTTAGACCACTCAGCTAACACAGCGTTGCAGCCAAAGCGACTACACGGACTGTCTTAAAGCACGTCTCCCTCCACACCACATACTTTAATTCTGCCTCATGCTCCCTGTGAAATGACCTCCTACTTACTAGGTAGGCGCTTTAGACCACTCAGCCAACACAGCGTTGCAGCCAAAGCGACTACACGGACTGTCTTAAAGCACGTCTCCCTCCACACCACATACTTTAATTCTGCCTCATGTTCCCTGTGAAATGACCTCCTACTTACTAGGTAGGCGCTTTAGACCACTCAGCTAACACAGCGTTGCAGCCAAAGCGACTACACGGACTGTCTTAAAGCACGTCTCCCTCCACACCACATACTTTAATTCTGCCTCATGTTCCCTGTGAAATGACCTCCTACTTACTAGGTAGGCGCTTTAGACCACTCAGCTAACACAGCGTTGCAGCCAAAGCGACTACACGGACTGTCTTAAAGCACGTCTCCCTCCACACCACATACTTTAATTCTGCCTCATGCTCCCTGTGAAATGACCTCCTACTTACTAGGTAGGCGCTTTAGACCACTCAGCTAACACAGCGTTGCAGCCAAAGCGACTACACGGACTGTCTTAAAGCACGTTTCCCTCCACACCACATACTTTAATTCTGCCTCATGCTCCCTGTGAAATGACCTCCTACTTACTAGGTAGGCGCTTTAGACCACTCAGCTAACACAGCGTTGCAGCCAAAGCGACTACACGGACTGTCTTAAAGCACGTCTCCCTCCACACCACATACTTTAATTCTGCCTCATGTTCCCTGTGAAATGACCTCCTACTTACTAGGTAGGCGCTTTAGACCACTCAGCTAACACAGCGTTGCAGCCAAAGCAACTACACGGACTGTCTTAAAGCACGTTTCCCTCCACACCACATACTTTAATTCTGCCTCATGCTCCCTGTGAAATGACCTCCTACTTACTAGGTAGGCGCTTTAGACCACTCAGCCAACACAGCGTTGCAGCCAAAGCGACTACACGGACTGTCTTAAAGCACGTTTCCCTCCACACCACATACTTTAATTCTGCCTCATGCTCCCTGTGAAATGACCTCCTACTTACTAGGTAGGCGCTTTAGACCACTCAGCCAACACAGCGTTGCAGCCAAAGCGACTACACGGACTGTCTTAAAGCACGTCTCCCTCCACACCACATACTTTAATTCTGCCTCATGTTCCCTGTGAAATGACCTCCTACTTACTAGGTAGGCGCTTTAGACCACTCAGCTAACACAGCGTTGCAGCCAAAGCGACTACACGGACTGTCTTAAAGCACGTCTCCCTCCACACCACATACTTTAATTCTGCCTCATGCTCCCTGTGAAATGACCTCCTACTTACTAGGTAGGCGCTTTAGACCACTCAGCTAACACAGCGTTGCAGCCAAAGCGACTACACGGACTGTCTTAAAGCACGTTTCCCTCCACACCACATACTTTAATTCTGCCTCATGCTCCCTGTGAAATGACCTCCTACTTACTAGGTAGGCGCTTTAGACCACTCAGCCAACACAGCGTTGCAGCCAAAGCGACTACACGGACTGTCTTAAAGCACGTCTCCCTCCACACCACATACTTTAATTCTGCCTCATGTTCCCTGTGAAATGACCTCCTACTTACTAGGTAGGCGCTTTAGACCACTCAGCTAACACAGCGTTGCAGCCAAAGCGACTACACGGACTGTCTTAAAGCACGTTTCCCTCCACACCACATACTTTAATTCTGCCTCATGCTCCCTGTGAAATGACCTCCTACTTACTAGGTAGGCGCTTTAGACCACTCAGCTAACACAGCGTTGCAGCCAAAGCGACTACACGGACTGTCTTAAAGCACGTCTCCCTCCACACCACATACTTTAATTCTGCCTCATGCTCCCTGTGAAATGACCTCCTACTTACTAGGTAGGCGCTTTAGACCACTCAGCTAACACAGCGTTGCAGCCAAAGCGACTACACGGACTGTCTTAAAGCACGTTTCCCTCCACACCACATACTTTAATTCTGCCTCATGCTCCCTGTGAAATGACCTCCTACTTACTAGGTAGGCGCTTTAGACCACTCAGCTAACACAGCGTTGCAGCCAAAGCGACTACACGGACTGTCTTAAAGCACGTCTCCCTCCACACCACATACTTTAATTCTGCCTCATGCTCCCTGTGAAATGACCTCCTACTTACTAGGTAGGCGCTTTAGACCACTCAGCTAACACAGCGTTGCAGCCAAAGCGACTACACGGACTGTCTTAAAGCACGTTTCCCTCCACACCACATACTTTAATTCTGCCTCATGCTCCCTGTGAAATGACCTCCTACTTACTAGGTAGGCGCTTTAGACCACTCAGCCAACACAGCGTTGCAGCCAAAGCGACTACACGGACTGTCTTAAAGCACGTCTCCCTCCACACCACATACTTTAATTCTGCCTCATGTTCCCTGTGAAATGACCTCCTACTTACTAGGTAGGCGCTTTAGACCACTCAGCTAACACAGCGTTGCAGCCAAAGCGACTACACGGACTGTCTTAAAGCACGTTTCCCTCCACACCACATACTTTAATTCTGCCTCATGCTCCCTGTGAAATGACCTCCTACTTACTAGGTAGGCGCTTTAGACCACTCAGCTAACACAGCGTTGCAGCCAAAGCGACTACACGGACTGTCTTAAAGCACGTCTCCCTCCACACCACATACTTTAATTCTGCCTCATGCTCCCTGTGAAATGACCTCCTACTTACTAGGTAGGCGCTTTAGACCACTCAGCTAACACAGCGTTGCAGCCAAAGCGACTACACGGACTGTCTTAAAGCACGTTTCCCTCCACACCACATACTTTAATTCTGCCTCATGCTCCCTGTGAAATGACCTCCTACTTACTAGGTAGGCGCTTTAGACCACTCAGCTAACACAGCGTTGCAGCCAAAGCGACTACACGGACTGTCTTAAAGCACGTCTCCCTCCACACCACATACTTTAATTCTGCCTCATGCTCCCTGTGAAATGACCTCCTACTTACTAGGTAGGCGCTTTAGACCACTCAGCTAACACAGCGTTGCAGCCAAAGCGACTACACGGACTGTCTTAAAGCACGTTTCCCTCCACACCACATACTTTAATTCTGCCTCATGCTCCCTGTGAAATGACCTCCTACTTACTAGGTAGGCGCTTTAGACCACTCAGCTAACACAGCGTTGCAGCCAAAGCGACTACACGGACTGTCTTAAAGCACGTTTCCCTCCACACCACATACTTTAATTCTGCCTCATGCTCCCTGTGAAATGACCTCCTACTTACTAGGTAGGCGCTTTAGACCACTCAGCTAACACAGCGTTGCAGCCAAAGCGACTACACGGACTGTCTTAAAGCACGTTTCCCTCCACACCACATACTTTAATTCTGCCTCATGCTCCCTGTGAAATGACCTCCTACTTACTAGGTAGGCGCTTTAGACCACTCAGCTAACACAGCGTTGCAGCCAAAGCGACTACACGGACTGTCTTAAAGCACGTTTCCCTCCACACCACATACTTTAATTCTGCCTCATGCTCCCTGTGAAATGACCTCCTACTTACTAGGTAGGCGCTTTAGACCACTCAGCTAACACAGCGTTGCAGCCAAAGCGACTACACGGACTGTCTTAAAGCACGTCTCCCTCCACACCACATACTTTAATTCTGCCTCATGCTCCCTGTGAAATGACCTCCTACTTACTAGGTAGGCGCTTTAGACCACTCAGCTAACACAGCGTTGCAGCCAAAGCGACTACACGGACTGTCTTAAAGCACGTTTCCCTCCACACCACATACTTTAATTCTGCCTCATGCTCCCTGTGAAATGACCTCCTACTTACTAGGTAGGCGCTTTAGACCACTCAGCTAACACAGCGTTGCAGCCAAAGCGACTACACGGACTGTCTTAAAGCACGTCTCCCTCCACACCACATACTTTAATTCTGCCTCATGTTCCCTGTGAAATGACCTCCTACTTACTAGGTAGGCGCTTTAGACCACTCAGCTAACACAGCGTTGCAGCCAAAGCGACTACACGGACTGTCTTAAAGCACGTTTCCCTCCACACCACATACTTTAATTCTGCCTCATGCTCCCTGTGAAATGACCTCCTACTTACTAGGTAGGCGCTTTAGACCACTCAGCCAACACAGCGTTGCAGCCAAAGCGACTACACGGACTGTCTTAAAGCACGTTTCCCTCCACACCACATACTTTAATTCTGCCTCATGCTCCCTGTGAAATGACCTCCTACTTACTAGGTAGGCGCTTTAGACCACTCAGCCAACACAGCGTTGCAGCCAAAGCGACTACACGGACTGTCTTAAAGCACGTCTCCCTCCACACCACATACTTTAATTCTGCCTCATGTTCCCTGTGAAATGACCTCCTACTTACTAGGTAGGCGCTTTAGACCACTCAGCCAACACAGCGTTGCAGCCAAAGCGACTACACGGACTGTCTTAAAGCACGTCTCCCTCCACACCACATACTTTAATTCTGCCTCATGTTCCCTGTGAAATGACCTCCTACTTACTAGGTAGGCGCTTTAGACCACTCAGCCAACACAGCGTTGCAGCCAAAGCGACTACACGGACTGTCTTAAAGCACGTCTCCCTCCACACCACATACTTTAATTCTGCCTCATGCTCCCTGTGAAATGACCTCCTACTTACTAGGTAGGCGCTTTAGACCACTCAGCTAACACAGCGTTGCAGCCAAAGCGACTACACGGACTGTCTTAAAGCACGTCTCCCTCCACACCACATACTTTAATTCTGCCTCATGCTCCCTGTGAAATGACCTCCTACTTACTAGGTAGGCGCTTTAGACAACTCAGCTAACACAGCGTTGCAGCCAAAGTGACTACACGGACTGTCTTAAAGCACGTCTCCCTCCACACCACATACTTTAATTCTGCCTCATGCTCCCTGTGAAATGACCTCCTACTTACTAGGTAGGCGCTTTAGACCACTCAGCTAACACAGCGTTGCAGCCAAAGCGACTACACGGACTGTCTTAAAGCACGTTTCCCTCCACACCACATACTTTAATTCTGCCTCATGCTCCCTGTGAAATGACCTCCTACTTACTAGGTAGGCGCTTTAGACCACTCAGCTAACACAGCGTTGCAGCCAAAGCGACTACACGGACTGTCTTAAAGCACGTCTCCCTCCACACCACATACTTTAATTCTGCATCATGCTCCCTGTGAAATGACCTCCTACTTACTAGGTAGGCGCTTTAGACCACTCAGCTAACACAGCGTTGCAGCCAAAGCGACTACACGGACTGTCTTAAAGCACGTCTCCCTCCACACCACATACTTTAATTCTGCCTCATGCTCCCTGTGAAATGACCTCCTACTTACTAGGTAGGCGCTTTAGACCACTCAGCTAACACAGCGTTGCAGCCAAAGCGACTACACGGACTGTCTTAAAGCACGTCTCCCTCCACACCACATACTTTAATTCTGCCTCATGCTCCCTGTGAAATGACCTCCTACTTACTAGGTAGGCGCTTTAGACCACTCAGCTAACACAGCGTTGCAGCCAAAGCGACTACACGGACTGTCTTAAAGCACGTCTCCCTCCACACCACATACTTTAATTCTGCCTCATGCTCCCTGTGAAATGACCTCCTACTTACTAGGTAGGCGCTTTAGACCACTCAGCTAACACAGCGTTGCAGCCAAAGCGACTACAAGGATTGTCTTAAAGCACACACATACTTTAATTCTGCCTCATGTTCCCTGTGAAATGACCTCCTACTTACTAGGTAGGCGCTTTAGACCACTCAGCTAACACAGCGTTGCAGCCAAAGCGACTACACGGACTGTCTTAAAGCACGTCTCCCTCCACACCACATACTTTAATTCTGCCTCATGCTCCCTGTGAAATGACCTCCTACTTACTAGGTAGGCGCTTTAGACCACTCAGCTAACACAGCGTTGCAGCCAAAGCGACTACACGGACTGTCTTAAAGCACGTCTCCCTCCACACCACATACTTTAATTCTGCCTCATGCTCCCTGTGAAATGACCTCCTACTTACTAGGTAGGCGCTTTAGACCACTCAGCCAACACAGCGTTGCAGCCAAAGCGACTACACGGACTGTCTTAAAGCACGTCTCCCTCCACACCACATACTTTAATTCTGCCTCATGCTCCCTGTGAAATGACCTCCTACTTACTAGGTAGGCGCTTTAGACCACTCAGCCAACACAGCGTTGCAGCCAAAGCGACTACACGGACTGTCTTAAAGCACGTCTCCCTCCACACCACATACTTTAATTCTGCCTCATGTTCCCTGTGAAATGACCTCCTACTTACTAGGTAGGCGCTTTAGACCACTCAGCTAACACAGCGTTGCAGCCAAAGCGACTACACGGACTGTCTTAAAGCACGTTTCCCTCCACACCACATACTTTAATTCTGCCTCATGCTCCCTGTGAAATGACCTCCTACTTACTAGGTAGGCGCTTTAGACCACTCAGCTAACACAGCGTTGCAGCCAAAGCGACTACACGGACTGTCTTAAAGCACGTCTCCCTCCACACCACATACTTTAATTCTGCCTCATGCTCCCTGTGAAATGACCTCCTACTTACTAGGTAGGCGCTTTAGACCACTCAGCTAACACAGCGTTGCAGCCAAAGCGACTACACGGACTGTCTTAAAGCACGTTTCCCTCCACACCACATACTTTAATTCTGCCTCATGCTCCCTGTGAAATGACCTCCTACTTACTAGGTAGGCGCTTTAGACCACTCAGCTAACACAGCGTTGCAGCCAAAGCGACTACACGGACTGTCTTAAAGCACGTCTCCCTCCACACCACATACTTTAATTCTGCCTCATGCTCCCTGTGAAATGACCTCCTACTTACTAGGTAGGCGCTTTAGACCACTCAGCTAACACAGCGTTGCAGCCAAAGCGACTACACGGACTGTCTTAAAGCACGTCTCCCTCCACACCACATACTTTAATTCTGCCTCATGCTCCCTGTGAAATGACCTCCTACTTACTAGGTAGGCGCTTTAGACCACTCAGCTAACACAGCGTTGCAGCCAAAGCGACTACACGGACTGTCTTAAAGCACGTCTCCCTCCACACCACATACTTTAATTCTGCCTCATGCTCCCTGTGAAATGACCTCCTACTTACTAGGTAGGCGCTTTAGACCACTCAGCCAACACAGCGTTGCAGCCAAAGCGACTACACGGACTGTCTTAAAGCACGTCTCCCTCCACACCACATACTTTAATTCTGCCTCATGCTCCCTGTGAAATGACCTCCTACTTACTAGGTAGGCGCTTTAGACCACTCAGCTAACACAGCGTTGCAGCCAAAGCGACTACACGGACTGTCTTAAAGCACGTCTCCCTCCACACCACATACTTTAATTCTGCCTCATGCTCCCTGTGAAATGACCTCCTACTTACTAGGTAGGCGCTTTAGACCACTCAGCTAACACAGCGTTGCAGCCAAAGCGACTACAAGGATTGTCTTAAAGCACACACATACTTTAATTCTGCCTATTGTTCCCTGTGAAATGACCTCCTACTTACTAGGTAGGCGCTTTAGACCACTCAGCTAACACAGCGTTGCAGCCAAAGCGACTACACGGACTGTCTTAAAGCACGTCTCCCTCCACACCACATACTTTAATTCTGCCTCATGCTCCCTGTGAAATGACCTCCTACTTACTAGGTAGGCGCTTTAGACCACTCAGCTAACACAGCGTTGCAGCCAAAGCGACTACAAGGATTGTCTTAAAGCACACACATACTTTAATTCTGCCTATTGTTCCCTGTGAAATGACCTCCTACTTACTAGGTAGGCGCTTTAGACCACTCAGCCAACACAGCGTTGCAGCCAAAGCGACTACACGGACTGTCTTAAAGCACGTCTCCCTCCACACCACATACTTTAATTCTGCCTCATGTTCCCTGTGAAATGACCTCCTACTTACTAGGTAGGCGCTTTAGACCACTCAGCTAACACAGCGTTGCAGCCAAAGCGACTACACGGACTGTCTTAAAGCACGTCTCCCTCCACACCACATACTTTAATTCTGCCTCATGCTCCCTGTGAAATGACCTCCTACTTACTAGGTAGGCGCTTTAGACCACTCAGCTAACACAGCGTTGCAGCCAAAGCGACTACACGGACTGTCTTAAAGCACGTCTCCCTCCACACCACATACTTTAATTCTGCCTCATGTTCCCTGTGAAATGACCTCCTACTTACTAGGTAGGCGCTTTAGACCACTCAGCTAACACAGCGTTGCAGCCAAAGCGACTACACGGACTGTCTTAAAGCACGTCTCCCTCCACACCACATACTTTAATTCTGCCTCATGTTCCCTGTGAAATGACCTCCTACTTACTAGGTAGGCGCTTTAGACCACTCAGCTAACACAGCGTTGCAGCCAAAGCGACTACACGGACTGTCTTAAAGCACGTCTCCCTCCACACCACATACTTTAATTCTGCCTCATGTTCCCTGTGAAATGACCTCCTACTTACTAGGTAGGCGCTTTAGACCACTCAGCTAACACAGCGTTGCAGCCAAAGCGACTACACGGACTGTCTTAAAGCACGTCTCCCTCCACACCACATACTTTAATTCTGCCTCATGCTCCCTGTGAAATGACCTCCTACTTACTAGGTAGGCGCTTTAGACCACTCAGCTAACACAGCGTTGCAGCCAAAGCGACTACACGGACTGTCTTAAAGCACGTCTCCCTCCACACCACATACTTTAATTCTGCCTCATGTTCCCTGTGAAATGACCTCCTACTTACTAGGTAGGCGCTTTAGACCACTCAGCTAACACAGCGTTGCAGCCAAAGCGACTACACGGACTGTCTTAAAGCACGTCTCCCTCCACACCACATACTTTAATTCTGCCTCATGCTCCCTGTGAAATGACCTCCTACTTACTAGGTAGGCGCTTTAGACCACTCAGCCAACACAGCGTTGCAGCCAAAGCGACTACACGGACTGTCTTAAAGCACGTCTCCCTCCACACCACATACTTTAATTCTGCCTCATGTTCCCTGTGAAATGACCTCCTACTTACTAGGTAGGCGCTTTAGACCACTCAGCTAACACAGCGTTGCAGCCAAAGCGACTACACGGACTGTCTTAAAGCACGTCTCCCTCCACACCACATACTTTAATTCTGCCTCATGCTCCCTGTGAAATGACCTCCTACTTACTAGGTAGGCGCTTTAGACCACTCAGCTAACACAGCGTTGCAGCCAAAGCGACTACACGGACTGTCTTAAAGCACGTCTCCCTCCACACCACATACTTTAATTCTGCCTCATGCTCCCTGTGAAATGACCTCCTACTTACTAGGTAGGCGCTTTAGACCACTCAGCTAACACAGCGTTGCAGCCAAAGCGACTACAAGGATTGTCTTAAAGCACACACATACTTTAATTCTGCCTATTGTTCCCTGTGAAATGACCTCCTACTTACTAGGTAGGCGCTTTAGACCACTCAGCCAACACAGCGTTGCAGCCAAAGCGACTACACGGACTGTCTTAAAGCACGTCTCCCTCCACACCACATACTTTAATTCTGCCTCATGTTCCCTGTGAAATGACCTCCTACTTACTAGGTAGGCGCTTTAGACCACTCAGCTAACACAGCGTTGCAGCCAAAGCGACTACACGGACTGTCTTAAAGCACGTCTCCCTCCACACCACATACTTTAATTCTGCCTCATGCTCCCTGTGAAATGACCTCCTACTTACTAGGTAGGCGCTTTAGACCACTCAGCTAACACAGCGTTGCAGCCAAAGCGACTACACGGACTGTCTTAAAGCACGTCTCCCTCCACACCACATACTTTAATTCTGCCTCATGCTCCCTGTGAAATGACCTCCTACTTACTAGGTAGGCGCTTTAGACCACTCAGCTAACACAGCGTTGCAGCCAAAGCGACTACACGGACTGTCTTAAAGCACGTCTCCCTCCACACCACATACTTTAATTCTGCCTCATGCTCCCTGTGAAATGACCTCCTACTTACTAGGTAGGCGCTTTAGACCACTCAGCTAACACAGCGTTGCAGCCAAAGCGACTACACGGACTGTCTTAAAGCACGTCTCCCTCCACACCACATACTTTAATTCTGCCTCATGCTCCCTGTGAAATGACCTCCTACTTACTAGGTAGGCGCTTTAGACCACTCAGCTAACACAGCGTTGCAGCCAAAGCGACTACACGGACTGTCTTAAAGCACGTCTCCCTCCACACCACATACTTTAATTCTGCCTCATGCTCCCTGTGAAATGACCTCCTACTTACTAGGTAGGCGCTTTAGACCACTCAGCCAACACAGCGTTGCAGCCAAAGCGACTACACGGACTGTCTTAAAGCACGTCTCCCTCCACACCACATACTTTAATTCTGCCTCATGTTCCCTGTGAAATGACCTCCTACTTACTAGGTAGGCGCTTTAGACCACTCAGCTAACACAGCGTTGCAGCCAAAGCGACTACACGGACTGTCTTAAAGCACGTCTCCCTCCACACCACATACTTTAATTCTGCCTCATGCTCCCTGTGAAATGACCTCCTACTTACTAGGTAGGCGCTTTAGACCACTCAGCCAACACAGCGTTGCAGCCAAAGCGACTACACGGACTGTCTTAAAGCACGTCTCCCTCCACACCACATACTTTAATTCTGCCTCATGCTCCCTGTGAAATGACCTCCTACTTACTAGGTAGGCGCTTTAGACCACTCAGCTAACACAGCGTTGCAGCCAAAGCGACTACACGGACTGTCTTAAAGCACGTCTCCCTCCACACCACATACTTTAATTCTGCCTCATGCTCCCTGTGAAATGACCTCCTACTTACTAGGTAGGCGCTTTAGACCACTCAGCTAACACAGCGTTGCAGCCAAAGCGACTACACGGACTGTCTTAAAGCACGTCTCCCTCCACACCACATACTTTAATTCTGCCTCATGCTCCCTGTGAAATGACCTCCTACTTACTAGGTAGGCGCTTTAGACCACTCAGCTAACACAGCGTTGCAGCCAAAGCGACTACACGGACTGTCTTAAAGCACGTCTCCCTCCACACCACATACTTTAATTCTGCCTCATGCTCCCTGTGAAATGACCTCCTACTTACTAGGTAGGCGCTTTAGACCACTCAGCTAACACAGCGTTGCAGCCAAAGCGACTACACGGACTGTCTTAAAGCACGTCTCCCTCCACACCACATACTTTAATTCTGCCTCATGCTCCCTGTGAAATGACCTCCTACTTACTAGGTAGGCGCTTTAGACCACTCAGCTAACACAGCGTTGCAGCCAAAGCGACTACAAGGATTGTCTTAAAGCACACACATACTTTAATTCTGCCTATTGTTCCCTGTGAAATGACCTCCTACTTACTAGGTAGGCGCTTTAGACCACTCAGCTAACACAGCGTTGCAGCCAAAGCGACTACACGGACTGTCTTAAAGCACGTCTCCCTCCACACCACATACTTTAATTCTGCCTCATGCTCCCTGTGAAATGACCTCCTACTTACTAGGTAGGCGCTTTAGACCACTCAGCTAACACAGCGTTGCAGCCAAAGCGACTACAAGGATTGTCTTAAAGCACACACATACTTTAATTCTGCCTATTGTTCCCTGTGAAATGACCTCCTACTTACTAGGTAGGCGCTTTAGACCACTCAGCCAACACAGCGTTGCAGCCAAAGCGACTACACGGACTGTCTTAAAGCACGTCTCCCTCCACACCACATACTTTAATTCTGCCTCATGTTCCCTGTGAAATGACCTCCTACTTACTAGGTAGGCGCTTTAGTCCACTCAGCTAACACAGCGTTGCAGCCAAAGCGACTACACGGACTGTCTTAAAGCACGTCTCCCTCCACACCACATACTTTAATTCTGCCTCATGCTCCCTGTGAAATGACCTCCTACTTACTAGGTAGGCGCTTTAGACCACTCAGCTAACACAGCGTTGCAGCCAAAGCGACTACACGGACTGTCTTAAAGCACGTCTCCCTCCACACCACATACTTTAATTCTGCCTCATGTTCCCTGTGAAATGACCTCCTACTTACTAGGTAGGCGCTTTAGACCACTCAGCTAACACAGCGTTGCAGCCAAAGCGACTACACGGACTGTCTTAAAGCACGTCTCCCTCCACACCACATACTTTAATTCTGCCTCATGTTCCCTGTGAAATGACCTCCTACTTACTAGGTAGGCGCTTTAGACCACTCAGCTAACACAGCGTTGCAGCCAAAGCGACTACACGGACTGTCTTAAAGCACGTCTCCCTCCACACCACATACTTTAATTCTGCCTCATGTTCCCTGTGAAATGACCTCCTACTTACTAGGTAGGCGCTTTAGACCACTCAGCTAACACAGCGTTGCAGCCAAAGCGACTACACGGACTGTCTTAAAGCACGTCTCCCTCCACACCACATACTTTAATTCTGCCTCATGCTCCCTGTGAAATGACCTCCTACTTACTAGGTAGGCGCTTTAGACCACTCAGCCAACACAGCGTTGCAGCCAAAGCGACTACACGGACTGTCTTAAAGCACGTCTCCCTCCACACCACATACTTTAATTCTGCCTCATGTTCCCTGTGAAATGACCTCCTACTTACTAGGTAGGCGCTTTAGACCACTCAGCTAACACAGCGTTGCAGCCAAAGCGACTACACGGACTGTCTTAAAGCACGTCTCCCTCCACACCACATACTTTAATTCTGCCTCATGCTCCCTGTGAAATGACCTCCTACTTACTAGGTAGGCGCTTTAGACCACTCAGCTAACACAGCGTTGCAGCCAAAGCGACTACACGGACTGTCTTAAAGCACGTCTCCCTCCACACCACATACTTTAATTCTGCCTCATGCTCCCTGTGAAATGACCTCCTACTTACTAGGTAGGCGCTTTAGACCACTCAGCTAACACAGCGTTGCAGCCAAAGCGACTACACGGACTGTCTTAAAGCACGTCTCCCTCCACACCACATACTTTAATTCTGCCTCATGTTCCCTGTGAAATGACCTCCTACTTACTAGGTAGGCGCTTTAGACCACTCAGCTAACACAGCGTTGCAGCCAAAGCGACTACACGGACTGTCTTAAAGCACGTCTCCCTCCACACCACATACTTTAATTCTGCCTCATGCTCCCTGTGAAATGACCTCCTACTTACTAGGTAGGCGCTTTAGACCACTCAGCTAACACAGCGTTGCAGCCAAAGCGACTACACGGACTGTCTTAAAGCACGTCTCCCTCCACACCACATACTTTAATTCTGCCTCATGCTCCCTGTGAAATGACCTCCTACTTACTAGGTAGGCGCTTTAGACCACTCAGCTAACACAGCGTTGCAGCCAAAGCGACTACACGGACTGTCTTAAAGCACGTCTCCCTCCACACCACATACTTTAATTCTGCCTCATGCTCCCTGTGAAATGACCTCCTACTTACTAGGTAGGCGCTTTAGACCACTCAGCTAACACAGCGTTGCAGCCAAAGCGACTACACGGACTGTCTTAAAGCACGTCTCCCTCCACACCACATACTTTAATTCTGCCTCATGCTCCCTGTGAATTGACCTCCTACTTACTAGGTAGGCGCTTTAGACCACTCAGCTAACACAGCGTTGCAGCCAAAGCGACTACACGGACTGTCTTAAAGCACGTCTCCCTCCACACCACATACTTTAATTCTGCCTCATGCTCCCTGTGAAATGACCTCCTACTTACTAGGTAGGCGCTTTAGACCACTCAGCTAACACAGCGTTGCAGCCAAAGCGACTACAAGGATTGTCTTAAAGCACACACATACTTTAATTCTGCCTATTGTTCCCTGTGAAATGACCTCCTACTTACTAGGTAGGCGCTTTAGACCACTCAGCTAACACAGCGTTGCAGCCAAAGCGACTACACGGACTGTCTTAAAGCACGTCTCCCTCCACACCACATACTTTAATTCTGCCTCATGCTCCCTGTGAAATGACCTCCTACTTACTAGGTAGGCGCTTTAGACCACTCAGCTAACACAGCGTTGCAGCCAAAGCGACTACAAGGATTGTCTTAAAGCACACACATACTTTAATTCTGCCTATTGTTCCCTGTGAAATGACCTCCTACTTACTAGGTAGGCGCTTTAGACCACTCAGCCAACACAGCGTTGCAGCCAAAGCGACTACACGGACTGTCTTAAAGCACGTCTCCCTCCACACCACATACTTTAATTCTGCCTCATGTTCCCTGTGAAATGACCTCCTACTTACTAGGTAGGCGCTTTAGACCACTCAGCTAACACAGCGTTGCAGCCAAAGCGACTACACGGACTGTCTTAAAGCACGTCTCCCTCCACACCACATACTTTAATTCTGCCTCATGCTCCCTGTGAAATGACCTCCTACTTACTAGGTAGGCGCTTTAGACCACTCAGCTAACACAGCGTTGCAGCCAAAGCGACTACACGGACTGTCTTAAAGCACGTCTCCCTCCACACCACATACTTTAATTCTGCCTCATGTTCCCTGTGAAATGACCTCCTACTTACTAGGTAGGCGCTTTAGACCACTCAGCTAACACAGCGTTGCAGCCAAAGCGACTACACGGACTGTCTTAAAGCACGTCTCCCTCCACACCACATACTTTAATTCTGCCTCATGTTCCCTGTGAAATGACCTCCTACTTACTAGGTAGGCGCTTTAGACCACTCAGCTAACACAGCGTTGCAGCCAAAGCGACTACACGGACTGTCTTAAAGCACGTCTCCCTCCACACCACATACTTTAATTCTGCCTCATGCTCCCTGTGAAATGACCTCCTACTTACTAGGTAGGCGCTTTAGACCACTCAGCTAACACAGCGTTGCAGCCAAAGCGACTACACGGACTGTCTTAAAGCACGTCTCCCTCCACACCACATACTTTAATTCTGCCTCATGTTCCCTGTGAAATGACCTCCTACTTACTAGGTAGGCGCTTTAGACCACTCAGCTAACACAGCGTTGCAGCCAAAGCGACTACACGGACTGTCTTAAAGCACGTCTCCCTCCACACCACATACTTTAATTCTGCCTCATGTTCCCTGTGAAATGACCTCCTACTTACTAGGTAGGCGCTTTAGACCACTCAGCTAACACAGCGTTGCAGCCAAAGCGACTACACGGACTGTCTTAAAGCACGTCTCCCTCCACACCACATACTTTAATTCTGCCTCATGCTCCCTGTGAAATGACCTCCTACTTACTAGGTAGGCGCTTTAGACCACTCAGCTAACACAGCGTTGCAGCCAAAGCGACTACACGGACTGTCTTAAAGCACGTCTCCCTCCACACCACATACTTTAATTCTGCCTCATGTTCCCTGTGAAATGACCTCCTACTTACTAGGTAGGCGCTTTAGACCACTCAGCTAACACAGCGTTGCAGCCAAAGCGACTACACGGACTGTCTTAAAGCACGTTTCCCTCCACACCACATACTTTAATTCTGCCTCATGCTCCCTGTGAAATGACCTCCTACTTACTAGGTAGGCGCTTTAGACCACTCAGCTAACACAGCGTTGCAGCCAAAGCGACTACACGGACTGTCTTAAAGCACGTCTCCCTCCACACCACATACTTTAATTCTGCCTCATGCTCCCTGTGAAATGACCTCCTACTTACTAGGTAGGCGCTTTAGACCACTCAGCTAACACAGCGTTGCAGCCAAAGCGACTACAAGGATTGTCTTAAAGCACACACATACTTTAATTCTGCCTATTGTTCCCTGTGAAATGACCTCCTACTTACTAGGTAGGCGCTTTAGACCACTCAGCTAACACAGCGTTGCAGCCAAAGCGACTACACGGACTGTCTTAAAGCACGTCTCCCTCCACACCACATACTTTAATTCTGCCTCATGCTCCCTGTGAAATGACCTCCTACTTACTAGGTAGGCGCTTTAGACCACTCAGCTAACACAGCGTTGCAGCCAAAGCGACTACAAGGATTGTCTTAAAGCACACACATACTTTAATTCTGCCTATTGTTCCCTGTGAAATGACCTCCTACTTACTAGGTAGGCGCTTTAGACCACTCAGCTAACACAGCGTTGCAGCCAAAGCGACTACACGGACTGTCTTAAAGCACGTCTCCCTCCACACCACATACTTTAATTCTGCCTCATGCTCCCTGTGAAATGACCTCCTACTTACTAGGTAGGCGCTTTAGACCACTCAGCTAACACAGCGTTGCAGCCAAAGCGACTACAAGGATTGTCTTAAAGCACACACATACTTTAATTCTGCCTATTGTTCCCTGTGAAATGACCTCCTACTTACTAGGTAGGCGCTTTAGACCACTCAGCTAACACAGCGTTGCAGCCAAAGCGACTACACGGACTGTCTTAAAGCACGTCTCCCTCCACACCACATACTTTAATTCTGCCTCATGCTCCCTGTGAAATGACCTCCTACTTACTAGGTAGGCGCTTTAGACCACTCAGCTAACACAGCGTTGCAGCCAAAGCGACTACAAGGATTGTCTTAAAGCACACACATACTTTAATTCTGCCTATTGTTCCCTGTGAAATGACCTCCTACTTACTAGGTAGGCGCTTTAGACCACTCAGCCAACACAGCGTTGCAGCCAAAGCGACTACACGGACTGTCTTAAAGCACGTCTCCCTCCACACCACATACTTTAATTCTGCCTCATGTTCCCTGTGAAATGACCTCCTACTTACTAGGTAGGCGCTTTAGACCACTCAGCTAACACAGCGTTGCAGCCAAAGCGACTACACGGACTGTCTTAAAGCACGTCTCCCTCCACACCACATACTTTAATTCTGCCTCATGCTCCCTGTGAAATGACCTCCTACTTACTAGGTAGGCGCTTTAGACCACTCAGCTAACACAGCGTTGCAGCCAAAGCGACTACAAGGATTGTCTTAAAGCACACACATACTTTAATTCTGCCTATTGTTCCCTGTGAAATGACCTCCTACTTACTAGGTAGGCGCTTTAGACCACTCAGCTAACACAGCGTTGCAGCCAAAGCGACTACACGGACTGTCTTAAAGCACGTCTCCCTCCACACCACATACTTTAATTCTGCCTCATGCTCCCTGTGAAATGACCTCCTACTTACTAGGTAGGCGCTTTAGACCACTCAGCTAACACAGCGTTGCAGCCAAAGCGACTACAAGGATTGTCTTAAAGCACACACATACTTTAATTCTGCCTATTGTTCCCTGTGAAATGACCTCCTACTTACTAGGTAGGCGCTTTAGACCACTCAGCTAACACAGCGTTGCAGCCAAAGCGACTACACGGACTGTCTTAAAGCACGTCTCCCTCCACACCACATACTTTAATTCTGCCTCATGCTCCCTGTGAAATGACCTCCTACTTACTAGGTAGGCGCTTTAGACCACTCAGCTAACACAGCGTTGCAGCCAAAGCGACTACAAGGATTGTCTTAAAGCACACACATACTTTAATTCTGCCTATTGTTCCCTGTGAAATGACCTCCTACTTACTAGGTAGGCGCTTTAGACCACTCAGCCAACACAGCGTTGCAGCCAAAGCGACTACACGGACTGTCTTAAAGCACGTCTCCCTCCACACCACATACTTTAATTCTGCCTCATGTTCCCTGTGAAATGACCTCCTACTTACTAGGTAGGCGCTTTAGACCACTCAGCTAACACAGCGTTGCAGCCAAAGCGACTACACGGACTGTCTTAAAGCACGTCTCCCTCCACACCACATACTTTAATTCTGCCTCATGCTCCCTGTGAAATGACCTCCTACTTACTAGGTAGGCGCTTTAGACCACTCAGCTAACACA
This sequence comes from Locusta migratoria, assembly GCA_026315105.1. NCBI lineage: Eukaryota > Metazoa > Arthropoda > Insecta > Orthoptera > Acrididae > Locusta > Locusta migratoria. The sequence continues at coordinate 14,735,412 of CM048754.1, forward strand.
GCGTTGCAGCCAAAGCGACTACAAGGATTGTCTTAAAGCACACACATACTTTAATTCTGCCTATTGTTCCCTGTGAAATGACCTCCTACTTACTAGGTAGGCGCTTTAGACCACTCAGCTAACACAGCGTTGCAGCCAAAGCGACTACACGGACTGTCTTAAAGCACGTCTCCCTCCACACCACATACTTTAATTCTGCCTCATGCTCCCTGTGAAATGACCTCCTACTTACTAGGTAGGCGCTTTAGACCACTCAGCTAACAGAGCGTTGCAGCCAAAGCGACTACAAGGATTGTCTTAAAGCACACACATACTTTAATTCTGCCTATTGTTCCCTGTGAAATGACCTCCTACTTACTAGGTAGGCGCTTTAGACCACTCAGCCAACACAGCGTTGCAGCCAAAGCGACTACACGGACTGTCTTAAAGCACGTCTCCCTCCACACCACATACTTTAATTCTGCCTCATGTTCCCTGTGAAATGACCTCCTACTTACTAGGTAGGCGCTTTAGACCACTCAGCTAACACAGCGTTGCAGCCAAAGTGACTACACGGACTGTCTTAAAGCACGTCTCCCTCCACACCACATACTTTAATTCTGCCTCATGCTCCCTGTGAAATGACCTCCTACTTACTAGGTAGGCGCTTTAGACCACTCAGCTAACACAGCGTTGCAGCCAAAGCGACTACACGGACTGTCTTAAAGCACGTCTCCCTCCACACCACATACTTTAATTCTGCCTCATGCTCCCTGTGAAATGACCTCCTACTTACTAGGTAGGCGCTTTAGACCACTCAGCTAACACAGCGTTGCAGCCAAAGCGACTACACGGACTGTCTTAAAGCACGTTTCCCTCCACACCACATACTTTAATTCTGCCTCATGCTCCCTGTGAAATGACCTCCTACTTACTAGGTAGGCGCTTTAGACCACTCAGATAACACAGCGTTGCAGCCAAAGCGACTACACGGACTGTCTTAAAGCACGTCTCCCTCCACACCACATACTTTAATTCTGCCTCATGCTCCCTGTGAAATGACCTCCTACTTACTAGGTAGGCGCTTTAGACCACTCAGCTAACACAGCGTTGCAGCCAAAGCGACTACACGGACTGTCTTAAAGCACGTCTCCCTCCACACCACATACTTTAATTCTGCCTCATGCTCCCTGTGAAATGACCTCCTACTTACTAGGTAGGCGCTTTAGACCACTCAGCTAACACAGCGTTGCAGCCAAAGCGACTACAAGGATTGTCTTAAAGCACACACATACTTTAATTCTGCCTATTGTTCCCTGTGAAATGACCTCCTACTTACTAGGTAGGCGCTTTAGACCACTCAGCTAACACAGCGTTGCAGCCAAAGCGACTACAAGGATTGTCTTAAAGCACACACATACTTTAATTCTGCCTATTGTTCCCTGTGAAATGACCTCCTACTTACTAGGTAGGCGCTTTAGACCACTCAGCTAACACAGCGTTGCAGCCAAAGCGACTACAAGGATTGTCTTAAAGCACACACATACTTTAATTCTGCCTATTGTTCCCTGTGAAATGACCTCCTACTTACTAGGTAGGCGCTTTAGACCACTCAGCTAACACAGCGTTGCAGCCAAAGCGACTACACGGACTGTCTTAAAGCACGTCTCCCTCCACACCACATACTTTAATTCTGCCTCATGCTCCCTGTGAAATGACCTCCTACTTACTAGGTAGGCGCTTTAGACCACTCAGCTAACACAGCGTTGCAGCCAAAGCGACTACAAGGATTGTCTTAAAGCACACACATACTTTAATTCTGCCTATTGTTCCCTGTGAAATGACCTCCTACTTACTAGGTAGGCGCTTTAGACCACTCAGCTAACACAGCGTTGCAGCCAAAGCGACTACACGGACTGTCTTAAAGCACGTCTCCCTCCACACCACATACTTTAATTCTGCCTCATGTTCCCTGTGAAATGACCTCCTACTTACTAGGTAGGCGCTTTAGACCACTCAGCTAACACAGCGTTGCAGCCAAAGCGACTACACGGACTGTCTTAAAGCACGTCTCCCTCCACACCACATACTTTAATTCTGCCTCATGCTCCCTGTGAAATGACCTCCTACTTACTAGGTAGGCGCTTTAGACCACTCAGCTAACACAGCGTTGCAGCCAAAGCGACTACAAGGATTGTCTTAAAGCACACACATACTTTAATTCTGCCTATTGTTCCCTGTGAAATGACCTCCTACTTACTAGGTAGGCGCTTTAGACCACTCAGCTAACACAGCGTTGCAGCCAAAGCGACTACAAGGATTGTCTTAAAGCACACACATACTTTAATTCTGCCTATTGTTCCCTGTGAAATGACCTCCTACTTACTAGGTAGGCGCTTTAGACCACTCAGCTAACACAGCGTTGCAGCCAAAGCGACTACAAGGATTGTCTTAAAGCACACACATACTTTAATTCTGCCTATTGTTCCCTGTGAAATGACCTCCTACTTACTAGGTAGGCGCTTTAGACCACTCAGCTAACACAGCGTTGCAGCCAAAGCGACTACAAGGATTGTCTTAAAGCACACACATACTTTAATTCTGCCTATTGTTCCCTGTGAAATGACCTCCTACTTACTAGGTAGGCGCTTTAGACCACTCAGCTAACACAGCGTTGCAGCCAAAGCGACTACACGGACTGTCTTAAAGCACGTCTCCCTCCACACCACATACTTTAATTCTGCCTCATGCTCCCTGTGAAATGACCTCCTACTTACTAGGTAGGCGCTTTAGACCACTCAGCTAACACAGCGTTGCAGCCAAAGCGACTACAAGGATTGTCTTAAAGCACACACATACTTTAATTCTGCCTATTGTTCCCTGTGAAATGACCTCCTACTTACTAGGTAGGCGCTTTAGACCACTCAGCTAACACAGCGTTGCAGCCAAAGCGACTACACGGACTGTCTTAAAGCACGTCTCCCTCCACACCACATACTTTAATTCTGCCTCATGTTCCCTGTGAAATGACCTCCTACTTACTAGGTAGGCGCTTTAGACCACTCAGCTAACACAGCGTTGCAGCCAAAGCGACTACACGGACTGTCTTAAAGCACGTCTCCCTCCACACCACATACTTTAATTCTGCCTCATGCTCCCTGTGAAATGACCTCCTACTTACTAGGTAGGCGCTTTAGACCACTCAGCTAACACAGCGTTGCAGCCAAAGCGACTACACGGACTGTCTTAAAGCACGTCTCCCTCCACACCACATACTTTAATTCTGCCTCATGCTCCCTGTGAAATGACCTCCTACTTACTAGGTAGGCGCTTTAGACCACTCAGCTAACACAGCGTTGCAGCCAAAGCGACTACACGGACTGTCTTAAAGCACGTCTCCCTCCACACCACATACTTTAATTCTGCCTCATGCTCCCTGTGAAATGACCTCCTACTTACTAGGTAGGCGCTTTAGACCACTCAGCTAACACAGCGTTGCAGCCAAAGCGACTACAAGGATTGTCTTAAAGCACACACATACTTTAATTCTGCCTATTGTTCCCTGTGAAATGACCTCCTACTTACTAGGTAGGCGCTTTAGACCACTCAGCCAACACAGCGTTGCAGCCAAAGCGACTACACGGACTGTCTTAAAGCACGTCTCCCTCCACACCACATACTTTGATTCTGCCTCATGTTCCCTGTGAAATGCGTATGAAATTGCCAGGGCTCTCCTACATTGGAATATTTTTTTTTATTTTTTTTATTTTTTTTATTTTTTTTTTTACTTAAGGGACTTAATTACGGGGTAAAAATACAAACTACTTATGAACTACCTACAACTAAGGACGGCACAAATATCCATGCCCGAGGGGGGATTCGAACCCCCGACCGTAGTGGCCGTGCAGACCGTGACTGAGGCGCCTCAGTCCCCTCGGCCACCGCGGCCGGCACATTGGAATAATGAGACAATATTGTCTCAAGGAATTGTATTATTTGTTAATATTTCTATCACCTCGGCCTGAGGAATAAGGCGGGATAGTTCCTATTCGTGTCCTTTGCTGGGGTGCTGTTCCAATGTAGTAGAGCCCTGGCAATTTGATACGCATTTCACTGGGAACATGAGGCAGAATTAAAGTATGTGGTGTGGAGGGAGACGTGCTTTAAGACAGTCCGAGTAGTCGCTTTGGCTACATCGCGATGTTAGCTGTGCCGGCCGTGGTGGCCGAGGGGACTGAGGCGCGTCCGTCATAGTCTGCGCGGCCACTACGGTCGGGGGTTCGAATCCCCCCTCGGGCATGGATATTTGTAGCCGGGCGCCGTGGCTCAGCGCGCCCGGTCAGAGAGCTGAACGTCCTCTGTAGCAAAAAAGCTGATCCAAAAAAAAAAAAAAAAAAAAAAAAAAAGGAAAACGAACAAACATGATCAGCGTCCGCAACGCACAGAGGTACCCATAAAGCAAAAAAGGAAAAAGTTGTCTAAAGCGCCTACCTAGTAAGTAGGAGGTCACGGGTTTGTATAGCTGCCAGGTGCCCTCCCTTAAACGCTTGAGAGAGGTGCCATTCGTGGTCCTAAGTGCGATAGTGGCTGGCAGTTTATTCACTGTATTTGGAACCAGGGCCTCTTTCGCTTCACGCCACTGCAGCCACACTGTTAAGTGCGGCGCTACCCAGCCCGTTGCTGTGTCTGCGCCGTGTTTGGCGACCCCCGCTGTGCGTCGTCCCAGACCCCGCCTGACCCTCCCCCAGCCCTGGCGTGCAGCCCAGACCCCTCGGTGCATTCCACTCGGTGCCAGCATTGTGCCACAAATGTGAGCCGCCACCGTGCCGGGCCGTTTCTCCCTCTACCTGTCTGTCTCCGTCTCTCCCCAACACGCTGTGCTCTCCCAGCAGAAAAATGGACTACGTGTGCTACTTGAGAAGCAAGACATGTAAGCACGATTGTCATACACGTATTTAAACAACGGCAAACCTACATTTTTAGATTTTGTGGATTTGGAGAAAGCTTTTGACAATGTTGACTGGAATACACTCTTTGAAATTCTGAAAGCCGGCCGCGGTGGCCGAGGGGACTGAGCCGCTCCAGTCACGGTGTGCACGGCCACTACGGTCGGGGGTTCGAATCCCCCCTCGGGCATGGATATTTGTGCCGTCCTTAGTGTTAGCTAGTTCGTAAATAGTTTGCAAGTTTAGGGACTGATGACCCAGCTGTTAATTCCCATAAGCTCTGCAAACATTCGAATTTGAAATTCTGAAGTCATCAGGGGTAAAATACAGGGAAAGGAGAGTTATCTATAACTTGTACAAAAGCCAGACCGCAGTTATTAGACTCGAAGGACATGAAAGGGAAGCATCAGTTGGGAAGGGAGTAAGACAGGGTATAGCCTTTCTCCAATGTTGTTCAGTTTGTACAATGAACAAGCTATAACGGAAAGCAAGGAGAAATTTGGTGAAGGAATTAAGTTCAGCGGGAAGAATTAAAAACACTGCATTTTGCCGATGACATAGTAATTTTGTCAGATACAGCAAAGGACCTGGAAGAGCAATTGAACGGAATGGACAGTGTGCTAGGAGGGGAATATAAGATGAACATCAACAAGAGAAAAACTAGGGTAGTGGGGTGCAGTCTAAGAAAATCGGATAATAATTGACTTACCCTCGTACGTAAACCTAGGTAAACTAACCTAGGGCAAGGAAGTCCTTTATGAAGGTATTTGTATGGAGTGTTGCCTTGTATGGGAGTGAGACATGGACAATGGACTATGTCGGCTGGAATACACTCTTCCAAATTCTGAACGTAACAGGGGCAAAATATAGGGACAACACACACACACACACACACCCATGCCCCAGGAAGGACTCGAACCTCCACGGCGAGCAACCGCGCGCTCCGCAGCGAGACGCTTTAGACCGCTCGGCTACTCCACCGCAGCCCTATCGATCTAAGATAAGGATTTCATATTACACATACAGGGGAAGCTGATAGAGCTGCTTGTTTCCATGTGAAAGATGGGTTTTGCCCGGCTGTCGGGTTCCCCAGCCGGCCGGCTACCACTTCAGACCTAGTGAATGGGATACAGCAGGTAGTCAGGGTTTCCCTAATGTGCTCGGAAACCGGAGGCGATTTTCTTAAATGGGCGAGGACGGTTAACCCAGATTCCAACTGAAGTACAATATAATCACACACACTATTCTAAAAATCCATATAACGTCAGGAAATGATCATACGGCAAATATAATTACATGAATGTTAGCCCCCACCGTGCCCAGCTATTCCTCACTCTTAGTTTCTCCATCACTGGATTCTTGCTGTTGCTGTTGCAACATATACTACTGTTTGTAAACAGTACAATGTAAGCGATCAACGACGCGTCCAAACAGCTCTGGAGCCCACACCAGCGTTCCTGGTTCAAATTTCGCTCGCTAGAGGCCGCCCCTCAACTATCGGCTTGGACGCCTCGTTTATTGCAAACATTTTACATTTCACATCCTAAGAATTTTTCTACCTTGTTTAAACAATATATCTAACTTTAGTATAAAATAAATTGTATACAATTGGCCTTAAGCTAAATTATTATACCTCCTGTATCAAAATTTAAATTGACGACACGCCCACTTTTCACATAGCCTCATTGGCCGCTATATGTTCCGTTTTTTTTTATCCTAACTGACATTTATAATATTTCACTATTGACCTTTACATTTTATCAACTAATGTTTAGAAATTGATGCTTGCAATGATGTAATGTTTATATCAGAACACATCAGAACATGCCGATTATAATGTTTTAGAATGTTAAATACGACACACCCAATTTTCTCATGCCGCCATTGGGCGCCAAAAGTTTTAAATTCTCTGAGTTCTATTGTTTTAATTACTTGACGTTGCTTTCTCTATGGCATAACGTAAGTTCCCTTCTGCTTCTGTACAGTGCCTTTTTACATATGTAACATTCTGTCTTGTACCGTGTAACTTTTGTAAACGTATTGCTACACATTATATGCAGGTCTGTCACACTTGAAAATGGCCTAACATAGAGGCCGAAACCGGTAGTGTGGGCTTAAATAAAGCACAAATAAATGCTACTGGAGCTGGACTTTCATTAAAATTCCTCACTCTACCCTGTCTCCGTCTCTCCCCAACACGCTGTGGTCTCCCGGCAGAAAAGAATCCCTCAACACATTACCGAGCTAACAACACTCTATGCCCGAACCCACGAGAATAAACATCGAAAGTCCCATTTCCGCGAAAATCAAACGAAAAACATAACAATTCACGATTAAAAAAAATCCAGAGCACGTCTACATCTACGTATTTACTCAGAAATCCGCCGTAAGGTGCGTGGCGGAGGGTACACTGTACCACTCCCAGGCAGTTCCTTTCCTATTCCGCTACCAAATGGAACGAGGAAAAAAGAATGTATTAGTCATGTGTGGTTCGCGAACGAACTAGTTCGGAAGAGCGCTCCCACAGGCGAACTACGCGAACTAGTTCGCAGATCCCTCGCCTCTTAGTTCGTCCGCTCCTTTTCCGAAGACTGACGGGGAACAGCGAGAGGACGCGAGAGCGCGCAGAATCGCGTGATTCCCTTCTGCCAGTTGCCGTCATTTCGAGCTGAGATGCAGCTCAGCTGTAGTTTCATAGTTCACTGCCACAAGACATTCATTTTAAAATTAACGTACTACGAGTACTCTGCATGCAAAATAGTTGAATACCATTATATCACCCATTCGTTATTTAACTGGTTATTTGCCCAAGTATTTGATGTGTAATTGCACAAAAATACGGGTAATAGCACACGCTTTGCCAACACTGATTCTTTATATAAAAAAGCTGTCACAACAAAAGAAACTTCATTTACTAGCGGTAGCAAAAGCCAAAGAACGGAGACGAACTAATAACAGCGGACGAACTGAAAAGAGTGGGCGAACTGAAAAGAGTGGGCGAACTAAAAAGAGCGATCTACTTCGCAGTCGAGCTGCGAACTAAAAGGACAGCTACCAGTCGCGAACTAAAAGATGCGCGATCGGTCGCGAACTAAAACATTCGTTACTAAAACGTGCGATATATAAAAACGAACTAGGAACAGCGGACGAACTAGGAACAGCGGACGAACTAGGAGCAGCGGACGATTATGCCAAACGTATCTCGCTTCATAGTTCGTTGCATTCATCTCCAAAGACGGACAGGCAATAGCGAGAGGGCGCGTAGCAGAATTAAAAATCACGTGTTTGCCTTCTCCTGATGAGAGCCATTTCGAGGTTAGCGTCTGTCTGCTAGATTACATAGTTCAGTGCTACAAAATTTCTGCTTTGAAGTATTCTGCACTCTGCAATATCTGACTAATAAATTCCATAATGCCAAGATATAGAGATAACTCTAAACTTAAACGCGAGAAATTATCCACAAACTGTTTGTTTTGGTCTGCGTGATATCGTTAGCGGCTCAAGCAGCAAGCGCATGAAGCAGCTAGGTGGGGGAACTTCTCCCTCCACCTGCACGCGCAGACCACGCCGCTCAGCCGTTACTGGGAGCGGACGAACTAAAAGAACGAACTAGTTCGCGACAGAAAGTATCGTTCTTACGAAACACAGCTAGCTAGCTCTTTACTCACATTATGTCAAATAAATTTCCGTATTTCTAGATTTAAAATGTTCAAATGTTTGTATAGTTTATGGGACTTAACTACAGGGTCATCAGTCCCTAAACTTACAAGCTACTTATGAACTATCTAATACTAAGGAAGACAGAAATATCCATGCCCGAGAGGGGATTCGAACCCCCGACCGTAGTGGCCGTGCAGACCGTGACTGGGGCGCCTCAGTCCTCTCAGCCACCGCGGCCGGCTGTCTAGATTTCCGGAAGGCTTTTGACACTGTATCTCACGAGCGTCTTCTAATAGAATTGCGTAGTTATGGGATATCCCCTCAGTTGTGCGATTGCATTCGTGATTTCCTGTCAGAAAAGGGGCAGTACGTTGTATTTGAAGGCAAGTCATCGAGTGGAACAGAAGTGATATCTGGCGCTCCACAGGGAAGTGTTATAGGGCCCTACTGTTCATTATTTTTTATAAACGAATTAGAAGACAACCTGAATAGCTCTCGTAGACTCGAATGCAATAGCACCCCAATAATGGTAGGTGTTATCACTCCAATGAGTAGTGTTGACTGACCACTGAGCCACGTCACCTCGACTATATTTCTCACTAGCTGAGCGAGGTACGTAGGTGATCCAACTTAGGCGAAAAGACAATGAGAACAGAGTCCACTCACCATACGCTACTGAAATAGGAGGATGTGAGAATGGTACGCAAAATATGCTCTGCCACGCATCCTGAGGCGGCTTCCTGAGTATGAATGTAGATGTAGATGAAATCGATTCTGTCACACAACACTGCTAATGCTCGCAACTTTTTCATTGCATGGCCTCACCGGTGTATTCTAAAGAGTTCCAAAATTTTGAAATATTGTGAATCTACGGAAGTTAGCTACTGTGGTTCTCACTCCTCAGGCTTACAACTAACCGAAGGTCAACACACACACACACACACACACACACACACACACACACACACACACGTAGTAGAAATCGAAGCCGACCGCGGTGGCCGAGGGGACTGAGGCGCTCCAGTCACGGTCTGTACGGCCACTACGGTCGGGGGTTCGAGTCCCCCCTCGGGCATGGATATTTGTGCCATCCTAGTTCGTAAGTAGTTCATGAGTAGTTTGTAAGTTCAGGGACTGATGACCACGCTGTTAAGTCTCTTAAACTATACAAACATTTTTTAGAAATCGAAGCTCAGGTGGAGAGGAACCGCTTTTACCACAACAAGGAGCCTTAGACCGTACAGCCATTCCATCGCGGCTGTCCTTTGTAAAACCGTGGATTATTTCTGTGCCTGTGCAATGCTACAACACAGAGAAAGTTCCCCATAGACGACGACTACGCTGGAACGGGATACGAACTCGTGTCTTTTCTATATGAATGCAACAGTAATGTCTGATGTACCCGTGGATGATTATCCTGTGTATGAAAGTGCTTTTTAATTTTTTTATTTATTATATATATATATATATATATATATATATATATATATATATATATATATATATATATATATATGCTGAGTAGTTCTCGTCTACGTCTACATAAATACTCTGCAAGTCACACTGAAGTGCATGGCAGAGGGTTCATCGAATCGTTTTTATGACGTTTCTCTACAGCTCCATTCTCTAATAGCTCGCGGATAGAAGGAACGTCTAAGTCATTCCGTTTTCGATCACATTTCTTTTATTTTGATGTTCATGTCTTCCTCTGTAGGTGGCTGTTAACAAAATATGTTCGCTTTCGGAAGAGAAAGTTGGTGAAAGAAATTTCACAAATTGAACTAGAGGCAACAAATGACGCCTTTTTTTTTTTTTTTAATGAATTGCACCCCAACTGGTGTATCATTTCCGTGACACTCTGTCCCCTATATCGCGATAATAAGAAACGAGCTGCCCTTCTCTGAACTGTCTCTAAATCGTCCGTCAGTCCCACCTGGTCTGGATCCCACAATGCGCAGCTATACTCCGAAATAAGACGCACAGGTGTAGAGTAGGCAGTTGCTTACAACTGTTACATCTTCTGCCAATAAAACGCAGTCTCTGCTTCGCCTTTCCCACGACATTTTCTACGTGTTCTTTCCAGTTTAACTCTAAAGTAATAGTAATTTCTAGGAACTAACAGATGTTTACGGCCTTCGCTTTTGATTGATTTATCTTGTAAACAAAGTTTAACGAATTCCTTTTTGTACCCGTGTGGACGACTTCACACTTCTCATTATTTAGAGTCAGTTGCCAGTCATATTTTATTTATATCGTTCTGAAATTGGTTTTGATCTTCATATGATTTTACTAGACGGTCATCTGCAAACAATCTAAGAGAGCTACTTAGATTTTCTCCTAAATCGTTCATGTAAATAAGGAACAGCAGAGGACCAGTAACAATACCCTGTGGAACGCCCGATATCACCTCTGTTTTAGCCGATGGCTTACCATCGATTACTACGAACTGTGTCCTCTCTATCCAATCGAAAATTTGGGGCGGTATACCATAACCATGCAATTTGATTAAAAACCGTTTGTGAGGTACGGCGTCAAAAGCCTTCTGGAAATCAAGAAATACGGAATCGATTTGCGAACCCTTGTCGATAGCACCCATCACTTCGTGTGAATAAAGAGCTAGTTGTGTTTAGCATGAACGATATTTTATAAATCCGTGTTACCTTGGGTCAATAGATCGTTCTGTTCGAAATAATTCATAATATTTGAATACAGGATATGTTCCAAAACCCTGCTGCAAATTGAAGTCGATTAAATAGGTCTGTAGTTTAGTGGGTTACTCCTACTGCCTTTCTTGAATATAGGTGTGACCTGTGCAACTTTCCAATCTTTTGGTACAGATCCTTCTTTGAGAGAGCGGTTGTCTATGGCTGTTAAGTAAGGAGCTATCGCTTCAGCATAATCAGATACAAATCTAATGGGTATAATTCGTTTATAAACATACGGAACAGTAGACGCCCTATAACACTTCTCTGGGGAACGCCAGATGTCACTTTTATTCTACTCGATGTCTTACCGTCAGTTACAACGTACTGTGTCCTTTCCGATAGGAAATGAGGAATCCATTAACAGAAATGTGGCGATATTCCATAGGCATGCAATTTGATTAGAAGAAGCTCGTGAGTTATAGTATCAAAAGCTTTCGGGAAATCTAGAAAAACGGAATCTCTTTGACATCCCTTGTCGATAGCACTCATCACATCATGAGAGTAAAGAACTGGCTGTGTTTCACGAGAACGGCACCTTCTGAATGCGTGTTGACGATGGGTCTATAGGTCGTTGTCTTCGAGGTAGTTGATAATATTTGAGGAAAGTATATGTTCTAAAATCCTGCTGCAAACCGACGTCAATGATATAGGCCTGTAATTTTGCAGATCACTTCTATTGCCTTTCTCCAATGTTGGCGTGAACTGTGCAACTTTTCAGTCTTTGGACACAGAACGTTCGCTGAGCGAGTGCTTGTATATGATAACTAGGTATGGGACTATTTATTTATTTATTATGGTTTTCTGTTCCATAGGACCCAATTGAGGAGTGAGACTCCATGGTCATGGGACAAATCAATACATTAATTTTTACACATGAATGGTAATAGAAAATTTTTAAGTAGTCCTATGCACACGACAATCTTAAGCAGTGTCAAATGAGCTGAATTATATATCAATCATCATTATACTAAAATTCTGTTAGTATAATATACGAGTATTATTGCAATGATAAAAATTACAATAAACAAACAGAAATCAGAGGAACTATTCACCTTTTCGTCTCACCGAGTTTTTTTAAGACCACATCTTAATACTAGCCGCTATTTCGGCTTCCGTTGATAGTACTGACAAGATACGCAGATAGTCTTGGATCATTGTGCTTTTCAAGTGAGTCTTAATCAGTTTTAACTTTGTGAAGCTTCTCTCAGCCGATGCTGTCCTGAATGGAACTGAGCATGATTCTGATTGTTATATAAACATTTGGATATACTTCTTCCAAATCGTTTTCTAAAACGTTCTGAAAAAATTGTTTTGTAAGTATTTAGCTAAAAATTGGATCACTGCTACACTCATACGAAAATAAATACGGGCAACTAAATAGCTGCCGGCCGGGAATGGCTGAGCGCACTAACGCATCATACCAATGGGGCACAATTAAGTATGGTGTGCCCCAGGGGTCTGTTTTGGGACCATTGCTGTTTCTTATTTATATAAATGATATGCCTTCGAGTATAACAAGTGATTGTAAAATATTTTTGTTTGCTGATGATACCAGTTTGGTAGTGAAGGATGTTGCTCGTAATATTGACACAGTATCAAATAATGCAGTTCAAGAGATAAGTTCATGGCTAATAGAAAACAAGTTGATGTTAAATCACAGTAAAATTCAGTTTTTACAATTTCTAACACATAATTTGACGAAATCTGACATTATGATTACACATAATGGGCATGTGATAAGTGAGACTGAACAGTTCAAATTTCTAGGTGTTCATATAGACAGTAAGCTGTCATGGAAAGCCCATGTTCAGGATCTTGTTCCAAAACTAAATTCTGCTATATTTACCATTAGAACAGTATCTGAGATAAGTGATTTTTCAACACGAAAAGTAGTCTATTTTGCTTACTTTCACTCACTTATGACGTACGGCATTGTTTTTTGGAGTAAGTCGCCTGATGCAAAAAGGATATTTCTGGCTCAAAAACGGGCGGTTCGAGCAATATCTGGTGTAAGTTCGCGAACGTCATGTCGACCCCTTTTCAGTAGTCTGGGAATTTTGACTCTGGCGTCACAATACGTTTTTTCTTTAATGTCGTTTGTTGTTAATAATATCAGCTTATTCCCACGAGTTAGTAGCTTTCACTCGGTGAATACTAGACAGATGTCTAATCTACATTTGCACCACACCACCTTAACACTTGTGCAGAAAGGGGTGCAGTATTCTGCGGCATCCATTTTCAATAAGCTGCCACAAGAACTAAAGAATCTTAGCACTAACCCACACGCTTTCAAATCTAAACTGAAGAGTTACCTCGTGGCTCACTCCTTTTATTCTGTCGAGGAACTCCTAGAAAAGTTAAACAATTAAGCTAATTCATTTTTTTTCTTTATTGATTCTTTTAACTTTGTCTTAAGATTGTCGTGTGCAAAGGACTACTTAAATTTTTTCTATTACCATTCTTGTGTAACAATGTATTGACTTGTTCCATGACCATGGAGTCTTACTCCTCAAGTGGGTCCTATGGAACAGAAAAAAAAAAACAAATAAAAAAATAAATAAACGGTGAGCGACATCGCTCTCGCCGGGGGTCGAATCCCACCCTTGGGTAGGAATGTTGTGTTCGTCCATTGGCTAAGCTAGTGTAAGTTAGGTGTAGGTCGTCGCTACATAACCTAGCAGTTGGAAAGCGCCGTTAAACATCAAATATAAAAAGAAGAAACAAAAAAAACTAAAATTTTAACAATTTTTTGCGAGGCTCTCAAAGGCGCGCGGCCGACGTCGCCGAGGCCTAGCGCCGCCACTGATCTTAAGACAAAGTGAAAAGAAGCAATAAAGAAAAAATGAACTAGTTTAATTGTTTAACTTTTCTACGTGTTCCTCGACAGAATAAAAGGAGTGAGCCATGAGGTAAGTCTTCAATTTAGATTTGAAAGCGTGTGGATTAGTGCTAAGATTCTTTAGTTCTTGTGGCAGCTTATTGAAAATGGATGCTGCAGAATACTGTACACTTTCTGCACAAGTGTTAAGGTGGTCTGATACTTCTGTCTAGTACTCACCGAGTGAAAGGTACTAACTCGTGGGAATAAGCTGAAATTATTAACAACAAACGATATTAAAGAAAAAACGTTTTGTGACGCCAGTGTCAAAATTTCCAGACTACTGAAAAGGGGTCGACATGACGTTCGCGAACTTACACCACATATTGCTCGAACCGCCCGTTTCTGATCCAGAAATACCCTTTTTGTATCTGTCGAGTTACCCAAAAAAATAACGCCGTATGTCATAAGTGAGTGAAAGTAAGCGTAATAGACTACTTTTCCTGTTGAAAAATCACTTATCTCAGATATTGTCCTAATGGTAAATATAGCGGAATTTAGTTTTGGAACAAGATCCTGAACATGGGATTTCCATGACAGCTTACTGTCTATCTGAATACCTAGAAATTTGAACTCTTCAGTCTCACTTATCATATGCCCATTATGTATAATCAAAATGTCAGCTTCCGTCAAATTATATGTTAGAAATTGTAAAAACTGAGTTTTACTGTGATTTAACATCAACTGGTTTTCTACTGCATTATTTGATATTGTGTCAATATTACGAGCAACATCCTTCTCTACCAAGCTGTTATCATCAGGAAACAAAAATATTTTACAGTCACCTGTTACACTCGAAGGCATATCATTTATATAAACAAGAAACAGCAATGGTCCCAAAACAGACCCCTGGGGCACCCCACACTTAATAGTGCCCCATTGCGATTGTGCGCCATAGCCATTTTCTACACTGCGGGGAATTACCTTGTGTTGTCTATTATTAAAGTAAGAGGTGAACCAGTTGTGAGCTACTCCTCGTATTCCATAATGTTCCAACTTCTGCAACAATATTTTGTGATGAACACAATCAAATGCTTTTGTTAAATCAAAGAAGACGCCTAATGTGTGTAGCCTCTTATTTAACCCATCAAGTGCCTCACAGAGAAACGAAAATATAGCATTTTCAGTTGTTAAACCACTTCTAAAACCAAACGGTACTTTTGACAACAAATTATGTCAACTGAAATGATCAATTCATCTTGAATATACAGCCTTTTCAATAACTTTAGAAAAAAACCGAAGGCATAGAAATAGGTCTATAGTTGTCAATATTACCCCTTTCTCCTTTTTTATAAAGTGGTTTCACTACTGAGTACTTTAATCTGCTAGGAAACTGACCGTTCTGAAAGGAAAAATTAGAAATATGGCTTAGTACTGGGCTAACATATGGAGAACGGACGTTTAGAATTCTTCCAGATACTCCATCTTATCCACAAGAGTCCTTAGTCTTTAGTGATTTAATTATTGACTCAATTTCACCTAAGGAAGTATCATGAAGGACCATTTCAGGTGACAGCCTCGGAAGGCATTTTCTAAATTTGTTATATGATCACCTGTAGAAACTACGGTTTATTTAGTTCACCTGTTGTATTCAGAAAGTGATTATTGAATATTGTACATATATTGTATTGCGTCAGCATTCTCTGAAAATAACCTAAATGGTATACAACCGGAACGGAGAGACTTACTTCCGTTACACTATCTACATCTACATCTACATAGATACTCTGCAAATCACATTCAAGTGCCTGGTAGAGGGTTCATTAACCACTTTCATAACTTTTCTCTACCGTTCCATTCTCTAACAGCGCGCGGGAAGAATGAACACCTAAATCGTTCCGTTTTCGATCTGATTTCTCTTATTTTATTGGGATGGTCATGTCTCCCTAAGTAGGTGGGTGCTAGCAAGATATTTTCACATTCAGAAGTAAAAGTCGGTGATTGAAACTTCGCAAACAGATCACGCTGCAATGAATAACGTCTTTCTTTTAATGATTTCCACCCCAATTCGTGCAACATTCCCGTGACGCTTCCCCCCCCCCCCCCCAAAACGTGATAAAACAAAACGAGCTGCCCTTCTCTGAACCTTCTCAATGTCTTCCGTCAGTCCCACCTGGTGAGGGTCCCACAAGGGGCAACAGTACTCTAGGAGAGGACGCACAAGTGTGATGTAGGCAGTCTCTTTGGTGGAGCTGGTGCATCTTCGAAGCGTTCTGCCAATGAGACGACACCTTTGGTTTGCCTTCCCCACAATATTTTCTGTGTGTTCTCTCCAGTCAAAGTTGTTCGTAATTGTAACTCCTAGGTATTTGGTAGAATCTACGACCTTAAGGTTTGACTGATTTATCGTGTAGTTGAAGTTCAGTGGATTTCTTATAGTGGTCATGTGTATTACTTCACATTTTTCTTTATTTAGTGTCAATTGCCAATTTTCGCAACATGTAGAAATTGTCTAAATCGCTTTTCAGTTGCTTTTGATCCTCCGTTGCCTTCACCAACCGATAAACGACAGCATCATTCGCGAACAGTCTGAGAGAGCTATTCAGATTGTCTCCTAAATCGTTTATAAACACGAGGAAGAGTAGGGGACCTATAACGCTTCCCTGTGGAACGCCAGATATCACTTCTGTTTTACTCGATTTACTATGTGAGTAAAGAGATAGCTGTGTTTCACAACTGACTGGTGTATCCGTGGATGATTTTTTACTGTGCCTGACCGAACTGTTGTCGTATACATCTTTTACGCTAAGCCGCGCTCGCAGTATAACATGGCCCAACGTTTCGCTACTGCACTTGCCCCCCAGAGTATATTAGGGCGGATCATGCCGATCTGTTCGCCGCTGTAATACGGGATTATGGCGGGGGCTGCATCGGCCGCTATCAATTGAGTGACGATGATGGAGGGTAGGAGGGGGGGTTGGAAGGGTTAAGGGGGGGAGGGGGGGAAGCTGACCGCAGGCGACCGTCCGATGCACACATCACATCACATCACATACGCTCCTCCAGCGCAGAGACGCTTCATGTGTGTGTGTGTGTGTGTGTGTGTGTGTGTGTGTGTGTTTGTGTGTGTGTGTGTGTGTGTGTGTGTGGACATGATGGATGGCAGGTTAGCGTCCACCGAACGCGCTGATTGCAGTTTGCGTTGTGAGTCACCCTCAGCGTAACGCGAAGCCGCCGACTGGAGCTCCTAAACACCCAGGCCGAATCGTCCGCCATGTTTTCCCCCAACACGGTTGGAATCGCGCTGCACTAACAGCGTAGAGGTGCATGCCCTGCCATCTTTCACAAACGATTTCGCAAAAAAACTAATTGGTAGAAATATTTAATTTTTCCGATACTTAAATCTTTATATGTCAGCATTGCGACCAAATGCTCGTCATTTCCGTTAATAATGATTATGCAGCCAAGATCGCAGTTTTCATTTATTATGTGACTGGATTCGGCGTACTCGACGCCATCTTCAGACCTATTACACAAAGTTTAACAAATCAAATGTTCAAATGTTTGTATAGTCCATGGGACTTAACTACGGGGTCATCAGTCCCTAAACTTACAAACTACGTATGAACTACTTACGAACTAGGACGGCACAAATATCCATGCCCGAGGGGGGATTCGAACCCCCGACCGTAGTGGCCGTGCAGACCGTGACTGGAGCGCAATAGTCCCCTCGGCCACCGCGGCCGGCTGATGTTTTGACAAACGATAACAAGCAAAGACGGGAGTATTTTGCCACATGGCTACTACGCAAAACTTCATAAGCTGTCGCGTTATTCGTCGGCCGCGGTGGCCGAGGGGACTGAGGCGCTTCAGTCACGGTCTGCACGGCTACTACGGTCGGGGGTTCGAATCCCCCCTCGGGCATGGATATTTGTGCCGTCTTTATTGTTAGCTAGTTCATAAGTAGTTGGTATGTTTAGGGACTGATGACCCCGTAGTTAAGTCCCATAGACTATACAAACATTTGAACATTTCTTCCACGAACGATTTTGCAAAAAACTAATTGGTAGAAATATTTAATTTTTTCCGCTACTTAGTGCGCCTCGGTTGCACAGTGGTAGAGTGCCAGACTACAAATCCAAAGGTCGCGGGGTTTGATCCCCACCAGGTCCTAGGATTTTTATCTGTCACTTTCCACTTATTTCACCTCTGGCAGTATTGCTCATGTAAAAATTACGAGTAGCACCGTGGTTCGGAACCGACATTAAATTGTAGGTCTCCCTATAACTGGCTGGGTAAGTCAGCTCGAAGGTCGGAGGAAGGCAACGGCATACCACCTCCAAACAGGACCATGCCTAGTAAAGCACTGTGGGGTTCAAACCAATCTTCGGTTTGTTGACTGCTTTACCTTTTTTTTTTACTTTTTTTACCACTACTTAAATCTTTATATGTCAGCATTGTTACGAAATGCTCGTCATTTCGTTAATAGTCATAGTTAATAAGATATTGGCTTCGAAATAAGAGACTGCGTTACATTAGGAAAAGTTTGCAGTGAAAAGTAGAGGCTGCTATGATATTCCGTATGGTGCTTGTTGCACCATATGTTGCTGCGGATGAAACTTTACTAATGGATTGAATTTTATTTTTGACTTAGGAGGAGATCTTTACCTTTCAATCATACCGCTAAACTTTATTTTATTTAGCGCACTCTCCAGTCACGGTCTGCGCGGCCACTACGGTCGGGGGTTCGAATCCTCCCTCGGGCATGGATATTTGTGCCGTCCTTAGTTGTAAGTAGTTCATAAGTAGTTTGTAAGTCTAGGGACTGATGACCCCGTAGTTAAGTCCCTTAAGCTTAACAAACATTTGAGCTTCGTCCTAAACGTGGCAACTCCTACAGCTTGGGGGAAAAATGGCGGACAGTTCAGCTCGGGTTTATAGGAGTCTTACGGCCGACGTTCAGAAAGGAGAAACGTAATCCCCACACTAGAGCTTTCTGCACACGTTGAGGCGACTGCCGAACACTCAAACCATACACATTGATGTCCAATATTAAAGCTACAAACGGGAATGTTACAGGGTTGCATTTAATTAGTAACCATTTACATGGTAACGTTGCTCTCAAGCAACATCAAAATTGCGCGTGGTTTTCTGAAACATATTTCAAGTTTCACCCTTCGATGGGCAACAGTGCTTGAAACTAACATTTAACCTCCCCAATAAAGTGATGTTTCGTTGTCTTTTGCAAAATGTTTTGCGATGAAATGAATCTTTAGCGGGCACTCGAAGCACAAGTTACCGACGCACATGTTAGTTTCAATTTTGTGAGATTTTTTTCGTGATAATAAGTGATCAAAAAGTCAGTACAAACTTGAAAACTTAATAAATCACGAAATAATGTAGATAGAGAGGGTGAAATTTGACACACATGCTTGGAATGACATGGGGTTTTATTAGCACAAGGGAAAAAAAAAAAACACGAAGTATTGTTCGACGCGTGAAAGATCTGTTGCGCGCGTCGTTTGGTGATGATCGTGTGCTCAGCCGCCACTTTCGTCATGCTTGGCCTCCCAGGTCCCCAGACCTCAGTCCGTGCGACTATTGGCTTTGTGGTTACCTGAAGTCGCAAGTGTATCGTGATCGACCGACATCTCTAGGGATGCTGAAAGACAACATCCGACGCCAATGCCTCACCATAACTCCGGACATGCTTTACAGTGTTGTTCACAACATATTCCTCGACTACAGCTATTGTTGAGGAATGATGGTGAACATATTGAGCATTTCCTGTAAAGAACATCATCTTTGCTTTGTCTTAATTTCTTATGCTAATTATTGCTTTTCTGATCAGATGAAACGCCATCTATCGGACATTTTTATTTATTTATTTATTTATTTTTTTACATTTCCCGTCGAGCACAAAACTCGGGACCTGGATATCTTAAAAGCACATTATTCAAACTATACTTTGGCATTGTTAAACTAGGAGCAACAAATTCAATTAAGGAACTTTACTCTTGCTCCCGCGGCGTGAAAATACTTAAAATTGCTATTATTTACATAAATAAGGCAGATGGAAGGTTGGAATTTGTGTCATTTAAGAGCACGAAATTCCCACGTGGTTGTAATTCCGAAATTTTGTTTGGAAATGTGATTGTCAGAGGTGGGGGTGCTAGCTTAATATTAAGCTAGCACCGCACTCTTAAATTTCGATTTTCGATTTTGAATAGAGCAACAGATTAGCACAAAATTAGCACAAAATTCTGGTATATATGGGTTTTTGATTTTTTTTTATGGTGGGGTGCTAGCTTAATTTCGCTGATAATATTCTATGTCTACTACTAAACTAATCGGCCGATTTCAACCAAATTTTGTTCAAATATTCTTTAAGCTCAGGAGTCATTTGCTATGGTTGTAAAAACCACCCACGATACACAGTTCATACGATATCACGCCATAAACAGTGAAAACTGACCCATCTTGCGGCGCGTTGTAGCGTGATTTTATTCGTCAACTATTTGACAATGAGTGCACTTAGCGACTTGCAATAAACTTTTAACATAATTTCAAATGTTTGAAAATTTTTCTCGCTAACAAACCCAACAAAATGACGAAAGGAAAAAAGTTTATCGCTTACTACTTTTCCGATGTGCATGATGTATACCTACGGCATTTGGCATGACGTCACAAGTTATTACTTCTACAACGTTAATTGTATTCTTTAGACAATCCACAGGCAGTTCACATACATACCACTGAATGTTCCTTCGATACTATATGACATTTCGACATATAGTTCATGAGATATGAAGTCATAAACAATTTGGTTCATGAAAAACCGCATCATCATGCATGAGGTTTCGATTTATTACGGCTTCACCGCTAACAACATTCACGACATATTTTGCAGACATTAGGCACATATACCGCTGAATGTACCTCCGAATTTACATCATATTACGAAACATATTTCAGGAGATATGACATCACAAACAATGAAAATACCGAATAACTGCTACGTCATGCTATATTTTTCACTTCTCCTCCTAAAATAATGGACCGATTTCAACTAAAAAATACAGTCAAAATGCAGTCAAATTTTGAATTAAATGAATCTATGTATGTTAAATATCATTTGTATTTTGATTACCACCTGGCTTTATTTGGATGCTGCACTTATAATTTTGTACATTATGCAAGAACGGTGTGAAAATTACAGAACCATATATAAAGGAGTCTCACCGTATGTTTTGTTTGTGTGTGCGTGTTGCATACAAATCTACACTTTTGATCCAGTCTTTTTCAAATTTTGTACACGTAAGCTTCAATCCCTGGGGACGGTCGCCGTAAGTGTAAGAATCTCATACCATACATATAGTTCACGAGATATGACGTCATAAACGATGAGATGGGCGAAAAACTGCAGCATTTAGAGACAATGTTGCTCATTTTCTCCTAAACCACTGGACCGATTTCAAACAAATTTGGTACACACATTCCTTACCGTGAGGTAACAATTTCTGCATGGTTAAGAACCACATACGATACGTGGTTCACAAGATATGATGTCATTAACAATAGGAATCGCAAAAAACTTCCACATAATGCGGAGAGACATTATAAATACGCTATATGAGAATGAGAGTATATAGCGACTTGGAACAAACTTTAAACATAATTTCAAACCGTTATTAAACTTTTTCTCGCTGATAACCTCGTAAAATGATGAAAGGAAAAAAAGTTTCTCGCTTACTACTTTTCCGCTGTTTATGGAATAAAACTACGGCTCTCGGTATGACGTTATAATGTCTGCACTACAAACTGTAGCCGCAGGAAATTTTACAGAGAATATACACACATACAGCTCAATGTACCTACTAAATTGTATCACAGTACGACACTTAGTTCATGAGATATGAGCACATAAACAGTAACTTTAAGCTGTTTATGGACCAAAACTACGGCTTCCTGTATGACGTTAAAATTTATAATTTCTACACTACAAATTGTAGCCGCAGGAAGTTATACAGACAGTATACACGCATGTAGTGAGCGTACCTTCTAATTCGTATCAAAATACGATACGTAATTCATGAGATATGAGCACATACACAGTAACGTTCATGGAAAACCGCCCCATGACGCACCAAGTTTTAATCTATTACTTCTTTACTACTAATTGTATTCTCAGAAGGTTTGACCTATATACAGCCCTTATACAAAAGAATGTATACGTGAAAAATGGCAGAAATAAATAAATAAATACCCGACCAACGCCGAGTTTTCAGCTGGTTTCTTATATATTCTTTCATATCTATAAAAGGTTTTTAGAAAAGAGAAGATGGACAAATAGAGAAGGGATAGGAGAAGTACTAACTCAGCACTGGAATAAATAAATAAATACCCGGGCAACACTGGGTTTTCAGCTAGTTCTAAATAAAAACACTGGTGATCATTCGTACGAAACCGTGTAGTAGCTTACAATATAGCCGACACCGTGTTACCCATGACCATGAAAGTCGTCAAATTTATGTATGTCTCGTAACAGAAAGTTGTAAGGTTATTTCACAAGCCGCCGTATGACGGATACTGGAGGGTACTGGAAACCTGCAATACACTTGTTAGTAGATGTATGTAATTTTGCATAAACAGGCGGAGCAGGTGATAGAGGAAAAGATTTGGAACAGGTGACAGAGTAAGAGAGATGGAGAAGCAGATGGGTAGATAGTTGAGATAATGGACAGATGGACAGGTAAGAGGAGTACCTGAGAGATCAGAAAAAGGCGATGTATATGGAGAGAGGGGGGTGGGGGGAATGGACAGAGAGAGAGAGAGAGAGAGAGAGAGAGAGAGAGAGAGAGAGAGAGAGAGAGAGAGAGTGGAGGAGGACATGAAGAGAGAGATGGGAAGGAGAAGATAGAACCGTGGAATAAATAAAAGTGTAGGAAATATTCGTGTGAAATACATTGGTTGAATGCTCTATGAACGGATATATCGTACTTTTGACAGTGAACATTAAAGCACAACGTGATGCGGAACACACGTTACATTAGATTACTGCTTGTTCCATAGATCACGAATAGAACATTTTGTAATGATGTGGAACGTGTCATTTTAATGAAAGCTATCTTTCCGTGATATTCGAAGAAATACATTCTTTTACGTTTGTGTTTGCATAATTCACCTCTTTCTTGGCGAAATTTAGGATTAACTTTGAACAGTGAAGATTGTCCTTTCTCCTGCTGTTGTAGTTGTGCTCATTGCTGCTACTCTTGAATGATGTTGGATTATTAAAAACTTTCATAAGTATATTGTGAAGCTACTGTGAAGTTCTCTACTTTTGCAGGGTGATTTTGTTTGGACACCAGCAATTATTTTGATTACACGCTTTTGTCGGATGATTTTTTCTGTTTTTTACTCGGTGATGAACAACCCTAAAATATGATGCCAAGTGATAAAATTGATTGTATGCCAATGTATTGAGCAATATTTGCAACAAGCCTAATAGCGTAAGTAGCTAATCTCAAACATTTCAGCCGTTCATCAGTGATTTTCTTCCAGTTCAATCTCTCATCAGTGCACACACCTAATAAAATTTCAATATTCTGCATTAGCTACACTCTTCTGTTCAGAGGTTTTGTTTATTAAAGGTTTTAAGGGAACGGATTATGAAAATCCATCAAATAAGTAAATATTAAACGATCAAATGTATCAGTTAAAGGGATGCTTCATGTATTATTTTAATTTTAAATATAATCTGTTGTGTGTGTTGGTTTTTTCTTTGTTCAAGGTGTTCTTCTGAGCTCGGTGCACAAGGTGCAGCAAAGAGAATTTTTTTATCGTACTGGGTTCCGAGGAGCACCGAGAACAAAGAAAAGAACATTTATGAATATAGAGTTACTTTGCAAATAAGACAACGATTAGGCAATTTCGAGGTAGTCTTGAAATGGTCTTGAGTTAAGAAGGATGTATATATATTGTTTAAAACTTTGTAATAAATTTATTAATGAATTGAAGATTAACTGTGTTACTGAGTCGTCATTACGTAATAAATCAGTAAGAGAAAACATATATGTAAAAAGTGAGTGTCCGTTTGGGAGTACAGGACCTAGTGAAGCAACAAATCATTTTGCTTTGGATAGTAATTATTATTAAGTGCGGACCCTCGCAAGGTGTCATTCATTTACTGTACATAACTGTGTTTTATTGAAACTTAACGAGAGTCCATTTACAGAGAACAATTCAATGATTTCCTGAAAGACACTATTTACAATTTCAAGAGTTAATTATTATTTGTTAGTTATAATAGACATACTTGTACCATCAGAAAAAAAAAGCATTAGCTTTGCATCTTCGTGAATATACCAGGGTCGTTCACAAAGTAAGTTCCGTTTCTGTTTGTATCCGCGGCAGCGCTGCGATCGAAGTTCTGATCATGCGCGGCAGATGCTCTGACGCAAGCAGAAGACATGTCCGCCATTTTCAGATCGCTGCTGCCGACGTGTGCTTTGTAGCGCTTCTTTATAATGGCAGCCGTAATTGAAAATGCCGCCGCGTGTAAAATATGATCTGTGATTGGTTTTCTACATCTACATCTACATCGATACTCTGCAAATCACATTTAAGTGCCTGGCAGAGGGTTCATTAACCACCTTCATAACTTTTCTCTACCGTTCCATTCTCTAATAGCGCGCAGGAAGAAAGAACACCTAAATCGTTCCGTTTTCGATCTGATTTCTCTTATTTTATTGGGATGGTCATGTCTCCCTAATTAGGTGGGTGCTAGCAAAATATTTTCACATTCAGAACTAAAAGTCGGTGATTGAAACTTCGCAAACAGATCACGCCGCAATGAATAACGTCTTTCTTTTAATGATTTCCACCCCAATTCGTGCAACATTTCCGTGACGCTTTCCCCCCCGTAACGTGATAAAACAAAACGAGCTGCCCTTCTCTGAACCTTCTCAATATCTTCCGTCAGTCCCACCTGGTGAGGGTCCCACAAGGGGCAACAGTACTCCAAGAGAGGACGCACAAATGTGATGTAGCCAGTCTCTTTGGTGGAGCTGGTGCATCGTCTAAGCGTTCTGCCAATGAAACGTAACCTTTGGTTCGCCTTCCCCACAATATTTTCTATGTGTTCTCTCCAGTCAAAGTTGTTCGTAATTGTAACTCCTAGATATTTGGTAGAATTTACGACCTTAAGGTTTGACTGATTTATCGCGTAATTGAAGTTCAGCGGATTTCTTTTAGTGGTCATGTGTATTACTTCACACTTTTCTTTATTTAGTGTCAATTGCCAATTTTCGCACCAAGTAGAAATTTTGTCTAAATCGCTTTGCAGTTGCTTTTGATCCTCTGTTGACTTCACTAACCGATAAACGACAGCATTATCCGCGAACAGTCTAAGGGAGCTATTCAGATTATCTCCTACATCGTTTATAAGCACGAGGAAGAGTAGGGGACCAATAACGCTTCCCTGTGGAACGCCAGATATCACTTCTGTTTTACTCGATGACTTACCGTCAATTACAACGAACTGTGTCCTTTCTGATAGGAAATCGTGAATCCAATCTAAATGCAAAGAAAGCTACACCAAAGGAAATTCCTCGGCAAATCTGCAAGGTTTACGGACAAAATGCTGTGACTGATTCAATGGTTACAAGATGGGTCAGACTGTTTAATGAAGGACGTGATCAAGTGCACGATGGAGAACGAAGTGGACGCCCGTATGTGGTTACTGAGCAACTGGTTCACGCAACTGAACAGAAGATTAAGCACACCGTAAGTTTACACTTACAAGGAAAGTACTTGGGCTCGAACAAACACATATACACCAAAATCGTATGAGAGGTAATGTAAAGATCCCTTATTGCACTAGTGACACTCCAGCAACTGCAAAACTCTGCAGTCGTCCGTTAGAGGCCTCTGCGTGTGCCATGCTGCATTGCACTTTGACCTGTCGGTTCGCCAGTAGGGACGGTGCAGTGTGCCTCCGAAGTTGCGTTTTGTGACGTCATTTGTGTGGTGAAGCGTCAGATGGGGCGGCGATTGCTAATCAATCCTGCTAATGTATTGCGATTGGTTGAGATGAAGTTACGAAGAACCCTTCTTCGTGGATATGGTATTAGTGTAGAAGATGAATCATTCGCATGGTTTCTCGTATTTGTTATCGTACAGAAATATGAGCGTACGTTAGCTACTGTTGTAACACTAACACATAATGATGATAATAGGGATGATAATGACGAACTCATTGCTAGCGGTAGTGCTACGGTAAGTGCGGGAAGAGGCGATGGAAGCAGTGGCAGTGAATACCAACAGTCTTTCGGGAGGAAGGTTAAAGTTGCAACTATCATCACGGCTTTTGATGACAATTCACTAGAGAACATGTACGATGATTATTACATAAGCTATAGTTAAGATATCTGCATTACGTATGGCGTCTACAATTACATCTACAGTGTTACCTAGAGCATGGTTGCAGAGCTTTGCAGAAAAACGACACCCACCAGCACATTGAGGTGTACGTAGAGATCCTGTAAGCAAACGTTCCTACAGATATGTTTGTTCGAGCCCATGTACTTTCCTTGTTAGTACCCTTGCTATGGAAGTTCTGCAAATCTCACAATCGCTAATTCACGTCATTGTTACTCAAGAACTGAAATTTCGAAAACTTTTCTTATGTTGGATACCTAAAAATGTTACTTAACAACACAAAAACCAACGGATGGGCAGTGGACTTTAGTTTTTAAAACACACTACAATGAAGAATTTTAACACGCTACACTGAAGAAGGCGATATTTTTCTTTCGTGAATAGTCACGGGGGATGAAGCTTGGGTATGGTACGACACTCCTGAAAAAAAAAAAAAAAAAAAAAAAAAAACGGCAATCAGTGAAATGGAGGCACACTTCATACCGAACGGAGGTTGGGCCTAAGCAGAAGTGCATATCTCGAAAAGTCATGCGCCCCGTTTTTTGCGACAGAGAAGGCATTTTGCTGATTTATGTCTTACCACAAGGCCGAGCAATCAATGCACATGGTTACTGCGTCACCGTTACGAAATTGCGCCGTGCAATACACAACAAACGCCGAAGATTACTGTCAAAAGTTTTTTTTTTTTTTTTTTTTTACGGCGAATGTGAGCAGACAACTGTTACAGGAATTTCAGTGGGACCTGTTTGATCATCCTCCATACAGCTCGGACCTCTCTCCTAGCGACTTTAATCTCTTCTTACACCTAAAATCTGTCCTTGGTGGTCAACACTTCAACGATAATGACGAGCAGAAAGAACGTGTTACCACGTGGTTGAATACACAGGCGGCAACCTTCAATGAAAAAGGCTTACAAGGACTTGCGCCATGCTATGACAAGTGCCTACAAAATTTCGTGAGCTATGTAGAAAAGTAGTGTAAAAAGCGGGGGGCGGGATACGTACACGAAGAACAAGTACAAATATAACCTGTCACAAAACCTACAATCTTTGAGTTACATAAATGAAACTATGAAAAATGGTTGATGATAGTTCAAAGCATCTACTGAATTTTTTTTTTTAATTTTAATTGAAATTTTTATAGTCTTTCCAAGTTTTTAAGTTTATGTACTCATGATTCACAGAGGTACCATTTACCAAGAAACGTTCTACGAAATTGCCTTGAATTTTTTGCAGTATGGTCTGAACCATCATATAAAGAAACACCAAGAATCATTTCAGTTTATTGATATTTACAGACGTTTTAGGTTTAACTATTTTTAAACGACTAACTACACTAAGAAATTCTACTTGGTTTATTCCCTTTCTTGACCTACATGAATGTTATTAAATACTCACTCTGTATACATGTTTCTTATATATAAAGCAAAAGACATGCCAAAAATCACACAGTAAAATCTTTTCTTGTTTTGGAGAAAAATGTACCTGAATAATGAAAACGGTAGTTACGAGAAAATGCATTTTAAAGTTAAACATGCATTTTCGTTGCCATTCCCACCTTCAAAAGCCTCCAGATCTGTAATGAATGTCTTCATTCCCTTCAAGACGTCTCTTCTGGCTTCTTATTTTCTGACTTGTTTACTTCTGCAAGGTCTTCTTCAATGGATTTAATGGCTGCAAGACTTCACGAGCGAATACCCCGGGCTTGGAGCCCATTCTCTACAAGCCTCTTATCCTCTCTGAGCTGCCATCATTAAAGACAATGGCTGCATCATAAACTGCAATATTGACTACCTTCTGTGAGATAAATGTGCTTCTGGGGCAACGTTTTCATATGAGGGCCTTCAGAGGCTAATTAGGATCCTGCTTTTTGCCATGAACACATTTCTTGGGAGGGCAGTTATTACACAGCCTTCTTGATGTAGCATACAGACATTCCCTGCATTCTTATTGCACAGCATTGAAAACAATCTCACTGACGTGTTTTATGGTCCACTTTAGATTTGTAGTTTTATAAGTTTTTGCAAAAATTTTGGACCAAAATAATAATCTAAATAATAAAAAATTAATTAATTAGAGTGTCTGAAACCCTTGAAGGAAAAATAATTAGGTACTGGCGGGTTCCGAACCACTGACCTTCAGCGTCACAGTCCAACACATTGCCCACTACGCTACAGCTAACAGGTAGGAATTGCATTCTTTAATCTCATACCATTGATGGCCGTTGTTAACTGATGCTAATATGGCATTTGTAGACACTAGATTATCATTTATAGCACGAAGAACGACGTCTTTTTGTTAATTCTTCAGTGCGCCATTGCTTTGAAATGACAACGTCTAAGTTACAATAAGAAAATCATCAAATACGCAACGCAAGATGACGTATGCCAGAGACAGTTCTGGGCGAGGAATGTCACGTGACATCTGCGAACGGCTGGTTTTCGTTAATTCAATGGAGGGTGTCAAAACTCCGTTATTTATGGAAATATCTCTCAAACGATACGAGATATGAAAAAAATATAAGAGAGCAAAGTTGTAGAGAATTTTCTCCTCTACGAGTTCGTTTACACAATTTTCGAGTTAGATGAACGGTTTATTTGAAATTAAAATTACATTACAAACGGCTTTTGTTTTGGTATTACTAACGTATTTCTTGTCCGAAATATTTCAAAAGGCGAGGTTCTGGTCTCTGGTAACTAACAATTATGTCTGTAAAATTTGGTGCCGATCCGTTGAACGGTTCGACCTAAAAACTGGGAACACGTTACGCCCAGACAGACATCGTCAAATCGCCGTTATTTTTGAAAATATCTCTCCAACGATACAAGATATGAAATAAAACATAATTGAGCGAAGTTGTAGAGAATTTTCCCTTCTGCCAATCAGGTTCTCGACCAACTAGGTTATTCAATTTTCGTGTCAGATGAACGGTTCGTTTGCAATTACAATTATATTACAAACGGCTTTTTTGGTATTATTACAGTATTTTGTGTCCGAAAGATTTGAAAAAGGGAGGATCTGGTCTCTGGCGAGGATACAATTATGTGTGAAAAATTTGGTGCTGATCGGTTCGTCTTAAAACAGGGAACATGTTACGGACAGAAAAACATACATCCAAAAATCGCCGTTACTTTTGGAAATATGTCTGAAACGATACCTGATAAGGAAAAAAAAAAAAAAAAAAAAATTAGAGAGAAAAGTTGTAGAGAATTTTCTCCTCTACAAATTAGGTTATTCAATTTTCGTGTCAGATGAATTACTGCCGTAACCTAAAGTGACCCAAAAAAAAAAAAAAAAAAAAAGGCCACATAAACAAATAATACGAGAGAATTAAGCGGTGCAAGCTATCACAAATTATTATTTTTTTTCGAATTTATTAGCGGAATTGGAACGTAATGTTTGGTAATTCAAATTTCAATTCCATTTAGTAAATGAAGAGCCATTAACTTTTTTTCACAAATTTCGTCATTTTGTGTGCGTCCCCCCTTAACAGTTGTTGATTTTTATACAATTAATTTTTTTTTCTGTATCTGTACACGTTAGTTTTATATAACCAAACGGAATGTGTGGACATACGTCGTATGTCAAGAATAACAAAGGACCGAAGACCGATCCCTGTGGAACCCCATTCTCGATAGCTCCCCAGTTTGGGTGAGAGTAGGCCTACCACCTCATTGGCCAGCTCTCGTGAATCAGACTTTATAACGAGACCGTCTCCAGTGGCCTTGTTCTCAGTTGACGTCGCTAAAGATACCGCCATTCAGCGGGAGCGAAACAATGGCAGCCGTCCGGATCTCCAATTAGCGGGGAGCGGCGGAGGCGGAGGAGCGTAGAAAATAGACGCGTGCGCCCACCTGGCTAGGAGCGCCTAGGGCAGGGCCGTTCTATTTCTATTCCGCGCTCCTCCGCGGCGGCGGAATACCTGCGCCTTGTTACGACCTGCGCGTGCCTAGGATTCCCTGGCCTGCAGCTGGGTCCCGCGAGGGTCTGTTCTGGGACCCGAACTACCTGCGGCTCTGGACTCGTGCCACGTTCTGGAGGCCACAGCAGGCACTACACCTGTGCGTCCTACATCTACATCTACATACATACTCCGCAATTCACCGTAA
The DNA here is from genome assembly GCA_026315105.1 of Locusta migratoria. Lineage (NCBI taxonomy): Eukaryota > Metazoa > Arthropoda > Insecta > Orthoptera > Acrididae > Locusta > Locusta migratoria. The sequence continues at coordinate 14,766,066 of CM048754.1, forward strand.
GGTGCGTGGCGGAGGGCACACTGTACCACTACTAGGCATTTCCTTTCCTATTCCACTCCCAAATAGAACGAGGAAAAAAATAATGCTTATATGCCTCCGTACGAGCCCTAATTTCTCTTATCTTGTCTTTGTGATCTTTACGCGAAATGTAAGTAGGCGGCAGCAAGATCGTACTACACTCAGCTTCAAATTCCGGCCCTCTAAATTTACTCAACAGAAATTCACGAAAAGAACGTCGTCTTTCCTCCATCGATCCCGAATTGAGTTCCCGGACCATTTCCGTGACACTCGCGCATTGGTCTAACCTACCGGTAACAAATCTAGCTGCTCGCCTCTGAACCGCCTCTATGTCTTCCTTTAAACTGATCTGCTGCGGGTCCCAAATACTTGAGCAATACTCAAGACGTGGTCGTACAAGCGTTTTATACGCGGTCTTCTTTACAGGTGAAATACATCTTCCCAAAATTCTCCCAATAAACCGAAGTCGGCTGTCCGCCTTACTCACAACTGTCCTTACATGCTCTTTCCATTGCATATCGCTGTGCAATGTTACGCCTAGATATTTGAACGACGCGACAGCATCAAGAAGCTCGCTACTAATGCTGTAATGCTGTAATGGAGTATTGCTGCGCATTGGGGGATCCACAACAGATGGGCATGACAGACGATTTAAAGAAACTATCAATAATTATTTTATTTTGTCAAGTAGGCTCAACCACATAGTTCGTGTATGTTGTTGTTGTGGTCTACAGTCCGGAGACTGGTTTGATGTAGCTCTCCACCCTACTCTATCCTGAGCAAACCTCTTCATCTCCACATAAGAACGGCAACCTACATCTGTCTGAATCTCCTTACTGTATCCATCTCTTGCTCTTCCTCTGCGGTTTTTACTCCACACACTTCCCTCCAACGCTAAATTCACGATTTCTTTATGTCTAAGAATGTGCCCTACCAATCTATCCCTTCTTTTTGTCAAGGTATGCCAGAAATTCCTTTTCTCCCCAATTCTGTTCAGTACCTCCTCATTAGTTACGCGATCCACCCACCTAATCTTCAGCATTCTTCTGTAGCACCATATTTCAAATGCCTCAATCCTCTTCCTGTCCGCACTGTTTATCGTCCATGTCTCACTTACATACAAGGCAACACTCCATACAAATGCCTTCAGAAAAGACTTCCTTAGGCTTAAATCAATATTCGATGTTAACAAATTTCTCTTTTTCAAGAACGCTTTTCTACCCATTGCCATTCTGCATTTTATATCCTCTGTACTGCGACCATCATTCGATATTTTACTGCCCAAGTAACAGAACTCATCTACCTCCTTTATTGCTTCGTTTCCTAATCTAATTCCTTCAGCATCACCTGATTTTATTAGACTGCACTCCATTACCCTAGTTTTGCTCTTGTTAATGTTCATCTTATATGCACCTTTCAGCACACTGTCCATTCCGTTCAACTGCTCTTCGCGTATAAAACACTAAAATATGACGCGTTTCAAGGGTCAAGCCCTCATCATCAGATAAAATATACAAGAATCTTTAAAACCCGAGACAAATAAAATCTAAAACGTAATAAAAGAAAACATGGTTACCTCCCTTGTAACCGTGTCTACGCAGAAAGCTCCTCAGCATACTGTGCTTCGTCAATATTGAAAACAGACCCCAGCATTGGCGGCGCATAACATTACCGAAATGCACCGAGTCAACAACACGAATGGGGCGCATGTATGCAAATGAAAACAAACACCTCCAAATTCCAAAGGTCATCCTCAAGGTAGTGGGTACATTCTGGTGTCGCGAAATCGTTTGTACAGTAAGACAGAGGTTCTACATCTACATCTACATAGATACTCTGCAAATCACATTCAAGTGCCTGGCAGAGGGTTCATTAACGACTTTCATAACTTTTCTCTACCGTTCCATTCTCTAATAGCGCGCGGGAAGAAAGAACACCTGAATCGTTCCGTTTTCGATCTGATTTCTCTTATTTTATTGGGATGGTCATGTCTCCCTAAGTAGGTGGGTGCTAGCAAAATATTTTCACATTCAGAACTAAAAGTCGGTGATTGAAACTTCGCAAACAGATCACGCCGCAATGAATAACGTCTTTCTTTTAATGATTTCCACCCCAATTCGTGCAACATTTCCGTGACGCTTTCCCCCCCGTAACGTGATAAAATAAAACGAGCTGCCCTTCTCTGAACCTTCTCAATATCTTCCGTCAGTCCCACCTGGTGAGGGTCCCACAAGGGGCAACAGTACTCCAGGAGAGGACGCACAAGTGTGATGTAGGCAGTCTTTTTGGTGGAGCTGGTGCATCTTCGAAGCGTTCTGCCGGTGAAACGTAACCTTTGGTTCGCCTTCCCCACGATATTTTCTATGTGTTCTCTCCAGTCAAAGTTGTTCGTAATTGTAACTCCTAGGTATTTGGTAGAATCGACGACCTTAAGGTTTGACTGATTTATCGCGTAGTTGAAGTTCAGTGGATTTCTTTTAGTGGTCATATTACTTCTCACTTTTCTTTATTTAGTGTCAATTGCCACTTTTCGCACCATGCAGAAATTTTGTCTAAATCCCTTTGCAGTTGCTTTTGATCCTCTGTTGACTTCACTAACCGATAAACGACAGCATCATCCGCGAACAGTCTAAGGGAGCTATTCAGATTGTCTCCTAAATCGTTTATAAACACGAGGAAGAGTAGGGGATCTATAACGCTTTCCTGTGGAACGCCAGATATCACTTCTATTTTACTCGATGACTTACCGTCAATTACAACGAACTGTGTCCTTTCTGATAGGAAATCGTGAATCCAATCGCACAATTGGGAAGATATTCCATAAGCACGCAATTTCATTAGAAGCCGCTTGTGGGGTACAGTATCAAAAGCCTTCCGGAAATCCAGAAATTTAAAATAAACGACTTTTGTCATAATAGGTCCACGAATTTAAAAAAAAAGCTATATGTATTGCCTTGAACTTGTTCATTTAATGAAACGTCGCTTTTTTCGTTACGTATTGTAATCTCCAGCTGTTGTAGCAGTTCTAACTGTCTTTCCTTATCCTGTTTATGTAAAATCTTAAGGTCATCTTCAATCTGCTTTAATGTGTGGCCAGTTTCGCGGATATGCGTAGCTACAGCGGACTTGTCAAAATTATTAACTCGGAAGGCGTGACATATGTTCCTTGTACCTAACTTTAAACGATCTACCGGTCTGACCAATGTAGTTGGCATTGCAACTACTGCACTGTATCTTATAAACCCCTGCTTTGTCAAATTTATCACTCTTTTGGTTTAAGTTATTTCGTAATTTATGATGGAACGTATTATCAGTTTTAAAAGCGGCTTCTACTTTAAAAGGTTTTGGTATGTTGGCCACTTTCTGAGACAGATTACCAAAATATGGAACCCCGCAGCAAGGTGCTTTAGGGTGCACGGCTATTCTGTCGCGGAAAAAAACAGGTGTTGAAACCTGCCACTTACAATGGGTTAAAATTGTGCGTAATCATAGATGGTTTAATGCACTTCGCGAAGTTTTGAAGTCCTTAATGGTGTCTATTTCTCAAGATGGCCATTATGAGTATACTTTTCAGGGTCTACAGAAGAACAAAAGTAAGTTTCTGAATAATTCGAAGCTGAGCGCGTGAGCGCTCGTTGTCGGAGGTTCGAGTCCTCCCTGGGGCATGGGTCGGTGTGTTGTCCTCAGGTTAGTTTTTTTGTGTCCCAGCCTCGTCGTCGCTTTTGTGTCTCGTTTCCGTCGTAGGTGTCGGTGGCCGAGTAGAAAGACCGACACAGAAATAAAGGATGCACGCTTGTGCAGGTAGGAGGTGAGCAGCCAGTGGGACAGCAGAAACTAGAAACACTAGAGTAAATTAGAACGAGATATATATTTCTTAGAGACTTAGTAATACTTAACTTTTACATAGCTCAGTACTGCAGAATGCTGATACATAGTTGAGCTAGAGGCCAGCCTAGTGCCTATCTGATTCCGAAGTGTTAACTGGTTTCTATCTCAGTCCCAAGTGAACGATGTCGTTCAGTGGTGGCCACGAGCGGAGTTGCAGCAGAGGGCGCTCGTGGCTGACGTCGTAAGAACGCCGCGCCGTGCGTGCATGGCGGCGCACGGCGAAAGTGGGTGGCGCGCACTTTAGACTTGTGCGACACCACAAGTTTACCTAGGGTTAAGTAGTTTCTAAGCTACGGACTGATGAGCACGGAGTTTGGACCAATAGATGCTTTTTTTAAAGCATACTGATTCTATATCTACGTGGGATACTCTGCAAATCACATCCAAGTTCCAGGCAAAGGGTTCATCGTACCCATTTCATTCTCGAATAGCGCGCGGGAAGAAATACCACCTGCATCGCTCCGTTCGAGCTCTGATTTCCCGTATTTTATTCTGATGGTCATTTCTACCTATGTAAGCGGGAGTCAACAATACATTTTTGCATTCGGAGGAGAATGTTGGCGATTGGAGTTTCGCAAGTAGCCCACGCCGCAGCGATAAGCGCCGTTGTTGTAATGATTCCCATCCCAGATCCTGTATCATTTCCATAACGCTGTCTCCCATGTATCGTGACAATACGAAACGAGCTGCCCTTCTCTGGACTCTTTCGATGTCCTCCGTCAAACCCACCTGATAAGGATCCCACACTGCGCAGCAATACTCCAAAAATGAACGGACAAACGTAGTGTATGCGGTTTCTTTAGTAGTTCTGTTGCATCTTATAAGAGTTCTGCGAATAAAACGCAGTCTCTGGTTCGCCTTTCCCACGACATTATCTACGTGTTCTTTCCCATTTAAGTCTGATGTAATAGTAATTCCTAGGTATTTTGTAGAGTTTACGGCCTTCACATTTGCTTGATTTATCTTGTAAACAAAGTTTAACGGATTTCTATTCGTACTCATGTGGACGAACTTCACTCCTCTCATTATTTAGAGTCAATTGCCAATTTTTACACCATAGTGATATCTTATTCAGATCGTTCTGCAGTTGATTTTGATCTTCAGATGATTTTACTAGACGGTAAATGACGGCGTCATCTGCAAACAACCTAAGAGAGCTACTTAGATTTTCCCCTAAATCGTTTATGTAAATAAGGAACAGCGGAGGACCAATAACACTACCCTGTGGAACGCCCGATGTCACCTCTGTTTTAGTCGATGCCTTAGCATCGATTACTACGAACTGTGTCCTATCTGACAAGAAATCCCCTATCCAATCGCAAATTTGGGGCGGTATACCATGACCACGCCATTTGATTAAAAGCTGTTTGCGAGGTACGGTGTCAAAAACCTTCCGGAAATCAAGAAATACAGACTGGATTTGCGAACCTTTGTCGATAGCACCCATCACTTCGTGTGAATAAAGAGCTAGTTGTATTTCGCATGAACGATATTTTCTAAATCCGTGTTGACCTCGGGTCAATAGATCATTCTGTTCGAGATAATTCATAATATATGAATACAGGATATGTTCCACAACCTTGCTGCAAATTGACGTCAATGAAATAGGCCTGTAGTTTAGTGGGTTACTCCTACTGTCTTTTTTTTTAATATAGGTGTGAACTGGGCAAAGTTCCAATCTTTTGGTACAGATTCTTCTATGAGCGAGCGGTTGTATATGACTGTTAAGTAAGGAGCTATCGCTTCAGCATAATCAGATAGAAATCTAATGGGTATACAGTCCGGACCAGAAGACTTGTTCTCAACCTCTCAAACCTGCCTGTGTGAGGCTCGTACTCAAATACCTCTGAGTCTAAATTTTTAATTTCTGTAAATAAAATTAATATTAGTTAAACTACACCATCCTGTGGAACGCCCGATATAACTTCTGCCGTACTGATTTCCGTATGTTGCCGTCTCCCGTCGGCGCGAAGGAACAAACATGGCGTATGCGCACGCCCGCCTATACCTTGTAGAGAAACGAAAGTAACTTTCTCACCAATTGTAAGCTGCACAGCCATCATGCTGGAAGCATACTAACAGGCGGATTGTGTTTTTCTCGACTTCAAAAAGGCGTTCGACACGGTGCCACATTGCAGACTGCTAACGAAGATACGAGCTTATGGAATAGGTTCACAGATTTGTGACTGGCTGGAAGACTTCCTAAGTAATAGAACACAATACCTTGTTCTCGACGGCGAGTGTTCATCAGAGACGAGTGTATCGTCAGGCGTGCCCCAGGGGAGTGTGATAGGACCGCTATTATTTTCTATCTATGTAAATGATCTGATGGACAGAGTAAGTTGTAATTTGCGGCTGTTTGCTGATGATGCTGTGGTGTATGGGAGGGTGTCGTCTGTAACTGACTGTAATAGCATACAGGATTACTTAGACAAAATTTCTAGTTAGTGCGAAGAATGGCAGCTAGCTCTCAATGTAGACAAATGTAAGGTGATGCGCATGAGTAGAAAAAACAATCCTATAATGTTCGAATACAGCATAAGTAGTGAGCTTCTTGATGCTGTCGCGTCGTTCAAATATCTAGGCGTAACATTGCAGAGCGATATGAAATGGAACGAGCATGTAAGGACAGTTGTGAGTAAGGCAGACAGCCGACTTCGGTTTATTGGGAGAATTTTGGGAAGATGTACTTCACCTGTAAAGGAGACCGCGTATAAAACGCTTGTACGACCACGTCTTGAGTATTGCTCAAGTATTTGGGACCCGCAGCAGATCGGTTTGAAGGAAGACATAGAGGCGGTTCAGAGGCGAGCAGCTAGATTTGTTACCGGTAGGTTCGACCAATGCGCGAGTGTCACGGAAATGCTCCGGCAACTCAATTGGGGATCGCTGGAAGAAAGACGACATTCTTTTCGTGAATTTCTGTTAAGTAAATTTAGAGGGCCAGAATTTGAAGCTGAGTGTAGTACGATCTTGCTGCCGCCTACTTACATTTCGCGTAAAGATCACAAAGACAAGATAAGAGAAATTAGGGCTCGTACGGAGGCGTATAGGCATTCTTTCTCTTTCGTCGTTCAATTTGGGAGTGGAATAGGAAAGGAAATGCCTAGTAGTGGTACAGTGTACCTTCCGCCACGCACCTTACGGTGAATTGCGGAGTATGTATGTAGATGTAATTGCCGTCGAGCTGAAGGAACAAAAATGTCTGCCGCGCCCGCCCGCCTATACTCAGGTGCGGTAGCCCCTGTCAGTGAGCAGTTTGAGTGAGTCCGGATTGGCTGGTGAGAGGCGGTGCCCCTGGGCCCTCGGTCACGCACGGCACGCGTCCACACAATGGCGGCCACATCAGGGATCGATCGGTCCTCTCCGGAAGGAGCCCATAGCCTCTCGGCCTCAATAACCGGACCACCCAGAGGCCGCCGCAACCACCCTCCGCCACGCACCGCGCAGCAGGTGCACGCCGCACCCCCACCCCAAGTCGCCGCTAGGGCGGCGGTGACTCACAGCTCGCCACCCCTCACTCAGTCCTCCAGATGCCGCTCTCTGCAGCTAGCCGTCTGCTAGAGTTGGGCAACGCGATTCTTTTTTATGAATCGATTATTGCGATTCAATCCCACATTGTGAATCGATTCCTACGATTCGTTCACGATTCTTTCGCGATTCTTTAGTCTGCATTGGCGCGATTCGTACTTCTACATCTTGCTCATAGATGGCAATACCTGTCTGTGTTATGCTTGCCCTTTATTCACATGAAGTGTTAAGTGCCATCGACAAGGGGTCACAAATCGATTCCATATTTCTGGATTTCCAGAAGGCTTTTGATACTGTACCCCACAAGGGGCTTCTAATGAAATTGCGTGCTTATAGAATATCTCCCCAATTGTGCGATTGGATTCACGATTTCCTGTCAGAAAGGACACGGTTCGTTGTAATTGACGGTAAGTCATCGAGTAAAACAGAAGTGATATCTGGCTTTCCACAGGGAAGCGTTATAGGTCCCCTACTCTTCCTCGTGTTTATAAACGATTTAGGAGATAATCTGAATAGCTCCCTTAGACTGTTCGCGGATGATGCTGTCGTTTATCGGTTAGTGAAGTCAACAGAGGATCAAAAGCAACTGCAAAGCGATTTAGACAAAATTTCTACTTGGTGCGAAAATTGGCAATTGACACTAAATAAAGAAAAGTGTGAAGTAATACACATGACCACTAAAAGAAATCCGCTCAACTTCAATTATGCGATAAATCAGTCAAACCTTGAGGTCGTAAATTCTACCAAATACCTAGGAGTTACAATTACGAACAACTTTGACTGGAGAGAACACATAGAAAATATTGTGGGGAAGGCGAACCAAAGGTTACGTTTCATTGGCAGAACGCTTAGACGATGCACCAGCTCCACGAAAGAGACTGCCTACATCACACTTGTGCGTCCTCTCTTGGAGTACTGTTGCCCCTTGTGGGACCCTCACCAGGTGGGACTGACGGAAGACATTGAGAAGGTTCAGAGAAGGGCAGCTCGTTTTGTTTTATCACGTTACGGGGGGGAAAGCGTCACGGAAATGTTGCACGAATTGGGGTGGAAATCATTAAAAGAAAGACGTTATTCATTGCGGCGTGATCTGTTTGCGAAGTTTCAATCACCGACTTTTAGTTCTGAATGTGAAAATATTTTGCTAGCACCCACCTACTTAGGGAGACATGACCATCCCAATAAAATAAGAGAAATCAGATCGAAAACGGAACGATTTAGGTGTTCTTTCTTCCCGCGCGCTATTAGAGAATGGAACGGTAGAGAAAAGTTATGAAGGTGGTTAATGAACCCTCTGCCAGGCACTTGAATGTGATTTGCAGAGTATCTATGTAGATGTAGATGTTGGAATCTTAACCTTTTGCATCTGCTCGTACGATTCGTTCACGATTGTTTCTGGTCTGCGACGGCACGATTCTAACAAAATGCCGAAAAGGTGACAATATAGGTATCGGATTTTTTAATACTTATGGTGCGTAAAGTTCAGACATAAAATAATAATGAAGCAAAGCCATTCGATTCAGCTCTCAAAAATTCTGGAGAAAATAGTCTGAAGTTTAGCGCTACCAATTATTTCTGCTGTCATCATAGCTCATTTAGTAGCGTTGCAGGTTTAGTGAACGTATAAATATAATTAAATATATGGTAATTAATAGGTATCTAATCATTATAAATTACTTATGTAAAATCAATTAGTTGAAAGAAACACGAAATAAACATTAAAAATAAAAATCCGTTCCAAATATTAAATTTCTTTCGAGATGCAAGAAATTCACGTTTATTAAAATGTTTCTTTTTTCTAAAATCGATTTCTTTCAGGAAAGCTGATAACGTAAAAACCAAAATGTCAAAAAAGATTTTTGAGATGGCTTTAAAAACATTTGAAATCGCGTTTTTATATAAAAAGAATATTTTTGTAAAATTGATTTTTTACAAAAACTATAACTACATAGATGAACTCGAAAAGCTTAAATCTCTCTAAAAACAAAATGTAATCTAAATCGTTACAGCCATTTCCGGGATATGCGAAATATAAATGTGTAAGCATTGCTCGTTTAAATACTTAATATGTAAACTGTATAAAAGACGTATTTTCGTATGTATTGGCGGCTGTGTATTTCGCTGCGTCTTGTTTCTGTCATGTGTAATTCGTGAATAGGCTAATAATTAACGGCTCACGATCTTCGTTCTGTGCTTCCTTTGTTCACACGCTTTCTGGCTTTCTTAATTGTTCGGCGCGATTCGGTACTTGCTTTTCGAATCACGAACCGTTAGACAGGCGATTCTTCTGAACGACGATTCGTCCCCCCCCCCCCCTCTTCTCTCCGGCATTCGGCACGATTCGGGAAGATTCGGCAGTCGCCTTCGAATCGTGAATCGTTGGAACTTAAGAATCATCGCGAGACAGACGATTCTTTTGAACGAAGATTCGTCCGGATCACGATTCGATTCTTACGATTCTTTATTTGTACTCGTTCAAATGAACGCCTCATTGACGAATCGCCACAACTCTACCGTCTGCTAGTCGGCCGATGGACGAGTTCCGCTATGGACCCGACAAATTAACGTGCGCTGCAGTACGCCTGCTTACCTACCGGGGACCTACAGACGATATTAATATTCCAGAATGAAACTTCCACTCTGCAGCGGAGTGTGCGCTGATATGAGACTTGCTGGCAGATTAAAATTGTGTGCCGCAAACGGGACTCGAACCTGGGACCTTTGCCTTTCCCGGGCAAGCGCACTACCGACTGAGCTATCCCGACACGACTCACGATGCCGCCCCACAACTTTACTTCCGCCAGTACCTCGCCTCCTACTTTCCAAACTTCACAGAAGCTCTCCTGCGAAACATGCAAGACTAGCACTCCTGCAAGAAAGGATATGATGGAGACATGGGTTAGCCACAGCGTAAGGGATTGGATTCACGATTTCCTATCAAGAAGGACACAGTTCGTTGTAATTGACGGTAAGTCATCAAGTAAAACAGAAGTGATATCTGGCGTTCCACAGGGAAGCGTTATTGGTCCCCTACTCTTCCTCGTGTTTATAAACGATTTAGGAGATAATCTGAATAGCTCCCTTAGACTGTTCGCGGATGATGCTGTCGTTTATCGGTTAGTGAAGTCAACAGAGGATCAAAAGCAACTGCAAAGCGATTTAGACAAAATTTCTACTTGGTGCGAAAATTGGCAATTGACACTAAATAAAGAAAAGTGTGAAGTAATACACATGACCACTAAAAGAAATCCGCTGAACTTCAATTACGCGATAAATCAGTCAAACCTTAAGGTGACGGAAGATATTGAGAAGGTTCAGAGAAGGGCAGCTCGTTTTGTTTTATCACGTTACGGGGGGGAAAGCGTCACGGAAATGTTGCACGAATTGGGGTGGAAATCTTTAAAAGAAATACGTTATTCATTGCGGCGTGATCTGTTTGCGAAGTTTCAATCACCGACTTTTAGTTCTGAATGTGAAAATATTTTGCTAGCACCCACCTACTTAGGGAGACATGACCATCCCAATAAAATAAGAGAAATCAGATCGAAAACGGAACGATTTAGGTGTTCTTTCTTCCCGCGCGCTATTAGTGAATGGAACGGTAGAGAAAAGTTATGAAGGTGGTTAATGAACCCTCTGCCAGGCACTTAAATGTGATTTGCAGGGTATCGATGTAGATGTAGATGTAGAAGGGATGTTTCCAGAATGAAACTTCACTCTGCAGCGGAGTGTGCCCTGATATAGCTCAGTCGGTAGAGGGCTTGCTTGCGAAAGGCAAAGGTCCCAGTTTCGAGTCCCGGTTCCGGCACACAAATTTAATCTGCCAGGAAGTTCCATATCAGCGCACACTCCACTGCAGAGTGAAAAAATTCATTCTGGAGACATCATTTAGGCTGTGGCTAAGCCATGTCTCCACCATATCCTTTCTTCCAGGAGTGCTAGTCTTGCATGTTTTGCAGGAGAGCTTCTGTGAAGATTGGAAAGTAGGAGGCGAGGTACTGGCGGAAGTAAAGTTGTGAGGCGGCATCGTGAGTCGTGTCGGGATAGCACAGTCGGTAGAGCGCTTGCCCGCGAAACGCCAAGCTTCCAGGTTCGAGTCCCGGTTCCGGCACACAATTTTAATCTGCCAGGAAGTTTCAAAACAAGCACTGTTTAGACCACAAAATTTTAAAGGAGACAGACGCACACTAAAATGCAATAATCTGGGTATCTACGTAATTACTTGTAACACCTGACAGAAATCATATATAGGCCAAACTGGCAGAAATTTTCATGCTATATATATAAAGAACATACAAGAGACAGTGAAAATAATCCATCTAAATTCTATCAACATGTAATCACGGAAAAACACGATGTCAAGCCTATAAAGGAAGCCTTAAAAATTTTACACATTATACCAAAAGGGTCAAAAATGAATATTCTCCAGTAAATCAAACTATATTCCCATATACACAACAACCAGAACGATGTACTAAATGAACAAACCGAACGCAAACATAAAAAAATACATCGAAAATTTTATTCACATTATTAACAAACAAGAGAATGGATAAACACCAAAGATTCTCTTTCCATAGTTAAACTCCAATACAAAACCAATAAACCAATCATATTAATGTATAATTTACTGGTAACCATGTAAACTTATAATATCGTTGGTTGCTGCCACTACAGACTGCCACTATCAAAAACTGATAAAAACTCTAATCATATAACCAGTGCTGCTGCACGTATACAGATAAGCAGCAATAGATAAGCATTACATCAGCTTTTCAAATCAATTGGGCAGCAAATAAACGACAACAATATTATAAGTAATGTAAGTAAAAGTTTGTAAAAATTTTATGTAATTATTTTATAAGAATATATGTTATAACTCTTATATATTACTCGTATTACAAGAACATCTGATCATGGCCTAAGACCGAAATAAGCTTATAGTGAGATAATAAAGTTATAAAGCAGTGTAAAAATAATTTATAATTATTGTGCTACTGATATTAACATTCTTCTAGATAAACTAGAGTATTGTGAACATATCAGACGTTTTGAGCTGCATTGGCCGTTAATGTTTTATTTATAAACAACAGATCGATTTCAATCACACAGTGATCTTCTGCAGTGTATCGTATAAACTATAGAACAAGATAATAAAATCGGTATGGAATTAAAAACAAATACAAAATGACCTTGAATACAATTTCAAATATAAGGACTGCACGCATTTTCTTAAAGGGAGTTTGAATACCGCAAACTGGGAACAAAATCATACTTTACGTTTCTAAACTTATTAAGTAATTTGAAATCTTCCACTTAAAATATTGCAAAATGTGTTAAGAAATTCTAATAAGAAGTGTTTTTATTTCATTTTTCAAAATTATAGGTGCGCCCATGAAAATTAGCAAAGTTGTGATGTTTACATACCGGGTGATCAAAAAGTCAGTACAAATTTGAAAACTTAATAAATCACGGAATAATGTAGGTAGAGAGGTAAAAATTGACACACATGCTTTTTGTATGACATGGGATTTTATTAGAACCGAAAAAAAGTTTAAAAAAATTACAAAACATGTCCCACAGATGGCGCTTCATTTGACCAGAAAAGCAATAATTAGCATAACAAATTAAGACAAAGCTAAGATGATGTTCATTACAGGAAATGCTCAATATGTTCACCATCATTCTTCAACAATAACTGTAGTCGAGGAATAATGTTGTGAACAGCACTGTAAAGCATCTCCGGAGTTATGGTGAGGCACTATCAGATCCGATCGGAAGATTCACTTTAACGCCAGTCTCGTTTAAACAACTGTATTACAGCACCGGTGCATACACTGTTACCGAAACATTCAACACCAGATCAATCGAGGCTAAAGCCTATGACCGAGAAGTAGTGAGAGGTTGTCATCTGCTGCGACTCTCATTAATGTTTTTATTCCGTAATTTATTTTTATTATATATATTTTTTGCTCTAATAGACACCCATGTCTTTCCAAGCATGTGTGTCAATTTTTACCTCTCTATTTCGTGATTTATTAAGTTTTTCAAATTTATACTTACTTTTTGATCACCCGGTATTTAAATCTTCTCATTTCCGAAAGTATCAGATATAGAAGGCTGTTGATTTCGCTCGTCAGTTATAGAATCTTTGGCCTTTCCGTTGGTAACTGATGTTCCTAGAAAATTTATTAATGATCCTACCCAGAATGTAGAATCAAATCGAGTTGTTAAACAACCTCATACGGACTCGTGTACCCAAGAATATATTTCTCGACAGAAAACCTTTGAAGTGGGGAGTCAGTGATTCTGTTATTTCATTCATTGATGGTCATGTGGGCAGCCTAAAGGTAATGGAAAGACTTGGCATGGCTCCTTGTATCAACACCATCAGATGTCTTCGTCTTCTGCACAACATGCCAGTAAGGAAGGCTCAGTATTCAGACAAATTTAACAGAAAAAATTAGCAATGAGAAGAAAGTTTCTAGGTGAAAAACAAGAACTAGAAGACGACCCTGATTACTCTATTGGACACTCTTGATAACAGAATAAGAGTTATTTGTGAATTGTCATAATAAATTACTTTAATCACATTTTCTGGAATTTGACATTTTTAGTGTTACATGACCCTTTATCTCACAAACCACCAAACCAATAACATTAAAATTTTCAGAAATGCCATATAACACTCAAAAGAGGCCACTGAATTATAATAAGGACAAAATCTGTCTTATTCTCTGAACAAGAGATGTTTATTTTGCATTTTTTTCCAATAAAAATGGGTGAACGGGAAAAATTCATAAATATTATACAAACGAAAAGAAAACATTGGTTTTAGTTCAGTGAACTGACAATATATGCTGCAAATAGCTTCCAAAATTTCAAAATTATACATATAACAGTTCCAGAGAAAAAGGTACATAAATTTAGTGAATTTAACATAGGCGACATAGAGCATTCGAATCCCCTTAAGGCACATATTTATAAAAGGGAACATAAGGTAGAATTGATGTTTGTCTTGTGGAGGGAGAGTGGCTTAAGACAGTTGAAAAACGACCGTCTGTCGTCTTGCATATATTTTTTTTGTAAAACTGTAATTTATTTGATTAGCATTTTGTTAAAGCTAGAACCCCACTCGTTTCAAGGCACGAGGAATAGCATTTTTATTTCATATTTAAAATATTAGTTTTTGAGATGGTAGTTAATATTGCAAGGGATTTTGTGATTTTAATAATTTATTATTGTATTTATGAATGTGGCAATAAGTATGGTTTGTCCGCTACGCCACTGTCCCTGCGAGAATGTGTACTTGTTTTACGTCTAAGTGGGTGCGAGAATCTATGGCTGTCTGAATGTGGGTAGTAATAGCTCGCTTTGCATGGTTCTCTCTGGCTCAGAGTCGATAGTTAGTCGTTACCAGCCTCTGCTGCTGGTGCTACCAAAGAGGTTTCTACACCCTTTAGTTACAAGGTAGTCGACGAGCCTTCTCCAGGGCGAGTCTCACGATCTTCTCTCGCCACCACTACTGGGTTTTCCCAGTTTCCGGTAGCTTTCCCGCCTCGTGGCCGCTAGGTCTTCACTTTGTGCTGGGATCGTGGTGAGGTAAGGTTGGTTCTGCTCTTGTGTCCTCGGAGATGGCAGCGATTCGTTGTCCAGCATGTTTAATCTAGACTCTGGAACTTAGATTCATTTTCCGGAATATTTTTTTCTGATCATGTGCTTAAATGTGTTCAAGTTTTGCAATCCAGTGATTTCCAACAGATAAATGCAGTGTATGTGTTACTAGATGCAATTCGATAACAGCCTGGTATATTCAAACCTTTTCTGATTATGTGGCGGTGTACGAACCCTGTGTAAATTCCTTCTAGCTTTGTGGGGCCCGATATCTAACAGACGATATATTCATTTTTGTACAATGCATGTAAAACCTTTCTTATCGTTTCCTCCCGTAAGTGATATGTGTTGTGGTTGGTTCTTAGAAGCAACCCTTCAGCTTCAACTATTGTTTGTTCCCTGCCCATCAGGCAAGTAACTATGCGTGTATCCTTCTGATTTCCACTAACATTTCGCGATCTTCTCTCCCCGTCTATTTCAATTTTGCTGTTTCTTCTCCGAACTTGTAGTATGCACCTCAGTCTTTGTCAGTAATTGTCTCCGAGCCTTGTACAACCTCCTTCAATAGCTTGCTTATGAAATTCTATGTATTTCTAAGGGTTGCATGCCGTAGTTTTTATTCTCACTTTTCCGTCTTTGTAATTATTTCACTTTCCTGGCTTTTTTGAGACTGAACTTCATCTGTCTCTGTAATCGCTCCCTATCGTGTGTAGCTGCATTTCATTTGCTTCCTTATGTAATTCTAAACATTTCTATGGGTTGCATGCCGTAGTTTTTTGTTTTTTATTTTTCCGACTTTGTAATTATTTCACTTTTCTGGGTTTTAAGGAAGGAAGGTTAGGGTTTAACGTCCCGTCGACAGCGTGGTCATTAGAGACGGAGCTTACGCTCAGATTGTTTGGGCAAGGATATGGAAGGAAATCGGCCGTGCCCTTTCAAAGGAACCATCCCGGCATTTGACTGGAGTGGTTTAGGGAAATCACGGAAAACCTAAATCTGGATGGCCGGAGGTGGATTTGAACCACCGTCCTCCCGAATACGAGTCCAGTGCGTTACCACTGCGCCACCTCGCTCGGTCTCTGGGTTTTAAGACCGGAGTTCTTCCGTCTCTGCGAACGCTCCCAATCCCATATTCCTGCATTTCAGTAGCTTCCTTATGAAATCCTTCGCTCTTCTAGGGGTTGCATGCCGTAGTTAATTTTCTTTATTTTTCGGAAATTGAATTTATACATTTTATCGGTTTTCGGAACCACGTGGGTCCGAACTCCGATTTCAGGGGTTTGCAGCTAGTCACTTGAATTCACGCCACTTCTGATAAAACTAGTGCCTAGATTGAAACTTTCACTCTGCAGCGGAGTGTGCGCTGATATGAAACTTCTTGGCAGATTAAAATTGTGTGCCGGAACCGGGACTCGAACCTGCGACCTTTGCCTTTCGCGGGCGAGCGCTCTACCACTGAGCTACCCCGACACGACTCACGATGCCGCCTCACAACTTCACTTCCGCCAGTACCTCGCCTCCTACTTTCCAAACTGCAGAGTGAAAGTTTCATACTGGAAACATCCCCTAGGCTGTGGCTAAGCCATGTCTCCACCATATCCTTTCTTCCAGGAGTGCTAGTCTTGCAAGTTTCGCAGGAGAACTTCTGTGAAGTTTGGAAAGTAGGAGGCGAGGTACTGGCGGAAGTGAAGTTGTGAGGCGGCATCGTGAGTCGTGCCGGGGTAGCTCAGTGGTAGAGCGCTTGCCCGCGAAAGGCAAAGGTCCCAGGTTCGAGTCCCGGTTCCGGCACACAATTTTAATCTGCCAGGAAGTTTCATATCAGTGCCTAGATAGTTTACTCTCAGATTTCAACTTAAGAGTCCGCCGTGATTTTGTGTAATGAACACGATTTTTAACCACTTCACCTTCAGTGGAGTGCGATCATGTAACGTAGCAGTGTGTCGCCGTTAGCATGTTTGCTCGCGTTTTAATCGAAATGTAACTTAACTTTGATATACTCACGCACCATCTCAACTCAGGCACGATAGACCAGAGCCATGTTCGCAGTTTTATTGTATACTAGTTCATATGCCCGTGCTTCGCAACGGACGTTGGAGGGTCTGTGTGTGTCATGGCTTTTTAGGGTTCCGGACCTCAGTCAGTAAAAATAGAATCCTTGTTGGATCGCTCTGTCAATAAACTCAGTTGTCCTGACCAAGATGTCAAATGTAATTAAAAGTCATTGTCAGAAACGATGTGTCTTCGTTCATGTGAAACTCAGCTTGCCCTTTTCTCACATGACATCTTGCGAGCCATGGACGAAGGGCAACAGGCGGATTGTGTTTTTCTCGACTTCAAAAAGGCGTTCGACACGGTGCCACACTGCAGACTGCTAACGAAGATAAGAGCTTATGGAATAGGTTCACAGATTTGTGACTGGTTGGAAGACTTCCTAAGTAATAGAACGCAGTACGTTGTTCTCGACGGCGAGTGTTCATCAGAGACGAGTGTATCGTCAGGCGTGCCCCAGGGGAGTGTGATAGGACCGCTATTATTTTCTATCTATATAAATGATCTGATGGATAGAGTAAGTTGTAATTTGCGGCTGTTTGCTGATGATGCTGTGGTGTATGGGAGGGTGTCGTCTGTAACTGACTGTAATAG
Source organism: Locusta migratoria (assembly GCA_026315105.1). Classification (NCBI taxonomy): domain Eukaryota; kingdom Metazoa; phylum Arthropoda; class Insecta; order Orthoptera; family Acrididae; genus Locusta; species Locusta migratoria. The sequence goes on from CM048754.1 coordinate 14,783,760, forward strand.
CATACAGGTTGACTTAGACAACATTTCTAGTTGGTGCGAAGAATGGCAGCTAGCTCTCAATGTAGAAAAATGTAAGGTGATGCGCATGAGTAGGAAAAACAGTCCTATAATGTTCGAATACAGCATCAGTAGTGAGCTTCTTGATGCGGTCGCGTCGTTCAAATATCTAGGCGTAACATTGCAGAGCGATATGAAATGGAACGAGCATGTAAGGACAGTTGTGAGTAAGGCAGACAGCCGACTTCGGTTTATTGGGAGAATTTTGGGAAGATGTACTTCACCTGTAAAGGAGACCGCGTATAAAACGCTTGTACGACCACGTCTTGAGTATTGCTCAAGTATTTGGGACCCGCAGCAGATCAGTTTAAAGGAAGACATAGAGGCGGTTCAGAGGCGAGCAGCTAGATTTGTTACCGGTAGGTTCGACCAATGCGCGAGTGTCACGGAAATGCTCCGGGAACTCAATTGGGGATCGCTGGAAGAAAGACGACGTTCTTTTCGTGAATTTCTGTTAAGTAAATTTAGAGGGCCGGAATTTGAAGCTGAGTGTAGTACGAGCTTGCTGCCGCCTACTTACATTTCGCGTAAAGATCACAAAGACAAGATAAGAGAAATTAGGGCTCGTACGGAGGCATATAGGCATTCTTTTTTTCCTCGTTCAATTTTGGAGTGGAATAGGAAAGGAAATGCCTAGTAGTGGTACAGTGTACCCTCCGCCACGTACCTTACGGTGAATTGCGGAGTATGTATGTAGATGTAGAAGATTTTGGTACAAAAAGTGAAACGTGCCAAAATAAGCAAAGAAATGTCGTTAAGTATTTCATACACAAAGCGAAATCAATAACACTATGTTCAATGCTTGCAGGTATTCCTAGACATAAGATTGCTTAAATCTGTCGCAGACGTTCGCTTCCTTGCTGTACTGCCTCACACTCATTATGCAGCAGTGGTGTTTATCAGTTCTTTAGTGCGCTACAGCGCCTCTATCTCTTGTTTGCTGTACTACGCAATCCATACTTCAAGCATAACCTACATCTAAAACAATTTCCCTTATGAAGTTGCTCCATGCAAATCCGTGAAGTAGTTTAGGAGTTTAGGTATAGAGGAAAACAATTAAGATTGTGATGTATCTTTTTCCGGGAACTAATTTTCATAAAGCAATGCCTCTATGTTACCCCAATCTTAGCTCAAATCTCCTGTGAAAACCGCTTGAAAATGTGTAAATAGTTTCTTTCTTTTTTCTTTTATTTTTTATACGTTTGCGAAACGTGTTAGAAATCGGCATATCTTCATGAATATGACATAGCTAACATCATACATCACTTATATTCGCCATTTAAAACATTTAGTTCATGATCATTCATATCTCTGGCTAATGGGCATGGAAAACTGAAATATAATAAGTATTTCCCTAATGAAGCAGAAATATAACTAAAAACGATTATTATTCTTACGGTTGCTCTCTTTCCGTTAGATGCGCTATTGTCGCTCCAAGGGTGAGACGTTAACATTTATGTACAACTGCTATGGAAGTTTGACTATGATATCAGTACGTACATATATGGATTAAATACGGCGAGGATTGTGCCAGTTTTATATTCATTGCGTTGAATCATATTTCGTAGAACATAGCAACCAAGAAAACGATTATCAGAAATATGGTAAATTTGAAAAGTCAAAGAGTAAGTACAATTTTCAATAGTTAATATTCCGATCGCTGCCCCGAACTTCACACGAACACCCGCAGCGCTATCTGTTAGTTCTTTGCTGCATTACCCCGTTCTTACCAAGCATGAAATAGACCTAAAACTTGAAATTACGATATCTTACTTTCCTGATCTGATTTTGATAAAAATGAAGGCTATATATTGCCCCAGGATATTCTCTATTTATCTGCGATACTCCCATGAATGTTCATTTAGTACTTTGGAGATTACTCTCTACAAATAAACACATGCGATTGCTTTCAGAGGAATGTTTAAATTGTGATATCTTAGTTTTTCTGATCCGAATTTATGTACTGAAACGTTTATGTAACCACAAGATACCGTAACGTTTCCTGTGAAAACCCCCTGAGAATTCGTCTATTACTTTTGGAGATGAAAGAGAAATATAGAGATGACGGTTGTCGATGAAAAACGTTAAATTGCGATGTACGTCTTTTCATGATCCGATTTTTATGAAACTAAATCTATATGTTGTCCCAAGGTACGCTGAAGTTACCTTTGAAAACCCCGTGCGAATTCGTGAAGTAGTTTTGGAGGTGTGGTTTCTAATTGATGAACAGACAGACACGACGGTCTATGAAAACACTTCGTGATTCTATTTTGATGAAATCATGCCTAGATCCTGAACGAATCTTCGCTCATGTTTCCTGTGAAAACTGCATGATAATTCGTCCAGTAGTTTTGAAGACTGAAGCGAACAGCGGCAGGCCTACATTTACAGATTTATCATTATTATAGATATGTTGTACAATTGTATAATTTTGCAGGACAATATTGATATGTATAAGTGCTGTATGTCGGTAAAGTCTGTTGATGTGACACTTGATGGGGCGTTTTCCATGAACGTTACTCTTTACGTCCTTATATCTCATGAACTACGTGTCGTACTGTGATAGAATTTCGAAGGCACATTCATCTGTATATGTGTTTACTATCTGTAAAATTTCCTGCGGCTAAAATTTGTAGTGTACAAACTATAAATTGTAACGTCATACCGAAAGCCGTAGTTTTACTCCATAAACAGTGGAAAAGTAGTAAGCGAGAAACGTTTTTGCTTTCATCATTTTGCTATGGTTGTGAGCGAGAAAAAGTTTAATAAAGGTTTGAAATTATGCTTAAAGTTTGTTACAAGTTGCTAAGTACTCTCAATCTCATATAGTGTATTCATAAAGTCTTGTCACATTATGTGGCAGTTTCTTGCTATTCTTGTTGTTATATCTCCTGAACCATATGCCGTATGTGGTTCGTACTCCTACAGCAATTGTTATTTAACATAAAGAATATTTGTGCCAAATTTAGTTGAAATCGGTTCCGAGGTTTAGGAGGAAATGTGCAACATTGTCGTTTGACGCAGCAGTTTTTCGCGCATCTCATTGTTTATGACGTCATATCTCCTTACGTATGTGTCGTAGGTGATTCTTATCCCGACAGCGATTGTTGTCTAATATTAAGGATTATGTGTACCAAGTTTGGTTGAAATCGGTCCAGTAGTGTAGGAGGAGTTGTGGAACATACATAAATACACACATAGAGCCTATCTTATAAGATGTAAGATTGTGTTGTGTGGTACCTCCAGGATTGCTGAATTTCGCCTACGATAGCGGTGCATGCTTCTGCCTCGCTTCGGCACGCTGAGTTTGGTGAGTTTCGCTGTTGCATTGCGTGTGTGTGAACGAGTGAGTGTTGTTTGTAAATACTCCCCCTAGTAGCGATAAGCTCTGTGTAATTTATGTTCAATTCAATGATGGGTATCGTCAGTATTAGATAATGTAAATGGGATGCATTTTATTGTATTAACATTGATTCCCCATTTTGCTCTCACTTTGGTGAACTATCTCCGAAATAAAATTCAAATTCCTTGAATTAATTTTATTTGATCCATACTAGCTGCAAACCCGACGTTGCCCGGGTGTTTATTTATCCTACACTCTCGTAGTCCACATCCCCTTCCTCCCCCCTCTCTCTGCATCCACCTCTTTCTCTCCCATCTCTCTGTTCGTTTCCACCTTTCCGTCTCTCGGCAAAGTTTTCTGCAATGTGCCCTCTGTCATGTACCATACAAACATTTATGTACCCAGTGATCTTCCTCTAGGTTTAAAGGTCATGTGTGCAAAAATTAATAAAGATTGGTGTAAAGCAATGCATTTTGCAAAATTCCGTAAGTTAAGTACCCTCAATCATGCACCGAACGAAATTTTATACAGACAGTGATAATCCTCTTGTTTTTAAGGTAGAGTGTGCAAAATTTCCCTCAACATCAGAACATATCTATAGATTTCTCTGCAATAGAAACGGATGGTCACATTTGAAAACGCACTTTGTTCTTCTCAAATATTCCACTTTTATTTCATACAACGTTAGTTCTGAGAATAACGAAAACAACAAAAAAAGGATTTGTGAAATCGGTCGAGGCGTTCTCAAATTAAGGCGCGACCAAGGTATTTAGGGATCCGATTTTAAATCAAATGTTTGTTAAGCTTATGGGACTTTACTACGTGGTCATCAGTCTCTAAACTTAGAAACTACTTATCAACTACCTTACACTAAGGACGGCACAAATATCCATGCCCGATGGGGGATTCAAACCCCCGACCGTAGTGGCCGTGCAGACTGTGACTGGAGCGCCTCAATCCCCTTGGCCACCGCGGCCGGCGATCCGATTTTATGTTGCAAAGTACCCTCCTCCATTCACCGTATGAAACTTAAGGTAAGACGGTGACCTTCCTCTTGTTTTGAATGTGAAGCGTGCGAAAATTCGTGAACATCTGAATGAAACTGTAGATTTCGTGAGTCTGTGGGAGAAGTATGCTCTTCCATGCACCTATCAGAAAAATACTATCTTATCTGACGTTTTCTACCTATAAACTACATCCCTGCCAAACTTCAGCTTCATAGGTGAAGTAGTTGCCGATATTTCTTGTTTAGTCAGTGAGTGAGTTAGTGTCATTTCCCTGTTATACAGATAGAGATTTAGATAAGAGGTTTGGTGTTTCTTAGCTTTTATACAGACAGAGAAAAGAGATTCCTTAATTTTGGATGCAGAAGAATTAAGGGAGACTTCCAGACAAAAATAAACAGTAACATGCAAATCTGTAATGCTAACTTTATTTGATACAAGGTCTTGGCTGTTGCAACAGTTTTACGGCAGCTACAGCGAAACTATTGTGAGCCGTAGACTTCTTTTCGTTTCATCATATTGTGGGGGGTCCGTTACAAAATGCTTCATAAAGGCCCGAAATTTCATGCAAACTCTGTTGCGGGTCCCTAACTACTCCCATTTTCCAATAATTGACGCGCAAATCTGGGTATTCTCACGCGGTGGCCTCTTGTTATTTATGACGTCATAATGTCCTGATCGATGTGTCGTTCTCCTTCGTTTCTTCGTCGTGAACCTTCGTGGGCGTAAGATGAACAGATCACCAAAGTTTCATTGCAATCGATTGAATGGTTTATGAACACATAGACGACATACAGACAAACATTCATTTATATACATATAGTTACACGGATGGACGTTAACCCTATGCTATTCTCCTTTGATAACGGTTGTATATTGCAAACGAACCTTAACATTTCTTTGTGTGATGATTGTAGCCTGTGCTAATATTTGTAAATGCCTTTTAATTTTTTTTTAAATTTTTTTTACGTAAAGGCGATAGAGCCCTCACTCGTTTAATTCATAATTTTAGACAATGATTATCAAAGTTTACTTTAAATTACATAGAGCTGGTTTGTTGGTCTGCGCATTGAATGGAGCAGACATGAAATCTTAGTTAAGGCGGTTACATATGCTGCACTTCCTGACAGATCATGGCCCGTATCCAATATACTTATGCCGGTTCGGGAAAAGGGCTACATACCACAAGTGACTGACGCGCTGAAGAGAGCACTACAGAGCACTAGGTATACTTGTGCCTCACGTATGATGGCGTCTCCAGTTGCCTCATAACAACATCTTTGAGCTGATACGATCTGAGGAAATTTTCCAAATACTGAACAAGCTCATGGACGTAACGTCGAAAAAGATACGAGACAACTTCATGGGCTTAATACCTAATTATGGCAACTAACATACCGGAACAGACATTCTGCAACTTGACATGCTTCCGGAGTTGGGTGCCTATGACAGCAATCTACCGTGGTCTGGATTTGGGGATGGGGGAGGGGGGTGGAAACAAATACGGATAATAAGATGTCATTCAGACTTAATAGGTTATTTGTAGTTGAAGTCCTAGTTGTAGGTCGTAGAATTAGAGTAAATTAGAAACCAAAAAGGAATTACTATAACTAGTATTGCCTGTGGTCGAAAATCGACCAATTGTGTTTACAATGGTCACTGGGGGTAAAATTTTACGTATCATGTCGGCGATCTCGCGTGATTATGTTCGCAACATCAACAACACGATAGAAAATCTTTGACCCTTTGTTCGAACCACACAGAATGACTCGATTAGTGTATCGTACAGACCACGAAGTAAACAAATAATGCTGTTCCTGTTTTATGGTTGACAGGTACTCGTATGTACTCTCGTCCGCTCAGTAAAAATAATTGCCCTCGTAAAGCGAAGATTCCATGAGAAAACTTCAGCGTTGTCAATCGTTTGGCTAAAATGAAGACCCACAGTATTCTCACTATTCAGCATCTGTTGCCAACATTACCATAGCTGGCCGCTGGGATATTTGGTAAAATTTACTACTCCAGGAACATCTACTAAGTTTCGCATGCTGGCAGCTGTTCTTGGATTGAATTTTGGAGTGTTCACTTCGTCGTCTTTGATGGACGAATTTCGGAAAACTGTGTTTAGTAATTCTGCCTTAGCAGTACTGTCATCGGTAGTATTACCATTGCTATCGCGTAGTGAAGGTATTGTTTGTGTTGTTGTTTGTTAAGCTTATGGGACTTAACTACGGGGTCATCAGTCCCTAAACTTACAAACTACTTATGAACTACTTACGAACTAGGACGGCACAAATATCCATGCCCGAGGGGGGATTCGAACCCCCGACCGTAGTGGCCGTGCTGACCGTGACTGTAGCGCCTCAGTCACCTCGGCCACCGCGGCCGGCTATTGTTTGTGTTTTACCGCTAGTGTACTTCACATATGGACCAGAATTTCTTTGGATTTTCTGCAAGATTACGAGACAGGATTTCGTTGTCGTAACTACTATAGGCTTCTCGCATACAAGCCGGCCGCGGTGGCCGAGGGGACTGAGGCGCTCCAGTCACGGTCTGCACGGCCACTACGGTCGGGGGTTCGAATCCCCCTTCGGGCATGGATATTTGTGCCGTCTTTATTCTTAGTTAGTTCATAAATAGTTTCTAAGTTTAGGGACTGATGACCCCGTAGTTAAGTCCCATAAGCTATACAAACATTTGATATATATTTCGACTAGCATTAGTACCCGTCGATGCCCGGGTGTGTATTTATTGCATTATTATGTTACTCCATCTCTTTATTCTTCCTCTTTCCATTGCCTTCTGACCCACTCTTTGACCGTTTCACCTGCATGTGTTGTGAAATTCGGCCTGAAATTCAATTTCACGCAGCTCAATTCTTAGACTTCATCTCCTGAACAGCGTTTACTACAATAATATTTCACACACATTTGAACATTTTTTGTAAATTCACAAGGATTATTAAAATTAGCTAGATTTCTTCAATCAGATTTGACACCATTTTTGAGCTAGTGGCCAGCGACTGTTTTGTACAAATCTGTAGATAATGTCACCAATCAGTCGAAATTTTTTTTGTTTTTATTTTCCGGGTCTACATAGATTTCGGGCACAGTGTGGCTATTCTCAATGCTTTATGTTTACATCTATAATCTATACCGTCATGCTGAACGTAACTGTCAACATGACGGTTTAGATGGAAGCACATATTAAAAGCTTTAAAGCTGGCCGTTAAGTGGTCTAAACCTATAGTGGGGCCGCCGAAAGAACGACCCTGACAGTTCTCGCACGTGGGCCGAAGAGGGTGGGGGGGGGGGGACACTCGAGCACCAACCTGAGCTCTGGAATTGGTAAACGTTGCCAGGGTAACGGTGCCGCGTTGCCACCCTGCCACTCAAGGTCGCGCGGGGTGGCATGCTTCAGTCGCTGCGAAGCATCTGTCGCGTGTTCATCGTTACCGGTTTTGTTCGTGCCGTGTTACGTGTCGTTAGTTTCAGACGTGTGTGAGATGGCTTCGTCCCCTAACCGTATGAAAGACACTTCTGTGACCAATAGACTGGCTGTCGAAACTGATCTGATGATCCCAGAATGAAACTTTCACTCTGCAGCGGAGTGTGCGCTGATATGAAACTTCCTGGCAGATTAAAATTGTGTGCCGGAACCGGGACTCGAACCTGGGACCTTTGCCTTTCGCGGGCAAGCGCTCTACCACTGAGCTACCCCGACACGACTCACGATGCCGCCTCACAACTTCACTTCCGCCAGTACCTCGCCTCCTACTTTCCAAACTGCAGAGTGAAAGTTTCATTCTGGAAACATCCCTTAGGCTGTGGCTAAGCCATGTCTCCACCATATCCTTTCTTCCAGGAGTGCTAGTCTTGCGTGTTTGCAAGAGAGCTTCTGTGAAGTTTGGAAAGTAGGAGGCGAGGTACTGGCGGAAGTAAAGTTGTGAGGCGGCATCGTGAGTCGTGTCGTGGTAGCTCAGTGGTAGAGCGCTTGCCCGCGAAAGGCAAAGGTCCCAGGTTCGAGTCCCGGTTGCGGCACACAATTTTGATCTGATGATATTACTCGGACACTATACTATGGCAATCGACAGCGACCGTAAACAAATGAGGCAAAAAAACCTGTTTTTTATGTAAGAAGACAAATCATTTCACTGGAAGAGGCGGTTTTACTACTTGTAAAGTGGTTGTCCATATTTGTTTACCCTCTCGGCAGACTGCCACAATACAGTGTCCGAGTAATAACAACGAGTTTGTGAAAAATGGCTATAGGAGATGAAATATAAAACAAAATTCTTCAACTAGCGCCCTTTGGCTGAAGACTAAATTATACATTATATTTAATGGAATACTGGAACATACGAAGCTTTACTTTAACTCGACACATATTTTTAAACTTTTCTTTTTAACTGCAAAAAGTGTTTTTCATCACTTCGTGGTTGTTATCGTCCGTTCACACTTTAGTAGTACATAGCAAGGGTTCCAAAATATTCGGACGTGATATTCGTATGCCGGCGACCGACACGGCGTAACAGCAAACAGCCGCGTAGCAGCATTGGCAACATAGCCGCCAGCTGTCAGAGTCGTTCTTTCGGCGGCTCCACTATAGAGGTAGATCTGAAAAGTAAAAACAAAAATTTCGATTCATTTCCGACCTTTCGTACAGATTTGTTTAATTAAATTCCACAAAATTCTGTAAAAATCTAAAAAATAAATAAATAAATAAAATAAACGGGTTTGGGGGCGGCAATTTAGCAGTTCGCACGGGACGGCACTTGGGCTTGCGACGGCCCTGCATATGGACCAGAATGTCTTTGGATTTTCTGCAACATTACGAGACAGGATTTCGTCGTGGTAACTGTGGTGTCGCACAAGTCCAAAGTGCGCGCCACCTACTTTCGCCGCGCGCCGCCATGCACGCACGGCGCGGCGTTCTTACGACGTCAGCCACGAGCGCCCTCTGCTACAACTCCGCTCGTGGCCACCACTGAACGACATCGTTCACTTGGGACTGAGATAGGAACCAGTTAACACTTCTGAATCAGATAGGCACCAGTGAAGACTTGGCTATCGGACAGGCACTAGGCAGGCCTCTAGCTCAACTATGTATCAGCATTCTGCAGTACTGAGCTATGCAAAAGTTAAGTATTGTATAAATTCTGTGCAATATATATCTCGTTCTAATTTACTCTAGTGTTTCTAGTTTCTGCTGTCCCACTGGCTGCTCACCTCCTACCTGCACAAGCGTGCATCCTTTATTCCTGTGTCGGTCTCATTCCACTCGGCCACCGACACCTTCGACGGAAACGAGACACAAAAGCGGCGACGAGGCAGAGCTAGCAGAGAGCTGCAAATTCCACAATCGACTGTATGGAGAGTCCTACGAAAAAGGTTAGTTATGAAACCTTATCGTCTGAAATTGGTTCAAGCACTGTCTGCAGCTGATAACATTAAAAGAATCGATTTCTGTGATTTTATGCTTGCTCAAATGGAAACAGATGAATCTTTCGTTTCAAAGATTGTGTTTAGTGATGAAGCAACTTTCCACACTAACGGGAAAGTCAACCGTCACAATGTCTGTATACGGGGCTCTGAGAATCCGCGGGAAACAACTCGGTATGAACGTGACTCGCCTAAGGTGAACGTTTTCTGTGCCATTTCAGCCAATAAAGTTTCTGGTCCCTTTTTCTTCGAAAGTGCTACTGTAACTGGACTACAGTATCTGGAGATGTTAGAGAATTGGGACACAAAAGTAACTACTATAGGCTTCTCGCATTGAAGTCCGCGCTAGGCTGCGAGTTTCAGTATAAGATTTGCCAGTCTTGTGAATTCCGGCGAGAAATGGAAAAAGAGAAAGCGCGTCGGCTATGAATCGTACGGCGAAGGTGGATGCACTGCTTGAGGGGGGAAGCACAGAACGTCATCTGGTCCGTGTCGTTGTCAGAGTGGTGTGGAAGGGTGGTCTTAGGGGGGGAGGGGGATGGAAGGGTGAATCACCCCCCTCTGAGGTCCCCAGCGGTCGGCAATTAACGGCGAGGAGTGCCAATATCTATGAAACGATGCAAGATATGAAAAAAAAAAAACATAATAGAGGGAAGTTGTAGAGAATTCTCCACTGTACCAATCAGGTTATTCAATTTTCGTGGCAGATGAACGGTTCGTTTGCAATTACAATTACATTACAAACGGCCTTTTATGGTATTACTACCATATTTTGAGTCCGAAAAATTTGTAAAAGGGAGGTTCTGCTCTCTGGCGGCCAGCAATTATGTCTGTAAAATTTGGTGCTGATCGGTCGAACGGTTCGTCTTAAAAAGTGGGAACACGTTACGGACAGAGAGACATACATACCAAAATCGCCGTCATTTCTGCAAATATCTTTGAAACGATTCGAGATATGAAAAAAAAAAAAAAAAAAAAAAAAAAAAAAAAAAAAAAAAAAAAAAAAAAAAAACATAAGAGATCAAAGTTGTAGAGAATATAAATTCGTTTATTAAATTTTCCTGTCAGATGATTGGTTAAGCCGTTATTTTCATTTAATTTTCGAGCTGTGAAAAGAGGATCGCAAAAGCCCAACTTTAGTGTTACTACCGTAGTGGGCCAAAATAGTTGTTCGATATTCAAATAATGTTCTAATGTTTGTATAGCTTATGGGACTTAACTATGGGGTCATGAGTCCCTAAACGTACAAACTACTTATGAACTAGCTACAAATAAGTACGGCACAAATATCCATGCCCGAGGGGGGATTCGAACCCCCGACCGTAGTGGCCGTGCAGACCGTGACTGGAGCGCCTCAGTCCCCTCGGCCACCGCGGCCGGCTGTTCGATATTTTTGGTAATTCAGCCTTGCGGGTGATATAAGGGAAAATTTTGAAGGGTGCTACTAATACTATTTAGATGCTCGAAATGCGAAAATATGGATTTTGAACCGTGGTTACAATTAAAAAAGAAATGTTTTTGGGATGATTTGAATACTGCCATCAATTATGGAATAGGGGGTGGCAACTTGTATTAGAGTACTTGATTGGAAAGGCATTTTTAAAGCTAAATCTGTGAAAATTTGTGTGTAGAAGTAGAAACAACGAAAGTAGACCATCCAGTCTATGCGATCGAAGCAGGTGGAGTTAAGCTAGAGTAACAATAAAATATTAAAAGAAAGTCTGAAGGAACCGAGAATGCACCCCGTCTACAGCAGCAGGCAAGAAGTTGCAGAGTTCGAGTGTTCTGACCGGGGAGTGATTTAGGAGATTTGCCGAATTCCAGTGTCTGGCTCTTCAATAGCAAGTCGATCTTGTCGAGTTGGCGTCAGCTGTAAAGCTAGTGTCTCAGGCCACCAGGCCACACTGCGGCCGAGAGCCAAGGACCCCGTAACTGTCTAGAAGAAGCCACGGCTTCCAACTTCTGAATTAGACGGACTACACCGGCGACGAATCGAAAAACAGAAAGCGCGCCGGCTCTGAATCGTAGGGCGAAGGTGGATGCACTGCTTGAGAGGGGGAGCACAGAACGTCATCTGGTGCGTGTCGTCGTCAGAGTGGTGTGGGAGGGGTGGTCTGAGAAGGGGTGGGGGGAGGGGGATGGAAGGGTGAATCACCCCCCTCTGAGGTCCCCAGCGGTCGGCAATTAACGGCGAGGAGTGCTTCGCTCTCTGGTGACATATGTGAGGGGGGCGACAGAGCTGTCTCTTCCGTCCTATCGTGTGTGAGTGTGTGTGGGGATCGGGTTAGCAAGCAGCCGGGGGACATCACCCGCTGGGACGTGTGTGGGACTCAGGCCAGGCTCAGCACGTTAGAAGGAAGCCAGCGTAGGGGTCAACGTCCTGTCGACAACCTAAGTAACAGAACGCAGTACGTTGTTCTCGACGGCGAGTGTTCATCAGAGACGAGTGTATCGTCAGGCGTGCCCCAGGGGAGTGTGATAGGACCGCTATTATTTTATATCTATATAAATGATCTGATGGACAGAGTAAGTTGTAATTTGCGGCTGTTTGCTGATGATGCTGTGGTGTATGGGAGGGTGTCGTCTGTAACTGACTGTAATAGCATACAGGTTGACTTGGACAAAATTTCTAGTTGGTGCGAAGAATGGCAGCTAGCTCTCAATGTAGAAAAATGTAAGGTGTTGCACACGAGTAGGAAAAACGATCCCATAATGTTCGAATACAGCATTAGTAGTGAGCTTCTTGATGCTGTCGCGTCGTTCAAATATCTTGACGTAACATTGCAGAGCGATATGAAATGGAACGAGCATGTAAGGACAGTTGTGAGTAAGGCGGACAGCCGACTTCGGTTTATTGGGAGAATTTTGGGAAGATGTACTTCACCTGTAAAGGAGACCGCGTATAAAACGCTTGTACGACCACGTCTTGAGTATTGCTCAAGTATTTGGGACCCGCAGCAGATCGGCTTGAGGGAAGACATAGAGGCGGTTCAGAGGCGAGCAGCTAGATTTGTTACCGGTAGGTTCGACCAATGCGCGAGTGTCACGGAAATGCTCCGGCAACTCAATTGGGGGTCGCTGGAAGAAAGACGACGTTCTTTTCGTGAATTTCTGTTAAGTAAATTTAGGGGGCCGGAATTTTAAGCTGAGTGTAGTACGATCTTGCTGCCGCCTACTTACATTTCGCGTAAAGATCGCAAAGACAAGATAAGAGAAATTAGGGCTCGTACGGAGGCATATAGGCATTCTTTTTTTCCTCGTTCTGTTTGGGAGTGGAATAGGAAAGGAAATGCCTAGTAGTGGTACAGGGTACCCTCCGCCACGCACCTTACGGTGAATTGCGGAGTATGTATGTAGATGTAGATATTGCAGTAGGATTTTGGACATATTCTTTGTTCGAATACTATGAATTACCTCGGAGAGAACGACCTATTAACCAGTAGTCAACACGGATTCAGAAAGTATCACTCTTGCGAAACACAGCTTGCTCTTTTCTATTTCTCCATTTCTCGCCGAAATCCACAAGACTGGCAGTCTTTTACTGAAACTCGCAACCTAGCGCGGACTTCAAAGCGAGAAGCCTATAATAGTTACCACAAGGAAATCCTGTCTCGTAATCTTGCAGAAAATCCAAAGAAATTCTGGTCCATATGTGAAGTACACTAGCGGCAAAACACTAACAATACCTTCACTACGCGATAGCAACGGTAATACTACCGACGACAGTACTGCTAAGGCAGAATTACTAAACACAGCTTTCCGGAATTTGTTCACCAAAGAAGACGAAGTGAACACTCCAGTATTGAATCCAAGAAAAGCTGCCAGCATGCGAAACTTAGAAGTAGATATTCCTGGAGTAGTAAAACACCTTACGTCACTAAACAAAAATAAATCTTCCCGGCCAGATTATATACCAACTAGATTCCTTTCAGAGTATGCTGAGACAATAGCTCCATATTCAGCTATCATTTACAACCGATCACTCAGCGAAAGATCCGTACCGAAAGACTGGAAAGTTGTCCAACTTACTCCAATATTCAAGAAAGGCAATAGGAGTGATCCCCAAAATTACAGGCCTATCTCATTGACGTCGATTTGCAGTAGGATTTTGGAACATATACTTTGTTCGAATATTATGTACTACCTCGAAGAGAACGACATATTAACCAATAGTCAGCACGGATTCAGAAAGTATCACTCTTGCGAAACACAGCTTGCCCTTTATTCACATGAAGTGTTAAGTGCCATCGACAAGGGATCTCAAATCGATTCCGTATTTCTGGATTTCAGGAATGCTTTTGACACTGTACCCCACAAGCGGCTTCTTATGAAATTGCGTGCTTATGGAATATCTCCCCAATTGTGCGGTTGGATTCACGATTTCCTATCAGAAAGGACACAGTTCGTTGTAATTGACGGTAAGTCATCGAGTAAAACAGAAGTGATATCTGGCGTTCCACAGGGAAGCGTTATTGGTCCCCTACTCTTCGTGTTTATAAACGATTTAGGAGATAATCTGAATAGCTCCCTTAGACTGTTCGCGGATGATGCTGTCGTTTATCGGTTAGTGAAGTCAACAGAGGATCAAAAGCAACTGCAAAGCGATTTAGACAAAATTTCTACTTGGTGCGAAAATTGGCAATTGACACTAAATAAAGAAAAGTGTGAAGTAATACACATGACCACTAAAAGAAATCCGCTGAACTTTAATTACGCGATAAATGAGTCAAACCTTAAGGTCGTAGATTCTACCAAATACCTAGGAGTTACAATTACGAACAACTTTGCCTGGAGAGAACACATAGAAAATATTGTGGGGAAGGCGAATCAAATGTTACGTTTCATTGGCAGAACGCTTAGAAGATGCACCAGCTCCACCAAAGAGACTGCCTACATGACACTCGTGCGTCCTCTCCTGGAGTACTGTTGCCCCTTGTGGGACCCTCACCAGGTGGGACTGACGGAAGACATTGAGAAGGTTCAGAGAAGGGCAGCTCGTTTTGTTCTATCACGTTACGGGACGAAAAGCGTCACGGAAATGTTGCACGAATTGGGGTGGAAATCATTAAAAGAAAGACATTATTCATTGCGGCGTGATCTGTTTGCAAAGTTTCAATCACCGACTTTTAGTTCTGAATGTGAAAATATTTTGCTAGCACCCACTTACTTATAGAGACATGACCATCCCAATAAAATAAGAGAAATCAGATCGAAAACGGAACGATTTAGGTGTTCTTTCTTCCCGCGCGCTATTAGAGAATGGAACGGTAGAGAAAAGTTATGAAAGTGGTTAATGAACCCTCTGCCAGGCACTTGAATGTGATTTGCAGAGTATCTATGTAGATGTAGATGTAGACCCAGGTTACGCACGGATGTTTGGGTTAGGATGGGGAAGGAACTCGGTCGTTGAAAGGAATCGTCCCGGTATTTGCCTGGAGTGATTTAGGAAAGTCACGGAAGACCTAAATCTGGATGGCCTGAGTTGGAATCGAACCGCCGTCCTTTATTCGTTGTGAGTCGGCCTGCTTGCGCTCTTCTGTCCAAGGGACACCGTGTCTTCTTTTCGGATGCTGGTCTCGGGTTATTCCGTTTGTCACTATCTTCTCTCGGAAAAGAACTCTGTCAAAGACATCTTCGGGTTTGATATGTAGCATCTGGAGGTCTTCTTTGGTATCGTAATTTTTGGTCCTGAATATATATATATATAAAATAGATTCTCGTTTAACCTATTTCCATACATTTAATTCCATTCCATGATGATGGTGGTGGTGGCGGCGGCTGGTGCAGCGACAGTGTTGAATAATTAAAAAATGTTCAGTCTCTGTTGCAATATTTTATTGTCCAATAACGCGTTTCGCGCTGTTAGCGATTTTTTTTTTTTTTTTACTCACCGTAGCCACGTTAGATTCGCTGCCCGCCAGGTTCACGGACTGTAACAATACATTTGTCTTTTTCCAGTCTGACGATGCGCTAACAGCGCGAAACGCGTTATTGCAACAGAGACTGAACATTTTTTAATTTTTAAATAACCTATTTCCTTTCATTCGTTGGAGGTTGCCATAAAATCGTGCCAGTCTTCAAGGGATTGTGTCTGCTATTTTTTCTGGTTTTCCTGTAGACATCCTTGTTGCATCTGTTTTTATGAGTGCCACTTTTGTACTTGGATCCTAGGATTCCTCTAACGATTTTGCGCTCTTTTTCCTCCAGTTGTTCGAGGAGTCCTTTATCAGCATTTAAGGATAACGTTTCGGCTGCATACAAAACTACTGACTTCAAACCCGTTTCGTAGTGACGTATCTTAGTGTTTTGGGAAAGGCATTTCTTGCTGTAGTTCGTGCGGAATATTTGGTAGGCTGTTTCTAGATTTAAAAAGAAATGTTCAAATGTTTGTATAGCTTATGGGACTTAACTACGGGGTCATCAGTCCCTAAACTTACAAACTACTTATGAACTACTTACGAACTAGGACGGCACAAATATCCATGCCCGAGGGGGGATTCGAACCCCCGACCGTAGTGGCCGTGCAGACCGTGACTGGAGCGCCTCAGTCCACTCGGCCACCGCGGCCGGCTGTGTGGAACCGAGAGCAGGCTCAGCGCGAGAGAAGGAAGCCAGTTTTGGGCTCAACGTCCTGTCGACAGCGTGGTCATTAGAGACCGAGCTGACGCACGGATGTTTGGGTGAGGATTGGGAAGGGAATCGGCCGTGCGCTTTGAAAAGAACCAACCCGGCATTTGCCTGGAGTGGTTTAGGGAAACCATGGAAGACCTAAATGTGGATGGCTGGAGATGGATTCGAACCACCGTCCTCCCGAAAACGAGTCCAATGTGTTACCATGTCGCCACCTCGCAGCACATTACCACAAATCCAACTGCAGAACGATCTGAATATATCAGTATGATGTAAAAATTGGCAATTGACTCTAAATAAAGAGAAGTGTGAAGTCGTCCACATGAGTACGAAAAGAAATCCGTTAAACTTTGTTTACAAGATTAATCAATCAAAAGTGAAGTCCGTAAACTCCACAAAATACCTAGGAATTACTATTACTTCAGACTTAAATCGGAAAGAAAACGTAGATAATATCGTGGGAAAGGCGAACCAGAGACTGCGTTTTATTTGCAGAACCCTTAAAACATGTAACAACTGAAAAAGAGACTGCATACACTACGCTTGTCCGTCCGTTTTTTCAAGTATTGCTGCTCAGTGTGGGATCCTTATCAGGTGGGTTTGACGGAGGACATCGAAAGAGGCCAAAGAAGGGCAGCTCGTTTCGTATTGTCACGATACAGGGGAGACAGCGTTACGGAAATGATACAGGATCTGGGATGGGAATCATTGCAACAACGGCGCTTATCGCTGCGGCGTGGGCTACTTACGAAACTCCAATCGCCAACATTCTTCTCCGAATGTCAAAATATATTGTTGACTCCCACTACGTAGATAGAAATGATCATCAGACTAAAATACGAGAAATAAGAGCTCGAACAGAGAGATTCAGGTGTTCTTTCTTCCCGCGCGCTATTCGAGAATGGAATGGGAGATAAATAGTGTAAAGGTGGTTAATGAACCCTCTGCCAGCTACTTAAATGTGATTTGCAGAGTATCCCATGTAGATGTAGATGTAGCTCCACTCGTCCACCAGGCACGCAACCGCGCTACTCTTCCTGTTACCTGAAACCAGAGTCCTTCCATCCTCATTGACATGTCTTACACGTTTTCACCGGTTACTGTCCTTCAAAGTAGTCACCAGCGTTGTGTAGCGTTGCCAGCGATGTGGAAGGCGTAGTAGGGTAAAGTAAGGTAATTTTGCAGTAGTTTGAATAGTAAGTAATATTTCAGTAGAGTAAAATAAGAAAAATTGTTGCAAATAATTTTATTAAGTAGCTACATATATGTGTGCAACATTTCGCAGAAGTATCAAAGTCTTTACATTATTGCTACTGTTAACAACTGGAATCCACGGTGGAGTAGCCGAGCGGTCCAAGGCGCCTCGCTGCGGAGCGCGCGGTTGCTCGCCGTCGGAGGTTCGAGTCCTCCCTGGGGCATATAGTGCGCGGCAGTGGGTGAGTGTGACGAGCAAAAATTCGCAAAATATGCAATAAATACTCTTAGGAAAAGCTATGTACTCTGTGACTTACGAACTTTACGGTACGAGTCAAAATCTGTTTATTCTTTCAATCGTCAGATAATGCGGTCGTTTCAGACTCTAATAACGACGAGGAATATCAAATACGCAACTTTAAATAGATCACATGTTTCCGTAAACCACACATTACCGACTATGAACAGAGACACAAAACAAAGATAAAAATCCAGATAGACTCAAAGATAAAAATACTCGTGGAACATTGATCACTGACGTGTAAGCGTGGTGGAAACACAGACATACATTAATGAATGTCTCTTAGGCCATAGATATTGATATGCCTGTGCCAGTAAGCTCACTGGTCTGTGCTAATCAGTGATCTCTGATACATATAGCCGCGACACTCTCTGCTGTGAAAGGTGTTATCGTTTGACAGCTGGGTCAAGAAAAACTATGCGACGTATTCCTACTCACATCCCGGCGTCCTCCTGTGATAATGTTGGCAACAGATGTTGAATAACGAGAATCATGTGACATCGTCATAAGCCAATCGCGTGACACGCAAATATTTTGTCGTGAAATCAAGCATACAGTAGGAACAGCAGTATTTATCAACACTCTATGTGGTTCGGTCATCTTTTTTTATCGTGTTATTGGTGTTGCCAACATAAAAACACGAGGCCGCCAGGATAGAAAGTAAAATTTTACCGAATCAGATACATTGTCCCCATAGCATTACTGCAACATTCTAATACTTCAGCATACACTTACTGTGAGAGATAAACAGTTTAGTACTACGCCACAGAACCAATACATGGCGCTGTTATTATTTCTCATCTCAACGATAGAAGCGTTTTCAGAAGTTTATGTCAGACAGACAATTACACACCTCAGTCTTAACTTTATGAACACAAACTAACAATGAATTTACATCGTTCCGGAGTACGAACTTAAATCAATTTCACTTATTGTATAAAAACTTTATGAACATTCATCGTTTTTGACAATGACTTCTACTTAAATTTGACAAGTTGGCTAGGAGAAATGAGTTTACTGACAGAGCGATCCAACAAGGATTCTGTTTTTGCTGACCTACGTTCGGAACCCTAAAAAACCATGATATACACAGGTCCTACTTTAAAAACCGTTGCGAAACACGGGCATATAAGCTAGTTCAGTATATTAAATCAGTCGTCATCCTCAGAATCAAAAGTTTCACAATAATTGTCACACATGTAGATAGCTTCCTTTGTCGCTTGTTTTTGGCAACTGCCGTGGTATAGAGTGAAACAAAAAGAGCATTGTGTCCATGGTGCACCAGTCTTTTGTTTCACATCGGATGAATAAGTCTTGAAACATATGGCACAGACCCATTCGTCATCTTCTATGATGTGTGGGCGTTGTTTAGATGAACTGGCACCAGATTTGGGGGCATTCTTCACAATTTTTGAGTTACATATCGATGGTCAGCTTTCAACTAAATTGAGGAATTTGGCCAGTGAATCCGTTTTTCTTCTATTATGTAGCGGTGGAGATGGCTTTGGTGCATTAGGAACTTTCGACGTAAGCTTGTCCTGTTGTGACAGACTCGTTCATCACTTTGTGAAACTTTTGATTCTGAGGATGACGACTGATTTAATATACTGAACTAGCTTATATGCCCGTGTTTCGCAACGGTTTTTAAAGTAGGACCTGTGTATATCATGGTTTTTTAGGGTTCAGGTGTAACGACCGGACATGCATTCTATGACTCGTCATTAGGTGTAACGTCCTATGTGCTATTGCCTCCTTTGGAATAGCATCATAATTCAGAGGACAAGCATTCGCCTTCTTGAAACCGTTGATTATATTCATAGGACAGAAACTTTACAGGAATGGCTTGTTGAAAAGTTGATAGAAATTGGAGCGATTTGGTTTCTGATGGGGCTTTTCGATCATGTAGGAGTTGAGTTCTTTGGCCCAGTGACTTTTCAGCGATCTGTAAACCCCCACATCGAGGGACTGTAGTAAGTGGCTTGTGTGTGCCGGAAATATCATTAAAGAAATTTGATTTCCCTTTGCCAACATTATCACATCCATTCCAACATGAGCACTGTGTGGATCCATCAAGAGGACAAGCGGTCTCTCTGAGGGAACCGAAGCAATAAAAAATCTAACCCATTCGAGGAACAGTTCTGTTGTAATCCAGCCTTTTGGCGAGATTCTTGTCACAGAACTAGGCCAAGAGTGAATGTTTTGTTGAGGCGAGTGTCAACAACCGTAATATATTTCATAGAATGCATTTTCAAAACCACCGGCTTTTTATTAAAACCCTCATATATGAACCAGTTTCGGTCAATAGACCATCTTCATGGATAAAAAGGTATTAAAACTGAATGGTAAAATACATCCATACTATCGATAATCTGTTCTTACCTTTTATGTTGTGTTGACTGATAGGTTTTACCTTAGAGGACCACTGTATTTTTAAAATTTTTAGTTATACAGACTCCTGTTTGTCTCAACTAGATGTATTTTATTTGATGCATTTTACCTTTCAGTTTAAATACCTTTTCATCCATGAAGATGGTGTATTGACCGAAACTGGTTCATATATAAGGGTTTTAATAATCAGCCGATGGTTTTAAAAATACATTTTATGAAATTGGCAAAGAGACTTTTGACAAAGAATCATTCCACCTAAGTCCTTTGAATATAACGAATGGAGGTAATTTGGCAACAAGAACAGTAGGTTAGGCAAATTGGAACTAGTCTTAAGTTGAAAATTCTTTATGGAAATGTTTATAACATAATTACCTTCGATAATATTTGAAGTGAAAGTCTCGTCGAAACACGTAGAAATTCTGTACCAGCGACGTCAAAAGTCATCCAAACACGTTAAGTAGGATGGAGCCGAATTATCGTAATACCAAGAGCTGAACTGCTAGGGTCCCTGCCTTCACACACGTATCAAAAGAAATAAACTAAGTAATTCGTGTAACATCTTATGCCTTACACTACGTATCGCGGACAAATGAAATGAATACTACTTGCTCCTCGTTACTCTAAAACGCATTTAGAACTCCGACGGCACAAATCAGGCCGCTTCCTCAATGAAACACTTTGCGCAACAAAACTTCCATCACTTGGGAGAATACACACACAGCTCCATGAAGTCGCACACAGAATTAACACTAAAAAACTGCCATTGATGATCGTTCACAAATAAAGAAGCGAAATACCTTTCATTTAGTTGCAATAGACGGAACCAGTTTGGCGCGCAAAGCAAGAAGAACATATCGTGCCATCTGTTGATGGAAATTGAAAGCGTTATATTGGAAAGTGTCTGAGCAAGGAGCTTAGAATAAAATACTGCAAAATTACCTATACTGCGAAAATACCTTACTTTACCCTATACCGTTAGCAGAGCCTGTTCTGTTGATGGTGCGAATGGAGCGGTCTACTGCCTGTCGAATCTCTGGAACAGTTCTGTAGCGATCGCCACGAAGTGGTTCCTTCATTTTGGAAATGAGATCAAAGGCACAAGGACTTAACTATCGCGAAAGAAGAGGCAACTCGGACATCACTTAGCACGACAATGCGCGGTCGCATACAGCGCAAGCTGTGGCTGCTCTGTTCGGTCGATGGGTCTGGAAAGTGCTGTACCATCCACCGTACTCCCCGGACGTAAGTGCTTGTGACTTTGATTTGATTCCAAAGATGAAGGAACCACTTTGTGGCATTCGCTTCAGAACTGTTCCAGAGATTCTACAGGCAGTAGACCGCTCCATTCGCACCATCAACAGAACAGGCTCCGCTAACGGTGTACTACGCCTTCCACATTGCTGGCACCGGGTTCTATACGACGCTGGTGACTACTTTGAAGGACAGTAACAGGTGCAAACATATAACGCTTTTGTATGAGGTGTGAATAAATAGTTGTCACTATTTAACATCCAACCCACATATAAATACGCGAGGATGAAGGGAGTGATATGAGGGTTGGATGTTAAATGCCAATACGAAAATGATAAATAATTGAAAAGAATAATAACGTAGAATGGTTTACCACTTCCGCAGTTTCCTAACATTTATAGTGTGAACTATGAGACCTGCATCAAAGTACAAAGTATGGAATTATAGAACACACGACGATAAAAAGAAAGAAAAAAAAAAGCCCTCGATATCAGATGTCCAACTTTTACAGATCTCCCACAATCACTATCACTATATCTGTAGTCTGAAGCCATCTTGCGCCAGCGAGTTAGAAAAGAAAAATGATAAAATATGTTTTCTTTTTGTAGATGTTTGTGAATTCTGCATGTTTATTTTATGTACACTGGCCTAGTAGCTCTTATAGTTTAGGCTCCAGAGCTGACTAAAGTGCAGAAGGGGTAACTGATTCTACGTTATGATTCTTATTTTACATTTTTTTCATATATTCGTATTGACATTAAATATAGCCTAAGATTATCCCAAGATTCTGAAGAAGAAATTAAAAGAAACTGCATGACGATAAGTTCGGTACTCCTAGAGTTATAAAAGGTTAAAGAGACAGACTGAGGAAAATGTGCTTCTATTTTATATAATAGTATGATTCTACAAGGAGGTCAATGAAATTTACATGATTCGAAAAGAGTTTTGCCGTAGATGTGCACAAAGCAAAAATCATATGCGTACTTATTCGTTAAGAGAGGTTAAAGCAAAAGGATGTTTTCATTTCTGAAGGAGACGTTAGACCACGATACGTCGTGAAAGCTACAGGACTAGCGAGATAGCCACCTAGCGGCAGAATGGTTGCAACTACGAGGTCGGCCGTTCTGCCAGCAGTGGAAATCAAAATTTCATTGTTGCATGCAGTTCCAATTCACAAGTTGTAACCCAATCTACTGGCAATAGCCGCGGTGGAGTAGCCGAGCGGTCTAAAGCGTCTCGCTGCGGAGCGCGCGGTTGCTCGCCGTGGAGGTTCGAGTCCTCCCTGGGGCATGGGTGTGTGTGTTGTTCTTAGGTTAGTTTACCTAGGTTTAAGTAGTTTGTAAGCTGCGGACTGATGACCACGCGGTTTGGTCCGATAGATCTACAAACATTTGAACATTTCTTACTGGCAATAGTATTGCATCTAACTGTGGAAAAAAATGTGTTTATACCATCTGGGAGGGTTATACAATGCACATTAATTAATATGCTAATATAAAAAATACGTGGTGTGTATACTACTTCTTTATTTTTTTTCTAATTTGTCAAAGGTATATTTCATGTAATTTATATATACTGACAGTGACTTCTTGTTAATTTAGCATTGAATATGGCAAGTCACTTGGCGAAATTTAGATCTGCAAAATAAAACAGTTTCTTACAAGTAACGACTAATTGCTGCAAAAGACCTATTTGGATATCATATATACAGTCGTAGGCGTAAAAAAAATAAAAAAATAAAAATAAAATTAAAAAAAAAAATGGAAGGCAGTCTGAAGAAATTTTAATTCAATACCTCTCCTTCCAGTCAATATCTTTGCTACGTGTCGAGACAATATATGGCTCCAGACATTGAATTATTATTTGCTACTAGCTTAAACCCGCGGCTCCGCTCGCGTGTTGGTTGATTATGATAGATAATACGCGAAACGTCAAATCGATTTTTTTAAAGAGATGTATTAAAAGAAATTTCTTTTTTACTGTTTTATTTATTTATACTTATATTTCCTTATTCGTACGCTTATCCTTACCGAGAAACAGCTGAAGACATTGTAGCACGCATAGACCAAAGATATGGTCTGTGGCACCACGTTTCGCTGTATGCAGTGATCTGTATACAAACTGGATGTAGAACTCTGGTGTCTGAGCATAGAATTGCAGCGTGCCTGCACATTCATATGTTTTACACACGATTTCGCATTGTCCGCCATGTTTAAATTTGGCAAACGAGTTTCCATCAGTTATTACGTGACAAAGAACTTCATGCTTACCTCTTGAGTTGGAATTTAATTCAATATTCGATGTTGTAGGCTGATATGGGAACGGAATCGAAGCATATTTTCTTCTCTTTCTCCTTAAATGCTTCTCAGCAGACATGTTTGAATTT
The DNA here is from genome assembly GCA_026315105.1 of Locusta migratoria. NCBI lineage: Eukaryota > Metazoa > Arthropoda > Insecta > Orthoptera > Acrididae > Locusta > Locusta migratoria. The sequence goes on from CM048754.1 coordinate 14,807,755, forward strand.
GGCAAGGAACTAAATATGAATATCTATGGCTGGCACGCTAAGACAATTGAAGTTCAACATCCAGATAGTATAGAGATCAATGGCTGTATGTAACCTCCTTGCTATAGAGTCGCAAACGTCATTGCTGACCTTCAGTCTGATTTTTTAAAATAATTTGACGGATTTTAACCACCATATCTTCCACCCCCTTATAGATATCGGCATGGAACTGCTACGGTGTACAACAGGAGACTTCGGACAACAATTACACACAGACCATTCGCTTTCGTTCTGTAGTTTTCGCTGCAGAGCGAAATATTAACACACACACACACACACACACACAAACACACACGTAGAACTTTATATACACCGATAACTTTCCATCCCAATATACTCCACCCTTTTATTATTATGAACTCTCAAGCAACAATGCAACCAATCAAACCATTTTCAAAGAGTAAATATAATTTTCAGAGAGTACTTATTGTTCCGCATTTCGCGTTATATTCTTCAAATTATTCATATCTATCAGATTGCTATAAAACCTTCTTCAGGTATAAATTAGTGACAAATATTTAAGTCTCTGCGTCTTGTCGTACAGACGTGGGCCGTAAAACACGTCAGCGCGATTTTTTTTTTAACGGAATAAACGCGAATTGTCGTTTATCGAGATTTTATTTTAAACGAAATCTTGAAACAAGCACTTTGAGGACGTCACATGCGTATATGATGCAATTAGCGACTGTAAATACAGACATAGCTGTAACACACTGTCACCCCCGTTTACATGAGCTCCCAAAACCGGATTTCGTAAACCGATTTTCCAATTCCGCTTTTGGTTGGTCATGTAAACACTCCAAAATCGATTCTGAAAATCCACTTCTGAGAAGCGGTTTTCCAGTTCCACAATCGATTTTCGTTCCTATGTAAACGCAACCGATTTTGAAGCGTTCTTTGCTTGTCAGATTGTGTATACTTTTTAAGAATTTTCGGCACATATAGACAAAGTGACATTTTTTACCATGAAATAAAAGTATAAATATTAGAGTGAGCATGAATGTGTGTATTTAAGTAAAGAAAAATAGCAATTGTGCTGACTAAATCAGGAAGTTAATCAGCTGTTTTTTTCAGCCGCCATTTTAAGTGGGCTAGGAAATCCGATTCAGTCTATAACATGTAAACATGACAGCGAAAGACGGTTTAAGAAATTCGGTTTTCGTCTTCCGGAAGATGTGTTGCACGTAAACGTAGTGTGACAGTAAGAATGAAACTTTCACTCTGCAGCGGAGTGTGCGCTGATATGAAACTTCCTGGCAGATTATAAATGCGTGCCGGAACCGGGACTCGAACCTTGGACCTTTGCCTTTCGCGGGCAAGCGTACTACCGACTGTGCTATGCCGACAAGACTCACGATGCCGCCTCACAACTTTACTTCCGCCAGTACCTCGCCTCCTACTTTCCAAACTTCACAGAAGCTCTCCTGCGAACCATGCAAGACTAGCACTCCTGGAAGAAAGGATATGGTGGAGACATGGCTTAGCCACAGCCTAAGGGATGTTTCCAGAATGAAACTGCGCTTGCGGTAGTGCGGTAGTGCGCTTGCCCGCGAAAGGCAAAGGTCCGAGGTTCGAGTCCCGGTTCCGGCACTCAATTTTAATCTGCCAGGAAGTTTCATATCAGCGCACACTCCGCTGCAGAGTGAAGTTTCATTCTGAGTTAGAATACAGATAATAAATAAATGAGAGAAAACGTTCACAGTTAAGTTATGTACTTACATTATGCATCACGATAATTAATTAAGTCACATAAGTAGTTAGTTACTACATATTCACTATAAACAGGTCCAAACGAATAATATGTTTCAAAATAAAGCTCATTCCTCGTTATAATGTAAGGCTTACCTTAAGAGTTACCTTACAATGTGTTGCATGTAAACGTAGTGTGTCAGTGTTTTGATCGGAGTGTCATGGCGGCCACGGCTTCAAAGCGTAGTGTGGTGTCGCACACGTATGAAGTGCGCGCCACCTACTTTCGCCGCGCGCCGCCATGCACGCACGGCGCGGCGTTCTTACGACGTCAGCCACGAGCGCCCTCTGCTGCAACTCCGCTCGTGGCCACCACTGAACGACATCGTTCACTTGGGACTGAGATAGGAACCAGCTAACACTTCGGAATCAGATAGGCACCAGTGAAGACTTGGCTATCGGATAGGCACTAGGCAGGCCTCTAGCTCAACTATGTATCAGCATTCTGCAGTACTGAACTATGTAAAAGTTAAGTATTGTATAAATTCTGTGCAATATATATATCTCGTTCTAATTTACTCTAGTGTTTCTAGTTTCTAGTGGCTGGTCACCTCCTACCTGCACAAGCGTGCTACCTTTATTCCTGTGTCAGTCTTCCTACTCGGCCACCGACACCTACGACGGAAACGAGACACAAAAGCGGCGACAAGGCTGGGACACAAAAGTGACCGACTCTACTGGCAATAGTATTGCATCTCACTGTGGAAGAAAATGTGTTCATACCATCTGGGAGAGTTATACAATGCACGTAATTAACATGCTGATATAAAAAATGCGTGGTTTGTAAACTACTTCTTTACTTTTTTTTCTAATTTGTCAAAGTTATATTTAATGTAATTTATATATACTGACAGGGACTTCTTGTTAATTTAGCATTGAATATGGCAAGTCACTTGGCGAAATTTAGATCTGCAAAATAAAGCAGTTTCTTACAAGTAACGATTAATTGCTGCAAAAGACCTATTTGGATATCATATATACAGTCGTAGGCGTAAAATATATATATATATATATATATATATATATATATATATATATATATATATATATATATATATATATATAATATGGAAGACAACCTGAAGAAATTTTAATTTAATACCTCTTCCTCAATTCAATATCTTTGCTACGTGTCGAGACAAAATATGTCTCTGGACATTGAATTATTATCTGCTATTTGTATGGATTAATTTTTCTCTCGGCACTGTTTACATACGAGAGGTCTCCTACCGCGCATCCATACGGCGAAAATTCCCTACGGATGTAACCCCCCAATAGCCACGTGTTAAACTACCTCAGATGAGTAGATGCACCAGAAAAGATATCGCAGTCTTGGCCTGTCTGTCTCGGGTTGCCCCTCCCTCTTTCAGTCGCGGTATGCAGTCCCTCCCAGCGCCTGCTACAGGACAGGAGAGAGGCTAACGCCAGCTGACTGGCAGGTGGATTGGACGCGACTGGCGTCGCTGCGGTAATGGCCCTAGCCGGACAGACGCTACCAGAGGTGGCAGCGGGTCGGTGTTTTTCTGAGAGCAGAGCAGAGGGAGCGTTAAGTAATGCAGCGCGGCCGCCAGATGGCACTGAGCGATCGCCTAGTCTCTGCGCCCGTCCAGGAGACTGCAGCTCTCCATTCCTCTCCAGGCCTCCAGTTTCCAGCAGTCTGCTGGAACACACCCCACTGGAGATCTGGGCCACTTGGCCATAGCAGGACGTCGCTCTGCCTTCTACTGCTCGAAGTTAGTCATCTGTAAACAATTTACACATGTTGTTGGGGGCGATCTCCTTATTTGTTGAACCTTTTATACTATATATATATATGTGTGTGTGTGTGTGTGTGTGTGTGTGTTTTGTCTCTTCCGAAAGAACAGACGTCACTTCTGATACTGCAGTTGTTATTCTTTCACGCAGGAGGCCCGCACAAATGTACCATCATTGGATCCACGTACTAATTCCGAAATGGAGGACATAGTAATAGCACAGACAAATATATACAGTCGGGAAACCTCCGTAAGGGCCCGGTCCCACGCTCTGGGGTGCGGGATTAGAGGTGCTGAAGAAGTTCCATAAGATGTCCCGTGATGGAGCTGCGGTCAGAAGCAGCCCTTTAAACTGGCCAGAGCAGGCGGCAGGTAGCGGCTGCCCCCACCACCACCTCCCCTCACAGCCGTGGCCTCGTGGCAGGCGGCACGAGCTCTCCCCTCAGCCTCCCCTCCACGCTACCCTGTGATGCTGCGGTCAGAAGCAGCCCTTTAAACTGGCCAGAGCAGGCGGCAGGTAGCGGCTGCCCCCACCACCACCTCCCCTCACAGCCGTGGCCTCGTGGCAGGCGGCACGAGCTCTCCCCTCAGCCTCCCCTCCACGCTACCCTGTGATGCTGCGGTCAGAAGCAGCCCTTTAAACTGGCCAGAGCAGGCGGCAGGTAGCGGCTGCCCCCACCACCACCTCCCCTCACAGCCGTGGCCTCGTGGCAGGCGGCACGAGATTTCCCCTGAGCCTCCCCTCCGCGCTACTCTCTGATGTGCGAGAGGCACCCTAAGCCAGCGAACCGCCTGACACCTGCTAGCATCTTACGGAAGTACGAGGGGAGCATAGGACAGTGGTTTAGTGGGGGCTGCTTCTCTGTATATGTTACTCTGTGCCAGTACTAAGCCAGGGAACCGCCTGACACCTGCTAGCATCTTACGGAACTACGAGGGGACCGTAGGACAGTGTTTTAAGGAGGGCTGCTTCTCTGTATATGTTACTCTGTGCCGGTATTAAGCCAGGGAACCGCCTGACACCTGCTAATATCTTACGGAACTACGAGGGGAGTGTAGGACAGTGATTTAGGGGGGGGGGGGGCTTCTCCTCTGTGTATGTTGCTCTGTGGTAACAGGTATTTCCGGTGTAGAGAAGCAGCTGGCCAGCCTCGGTGGCCGAGGGGACTGAGGCGCTCCAGTCACGGTCTGCACGGCCACTATGGTCGGGGGTTCGAATCCGCCCTCAGGCATGGATATTTGTGCCATCCTTAGTATTAGCTAGTTCATGAGTAGTTTATAAGTTTAGGGACTGATGAGCCCGTAGTTAAGTCCCTTAAGCTTAACAAACATTTGAACATTTTTTTTTTTGTAGACGCCCCTGAAAAGATATCGCAGTCTTGGCCTGTCTGTCTCGGGTTGCCCCTCCCTCTTTCAGTCGCGGTATGCAGTCCCTCCCAGCGCCTGCTACAGGACAGGAGAGAGGCTACTGCCAACTGACTGGCAGGTGGATTGGACGCGACTGGCGTCGCTTCGGTTATGGCCCTAGCCGGACAGACACTACCAGAGGTGGCAGCGGGTCGGTGTTTTTCTGAGAGCAGAGCAGAGGGAGCGTTAAGTAATGCAGCGCGGCCGCCAGATGGCACTGAGCGATCGCCTAGTCTCTGCGCCCGTCCAGGAGACTGCAGCTCTCCATTCCTCTCCAGGCCTCCAGTTTCCAGCAGTCTGCTGGAACACACCCCACTGGAGATCTGGGCCACTCGGCCATAGCAGGACGTCGCTCTGCCTTCTACTGCTCGAAGTTAGTCATCTGTAAACAATTTATACATGTTGCTGGTGGGTGATCTCCTTATTTGTTGAACCTTTTATACTATATATATGTGTGGTGTATCTTCCGAAGGAACAGACGTCACTTCTGATACTGCAGTTGTTATTCTTTCACGCAGGAGGGCCGCACAAATGTACCATCATTTGATCAACGTACTGATTCCGAAATGGAGGACATGGTAATAGGTATTTCCGGTGTAGAGAAACATGGATCAGACACGAATTATAATTCGAGTACAGTGGTTAGGTCCGCATTAGCCAGGGACACCTGAATACCTTCTAAAGCGTGGAGGGTGTGTGGGGTTTTGGAAAAAAAAAAACCTAGGGAAACGGAACCGGTGCTGATCGGTTGAACGGTTCGTCTTAAAAACAGGTAACACGTTACGGACAGACACACATACATCCCAAAATCGCCGTTATTTTTGCAAATATCTTTGAACCGCTACGAGATATGAAAAAACATAACAGAGACTAGTTGTAGAGAATTTTACCCTCTACCAATTAGGCTATTCAATTTTCGTGTCAGTTGAACGGTTCGTTTGCAATTACACTTATATTAAAAACGGCTGTTTTTGGTTTTACTACTGTATTTTTGGTTCGAAAAAATTGAAAACGGCGGACAATTATGTCTGTAAAATTTGGTGCTGATCGGTTGAACGATTTGTCTTAAAATCAGGGAATACGTTACGGACAGACAGACAGACATCCCAAAATTGCCGTTATTTTTGCAAATATATCTGAAACGATACGAGATATGAAAGAACATAAGACAGCAAAGTTGTGGAAAATTTTCTCCTCCACAAATTCGGTTATTCAATTCTCGTGTCAGATGCATGGTTAAGCCGTTAATTTCATTTAAATTTCGAACTTTCAAAAGACGATCGCAAAGATCCATTTTAGTGTTACTACCATAACGCCGGCCGCGGTGGCCGAGGGGACTGAGGCGCGCCAGTCATGCTCTGCACGGCCACTACGGTCGGGAGTTCGAATCCCCCCTCGGGCATGGATATTTGTGCCGTCCTTAGTTGTAAGTAGTTCATAAGTAGTTTGTAAGTTTAGGGACTGATGACCCCGCAGTTAAGTCCCATAAGCTTAACAAACATTTGAACATTTTTGCCTTCTACTGCTCCGAGTTAGTTAGCTGTAAACAATTTACACATGTTGCTTAAGGCGATCTCCTTATTTTTTGATCCTTTTATACTAGACTAGCTGAAACCCGGCGTTGCCGGGCTATTTATTTATTTATTCGAGCCCGGAGTTAGTACTTTCGCTATCCACTCTCTGTCTGTGCATCTCCTTTTTTTCTAAAAACATGTTACATTTATCAGAGAATATATAAGAAATCACAGGTAAAAATGCCCTCGATTCGAAGAATCCAATCACGAAATCCAAGAATAATGATTGTAACAATATCACAGATCGATCACTTGATGTAATGCGCGAAACGTCAAATCGATTTTTTTAAAGAGATGTATTAAAAGAAATACCTTTTTTTTACTGCTTTACTTATTTATTCTTATATTTCCTTATTCGTATACTTCTCCTTACAGAGAAAGAGCTGAAGACATTGTAGCACGTATAGACCAAAGTATTGTCTGTGGCATCACGTTTCTCTGTATGTAACGTCATCGCTGGCCTTCAGTCCGAATTCCTTTTCTTTTTTTTTTCTTTTTCTTTTTTTTCTTTTTTTTTTTTTTTTTCTTTTTTTAATAATTTGACGACTTTCAAGCATCATATCTTCCACCCCCTTATGATGTACTACGGGAGGCTTCGGACAACAATTACACACAGACCATTCGTTTCGTTCCGTAGTTTTCGCTGCAGAGCGAAATATTAACACACACACACACACACACACACACACACACACACACACAGACACGTAGAATTTTATAGACACCGATAACTTTCCACCCCAATATACTCCACCCTTTTTATCATTATCAACCCTCAAGCAACAATGCAACCAATAAAACTATTTTCAAAGAGTAAATATAATTTTGAAAGAGTAATTATTGTTCCGCATTTCGCGGTATATTCATCAAAATACTAAATATCTATCCGATCGACATAAAACCGTGCCTAAAGCCTTCCCCGGGTAGACATTAGTAACTGTACGAATTATTAGCTCTTAATGTCTTGTGGTTCAGATGTGATAAACGTACACCGAACAGACATTCACATTTATAGATATAGATACATGTTACATGCTAGAAGCGATTTTAGGATGAACTAGTTTCGCCTAGGCCAAACCTGTTCTCCCTACATGCGATAGGACAAAACAGTTTACCCTAGGCAAAACTAGTTCATCCTGTTAACGATAGGAGAAACCAGTTTAGCCTAGGTCGAATCGGCTTATCCTAGTCAGAATTTACATGCTTTAGTATAAACTGGTACGTCCTAGTCTAGGGTGACCAGGTGTTCCATATTTTACGGGATCGTCCCTTATTTAACTTAAGTGTCCTCTTGTCCCGACAAAATGAATATGAGATTCAGATTGTTCCGTATTTTATTAATCGTCCCATATATTTTGAAATAACGTGTGTCAACAAGATGTTTCAGTATTTCCACATACCTTTCATGCTTGTTGAATACGACGAAATGGTCGGAAGGATTAAGGAATGTCCAATTCATGAAAAATCGAGCATACCACTCTGACATAAAACAATCTCCTTCAAAGCAATGTTCGGAATACAACCCAGAGTAGGATTTTCCACTTCCTCGTTGCCTCAAGAAATCATTAGTGATATTCAGGATGAGGGTGACCTATAGAAGGCAATCGAAGATGGCAGCCAAACTAAACAAAGCGAATACAGCGACGATGTTGACATTGTGAAAACTGACACAAACGACGTTGAAAATGCTAGAAGAAAGGCGACAGAAAATTTACAAAAACAAGCAAAAAGAATGAAAGCCTTAACTGACAAATCCCATCCACCAGCTAACATTGGAGACAACGTAACCATTCCCATTCCAGATGTAGACAAAGGCAGACCATCGAAACGTAATTGTAGTAATACTTTAAAAGACTGATGAGTCTTTACAAAGTTTGCACCAAACACGGCGTACTTGAAAAACATTATTGCAGGTATAATTTTATTACCATTTCCCACACTTTCCTGTAAAAAAAAAAAAAAAAAAAAAAAAAAAAAAAAAAAAAAAAAAAAAAAAAAAAAAAAAAAAAAAAAAAAAAAAGAAGAAGAAATGAAATTTAAAAACATTTGTTTTAAATTTTTCCTTTTTTTAGGACTGATTTCGACGTCTGCATTCAGAAGTTTTTAGATGTGGGAGCTATTAACTATGATATTGAAATATCTTCATGGACTGCAGCCACAAAACATTGTGTTGGATCAGCGCAAGGCTTCGTGAAATGCAGCTGCATGAAAGACTGTACGACAAACAAAAGCATTTGTAAGAAAAACAAAAGTGCTGTGCAATTCTAAGTGCCACCAGAGTAAACCTTGCGAAAATAAGTAAATAAGCAAATTTCAGATAGTGATATCTGTGGATGAATATACTGTAAGTTGATACAGACACATTGACGATTCTATTTCTATTCATTTATTCAGTTTGCTTCCAAATGCTTATAGAAGATACAAAGTAGGCGAAATTATTTCGGACTAGGATGTACCTCTTTGCCCTAAAGCATATAAATTCTAACTAGCATAAACCAATTCGATCTACGCTAAACTGATTTCTCCTGTTGTTAACAGGATGAACTAGTTTGGCCTCGGCTAAACTGGTTTGACCTATCGCATGTAGGGAGAACTGGTGTGGCCTAGGCGAAACTAGTTCATCCTACAATTAGGTTTGACCTGTAACATATACATGTGGTGTCTGTTCCGAAAGAACAGACGTAACTTCTGATACTGCAGTTGTTATACTTTCATACTCACAGAATATATGACATCAAATACGAATGGGCAAACCTGAAAATGTGTACCCAACCGGTATACGAACCCGGGTTTGTGGGGAAGGGTGGCCACGTTTGTGGCCCTTACTCTTACGGGAATTAGATTCCAAAACTACGAGTTTGAGTACTGTGGGCAGGGTGAAGCTGGGAATTTGTATCTGACGGGAGGCGTGCTTAGGTAGTCCTTGCAGGTGCGGTGATCACTGTGTCCCCAGTGGTGTAGTGGTCAGCGCAACTGCCTAGAAAGGAGGACACCTGGCTTCGAATCCCGGCGTGCTACACATTTTCAGCTTTGCCCATTCTCAGAAAATCGCATATATTCTGCGAACATTTTTTTTTATATTTTGCCAAGATCTCTTATTTATTTACCACAAAGACCGGTTTCAACTGATCTCGCAGTCATCATCAGATCTATGAAAGAAGAAGTCCGCAGACTGGTTTAATGCAACTCTCCTTCCTACTCTGAGAAAGCCACATCATCTCTTCATGAGAACGTCAATCCATATCCTTTTGCATCTGCTTACTGTATGTGTCTCTTGGTCTCCCTCTGCGATTTTCCCACCATACACTTACCTCCAATGCTAAATTTACGATTCTTCCATGTCTACGAATGTGTCCTACCAATCGAACCCTTCTTTTAGTCAAGGTGTGCCAAAAATTTCTTTTCTCCCCAATTCTGTTCAGCACCTCCTCATTAGTTACGTGGTCCACCCATCTAATCTTCAGCATTCTTCTGTAGCACCACATTTCAAAAGCCTCTATCCTCTTCCTGTCCGCACTGTTTATCGTCCATGATTGACTCCCATACAAGGCAACACTCCACACAAATGCCTTCAGAAAGGACTTCCTTCAAAATGTTCAAATGTTTGTAGAACGTATGGGACTTAACTACGGGGTCATCAGTCCCTAAGCTTACAAAATATTTATGAACTACCTTATAGTAAAGACGGCACATACATCCATGCCCGAGGGGGGATTCGAACCCCCGACGGGGAACAGCCTCACGCATCGTAACTTAGCGCCTCAATGCGCTCGGCCGCTCCGCCGCGGCTCTGTATATAGTTGACAGATTTACTTTATATACTTTGGCAATGTATTAACTATTATACGAAGTTTAAAAAAAAACCTGTCATACGCTTAAATTAATATTCGCTGCTAACAAATTTATCTTTTTCAAAAACGCTTTTCTTCCCATTGCCATTCTTCAATTTATATCCTCTGCATTGCGACCATCATATGTTATTTGACTGCCCAAATAACAAAACTAATCTACAACTTTTAGTGTTTCATTACCTAATCTAATTCCTTCAGCATCGCCTGATTTTCTTAGACTGCACTCAATTACCTTTGTTTTGCTCTTGTTAATGATCATGTTATATGCACCATTCAGCACACTGTCCATGCCCTTCAACTGCTCCTCCAGGTCCTTTGCTGTCTCTGACACATTTACAATGTCATCAGCAAAACGCAATGTTTTTATTGATTCGCCCTGAACTTGCTTCTCCAAATTTCTCCTTGCGTTACTTTATAGCAGCTTTCAATGTTTACATTAAGTAACATTGGAGAAAGGCTACAATCCTGACTTACTTCCTTCCCAACCTCAGCCTCCCTTTCATCCTTTCAAATCTGATAACTGCTATCTGGTTTTTGTACAAGTTGTAAATCACCTTCTCTTCGTTATATTATACTCCTGCTCAGAATTTGAAACAGTTGATTCCAATCAACATTGCCAAAGGCTTACTCCAAATCTACAAAAGGTATAAATGTAAGTTTGCCTTTCGTTAATCTATCTTCTAAGATAAGCCGTCAAGTGAGTATTGCCTCCCGTGTTCCTACATTTTTTTCTGAATTCAAACTGATCTTCCCCACGATTGCCCTCGTCTGAACTGGGCATGTTCTACCTGTTCGTGATAACGGAAGACTGGGCAACTGTCCCCAAAGTGCCGCCTAAGTGGCACGCACCAAATGGAAAACTTCTACCTGCTCCTGGCAGACCGACTGCACAACCTCGCAAAATGCTTCCAAATCTAAACTTATCTAGTGCGCAACTTCTGTCCCTCTTTGTAGAGTTCTTAAGGAATAATCTCAATACTGTGCCAAGGAACAAGATATAAATACGAACACACTCTTTCTCCTTGACCACCAATTGCCACCAAATAGCGGTTGTTGTGATAGATCGATATCCTATATATACTTGTGGCGTCTGTTCCGAAAGAATAGACGTCAATTCTGATCCTGCAGCTGTTATTATTTAATATTCATAGAATATATGACATCAACTGCGATTGGGCAAAGCTGAAAATGTTTACCCAGCCGGGATTCGAACCCGGCTCTCCTGCTTTTAGGCAGTTGCGCTGACCCCTACACCATTGGGGACACAGTGATCACCGCACCTGCAGGGACTACCCATGCACGTCTCCCGTCAGATACAATTCATATTCTATAAATATTAAATAATAACAACTGCAGGATCAGAAGTGACGTCTATTCTTTCGGAACAGACGCCACAAGTATATGTATGATATGCCGGTGACGGGCAATGATCCTATCGTTAGTGGGGAGGGGTGGGCAAGTTTGAAGCCCTTACTCTTACGGGAATTAGTTAAACTAAGAATTTGAGTTCTATGGGCAGGGCGAAGCTGGGAATTTGTATCTGACGGGAGACGTGCATGGGTAGTCCTTGCAGGTGCGGTGATCACTGTGTCCCCAGTGGTGTAGGGGTCAGCGCAACTGCCTAGAAAGCAGGAGACCCGGGTTCGAATCCCGGCTGGGTACACATTTTCAGTTTTGCCCAATCGCAGTTGATGCCATATATTCTATGAATATTAAATGGATATCCGTTGGTCTCGTGCTGTTAGTAACGGAATTTCGTAGTGGTCGGTGGGAATAGGAGAGTGCGATTGGAAAGAGAGAGAAAAAAAAAAAAAAAAAAAAAAAAAAAAAAAAAAAAAAAAAGGCTTATTATTGAGTCGCATTTAGTTCTCACCTCCATTTGTAACAAAGCAATCTGCACTTCCATCACCGATTTCGGCAGTTTCGGCATACTCTTTAAACGAGTGCGAATGAGTCTTAGTTCATAAGTAGTTTGTAAGTTTAGGGACTGATGACCCCGGTAGTTAAGTCCCACAGACTCTACAAACATTTGAAGACCTTCCACCAGACACGGCTAGACTTTCGCCACCTCTACCTCGACACTGCCACTTCGTAACTTGGCTCCTCCCTCCGCGGCCACGGGCAGCACTTTGCAGAACAACCCCCCCCCCCTAGCCTGCTGCTGTTCCACCGGCCATCCATCCACATCCACACTTCCTCCCCCTACCCCCCAACCTGTTCCTCAGACACCTCCTCCTCGCTCCACCACGTGGCCCTCTGCCCTGGGGAACCGCCCGACGCCCGCCCTTAATGAAATTGCACCCTCTCGGCGACAGGGCCTATTTTTCCCTTCTTTAGTGGCCCGGCCACCCCCCGTCAGCAACCCCTCGTCTCGCCGTCACTCACCACCAGCCGTCATCTCCTCACACCTCCCTCATTCCCTCATACCCTCACTCTTCCTCAACCTGCTGCGTCTGGCACCCTCCATTACCACCCCGTCACCACCTCAGCCAGACCGCGGAAAGCCGCACTTCGGCCGCTTTTGAAACTTTTCTCAAGAGTAATTAGCTGTCACCTTTAGCTGAAGCGACCGCACTGGCTGCAGACCTACCCAGACGTAAGGCGACAAATCGTATATATGTGACGTTCACACCCAGTGACATTCGTCGCGCAACCACAAAACAAACAAACAAATGTTTGTACAACTTATGGGACTCAACTACGGGGTCATCAGTCCCTAAGCTTACAAACTACTTATGAACTAGCTAAGACTACAGACGGCCAAAATATCCATGCCCGAGGGGGGATTCGAACCCCCGACTGTAGTGGCCGTGCAGACCGTGACTGGAGCGCCTCAGTCCCCTCGGCCACCGCAGCCGGCTGTTCGAAATGTTCAAATATTTGTTAAGCTTATGGGACTTAACTACGGGGTCATCAGTCCCTAAGCTTACAAACTACTTATGAACTAGCTAAGACTACAGACGGCACAAATATCCATGCCCGAGGTGGGATTCGAACCCCCGACTGTAGTGGCCGTGCAGACCGTGACTGGAGCGCCTCAGTCCCCTCGGCCACCGCAGCCGGCTGTTCGAAATGTTCAAATATTTGTTAAGCTTATGGGACTTAACTACGGGGTCATCAGTCCCTAAGCTTACAAACTACTTATGAACTAGCTAAGACTAAAGACGGCAGAAATATCCATGCCCGAGGGGGGATTCGAACCCCGACCGTAGTTGCCGTGCTGACCGTGACTGGAGCGCCTCAGTCCCCTCGGCCACAGCAGCCGGCTGTTCGAAATGTTCAAATATTTGTTAAGCTTATGGGACTTAACTACGGGGTCATCAGTCCCTAAGCTTACAAACTACTTATGAACTAGCTAAGACTACAGACGGCACAAATATCCATGCCCGAGGGGGGATTCGAACCCCCGACTGTAGTGGCCGTGCAGACCGTGACTGGAGCGCCTCAGTCCCCTCGGCCACCGCAGCCGGCTGTTCGAAATGTTCAAATATTTGTTAAGCTTATGGGACTTAACTACGGGGTCATCAGTCCCTAAGCTTACAAACTACTTATGAACTAGCTAAGACTACAGACGGCACAAATATCCATGCCCGAGGGGGGATTCGAACCCCCGACTGTAGTGGCCGTGCAGACCGTGACTGGAGCGCCTCAGTCCCCTCGGCCACCGCAGCCGGCTGTTCGAAATGTTCAAATATTTGTTAAGCTTATGGGACTTAACTACGGGGTCATCAGTCCCTAAGCTTACAAACTACTTATGAACTAGCTAAGACTAAAGACGGCAGAAATATCCATGCCCGAGGGGGGATTCGAACCCCGACCGTAGTTGCCGTGCTGACCGTGACTGGAGCGCCTCAGTCCCCTCGGCCACCGCAGCCGGCTGTTCGAAATGTTCAAATATTTGTTAAGCTTATGGGACTTAACTACGGGGTCATCAGTCCCTAAGCTTACAAACTACTTATGAACTAGCTAAGACTACAGACGGCACAAATATCCATGCCCGAGGGGGGATTCGAACCCCCGACTGTAGTGGCCGTGCAGACCGTGACTGGAGCGCCTCAGTCCCCTCGGCCACCGCAGCCGGCTGTTCGAAATGTTCAAATATTTGTTAAGCTTATGGGACTCAACTACGGGGTCATCAGTCCCTAAGCTTACAAACTACTTATGAACTAGCTAAGACTACAGACGGCACATATATCGATGCCCGAGGGGGGATTCGAACCCCCGACTGTAGTGGCCGTGCAGACCGTGACTGGAGCGCCTCAGTCCCCTCGGCCACCGCAGCCGGCTGTTCGAAATGTTCAAATATTTGTTAAGCTTATGGGACTTAACTACGTGGTCATCAGTCCCTAAGCTTACAAACTACTTATGAACTAGCTAAGACTAAAGACGGCAGAAATATCCATGCCCGAGGGGGGATTCGAACCCCGACTGTAGTGGCCGTGCAGACCGTGACTGGAGCGCCTCAGTCCCCTCGGCCACCACGGGCGGCGCGCAACCACAAATTTGTTACATTTGTACCCATTCCAACTGAGAACTACCTGCTCGTTGTGTCATGGTCTACCTTATAACATGACAAGTATTCCACTAGCAAATATTAAGAACCACATACCATCAAACTCAATTGAAACGTTCGATACCAGTAAGTTGACACACCAAATACTCAATTTTAGCTTGTGTTAGACGTTTTGACAGAAATACAATTTCGCAACCTTCATTGTTTTGTGGATTGACACGAACTATTACGACAAAATAACAGGGTGTCTCAGGAAAGCCGCCCGCCAGACGTTTGTGGACCGCTGTGCTGTTGTTGTTGTGGTCTTCAGTCCGGAGACTGGTTTGATGCAGGTCTCCACCCTAACAGGAAGTTTGATATCAGCGCACACTCCGCTGCAGAGTGAAAGTTTCATTCTGGAAACATCCCTGTGGCTAAGCCATGTCTCCACCATATTTCTTCCTACTTTCCAAACTTCAGTCTGTCGGTGTAACTGAACAAGTTTTCTCAGCCACTAGGTAAGTGTCCCCCTACTCTATCCTGAGCAACAGGTACTATACCTACATTTGGCTTCGGTCACCCAATTCAGGTGTATACTCTGTTGTGTCGCGGGCGAAAGCATACACTGAGTTAAAGTGTAAAGATCACTGCCATCTCAGTAACCTAAGCTTACCTTTATTTACACTAAATGTTCAACATGATGTCCCTCTATGGAAAGAGCGGCTTGACATGTCTTGAACACATTTGCGAACACAAATCTGAGAAATGATTAGTCGAAACCCGTCTTCCAACTCTTCGAGTGTATGGGGATTCCTTGCATACACCTTGTCTTTTAACATTCCCCAAAGATAAAAGTCACAGGGATTTAGATCTGGAGAACGAGGAGACCAGTCAACTATCCCATCATCAAAAACACTTCGTATTACTGCCATTGAAGCATTGCCAATGTGTGGTCTTGCATTGTCCTGCATGAAAACACGGTACAGCTTTTCGTAGGGTGAAAGTTTCTTGAAAAAATGAATGCAAGATATTGTTCACATACCTGTCAGAATTTATTGGTTCGTGAAAAAACATTCGACTAGTCGTTTCCCAGATTTTGGCAGCCGAAATTCGTCGAGTGTTCGGAAATGTGTTCGAGAGATGTCAGGCCTCTCTTTCGATAGTGCGACATCGTTTTGACCATCTACTGTAAATAAAGGTGAGCTTTGGTCACTCGGATGGCAGTGTTGTTTAGACTGTAACTCAGAACCTGTGGCGGCCGGGAGACGAACAGTACCCAACACAGCACAGCGGTCCACAAACGTCTGGCGGGCGTCTACCGTTGAGACACCCTGTACCTACATATAATATGTACTGATAGATCTGAAGCATTGAATTAAAACTTGTGGTGCGGCCGGGAATCGAACCCGGACCTCCATGCTTACTAGGCAGACGTCTTAACCGTTTTTTTTTTTTTTTTTTTCGTTTTTGACTGCTTTTTTTTTTTTTTGTTCTTTTATTGTGAGAAACTGGGATTTTTTGTTTTATTTATTTATTGATATAGTTTATATGACATATGCCATTCTCAGCTTCCTTCAGCAAAGTAAATAAAGAAAAGATTTGCCCCTCTGGCGTGACGCATAAGTTCAAACGTCATCACTGTGTGTAATATATCACACACTTCTCGACCTCTTAAGGGCACACAGAGTACAAAAAAGAATGACAGCCAACTTAAAAGCCATTGGAATAATTCTTAAATGAAAATAAAATAGACTTCTTATATTTCGTATGTCGTGTCGTCAATTTATCGTACTCATGGAGTGTTGTTCTCCGATAGTGAAATAACTAGAAACTTTTGGAACATATCTTTGTACTTTGGGGTTTTCAGTAATTTATGGTGTTCACTTGACAAGTAGTGCAGAAAGTCACATAGCGATTTACTCTTAAAAACTATGGTATAGTATACGTAGTTGCCAAGAATCCATGCGTAACTATTGTTTTTTGCTTTAGGGAAGAAAGTCCAGTCCGGATTAAGTATGTGCGTGGGTGGTATATGGGCTGCTGTTGTTCGGGTTATAAGTGCCAACTTTTTCCGTGTCCAATTCCAGACTTCATTTTGGTCTCTGCATGTAAATTTATGTACAAGGGTATCAACAAGCTGACATTTATCACAATATGGCGTCGGTCGAAGGTGTATTTTATGCAGTTTCTCGCCGGTAGGGATGACTTCATTTACGACTTCATACCACGCGGCTCGAACTTTAGAAGGAAGTGCCTTGTTATGGACATTCTTCCATATGTTTTCCCAAAGGAAAGTTTTGTATTTTCTCTGAATCGGATGGATCGGTTGGTTCGCAGTTAGTGCACGATACAGTTCCTTCGTGTTGTGTTCACGTCCATCTTCCTTCAAATAACTCAGTTCCAAGTAGTACTGGCGAACATATGCTAGTTCGTTGCTTATATGACCTACGTTTACCGGTGGCGTTCTATCACCTGGATCGAGACAAGAGAATAAACGTTTCGTCAAAGTGTTTTGGTTTAGTTGTAATATTCTGGTGGTCGCGTGGATGAAGATTGCTGTGCATTGTGCTTGAATATTTTTAACTCCTAGTCCACCGTTGAGACGCGGTAATGTGGCAGTGGCGAACGGAGGCTTAAAGATGTTGCCTCTCCAAATACTACAAATACTACAAAGACTACCACACCACTAACGATTAAGGCGCCTTGGAATAGTCTATGTACGATTTCCCTCCACGTCACAAAAGTTTGCATGGAGAGCCTTGGCAGTAGTGGCAATTATCTTTGGAACAAAGAAGCTGAATTAAAGTTTGTGTTGTGGAGGGAAATCGTACATAGACTATTCCGAGGCGCCTTAATCGTTAGTGGTGTGGTAGTCTAACGGTTAAGACGTCTGCCTAGTAAGCATGGAGGTCAGGGTTCGATTCCCGGCCGCACCACAAATTTTAATTCAATGCTTCAGATCTATCAATAATGTCTTTGACATATTTGAGACGTAAATCCGTCTCAGGGATTCTTTCATTGTATTTGATATTTATATCACCATAACAGGATTGCTCCACCATGTCCATTGCTGAGGTGCTATTCCGCTGCATGGACAGCCTTGGCAGTAGTGGCAATTATCTTTGGAACAAAGAAGCTGAATTAAAGTTTGTGTTGTGGAGGGAAATCGTACATAGACTATTCCGAGGCGCCTTAATCGTTAATGGTGTGGTAGTCTAACGGTTAAGACGTCTGCCTATTAAGTATGGAGGTCCGGGTTCGATTCCCGGCCGCACCACAAATTTTAATTCAACGCTTCAGATCTATCAATAATGTCTTTGACATATTTGAGACGTAAATCCGTCTCAGGGATTCTTTCATTGTATTTAATATAATATGTATTTTCGTATACTACTTATGGCATTTTAACACTTTGTAGATAGGAAAATCTTCTGTGAATAGCTTGAATAGCTTGTGAAAGGAAATATATCCATGTAAACTGGTCATCTTGCATATTTTCTGATCTGGTCCGTTATGTAAAAGATTATGAAGCCTATTAGTTCACTAAGTCACTTGATATGGATTAATACCGATTTCATTCTCATTTGAATCAAATTGACCAAATTTTGAGTATTGGAACTTTATATTATTTTCAGAAAGCATCACAGAATCCAAAAGAGATATTTTATTAATATTATTAAAACATGCCTTTTAAGTTGTCATTTTTACTCCTTTGTTTATAAATATAATCGTCATTTTCATTCGGTTTAAATGGTTCTCAATGTAATATCTGTTAATTTCAAGTCAAAAATAAATATTAGTATATATTTTTTTAGTACGTAAACCAAAGATGAACTTTACGATTGGTGTCTTTCTGTAAAACCACATTGCACTTAGCCTCTTGGTCAGCTGATGTCTGGACGAAGTGCTAGGAGTATGTACTGTTTGCAAACATAGTGTCCAAAGAACATGAGGTCGCAAAGACTATGTACTTGAGACTGCAAGAGCCGAGATGGCGGAATGTTTGAGTCTTTTGTTTTGTGAGTTAAAAAGTGAATAAAGTCATAATTTGTGGCTGTTAATAAGTTTCATTTGTCTGCTTAAAATATGGACTTCTGCCTTTGTGGGAATCATATTCCAAGGTAATGAGACCACCTCAACTTTGAATTTGACATCGAGATAATACAGAGATATTGTGTATTCCGCTACTATATGTTCTCAATGTGCCATCTTTGTCGTGTTATGACACACACGAGCACAGAATTTATTCCATCTTGAATGTCATGGATAGCAGGGATACTAAAACCTGCAGCCAGGGTTGCCATACATACGAGGTTCCTTGTACAAATATCAGATTTATGGTCTACTGAACCAGGTACTAGGACAAGTTCAACCTCGTACAGTTATGTACGAGATTCCGACATTGGATTGGTTTTTTTTTTCTTGCATCCGTAGTCTAGTGGTCAGCATGCTGGATTGGGACTCAGAGGGCCCGGGTTCGATTCCCTGTCAGGTTGCAATATTGCAAATCCATGATACTTCCAAAAGTGAAATAATATTATTTGACCATAAGGCGCAAAATTTATGATATCGCAGTATTATCCTTGCATGCTTGTTCAAGTATCTGTCAGGTTCCAGCAAGCTTCTTATGCGTAGAGCTATTATAGTGTTTCAGCAGCATCTCTGCGCATGCGCAGTTTGCTGGAATCTGGCAAATGACAGCTGCTTGAACTATCCTCTTATTACCAGGTGGCGTTGGCGAGACAAGTAATGTGTGCAAAACACGTAGGTTATAGAATGAACGTCCTTGGTGCAAAATTTGTGTCTAGAAAAAATAGCCACCGTAACATATTATGCGATTAAAAATTTGTAAATTAACAAATGCCTACTAAATTCACACTCATCTAATATCTTAATTTTGGTTGAATAACATTTCAAATGCTCGATTATACGTTATGTATAGGGTGTACCAGCTATCTTGTCCACCCAAAATATCTCTGGAACAATAGCAGCTATTGGAAAACGACTTTCACCGGTATCAATGAACGGCTGGGGCCCATGAATGTACATATTTGGAAACATTCTAAAACGAAAGCAAATGTGTTTTTAACAGAAACTTGTGTTTTTTTTTTTAAATGGACACCCTATACTTTTTCTTCAGCAGTCCATAGCATGACAAATGACATAAACAATGGCGTTGATTGCATCGCAATATTCCAGTTACATACCGAGATATTGCGACGCGAAGTTGACGCTTGAAATACGCGAAACGCGCGGCTAGCGCTCGTCCTGAGCAGCATGGGGTTCTCGCCTGAGTCTCAGGACGTGCGCTAGCCGCGCGTTTCGCGTATTTCAAGCGTCAACTTCGCGTCGCAATATCTCGGTATGTAATTGGAATATTGCGATGCAATCAACGCCATTGTTTATGTCATTTGTCATGCTATGGGCTGCTGAAGAAAAAGTATAGGGTGTCCATTTAAAAAAAACACAAGTTTGTGTTAAAAAACACGTTTGCTTTCGTTTTAGAATGTTTACAAATATGTACATTCATGGGCCCCAGCCGTACATCGATACCGGTGAAAGTCTTTTTCCAATAGCTGTTATTGTTCCAAAGATATTTTGGGTGGACAAGGTAGCTGGGACAGTACGAGGTTTGAGAGCGAAAATACAAGATTTTTGGTTGCTTATGTACGAGGAAAAAAAGTCTTTTTGATGGAAACCCTGCCTGCAGCCCGTATTCACACTGATCTTCCTGCACCCAAGTTAGAATAATTTCTTCCCCAACTAAAGGCCGGTTTTTGACGCCAATAGGGTTTTGTTGGCATTCTTTGCCTGCAATAGTCTATATTTTATGTCTTTCTTGCTTCGTCCATCGTGGGTTATTTTGCTTCAAAAGTGACAGAATTTCTTGGCTTCATGTACACCCAGTGCTGAGGTTGAGTTTCTCGCTAGTCTCATGCATGCCAAATTCTCGCTAGTCTCATCGCTCTAGTCTTTCAAATCAAATGTTCAAATGTTTGTAAATCTATCGGACCAAACTGCGTGGTCATCAGTCCGTAGCTTACAAACTACTTAAACCTAGGTAAACTAACCTAAGGACAAACACACACACCCATGCCCCAGGGAGGACTCGAACCTCCACGGCGAACAACCGCGCGCTCCGCAGCGAGGCGCCTTAGACCGCTCGGCTACTCCACCGCGGCTCTAGTCTTTCTTTGGTTTACCCTCAATACGTATTCTGTGCTCATTAGTCTGTTCATTTTATTGTACAGATCCTGCAATTCTCCTTCACTTCCAAAGACGATGCAAATGTCATCAGATAATCTTATCATCGTTACCGTTTCACCCTGAATTTCTATCCCACCCTTGAGAATCCACATTCCTTTCTTGTCTACTTTTTAATCAGAGCACCTCCTCTTCACTTTCCACTCTTATTGTCCCCTCCTGATTCTTATACAAACTATGTACTACCCGACGTTCCCTATAGCTTTCTCCTATTTTTCTCAGAATTTTGAACACCTTGGACTATCTTACATTATCGAACATATTTTGCAGATCAAAAAATCCTGTGAATTCATCTTCGTTCTTCTTCAGTTTCGCTTTTATTTTAAATCGCAGCATCAGAACAGCCCACCAACTGGCTTTACCTTTCCTAAATACAAACTGATCGCCACCTAACCAATCGGCAATTTTCTTTTCTATTCTTCGTCACAGCCCTTAGATTGTCATAGCTACGGGAAAAGCTGAGCATAGAGTCGCCGTGATACTTGTCTATAACATACAGTGACCCCATACACGACTTGCATATTGCTAGGGCATTGCAGCTGCAATATTTCGGCCAGACAGTTCCATAAAAGTACGGCCTTTGTCAATGTGATCTAACACCCCTTTGTTCTTCTACCTGGCGGGAAGAAGTCGGATGGGGAGATTACCGGATCATCCATAGACTTTTTCTGGGTGCAAATGAGACTGAGTACAAATGAAACTGGCTGCGGTTGTCAAGTCTCCTGCCACCTAGCGATGTTATCACTGCTGTGCATATACGAGGTAACAATCATTGAACTGGTTGGTTGCTTGTTTAGGATAGGGGGCCCAACTACTAAGGTTATTGGTCCCACGATGGGGAGGGGAAGGAGTGAGAATAGGAAAGGAGGGGAGGGGGAAAGGAAATGCAATTCGGGAAGTAAAGAAGGAAGGAAGACTGCATTAGCTCGGGGCCCCTTGCTCGCCACGCACGTACTCACCAAAGAAGTGTGAGCCCCCTGGGGGGAATTATTGAACTACAATGATTAAAAGAATGAGGGGATCAGATGAGATATCTAGATTCTGAAGTACTGTCATTGGCAGAATGAACTGATATGCTTAGACATCCCTGTCGGTTCTACGGAGTGGAGACAACAACATTACGGGAACCGAGATAGTTGTAATGACAGGACACTAGATGACCCATACCAGTAATTCTGATCAGACAGAGACAGATAAGATAATAATGGAGAAAAGGCAAATGCAAGTACATATTAATAAAAGATAATAAACTTTTAATAGTCTTAACAAATATTACTCATTCTGAGAAAATGTATATAATTAAATACAATATGGATAATTATGAACATAAAAATCAGATATTGAATTTTTTCGTGTTTATTTTATTTTTATTTTTATTTATTTATTTATTTTTTTGAAAACTTGTTTATTTTTAAAAAAATCAGTTAATTCACACAGTACACAATGTTTGCTTGAACAAAGTGAACAGCTGTTCATTGACGTGTGAAAAAGAAATCTCGTGATAAACCACCCTTGCATAAATAATCAATCAACTGCAAGAGGTGACGTGTTGAATTAAATTATTTGTGCATTATTCGTCGTTACATCGACGTATATAACTGAGATCGTGTGACAAACTATGCTTGCATCAAACAAGGTGTTTCGCTTGCATGTTGTTGTTGTGGTCTTCAGTCCGCAGACTGGTTTGATGCAGCTCTCCACGCTACCCTGTCCTGTGCAAGTCTCTTCATCCGAGAATACGTTCGGCAACCTACATCCTTTTGAACCTGCTTACTGTATTCGACCCTCGGTCTCCCTCTTCGATTTCTACCCCACACGCTTCCTTCTAATGCTAAGTTGGCAATTCCTTGATGTCTCAGAATGTGTCCAACCAATCTATCCCTTCTCTTAGTCGGAATATGCCAGAAACTTCTTTTCTCCCCAATTAGGTTAAGCCCCTCCTCATTAGTTACGTGATTTACCCATCTAATTTTCATCATTTGTCTGTAGCACCACATTTCAAAAGCTTCTATAATGTTTTTGTCTACACTCCTTATCGTTCACGTTTTACTCCCATACAATGGTAAACTCGAGACTAATGCTTTCACAAAGGAACTAGAAACTAGAAATAACCTAAGTCTGCTTGCTGTGAGAGGAGATGAGAATTTTCTGTCCTGCTTCTCAAAGTGAAGCCAAGAACGTCCTACTAAACTGTGATT
Organism: Locusta migratoria; assembly: GCA_026315105.1. Classification (NCBI taxonomy): domain Eukaryota; kingdom Metazoa; phylum Arthropoda; class Insecta; order Orthoptera; family Acrididae; genus Locusta; species Locusta migratoria. The sequence goes on from CM048754.1 coordinate 14,831,083, forward strand.
TTTTGTTTTTGTTTTTTGTTTTTATGGGCTTCCTACCTCCCCTTCAGCCCCTCCTTACTCACGCCATGGGTGCCTTCTTCGGCCGGCTTCATCGCCATTAGAAATATTGGAAAATTATAATAGACTGAACAGTATTCTGTTCGAAATATAATGTGAAACCAGAGTGAACGAAAGGTAAGTAAGAACATCTGCCTTCCAGACCCTTTTCCGAGGAAAGAAAAGAAACCATAAAGAAAATATATAAAATGCTTTAACTAAAGATTTTATTCTTCTGTGTGTCCGTCCATTCGGAGCTTACTGAAACCTTCATTGCTTATACAGGCCGTCAGATTCGGAATATCATAATGTCCAACATGTTTCCATATTTCTTATGGTAGTCCAAGTCAGATTTAATTTTAAAATTTTCAATTTCAATATAGGTACAATAGTCGGCATAATTGGCGACACGATTTTGAATTAGATAGCCAATGGTATGGCCTAGCATCCAGGTAGCTGCATTGTTCTTGCTTCTGGGGTAGCGTAACTTCTGCGGCCACAGAAGTTCGGTCTTGTCAATGTGCGCTGCAGTGGTACGATCTATGATGGCCAATCTTCTGCACAGAAGGTCGGTGACTTGATAAATTTTTGCCGGTGGGGTGATAGACCCGCGAAGAGCTACGAGAGAGAAGAGCTACGGAAAGACAACACAAGGGGCGCGAGATACGGAGTCAGACAGAGAATAACGCCCTGGTGCAAACAGAGGAACGGTGATTGCGCAGGGCGGCCAACTGCCGCGGCGAGAATTCCCCCGCTAAACGGGCGCCCCGGCCCCAGCAAATTGGTATCGGAGCACTCGGCCATCAATATTCCGGAGTCCCGCGCGCAGCGAGCGCCAATACCAGGACTGCATTACACGCGCCCACTTACTTCTCCCACCCTGCCACCTAACTCCTCACCCACCTACTCTACCCCTGCACCTGCCTCCACTCTTTCTCCGCTTCTCTCTTTCCTTTTTTTCTTCTTTATTATTATTATTAAGAGGGCTGCAAAGTGAATTGAACAGAAATTGGTCGGAGGGGGACGAGGAGCAGTAGAAAGAGATGGAAATGTGTTTCTCGGCGCTCACCTTGCCGGATCCCGTGCTCCTTGCGTCTGACAGTTTTAATTTTGCTTCTCCACCCCTCGGCCCACGTCGCCTGCACTTCTTCTTCCACCTCGCCGACACACACATTAGCGCACGCACGCAGAAGACTCCACCTCTGTCTGCTGCCGAACCATTCGTCTCAACGTCCCGTCCGCAGTATTCTCCCCCTTAACCTCCCTCCCTGCCATCACTCTCGTCTAAATGACTTTCCATTCTCAGATATAAACAAGCTCCTACTTCCCCTTCACCAATACGTTCACCAGATGACAACAGCATCTCAGGAGTCGACGATATTCATCTCAGAAATTATACGCACGCCGCCTTGGTTTGAATGTCTCCTGAACAGCCGGCCGAGGGGACTGAGGCGCCCCAGTCACGGTCTCCACGGCCACTACGGTCGGGGGTTCGAATCCCCCCACGGGCATGGTGTAAGTTTAGGGACTGTTGACATAGTAGTATATATATATATATATATATATATATATATATATATATATGTGTGTGTGTGTGTGTGTGTGTGTGTGTGTGGTGTCGCACAAGTCCAAAGTGCGCGCCACGTACTTTCGCCGCGCGCCGCCATGCACGCACGGCGCGGAGTTCTTACGACGTCAGCCACGAGAGCCCTCTGCTGCAACTACGCTCGTGGCCACCACTGAACGACATCGTTCACTTGGGACTGAGATAGGAACCAGCTAACACTAGGGAATCAGATAGGCACCAGTGAAGACTTGGCTATCGTATAGGCACTAGGCAGGCCTCTAGCTCAACTATGTATCAGCATTCTGCAGTACTGAGCTATGTAAAAGTTAAGTATTACTAAGTCTCTATGAAATATATATCTCGTTCTAATTTACTCTAGTGTTTCTAGTTTCTGCCGTCCCACTGGCTGGTCACCTCCTACCTGCACAAGCGTGCATCCTTTATTCCTGTGTCGGTCTTTTTACTCGGCCACCGACACCTACGACGGAAACGAGACACAAAAGCGACGACGAGGTTGGGACACAAATATAATATAAAGAAAGAAAATATAAAGAAAGAAAAGAAAAGAGGACTGAAGCGCTCCAGTCACGGTCTGCACGGCCACTACGGTCGGGGGTTCGAATCTCCCCTAGGGCATAGATATTTGTGCCGTCCTTAGTGTTAGCTAGTTCATAAGTACTTTGTAAGTTTTGGGAATGATGACCCCGTAGTTAAGTTCCATGAGCTCTACAAACATATGAGGTATGCATCACGGAAATTATACGCGCACCAGAAAAGAGTTGTATCGCCTTGGTAGGCACGTCTCCTTAACACTGGCGTTCAATGTGTTGTGTTAGTGCCGCGGTGGAGTAGCCGAGCGGTCTAAAGCGTCTCGCTGCGGAGTGCGCGGTTTGCTCGCCGTGGAGGTTCGAGTCCTCCCTGGGGCATGGCTGTGTGTGTTGTCCTTAGGTTAGTTTACCTAGATTTAAGTAGTTTGTAAGCTACGGACTGATGACCACGCAGTTTGGTCCGATACATTTACAAACATTTCAACATTTTCTTCTTCGTTTGTGGGTAATGTCTCAAGTCTGGAAGGAGCACCAGATGGGGAAGTGTGTGATGAGGTGTCGTACGGGTGATCAAGGTCGGCATCTGTCGCACCAACACGCAGACGCCTTCCGCCGATCTGATCCCGATTGTATGTATACCCATTATTATCTTATTATGCTGAAGCGATAGCTCCTTACTTAACAGTCATATACAACCGCTCTCTCATAGAAGGATCTGTACCAAAAGATTGGAAAGTTGCACAGGTCACACCTATATTCAAGAAAGGCAGTAGGAGTAACCCACCAAACTACAGGCCTATTTCATTGACGTCAATTTGCAGCAGGGTTTTGGAACATATCCTGTATTCAAATAATATGAATTTTCTCGAACAGAACGATCTAGTGACCCAAGGTCAACACGGATTTATAAAATATCGTTGATGCGAAACACAACTAGCTCTCTACTCACACGAAGAAATGAGTGCAGTCGACAAGGGTTCTCAAATTGATTCCGTATTTCTTGATTTCCAGAATGCTTTTCACACCGTACCTCACAAACGGCTTTTAATCAAATTGCGTGGTTATGATATGTCGCCCCAAATTTGCGATTGGATAGGGGATTTCTTGTCAGAGAGGACACAGTTCGTAGTAATCGATGGTAAGGCATCGACTAAAACAGAGGTGATATCGGGCGTTCCACAGGGTAGTGTTATTGGTCCTCTGCTGATTCTTATTTACATAAGCGATTTCGAAGAAAGGATGTTTGCAGATGACGCCGTCAGTAATCGTCTAGTAAAATCATCTGAAGATCAAAACCAACTGCAGAACGATCTGAATAAGATATCAGTATGGTGTAAAAATTGGCAATTGACTCGAAATAATGAGAAGTGTGAAGTCGTCCACATGAGTACGAAAAGAAATCCGTTAAACTTTGTTTACAAGATAAGTCAATCACAAACGAAGGCCGTAAACTTCACAAAACACCTAGGAATTACTACTACTTCAGACCTAAACTGGAAAGAACACGTAGATAATGTCGTGGGAAAGGCGAACCAGACAATGCGTGTTTTTTTTTTTTTTTTTTTTTTTTTTTTTTGCAGAACCCTTAAAAGATGCAACAGAACGACTAAAGAAACTGCATACACTACGCTTGTCCGTCCATTTTTGGAGTATTGCAGCCCAGTGTGGGATCCTTATCACGTGCGTTTGACGGAGGACATCGAAAGAGTCCAAAGAAGGGCAGCTCGTTTTGTATTGCCACGATACAGGGGAGACAGCGTTACGGATATGATACAGGATCTGGGATGGGAATCATTACAACAACGACGCTTATCGCTGCGGCGTCGGCTACTTGCGAAACTCCAATCGCCAACATTCTCCTCCGAATGCGAAAATATATTGTTGATTGCCACTTACATAGGTAGAAATGATCATCAGAATAAAATACTAGAAATCAGAGCTCGAACGGAGAGATTCAGGTGTTCTTTCTTCCCGAGCGCTATTCGAGAATGGAATGGGAGTTAAATAGTAAACAAGTGGTTGGAAGAATCCTCTGCCAGGCACAGAAATGTGATTTGCAGAGTATTCCATGTAGATGTAGAAGTGCTGAAATACGGGAGAGACCGTATAATACAGGAGAGTTGGTCAAGCTAATTATGTCCCAAAATGTTGGATGGGATTCATATCTAGCGATCTGGGTGGTCAGACGAATCACTGGGACTGTCCAGAATGTCTTGAAACCAGTCGCGAACAACTGCCACCTTGTGATATCGAGTCCCGACGGGCGCGCAGCGTAGCGGTGTAGGGGGATGAAAGGGGTGGCAACCCCCATTAGGGTCGTGGGGGGGAGGGCAGTAATTCAATTGTCAGTAAGTGCGTAATGTTCGTCGCCTTCGCCTTAATAGCGCTATTCAGATGAGGGTGAAGGAAGGGTGAGATGGTTGGAGGAGGGGGGAGGGGATAATTATGAGCTTATTCGACGTGGTCCACTGAGGGTGTTCTTCGATTCCATCACACATAACAAGTGGACGACAACGTAATTGTCAGTAAAATGCTATTTCCGGGTACCGTCTTCGTAGTGTAACCATACGTTAGCATTTGAAAGGAGTACGCAATATAATTTTCACATAATTTTTGCCTGTCATAGAGCACTGAGCATTTTTTGTTATAAAAACCAAAGCTATAATTCTAAAGAAAACAAATTTATGTCATTTGAAAGGAGTACGCAATATAATTTTCACATAATTTTTGCCTGTCATAGAGCATTGAGCATTTTTTGTTATAAAAACCAAAGCTATAATTCTAAAGAAAACAAATTTATGTCATTTGAAAGAAGTACGCAATATAATTTTCACATAATTTTTGCCTGTCATAGAGCATTGAGCATTTTTTGTTATAAAAACCAAAGCTATAATTCTGCAGAAAACAAATTTATGTCATTTGAAAGGAGTACGCAATATAATTTTCACATAATTTTTGCCTGTCATAGAGCATTGAGCATTTTTTGTTATAAAAAACCAAAGCTATATTTCTGCAGAAAACAAATTTATGTCATTTGAAAGGAGTACCCAATATAATTTTCACATAATTTTTGCCTGTCATAGAGCATTGAGCATTTTTTGTTATAAAAACCAAAGCTATAATTCTGCAGAAAACAAATTTATGTCATTTGAAAGGAGTACGCAATATAATTTTCACATAATTATTTTCTGTCATAGAGCATTGAGCATTTTTTGTTATACAAAACCAAAGCTATAATTCTGCAGAAAACAAATGTATGTCATTTGAAAGAAGTACGCAATATAATTTTCACATAATTTTTGCCTGTCATAGAGCATTGAGCATTTTTTGTTATAAAAACCAAAGCTATAATTCTGCAGAAGACAAATTTATGTCATTTTAAAGGAGTACGCAATATAATTTTCACATAATTTTTGCCTGTCATAGAGCATTGAGCATTTTTTGTTATAAAAACCAAAGCTATAATTTTGCAGAAAACAAATTTATTTCATTTGAAAGGAGTACGCAATATAATTTTCACATAATTTTTGCCTGTCATAGAGCATTGAGCATTTTTTGTTATAAAAACCAAAGCTATAATTCTGCAGAAAACAAATTTATGTCATTTTAAAGGAGTACGCAATATAATTTTCACATAATTTTTGCCTGTCATAGAGCATTGCGCATGTTTTGTTATAAAAACCAAAGCTATAATTCTGCAGAAAACAAATTTATGTCATTTGAAAGGAGTACGCAATATAATTTTCACATAATTATTTTCTGTCATAGAGCATTGAGCATTTTTTGTTATACAAAACCAAAGCTATAATTCTGCAGAAAACAAATGTATGTCATTTGAAAGAAGTACGCAATATAATTTTCACATAATTTTTGCCTGTCATAGAGCATTGAGCATTTTTTGTTATAAAAACCAAAGCTATAATTCTACAGAAAACAAATTTATGTCATTTGAAAGGAGTACGCAATATAATTTTCACATAATTATTGCCTGTCAAAGAGCATTGAGCATTTTTTGTTATAAAAACCAAAGCTATAATTCTGCAGAAAACAAATTTATGTCATTTGAAAGGAGTACGCAATATAATTTTCACATAATTTTTGCCTGTCATAGAGCATTGAGCATTTTTTGTTATAAAAAACCAAAGCTATAATTCTGCAGAAAACAAATTTATGTCATTTGAAAGGAGTACGCAATATAATTTTCACATAATTTTTGCCTGTCATAGAGCATTGAGCATTTTTTGTTATAAAAAACCAAAGCTATAATTCTGCAGAAAACAAATTTATGTCATTTGAAAGAAGTACGCAATATAATTTTCACATAATTTTTGCCTGTCATAGAGCATTGAGCATTTTTTGTTATAAAAACCAAAGCTATAATTCTGCAGAAAACAAATGTATGTCATTTGAAAGGAGTACGCAATATAATTTTCACATAATTTTTGCCTGTCATAGAGCATTGCGCATGTTTTGTTATAAAAACCAAAGCTATAATTTTGCAGAAAACAAATTTATTTCATTTGAAAGGAGTACGCAATATAATTTTCACATAATTTTTGCCTGTCATAGAGCATTGAGCATTTTTTGTTATAAAAACCAAAGCTATAATTCTGCAGAAAACAAATTTATTTCATTTGAAAGGAGTACGCAATATAATTTTCACATAATTTTTGCCTGTCATAGAGCATTGCGCATGTTTTGTTATAAAAACCAAAGCTATAATTTTGCAGAAAACAAATTTATTTCATTTGAAAGGAGTACGCAATATAATTTTCACATAATTTTTGCCTGTCATAGAGCATTGAGCATTTTTTGTTATAAAAACCAAAGCTATAATTCTGCAGAAAACAAATTTATTTCATTTGAAAGGAGTACGCAATATAATTTTCACATAATTTTTGCCTGTCATAGAGCATTGAGCATTTTTTGTTATAAAAACCAAAGCTATAATTCTGCAGAAAACAAATTTATTTCATTTGAAAGGAGTACGCAATATAATTTTCACATAATTTTTGCCTGTCATAGAGCATTGAGCATTTTTTGTTATAAAAACCAAAGCTATAATTCTGCAGAAAACAAATGTATGTCATTTGAAAGGAGTACGCAATATAATTTTCACATAATTTTTGCCTGTCATAGAGCATTGCGCATGTTTTGTTATAAAAACCAAAGCTATAATTTTGCAGAAAACAAATTTATTTCATTTGAAAGGAGTACGCAATATAATTTTCACATAATTTTTGCCTGTCATAGAGCATTGAGCATTTTTTGTTATAAAAACCAAAGCTATAATTCTGCAGAAAACAAATGTATGTCATTTGAAAGGAGTACGCAATATAATTTTCACATAATTTTTGCCTGTCATAGAGCATTGAGCATTTTTTGTTATAAAAACCAAAGCTATAATTCTGCAGAAAACAAATTTATTTCATTTGAAAGGAGTACGCAATATAATTTTCACATAATTTTTGCCTGTCATAGAGCATTGAGCATTTTTTGTTATAAAAAACCAAAGCTATAATTCTGCAGAAAACAAATTTATGTCATTTGAAAGGAGTATGCAATATAATTTTCACATAATTTTTGCCTGTCATAGAGCATTGAGCATTTTTTGTTATAAAAACCAAAGCTATAATTCTGCAGAAAACAAATTTATGTCATTTGAAAGAAGTACGCAATATAATTTTCACATAATTTTTTCCTGTCATAGAGCATTGAGCATTTTTTGTTATAAAAAAAACCAAAGCTATAATTCTGCAGAAAACAAATTTATGTCATTTGAAAGGAGTACGCAATATAATTTTCACATAATTATTGCCTGTCATAGAGCATTGGGCATTTTTTGTTATAAAAACCAAAGCTATAATTCTGCAGAAAACAAATTTATGTCATTTGAAAGGAGTACGCAATATAATTTTCACATAATTTTTGCCTGTCATAGAGCATTGAGCATTTTTTGTTATAAAAACCAAAGCTATAATTCTGCAGAAAACAAATTTATGTCATTTGAAAGAAGTACGCAATATAATTTTCACATAATTTTTTCCTGTCATAGAGCATTGAGCATTTTTTGTCATAAAAAAACCAAAGCTATAATTCTGCAGAAAACAAATTTATGTCATTTGAAAGGAGTACGCAATATAATTTTCACATAATTATTGCCTGTCATAGAGCATTGGGCATTTTTTGTTATAAAAACCAAAGCTATAATTCTGCAGAAAACAAATTTATGTCATTTGAAAGGAGTACGCAATATAATTTTCACATAATTTTTGCCTGTCATAGAGCATTGAGCATTTTTTGTTATAAAAACCAAAGCTATAATTCTGCAGAAAACAAATTTATGTCATTTGAAAGAAGTACGCAATATAATTTTCACATAATTTTTTCCTGTCATAGAGCATTGAGCATTTTTTGTCATAAAAAAACCAAAGCTATAATTCTGCAGAAAACAAATTTATGTCATTTGAAAGGAGTACGCAATATAATTTTCACATAATTATTGCCTGTCATAGAGCATTGGGCATTTTTTGTTATAAAAACCAAAGCTATAATTCTGCAGAAAACAAATTTATGTAATATTTTGTACCGTTTCACTAATCGATATAACCTACTGTACTCATTTTTCATATCTTTGCTGTCAGCCAAAGACTTTGTTTTATCTTTGGAGTGTGACTTGCACTCACAGTGGTTGCGTTTAAAGGGTCGAGGTGTGACCTTCGTGTAGAGAGGAGTCGGTGTTTGACCTTCGTGCAGGATAGTTGATGTCTGATTATGGTAGAGTTGTAGTCGTGAAACTGTCGGGATATTCTGTCTGTGTGTTAGACTCGAAGAGTAAAAAATTCGGTTTTGAAGAGTCGCAGCCAAGTCTGCAGATTGAAATTTTTGTATGGAAATTGATCTGTCTCAATTAAGGTTGTTGTACTTGTACTTTTCTATTGTTATGTATGGTAGCCTGTATGTAGCCTATATTGTAGTTGGTGTTTGTCCTTTTTGCTAATAAATACTGTTTAATTCAGCTCGCATTTATCATTTATCCCTGAGTCATTTTACCAGTTCCTCGTTCCTTTCACCAATTTGTATTGCTATCCGTTCTGATCATTGTTTCTTATGATAGAGTTGCATAATTATTGTGTTTGTAAATTGGTATGCTGATTAGAACAGTTCAGTGTAGGTGTTTTGTCACGATAAATTGATCTATTAATGAGAGCAGGAAGTAGTTTGTTCATAATTGCAATAAAGATCATAGCCGGCCGCGGTGGCCGAGGTGACTGAGGCGCTCCAGTCACGGTCTGCACGGCCACTACGGTCGGGGGTTCGAATCCCCCCTCGGGCATGGATATTTGTGCCGTCCTAGTTCGTAAGTAGTTCATAAGTAGTATGTAAGTTTAGGGACTGATGACCCCGTAGTTAAGTCCCATAAGCTTAACAAACATTTGAACATTCTTTTTTTTTTTTTTTGAAAGATCATAGTTAGAGATTTTCTCAGTCTCAATGAAAGTTCAGATTGTTAAGGTAGTTAATGTTAGTAACAGTTAAAGTGATTTGTTTGATCAGAAGAGAAGTAGATCACGTAAAGAGATGAGAAATATTTGCAGTGTGTGATACTTGAAATCTTTATCAGACGTGTAGAACATTTTTTTATTACATTGAATCTGTATGGTAATTGTTGTACAGATAGGCACATTATCAAGTACAGTGATCTTGATATCCAATTAATATCAAATATCCTTGTTTGATATCCTGTTAATTCAAGTAGCAAAATTATCACTGTAGTAGCACTTTCTGTTCGCTTTCGCGGTCGAATTGTACATGTATAGTCTGGCTGGTGGTATATGGTGCACGCTAACAGATCTGAACATTTCATTTGCTCACATTGTTTCTCACACACGAGATTAATGTGTAGACCAATTACGAGTTTAATCACTGTTGACTTATTAACAGCTGTACAATTTAAAGTGTTATCCGTTGCGCATCAAACTGAACCATATTTACGTAAGATCATTGCATCCCATGTCAGTTGCAATTTATTCTAACAGGGCAAAGGAAGGTACTAAGTCTCATTGCTTAGTCAAATTATTTTGTTACCAAAACCACAACAGAACATTTATTTGGGAATTTTAGCGGGGACGGTCTCTTAACAAAAACGGTGACACGCTCGCCCCACAATTACAAACAAACACACACTACTTTTACATTGATTGATTGATTGATTTTCTCAGGGAAGCCAAAACAGTCTTGGTCTAACCCGCCACTGCCCGCACCGAAACTAAGTTTATTGTGCGGTATCGCTCCCTGTATGTCTAGTAAAGCCAACCAATGCCCTTGAACAGTGCAAGGCGTCCCTTTACCAGTTCTTTATTAGACACAATTTCTTCGGGTCTGGTTGTCCCCAAATGTTCTGTGCCTTTTACTCTCCAATGCAATGCATTCGAAGATTAGATGTGATGCAGTTTCATCACCGTCATCACAGATCCTACATTTAGGGTCCTCTTCTGTTATTCCCATTGTATGTAGGTGCTGCGTTAGCATTCATACGGACATGTCCTTATTTACTGGCGATTAACATAGAGTCGGTATGCATTTTTAGGACTTCTGAGATTAACATTAAAGAAAAGCAGCTGATCGATTTCAAAGCTACATGTTGATTACGTAACCACGGTTTCGAATTCAACTAAGGAAGCCTTCATCAGAAGTAAAATTTTATCATACCGCGCAAGGCAGTAAGTTCCGTTTGGTTATATAAAACGAACGAGTACAGATACAGAAAAAAATATTGATTGTACAAAAATCTACAACTGTTAATCTACTTTTCTACATAGCTTCCGAAATTTTTGTAGGCAATTGTCATAGCATGGCACAAGGTTTTGTGCGCCTTTTTCATAGAATGTTGCCGCCTGTGTATTCAACCGTGTGGTAACGTTCTTTCAGCTCGTCATCATCGTTGAAGTGTTGTCCACCAAGGACAGATTTTAGGTGTAAGAAAAGGATTACTGTCAAAAAATATTTTTTTTCACGATAATGCCTGACCTCACACACCGAATGTGACCAAACAATTTTTACGGAAATTTCAATGGCACCTGTTGGATCATCCTCCATACAGCTCGGACCTCTCTCCTAGCGACTTTCATCTCTTCTTACACCTAAAATCTGTCCTCGGTGGTCAACACTTCAACGATGATAAAGAGCTGTTACCACATGGTTGAATACACAGGCGGCAATCTTCTGCGAAGGATGCATGTAAAAAATGGTGGCACGCTGTGACAAGTGCCTACAAAAATTTCGGCAGTTATGTGGAAAAGTAGTTTAAGAGTTGCAGAATTTTGTGCAATAAAAATTTCTTCTGTATCTGTGCACAATTTCATTTTATTACTAAACGGAACTTACTTTCTGGACGCGCCTCGTATGTTCGTAAACGGCACTTGCGAATTTTCGATTCTTTAGGGGTCCATATCTCAGGTTCTATTCATCTCAGAGTGATGGGGTAAAGTGTTCTGGGTAGATCTTGGCGTAGTGATCATTTGTGTACATATTAGAAGAATAGGTATACTATAGCTATCATACAGTATATCGTCAAAAGTTTCAAAGTTACACACTTCCTGGTGCTCATCCAAATTGAGCAAATCTGTTGGCTTTTGTACATGACGTGTAGTCTATGGTGGGCTTTAAACGGCTTAAAAAAGCACCATTCATTCATGTGCGTTTCCTGAGAAAATCTCAAAAACCAAGATATTTGGGTACAAAAAAATAAAAATAAAAAAGAATTGTGGGGATGGTTACTTCGATACTATCTATTCATTCCAAATCTTCGGAATTTTTACCATATGTTCTTATGATGATATTCTCGAGGCCGTTTTTAAATTTTTTTCGATATCGTTATCCGTTACCGAGATCCAGAGGTTTAAACTTATCATAGTTTTGCACAAAATCACAACACCCAATTTTTTGTCGTTTTAGCTCCGTGAATCGCAAATATCCAAATAACAAACCATAGAAAATTGTTCAGTTATTTACAATACATCCTGTAGACATTTATCTATAAACGGCATTTTTTTCAGTTTTCGTAAATTTTAGTCCGTTAGCAAGATACGGCCGAAAAACCACGATATTTTGCTAGAGAAAGTGCGTATTGTACTGAAAGACGGCGTTCGGACAGCTCTGAAACTTACCATATGATTTGAAAAAAGGCACTCGACGAAAAAATTTGATTTTTGTACATTTTCAAGATTGAAATCTTCGGTCGATGAAGGGGTGATTTTTGTTTAGTGAACTATTGCAACATATTTTTAAGAGTTTGCAGAGGTAAAATTACATTGCGTAGATTTCTCGTGTGGTTGATTTCAGGTTAGTCATAGCTGCGTATGAAATGTACAAAACATATCGAAATTTTATTTAAAGCTTAGAGCAGAATGATATCTTATATGGTTCTTCAGATATCGGTCCGTGAATTATAGCACGCGACAGTAATAGGTTAGAAAACGCTATTTCTGATTGTGAGGTAATATATCTTGAGGAATAGGAAATGACTAAAATGTTATGTGTATGTTGTTTAGGTGTCTATATGGAAAATCCGTTTCTCCATTTTTGGAAATGTGTATTCGTTATCGTGATACGCTACAAAAATCCTATTTCTTGGTATCAAAAGATCCAACTGCGTGCATTGGCAAATCTACAGTTCTATTCATGGCAAATCGTTGAAATTTTTACGATGCGTTCTGATATTACGATTCCGGAAAGCTTTGAAATATAAAATACAATCCAAATTTTACTCACAATTGATTTCATGTTATATAAACTGCAGAATGGCCATGGGTAGAAAAGCGTTCTTGAAAAAGAGAAATTTGTTAACATCAAATATTGATTTAAACCTAAGGAAGTTCTTTTGAAGGCATTTGTGTGGAGTGTTGCCTTGTTTGGGAGTGAGACATGGACGATAAACAGTGCGGACAGGAAGAGGATTGAGGCTTTTGAAATGTGGTGCTACAGAAGAATGCTGAAGATTCGGTGGGTGGATCGCGTAACTAATGAGGAGGTACTGAACAGAATTGGAGAGAAAAGAAATTTCTGGCATACCTTGACTAAAAGAAGGTATAGATTGGTAGGACACATTCTTAGACATCAAGGAATTGTGAATTTAGCGTTGGAGGGAAGTGTGTGGGGAAAAAATCGCAGGGGAAGACCAAGAGATGGATACAGTAAGCAGATTCAGACAGATGTAGGTTGCCGTTCTTATGTGGAGATGAAGAGGCTTGCTCAGGATAGGGTATTGTGGAGAGCTGCATCAAACCAGTCTCCGGACTGAAGACCACAACAACAACAAATAGTAAAATCTGAACAGTACACTAACAGGAGAAAAGACGGGAACCAGCTGAAGTGTGCTCCTGCCGGAGCACAGAAAATGGGAGTATATTCTCTGACATAAAAGTGTAGAACCAGCTGCCTCAATCCTCATTCCGACTTCCTCAGCAAACTAAAGATATGTCTTATCTTTAATGCCTCTTCCTACGCCTTCCTTTTAGTTACACAGCTCTGCACACAGTGAAAGGAGGAATTTTTTTTTTTTCCAGCTCCCCTCGTAAAATAAAATGGGAAATTGTCTCAGATTATTCGCACAAAATAACACCTACGTATTCGTTAGTTGTCTGTAGGTCGTAGATAGTCATACGCAATATACAAAACTAATGGTGAGTATTTTCTGCCGCATGCAAGACACCTGATTTTTAATTTTTTCCGGACATGTTTCAGCACATTTTGTGCTATCATCAGTGTGATGGTTTATTTTTATTATTATTTTTTTTTTGTTCTTTTTACATTAAGCTACATAAAACTCGTTCAGTAGGCTACTTATTTGTTGTTTTGGTACAAACTTGTCATGATTCTTTTCTTCCTCCTTAGAATCTGGTGGTTGCTGTTAATTTTGCAATTTGGATCTCACCCGTTTTTTTCGTGCTATCCATTACGCCAGTGGTAATATTCGACATAGCACGAAAAAAAAACGGGTGACATCCAAATTGCAAAACGAACAGCAACAACCAGATACTAAAGACAGAAAAAAAAGAATCATGACAAGTTTGTACCAAAACAACAAATAAGTAGGCTACTGAAAGAGTTTTATGTAGCCTAATGTGAAAAGAACAATAATAATAATAATAATAATAATAATAATAATAATAATAATAATAAACCATCCCACTGATGATAGCACAAAATGTGCTGAAACATGTTTGAGAAAAATTAAAAATCAAAAAATGTTCAAATGTTTAAGCTTAAGGGACTTAATTACGGGGTCATCAGTCCCTAAACTTACAAACTACTTATGAACTACCTACAACTAAGGACGGCACAAATATCCATGCCCGAGGGGGGATTCGAACCCCCGACCGTAGTGGCCGTGCAGACCGTGACTGAAGCGCCTCAGTCCCCTCGGCCACCGCGGCCGGCATTAAAAATGAGGTGTCTAGCATACGGCAGAAAATACTCACCATTTATCCAAGCAAGCACGGAAGAATGAAGAACAGCAATATCAAAAGATTATTATACAAAACTAAGTAGTTCATATGTGGAATGACCAAGGTAACAGACGTCAAAGGGGAAAAAAAATTTTGTGAGTAGTGTGTAAATTGTTTCATATTACATTAGTAAAATGACCGCTTATTTTAGTCAAGGAAATGGGCAGCAAAACACTGAAGAAATTTTTCTTCTTTTTATTTTGTTCCAGGTAGGTGGCTCAGTCATGCAGATTCGGACGGTGCGCAAAGCGATCACATCTTCTAAGAAGGAGCGAAGGTGACACGCAGGATTCCATTGGCAGGTAGGAAAAGTGTATGTTGTCAACTAACCGACATAAGTATAGCTAGAAAGTACCACTGCTGTCCGAAAGAGCCGGCCGCGGTGGCCGAGCGGTCTGCGACGCGCCAGTCACGTTCTGCACGGCCACTACGGTCGGGGGTTCGAATCCCCCCTTGGGCATGTATATTTCTACCGTCCAGTCCGTAGTATTAGCTAGTTCATACGTAGTTGGTCGGAACAAGGCCCCGGGAGTAGATGACATTCCCTCAGAGCTACTAAAGTCTCTGGGTGAGCCAGCCATGACAAAACTATTTCACATGGCGTGTAAGATGTGTGAGACAGACGAAATACCCTCAGACTTTAAGAAAAATCTAATAATACCCATTTTAAAGAAATCAGGCGCAGACAGGTGTGAAAATTACGGAACCATCAGTTTGATAAGTCATGGTTGCAAAATTTTAAGACGAATTATCTACAGGATAGAGTAGGGTGGAGAGTTGCATCAAACCAGTCTCCGGACTGATGACCATTACAACAACAGGTAGTTTAGAGTTTAGCGACTGATGACCCCGTACTTAAGTCCCATAAGATCTGAAAACATTAGAACTTTTTTGTTTTGTCCGAAAGGAAATCAGTTAACTTCTAAAAACTGAAGTTTAAATATCCAACTAATTTGCTGATTACCCGAGTCTCTTTTACCTACATGGCAGTCTTGCTTCTATTCTTTAAAGATTAAGTTATCAGACCAAGCATATTGTTACTAAAAAATGTTAAAACTTCCTGGTAGATTAAGATTGTGTGCCAGAACCGGGACTCGAACCTGGGACCTTTGCCTTTCGCGGGCAAGCGCTCTACCGACTGTGCTATCCCGACACGACTCATGAAGCCGCCTCACAACTTTACTTCCGCCAGTACCTCGCCTCCTACTTTCCAAACTTCACAGAAGTTCTCCTGCGAACCA
Organism: Locusta migratoria; assembly: GCA_026315105.1. Classification (NCBI taxonomy): domain Eukaryota; kingdom Metazoa; phylum Arthropoda; class Insecta; order Orthoptera; family Acrididae; genus Locusta; species Locusta migratoria. The sequence continues at coordinate 14,846,984 of CM048754.1, forward strand.
TGCAAGACTAGCACTCCTGGAAGAAAGGATATGGTGGAGACATGGCTTAGCCACAGCCTAAGGGATGTTTCCAGAATGAAAGTTTTCACTCTGCAGCGGAGTGTGAGCTGATATGAAACTTCCTGGCAGATTAAAATTGTGTGCCGGAACCGGGTCTCGAACCTGGGACATTTGACTTTCGCGGGCAAGCGCTCAATCACTGAGGTATCCCGACACGAGTCACGATGCCGCCGGTTCCGGCACGCAATTTTAATCTGCCAGGAAGTTTCATATCAGCGCACACTCCGCTGCCGAGTGAAAAGTTTCATTCTGGAAACATCCCTTAGGCTGTGGCTAAGCCATGTCTCCACCATATCCTTTCTTCCAGGAGTGCTAGTCTTGCATGTTTCGCAGGAGAACTTCTGTGAAGTTTGGAAAGTAGGAGGCGAGGTACTGGCGGAAGTAAAGTTGTGAGGCGGCATCGTGAGTCGTGTCGGGATAGCACAGTCGGTAGTGCGCTTGCCCGCGAAAGGCAAAGGTCCCAGGTTCGAGTCTCAGTTCCGACACACAATTTTAATCTGCTAGGAAGTTTCAAATCGCAGATATGTTTGGGAATTTTTCGAAAACGCTCCTGCAATTAGACGAACAGTATTGATAGCTCACTGGAAAAAGTCGTTTTAGTTTCTCCCGATTTTCGTCTTTTCCGGACAACGTTTCCATATTTTATCACCGTTTACACCCTCCCTGAACTTGCACGATTATTTCATGACTAAAATGAGCCGAATCGGTTTAGCCATTCTCGAGTTTTATCGAGACTAAAGAACAGCAATTCATTTAGACTAGCTTAAACCCGCGACTCCGTTCTTGTGTTGGTTGATTATGATAGATAAGCTATCTTTCAGTAGTGTGCTATGAGACTGATTTTGAAGGATGAAATGAAATTCAATAACTTCTTTAGGAACATTTTTAAGCAACATTCAAATAAAAAAAATAAAATTATGTGAAGCGCTTAATGATTTACAATAAATAAGACATACATTATTCCTTATAGCCTGTTTTGCAATATTTCAACACGTATGGTGAGAGTAATGTCTACATTCATTTTAATTTCATTTTAGGGCATTGTGGTAAACTACGTTATCTGTAGTATTGTTTGGAGCGTAAATGTAGAGATTTTTTGGGTTGCCCACCCTAGAGCAAGCGACGTATAATTGACCATGTGGAAAACATGAGGGCTGTAAATGGATTCCTGCGACGTTTAATGATTGTCCTCGACCTTTGGTAATTGTCATGGAAAAAGCTAGACGAACTGGAAAGTAGGTCTTTTGAATTGAAACGGCATATCTGAAGGGATTAAAGGATTGCGAGGTATAAAAACATCTTTTCCGGCTGATGTTCCTGACAAAAATGCACTCGTTTAGAAGAATCCAATCACGCAGTTCAACAATAATGATTGTAATAATATCACAGATCGATCACTTGATGTAATTCGCGAAATTAAAAGAAATTTCTGTTTTACTGCTTTATTTAGTTATTCTTATTTTTCCTTATTGCCGGCCGCGGTGGCCGAGGGTACTGATGCGCTCCACTCACGGTCTGCACGGCCACTACGGTGGGGTTTCGAATCCCCCCTCCGGCATGGATATTTGTGCCGTCCTAGTTCGTAAGTAGTTCATAAGTAGTTTGTAAGTTTAGGGACTGATGACCCCGTAGTTAAGTCCCATAGACTATACAAACATTTGAACATTTTTTTTCCTTATTCGTATGCTTATCCTTACAGACAAAGAGCTGAAGACATTGTAGCACGCATAGACCAAAGATATGGTCTGTGGCATCACGTTTCGCTGTATGTAACCTCCTTGCCAACGTCATCGCTGGCCTTCAGTCCGAATTTTTTTATAATTTGACGACTTTCAACCACCATATCTTCCACCCCCTTATAGCTATCTGCATGGAACTGCTATGGTGTACAACGGGAGACTTCGAACAACAATTACACACAGACCATTCGTTTGCGTTGTGTAGTTTTCGCTGCAGAGCGAAATATTAAAACAGACAGACACACACACACACACACACACACACACACACACACACACACACACACGTAGATTTTATATACACCGATAACTTTCCATCCCAATATACTCCACCCTTTTATCAACTCTCAAGCAACAATGCAAGCAATAAAACCATTTTCAAAGAGCAAATATAATTTTCAAAGGGTAATTACTGTTCCGCATTTCGCGTTATATTTTTCAAATTACTAAATATCTATCAGATCGCTATAAAACCGTGCCTAAGACCTTCCTCAGGTATAAATTAGTAACTGTACAAATATTTAAGTATCTGCGTCTTGTCGTTCGGACGTGATAAGCGTACACCGAACAGACATTCAGATTAAAATATAAAATTCAAATGTTTGTATAGCTTATGGGACTTAGCTACGGGGTAATCAGCCCCCAAACATACAAACTACTTATGAACTAGCTAAGACTAAGAACGGCAGAAATATCCATGCCCGAGGGGGGATTCCACCCCCCGACCGTAGTGGCGGTGCAGACCTTGACTGGGGCGCCTCAGTCCCCTCGGCTACCGCGGCCGGCGTTGAAAGCTTCCTCCGTTTATGATACACGACTGATAAACGAAACTTGTAACATCGTTTCTTGTCAGGCCATAAATTTTAGTTACATTATCAGCAAATAATGTCCAAGTTCAGATTCCATTTCGCTAGACATAATTGGTTTCCTCCCCAACTTCCTAGACGCAGCTTCTTCAGCTGGTACGCCGAGATGAACTAGCCTTTGCAAAGTCGATCGTGGTACAGAAAACTGTTATGAAGCTTCTAAAAACCCCACTGAATTTCCTGAAACTGCTTTAATCGCAGATTTCATGTTATCCCGATTCCAACATTGCCTAGATTTATTTTTCTTTCGCGGTTTCAGCACTTTACGAGGAATCTGAAACAGAAAACCACACAGTATTTGTAGGGGTTGTAATATGGGCTACTGCAGTGGGTTGCACATATAACCACCACAGCGATTGTACAAATTATCACCCTAGCCCTCTTGGAAAGTGAAACGTCGCTATCGTTTATAAACAAACTTTAATTAACCAACTCCAGGAGCATTAGAGAGTTAAATATTTATATAATGTAGTACGTCTAATATAATTGTAATTTCTTACCTTTGAAAGTTTTAAAATAAGAAAAATCACGAAATAATATACATAGATAAATATCTATCCGATCGCCATGAAATCGTGCCTGAAGCCTTCCCCGGGTAGCCATTAGTAATTGTACAAATTTTTAGCTCTTCATGACTTGTGGTTGAGACGTGATAAGCATAGCTACACCGAACACATTTATAGATATAGGTAATCGGAATAACTTGAATACACATCGTAATAGTGGTCCTAACACACATCCCTGAGGATACTTCAGAACTCTGGGGTTCCACGGCCTGTCAAACCGCGCAGTGTGTCGGTGTAGCCGGCAGGTTTTAACAAGTTTTCGCAGCCGCTAGATCAGTGTTTTCCCCCCTCCCCCTACTCTTCCTCCTGAGTGACGTCACGCCTCGGCCGCTGGGACTGGCGCCTTGATTGAATTTTAATTCCGCGCAGGTCGGCGCAAGGTGTCCGGCGCCCCCGCAGACAAAACACTGCCGCCTCACCCCCTCCTGTCAGCTCCTGGGACGTGACGTGAGGCGACGGCGCTGACACGGTGATGGGGAAAAATTTCATGTATAATAAATGTCCCGGGCAGGGCAGGGCAGGCTTTTAAAGAGGCACAGGCGGTGGCACAGGCTTTGGCATTCATCGCCAACGACGTGGGGTGAGGCTGTGTAGGAATGCCACCGAGGGAGAGAGTACACCGTGTCTGCGGCGGAAAGACGACGTCACTGACGGCTTCCGTGGGCTCCATACGGCACGTACACGATCTATTATTGTTTCACGAGGGTGGAGACTGCTAACGAAGATACGAGCTTACGGAATAGGTTCAGAGATTTGTGACTGGCTGGAAGACTTCCTAGGTAATAGAACGCAGTACGTTGTTCTCGACGGCGAGTGTTTTAGGCTAGGCGCTAACTATGATGAGCACTCGCCTGTCAGCATTCAAACAGCGAATTCAGGCCACGTTCGGAACAAAAATTCGAACATCAAAATATTAGCCGCACTGCAGGGAAGTTATTGCGCTCAGATTTAGGCACCGAAAGCTTGCTAAATCGTGATGTGGCAAGTTCAGAAATATTTAGCGAAGTGTGGTATGTATATCGGAAAGATACATCGGATACAACTGGAGGAGGAGTGTTCATCGCTGTGGATAATGACATTGTTTCTACTGAGATCGATGTTGAAAGTAACTGTGAAGTTATCTGGGCACGTATAACAGGTCTACAAGAAGTAAAGTTAATAGTTGGCTGTTTTTACCGGCCCCCCAGTGCTGCTGTAGCAGTTTTAGAATCATCCAAGGAAAGTCTACACCAGGTAGTGCATAGGTATCCGGCCCATGTAATATTAGTCGGAGGTGACTTCACCCTTAAGAGTATAGATCGGGACCTCGCTAGTTACATTTCAGGCAGTCTTGGGAGCTACTTTTGGACACATTCTCCGAAAACTGTCTTGAGCAGTTAAACCGGCAACCCACGCGCAACGGAAATATTCTAGACCTTTTAGCCACAAACAGGCCTGACCTTATTAACGATGTCTGTGTAGAGGCAGGAATTGGTGATCATGATATCGTCATAGCGTCGATGGTGACCAAAGTTCATAAACCAATCAAGAAGGCTAGGAGCGTGTTTTTGTTGGGAAGAGCCGATAAGCAAATGTTACGATCGCACTTAGAAAATGAATGGGCATCGTTTAATTCCGGGACTATGGATGTAGAGGAATTGTGGACTAAATTTAATTGCATTGTTAATAAAGGGTTAGAGAAATATGTGCCAGTAAAGACGATTAAGGATGGCAAAGATCCACCGTGGTATAATAATAATGTTAGAAAGCCGCTGAGAAAGCAAAGGCTGTTGCACTCCCGATTCAAAAAAGAACACGCAAATGATGACAGGCAAAAGCTAGTAGAGATTCGTGCGTCTATAAAAAGATCGATGCGCGAAGCATACAATAATTATCACAGCCATACCTTACCAAAAGATCTTCCCGAGAACCCCGAAAAAATTCTGGTCCTATGTAAGATCGATAAGCTGGTCAAAGCCCACTGTCCAGTCACTAGTTGATCATTCCGGGGCAGTAATAGAAGAAAGCAAACGGAAAGCTGAAGTTCTAAATTTAACCTTTAAAAAATCTTTCACGCAGGAGGACCGCACAAATGTACCACCTTTTTGATCAACGTACAAATTCCGAAATGGGGGACATAGCAATAGGTATTTTCGGGTTAGAGAAGCAGCTGAGAGAGCTAAATACGAAAAAGTCTACTTGTCCGCATGGAATACCAGTTCGGTTTTACAAAGACTATTCTGCGGCATTGGCCCCCTACTTAGCTTGCATTTATCGCGAATCTTTAATTCAGCGCAAAGTTCCTAATCACTGAAAAAAAAAAAAGGGCAGCTCACTCCCGTATATAAGAAAGGAAACAGAACTGATCCACACAATTACAGGCCAATATCGTTGACATCAGTTTCATGTAGAATTTTGGAGCATATTCTCAGTTCGAATATAGTAAATTTCCTTGAAACGGAAAAGCTTCTTTCCATGAATCAGCTCGGGTTTAGGAAACATTGTTCATGTGAAACTCAGCTTGCCCTTTTCTCACATGACATCTTGCGAGCCATGGACGAAGGGCACCAGGCGGATTGTGTTTTTCTCGACTTCAAAAAGGCGTTCGACGCGGTGCCACACTGCAGACTGCTAACGAAGATACGAGCTTATGGAATAGGTTCACAGATTTGTGACTGGCTGGAAGACTTCCTAAGTAATAGAACGCAGTACGTTGTTCTCGACGACGAGTGTTCATCAGAGACGAATGTATCGTCAGGCGTGCCCCAGGGGAGTGTGATAGGACCGCTATTATTTTCTATCTATATAAATAATCTGATGGACAGAGTAAGTTGTAATTTGCGGCTGTTTGCTGATGATGCTGTGGTGTATGGGAGGGTGTCGTCTGTAACTGACTGTAATAGCATACAGGATGACTTAGACAAAATTTCTAGTTGGTGCAAAGAATGGCAGCTAGCTCTCAATGTACAAAAATGTAAGGTGATGCGCAGGTGATGAGGTGATGAGTAGGAAAACCAATTCTATAATATTCGAATAGAGCATTAGTGGTAAGCTTCTTGATGCTGTCGCGTCGTTCAAATATCTAGGCTTAACATTGCAGAGCGATATGAAATGGAACGAACATGTAAGGACAGTTGTGAGTAAGGCGGACAGCCGACTTCGGTTTATTGGGAGAATTTTGGGAAGATGTATTTCACCTGTAAAGGAGACCGCGTATAAAACGATTGTACGACCACGTCTTGAGTATTGCTCAAGTGTTTGGGACCCGCAGCAGATCAGTTTAAAGGAAGACATAGAGGCGGTTGAGAGGCGAGCAGCTAGATTTGTTACCGGTAGGTACGACCAATGCGCGAGTGTCACGGAAATGCTCCGGCAATTCAATTGGGGATCGCTGGAAGAAAGACGACGTTCTTTTCGTGAATTTCTGTTAAGTAAATTTAGAGGGCCGGAATTTGAAGCTGAGTGTAGTACGATCTTGCTGCCGCCTACTTACATTTCGCGTAAAGATCACAAGGACAAGATAAGAGAAATTAGGGCTCGTACGGAAGCATATAGGCATTCTTTTTTTTTTTCCTCATTCAATTTCGGAGTGGAATATGAAAGGAAATGCCTGTTAGTGGTACAGTGTACCCTCCGCCATGCACCTTAGGGTGAATTGCGGAGTATGTATGTAGATATAGGTGTAGGAGGGAGATACTCTAGTTCTGTCTAGTATAAGAGGTCCGCCTACATAAACATCTGCATGGGATACTCTGCAAATCACATTTACGTGCCTGACAGATGGTTCATCGAACCACCTTTATACTGTTAAGTTTGAAATTTTCCCGGCGAATCAAATGTTCAAAAAGATTTCGGGTTTGCAGCCGGTCGTCGTAAACTTCATTTCATGATATTTCCACTGGGCACCTGCCAGTCATCTTCAGGTGAGGCTACAAGGACTGACGAAGAGCTGTCAGCTCCGCCTTATATAGCACATATAGCACGCTGGTGGTGTTACCGGGCATGCGTCGAAGACACGGTGACGGCGACAGAAGAACTAGAGCCGGCCGCGGTGGCCGAGGGGACTCAGGCGCTCCAGTCACGGTCTGCACGGCCACTACGTTCGGGGGTTCGAATCCCCCCTCGGGCATGGATATTTGTGCCGTCCTTAGGATAAGCCAGTTCATAAGTAGTTTGTAAATTTAGGGACTGATGACCCCGTAGTTAAGTCCCATAAGCTATACAAACATTTGATTTTTTTTTTTTTTTTTTTTTTTTTTTTTTTTGAAGAACTGGACTTCCTAAAAACACAGGCTGGCGCATCCGCCATTTTCGTTCCGTGCGAATACTTAACACAACACGCAGCTTATACGAACAGTGTTGTTTTGTTCAAGTTTAGTGAAATATTTTGGATGTGCCGGCATAGAGCCTTAGGTCGTGCTACCTATTAATATAGATATGTGGATTAGACACGAAAATCTCGCCTTTTTCTTTACTTATTGCTGTTTTTCTTTTCTGTCCAAATAAAGAAAAAAGCGCAAGACACACACATATATATATATATATATATATATATATATATATATTTCTGTGATAAAAATCGCGTACCACGTTTAATTCTGCCGAAACTAGATAACAATTTTAAACGATCTTGGCTTCTATTTGAATAATGACTGTCAATATGCGAGGTTTGTTTGCCGTCCTGCAATAAGTGTTTGTTGTCCGCTGTGAGAAATACACCACATCTGACTGGCGTACTCACATTGCTGAATGTACTTCTATTACGTTATTAAAAAGGTTTCAGAACGTATTACAAACACTAAAACGAAAAAGAATATTAGTGTACAGGATCTAAAGTTTAGGGTCCTACAGAGTCACACGGTGCTGATGTTGGCAACAACCGTTGAATGTTATTGGAAATGAGGGGAATAATTAATGTTCAAATGTTTGTACAGCTGTAAACAGTCCGGAGCAGATCAGCGGAAGGCGTCTGGGTGTTTGTGCTCCAGATGCCGGCCTTGATTACCCGTACGACACCTCATCACACACTTTCCCATCTGGTGCTCCTTTGAGACTTGAGACATTGCCCACAAACGAAGACTAACGCAGTGTTTCCAATGTTCAACTGTTTGTATAGCTTATGGGACTTAACTACGGGGTCATCAGTCCCTAAACTTACAAACTACTTATGAACTAGCTAATACTAAAGACGGCACAAATATCCATGCCCAAGGGGGGATTCGAACCCCCGACCGTAGTGGCCGTGCAGACCGTGTCTGACGCGCCTCTGTCTCCTCGGCCACCGAGGCCGGCGAGGGGAATAATCGTTTCTGTTTGACAATCAAATAAATAAATAATTCTGTTCCTTCTCGAGGTTGACAGGCTTTTATATGTCACAATACCCTTGTCTTGTCAGTAACTTAATAATACTTGTAAAGCAAACATTTCGTTGCCAACATTATAACACTATGCCACCGCAGTCGTAAGTAAAATTTGCACAGTATTGTTTGTCAGTTATGTTATAGTCTCTTATAGACAAGCGTCAATATTGTCCTCTAACAGCAGCATGTTGTGGAATGTTTTGGTGTGTTATGATATTTTGCGGCTGCTAACTTCCTACAGGCAGTTTCCCTGTTAAGAGGTAGTACTTTCAAAAGAGCTAAACAAAAACTTATGTTCCAATATTACAGACGATTTTTACTTTTAAATATTGCTTCAAGTGATAATAATAAATATTTATTTATAATACATAACTTTGGGCTCGGCCCGCGTCCCCAGTTTTTGGGTCGACAGTTAATGATCCGTTTTCTTCTTCTCAAATAACCTCTCAGGACACTAAACATTGTGTAGCCACCTCTGGAATGATTTGAGCAGTTTATGGCAACACAACCACCTATAATGTCGTGCTAAAGTGCCCTGACGCAAACCCTATAGCTCCGCAGTATGTTTATAAGTTAAGAGGTACCGGAATGAAAATGGCGGATGCGGCAGCTCGTACTTACAGGAGCATTAAGAAGGACCACAGCGCCATCGCTGGTGGAACTACAAGGATCAGCTGCCTTCAATAGCACCGCTAGCCGCAGATATCAGAGTCTGCTGCCGTCTTTGTCTAGAACGAATCTCGGAGATGACAGGATTCCACGCGTTATTCAGCTGGTAGCTGGTAGCTGGTGCACAGGTCACACCTATATTCAAGAAAGGCAGTAGGAGTAACCCACTAATCTACAGGCCTATTTCATTGACGTCAATTTGCAGCAGGGTTTTGGAACATATCCTGTATTCAAATATTATGAATTATCTCGAACAGAACGATCTATTGACCCAAGGTCAACACGGATTTAGAAAATATCGTGCATGCGAAACACAACTAGCTCTATATTCACACGAAGTGATGGGTGCTATCGACAAGAGTTCGCAAATCGATTCCGTATTTCTTGATTTCCAGAAAGCTTTTGACACCGTACCTCACAAACGGCTTTTAATCAAATTGCGTGGTTATGGTATATCGCCCCAAATTTGCAATTGGATAGGGGATTTCTTGTCAGAGAGGACACAGTTCGTGGTAATCGATGGTAAGGCATCGACTAAAACAGAGGTGATATCGGGCGTTCCACAAGGTAGTGTTATTGGTCCTCTGCTATTCCTTATTTACATAAACGATTTAGGGGAAAATCTAAGTAGCTCTCTTAGGTTGTTTGCAGATGACGCCGTCATTTACCGTCTAGTAAAATCATCTGAAGATCAAAACCAACTGCAGAACGATCTGAATAAGATATCAGTATGGTGTAAAAATTGGCAATTGACTCTAAATAATGAGAAGTGTGAAGTCGTCCACATGAGTACGAAAAGAAATCCGTTAAACTTTGTTTACAACATAAATCAATCAAATGTGAAGGCCGTAAACTCCACAAAATACCTAGGAATCACTATTACTTCAGACTTAAACTTGAAAGAACACGTAGATAATATCGTGGGAAAGGCGAACCGGAGACTGCGTTTTATTGGCAGAATCCTTAAAAGATGCAACAGAACTACTAAAGAAACTGCATACACTGCGCTTGTCCGTCCATTTTTGGAGCATTGCAGCCCAGTGTGGGATCCTTATCAGGTGGGTTTGACGGAGGACATCGAGAGAGTCCAAAGAAGGGCAGCTCGTTTTGTATTGTCACGATACAGGGGAGACAGCGTTACGGAAATGATACAGGATCTGGGATGGGAATCATTAAAACAACGGCGCTTATCGCTGAGGCGTGGGTTACTTGCGAAATTCAAATCGGCAACATTCTCCTCCGAATGCGAAAATATATTGTTGACTCCCACTTACATAGGTAGAAATGATCATCAGAATAAAATAAGAGAAATCAGAGCTCGAACAGAGAGATTCAGGTGTTCTTTCTCCCCGCGCGCTATTCGAGAATGGAATGGGAGATAAATAGTATAATTGTGTTTCGATGAACCCTCTGCCAGGCACTTAAATGTGATTTGCAGAGTATCCCATGTAGATGTAGATGTAGATGTAGCCGCTGTCACGGTTCATCAGATTCTCCGCAATGCGTATCTCAATGGATTCTTTTATAGTGGAGTCCCAGAAGGATGTTGCTGTGCCCAAAATTGATGTTTTATCATACTCCATTGTATGTCCGTTAGAAATACAATGCTCTCCAAGTGCAGACTTGCTGGGTTGCAGAAGGCGAGCGCAACGTTGATGTTCAGTTCTTCCGCGGTGCGTGTTGTCTGCCCTATATAGGCCATACTACACTCGCAAGGTATTTTATAAATTCCCGCCTTCCGCAGTAATAAATCATTTTTTTACTGCTCCCAGCAAGTTAGAAATCTTAGATGGTGGACGGAAAATCACTTTCACCTGATAACTATTAAGTATTCTTCCTATTTTGAAGCAGACATTTCCAGCGAATGGAAGGAAAGGTAGCGACTTAGCTGGCGCATTTTCCTCTTTATCCACTTCCCGGTTTCTGGTTTTAGGCGAGAAGGCCCTGTTAATTTGCCGAATCGAGTATCCATTGTCTCTGAAGACTGTCCTTAAATGTGCAAGTTCTAGTGGTAGATTTTCTGCATCCGAAACGATATGAGCCCTGTGTACAAGGGTTTTAAGCACAGTCATTGTTTGGGATGGGTGATGGCAACTTGAGGAATGCATATACAGACCAGAGTGCGTGGGCGAACGATAAACAGTGTGTCCTAGAGAGCCATCACTCTTCCGTTTAACCAAAACATTAGTTTCGTACCTCAGTTTCACAAAAATTGCAGGCCTGTATACCAATATATTTCGTTGGTTGCCTACTAGTTTGATAAAGTGAATGTGTACCTGCAAATAAATAATATGTCCTTATATAAACTGTTAATATTTGCAAGTCATATTCTTGAAGACATTCAATTTGATACCTACCAAGTAGCTAAAAATATTATGATAGCTGCACAAAAGGCACAGAAGCAAGGATAAGGTGAAAAGATGGTCGCTTCGACGATGTAGAATCTAGTCCCCTACAATGTAAAAGTCGTGTGCACTTTTGAAAATATTATAATGGTCGAAAACGGCTAACTCGAAACTCATGCTACTTGTCAGTAGCTACGTACCGAGCACGCGAACATAATCATAATCAGTTACTTTTATACTTGAGCACATCAGGTTGAAACTCGCCCGCTGTTTTTATGACTGTTAACTAACCGTGTTTGTGAAATTAACAATTGACTGCTTGCTCACAAAATCTAATTACGTCGATATTCACACAGCGGCGGAAGTATACAGTTCCCTTCAAAAATGTTGAAATATTTGTAAATCTATCGGACCAAACTGCGTGGTCATCAGTCCGTAGCTTACAAACTACTTAAACCTAGGTAAACTAACCTACGGACAAACACACACACCCATGCCCCAGGGAGGACTCGAACCTCCACGGCGAGCAACCGCGCGCTCCGCAGCGAGACGCTTTAGACCGCTCGGCTACTCCACCCCGGCAGTTCCCTTAAGCAAAACTCTGATTCTGTAAGTTAAGCAAACAGTTCTACCTTTACTGTAATCTTTTGAGGAAACTGCACACAATTAAATAATGATCCGCAGTCATGGATCTAAATCAGAAATCAGAAATGTTGGCAACGAAAACGCGAATATTCTCTCCTCCAGAAGAGAGCAGAGACACAAGATACATGAACAAATTACCCCGCATTAATCCAAAATAAATGATGAGGGGAGAATTTAAATTAGAACAAAGGATTATAGTTTAACAAAATAATTTATTGTTCAAAACAAGAACAACAAGGGGGAAGACCATTTTCTTTTAAATTACAATAAAAAACACACCTTACAAAATATTCAAAATATCCACAATTACATGACCCTAAAGTTGCCCACCTGCACAGTTGAGTACAGGTTAATTACGATCACGTTTCATAGGGGGGGAGGGAGGAATTGCAGCACATTCACACACAGATTCATACGCCAAGCCATGCAGGTACTTACCTAGCACCCGACACCAATACACCAAGACGACAGCCAAGCAATGTGGAGAATGGAGGTCGAAGGTTCACTCGTGCACAATGAAATAGTACTTCGCTTCCATAATGTGTCAAGCTAGTGGCTTAGGCTCACGATAACTTAAACTTCGTTTAAGACCACAAAGTGCGGTGTACAGACGGAAGTTAAAGTTTCCCTAGAACTTATAACTATACATTAAATCAGTGACTAGGAAATATGAAAGCAACAGCATTAAAAACAGAAACTTCTCAGTTTGTATCACACCATTCCTCTGTTACTCCCTACTGGCCGCTTGGAGCGCTAGTATCGCTTCAGTTGCAATTTTTTATCCTAGAGAGTTTCGCGACTGTCTGTGATAGACTGTGGTTTTTCGATCTTTGTACGTCCTAGCTTTGATCTGTACCCTTTGAGACCGAAATCCTCTTTGTGTGTTCCCGAGGCCCTCTAACCTAAGAAAAACGGCCCAGTCCACGCCACACAGTCCCCGCTACCCGTGTAGCCGCTTCCTGCGTATAGTGGACTCCTGACCTATTCAGGAGAACCCGGAAACCCACCACCCGATGGCGCAAGTCAAGGAATCTGCAGCCTACACGGTCGCAGAACCGTCTGAGCCTCTGATTCAGACCCTCCACTCGGCTCTGTACCAGAGGTCCACAGTCGGTCCTGTCAACTATGCTGCAGATGGTGAGCTCTGCTTTCATCTTGCAAGCAAGACTGACAGTCTTTACCACTCCAGTTAGCCGCTCGAAACCTGAGAGGATCTCTTCAGATCCGAAACGACACACATCATTGGTACCGACGTGAGCCACCACCTGCAGTTGGCTGCACCCCGTACCCTTCATGGCATCCGGGAGGACCCGTTCCACATCTGGAATGACTCCACCCGGTATGCACGCGGAGTGCACGTTGGCCTTCTTCCCCTTTTTGGCAGCCATCTCTCTAAAAGGCTCCATTATCCGCGTATAATAAATAAATAAATCGATCGACATCCATACTGGTCACAACAATTGTGTGATTTTTCAACAAAAGTTGTCTAGAATTTAGTTTTGGAAAATGATTTCCTAAGTGGTTTCACTTAATAAACTGTTATTATGTTCGTTCACTAAACAATACAAAATATTAACTAGTTTTAAGGTTAGGAAACAACTGAAACCACTCAATACCAGAAGGTTTTTTTTTTGCAATTTCTGGAAAACTACTGCTGATACAGGTCTGGGACAAGTTCTATTAAATTCAGCAGATCAGCAACCACAAATTAAATGAAACTCGTGCTTTGCTTCAACTTCCTCCGGTTTTGCAATGGCTTCATGTTAGCCAGGTAGCTTAACTTCACGCAAAATCTTTTATTAGGCGTTTGTCGTTGTGGTCTTCATTGTGCAGACTGGTTTGATGCAGCTCTCCACGCTACCCTGTCCTGTGCAAGTCTCTTCATCTGAGAATACGTTCGGCAACCTACATCCTTTTGAATCTGCTAACTGTATTCGTCCCTCGGTCTCCCTCTACGATTTTTACCCCACACGCTTCCTTCTAATGCTAAGTTGACAATTCCTTGATGTCTCAGAATGTGTCCTACCAATCTATCCCTTCTGTTAGTGAAGATATGTCAGAAACTCCTTTTCTCCCCACTTCGGTTAAGCACCTCCTCATTAGGTATGTCATCTAGCCATATAATTTTCATTATTAGTCTGTAGCACCACATTTCAGAAGCTTCTATCATCTTTTTATCTGAACTCCTTATCGTCAACGTTTCACTCCCATACAGTGCTACGCTCCAGACAAATGCTTTCAGAAAGGACTTCCTAACATTTAAATTAATATTGGATGTTAACAAGTCTCGCTTCTTCAGAAACGCTTTTCTTCTCATAGCCATTCTGCATCCCGACATGACTCACGATACCGCCTTACTTCTTTACTTCTGCCAGTACCTCGCCTCCTACTTTCCAAAGTAAAGTTGTGAGGCGGCATCGTGAGTCGTGTCGGGATAGCACAGTCGGTAGTGCGCTTGCCCGCGAAAGGCAAAAGTCCCAGGTTAGAGTCCCGGTTCCGGCACACAATTTTAATCTGTTAATTGTTTATCTGTAAAAATCATTGTTATGTTATAGGTAACTCACCTGTAAAGAAATACTGTATGTGTAAAACCCTGGTCCGAAGTAAGAGAGGGCCTGATGGCCCTAATCTGATCAGGCTAAATAAACAAATAAATAAATAAAAAATAAAACTCCTTCCTTTCCTTCACTGCCTGCTCAATGTACATATTGAATTTTGTATTATGTAATGCTAATTGTCTCTCGTTTTATGCTCTAATCCATTTCCTACCCAAACAACAAAATTCATCTACTACTTTTATCTCATTACCTAATCTAATTCCTTAAGCATCGTCTGATTTTTCGACACTACATTCCATTACCTTCGTTTTACTCTTGTTAACGTTGATCTTATATCATCCTTTCAAGACACTGTCCACCCCATTCAACTGCTCTTCCAGATCCTTTGCAGTCTCTGACAGAATTACTATGTCATCGGCAAACTGCAAAGTTTTTATTTCGTCTCCTTGAACATTAATTCCCTCTCCAAATTTTTCCTTCCATTTCTTCTCTGCCTGCCCAAATAACAAAATTCTTCTAATGTAATTCCTTCAGCAATACCTGATTTTCTGACATTACATTCCATTACCTTCGTTTTACTCTTGTTGATGTTCATCTTGTATCTTCCTTTCAAGACACTGTCCACCCCATTCAATTGCTTTTTCAGATCCTTTGCAGTATCTGACAGAATTACTATGTCATCGGCAAACTGCAGTGTTTTTATTTCTTCTCCCAGCACTTTAATGCCCTCACCAAATTTCTCCTTCCATTCCTTCACTACCTGCCCAAACAACAATAATCATCTACTATTTTTATTGTCTCATAACCTAATCTAATTCCTTGAGCATCGCCTGATTTTCTGACACTACATTCCATTACCTTCGTTTTACTCTTGTTAACGTTCATCTTATATCTTCCTTTCAAGACACTGTCCATTCCATTCAACTGCTCTTCCAGATCCTTTGCAGTCTCTGACAAAATTACTATGTCATTGGCAAACCGCAAAGTGTTTATTTCGTCTCCTTGAACATTAATTCCCTCTCCAAATTTCTCCTTCCATTCCTTGTCTGGCTGTCAAAATAACAAAATTCATTTAATCTAATTCCTTCAGCAATACCTGATTTTCTGACATTACATTCCATTACCTCCGTTTTACTCTTGTTAATGTTCATCTTGTATCTTCGTTTCAAGGCACTGTCCATCCCATTCAATTGCTCTTCCGGATCTTTTGCGGTCTCTGACAGAATTACTATATCATCGGAATGTTTTTTTTTCTTCTCCCTGTACTTTAATGCCCTCTCCAAATTTCTCCTTCCATTCCTTCTCTGCATGCGCAAATAAAAAAATTCATCTAATCTAATTCCTTCAGCAATTCCTGATTTTCTGACATTACATTCCATTACCTTCGTTTTACTCTCGTTCATGTTCATCTTGTATCTTCCTTTCGAGACACTGTCCATTCCATTCAACTGCTCTTCCAGATCCTTTGCAGCCTCTGACAAAATTACTATGTCAGCGGCAAAACGCAAAATTTTTATTTCTTCTCCCTGCACTTTAATGCCCTCTGCAAATTTCTCCTTCCATTCCTTCACTGCCTGCTCAATGTACAGATTGAACAACATTGGGGAAAGGCTACAACCCTGTCTTACTCCCTTCCCAACCTCTGCGTCCCTTTCTTGCCCTTCGAATCTAATAACCGCTGTCTGGTTTTTTTTTGTATAGGTTGAATATAACTCTTCCCTCCCTATATTTTACCCCTGCTACCTTCAGAATTTGGAAGAGTGTATTCTAGCCGACATTGTCAAAGGCTTTATCCAAATCGAGAAACGCTAAAAACGTAGGTTTCCCTTTCCTTAGCCTATCTTCTAAGATAAGTCGTAATGTGAGTATTGCCTCCCGTGTTCCTACATTTCTGATAAATCCAAACTGATCTGCCCCGAGGTCGGACTCTACAAGATTTTCCATTCGTGTGTAAGTAATTCGTGTCAGTATTTTGCAACTATGACTTATTAAACTGATAGTTCTGTAATTTTCACACTTGACTGCACTTGCTTTCTTTAGAATTGGAATTAGTATATTGAACTTTAATGCCCTCTCCAAATTTCTCCTTCCTTTCCTTCACTGCCTGCTCAATGTACACATTGAATTTTGTATTAAGTAATGCTAATTGTCTGTCGTTTTATGCTCTAATCCATTTCCTACCCAAATAACAAAATTCATCTACTACTTTTATCTCATTACCTAATCTAATTCCATAAGCATCGCATGATTTTTCGATACTACATTCCATTACCTTATTTGTACTCTTGTTAACGTCCATCTTATATAATCCTTTCAAGACACTGTCCAGCCCATTCAACTGCTCTTCCAGATCCCTTGCGCTCTCTGACAAAATTACTATGTCATCGGCAAACCGCAAAGTTTTAATTTCGTCTCCTTGAACATTAATTCCCTCTCCAAATTTCTCCTTCCATTCCTTCTCTGCCTGCCCGAATAACAAAATTCATTTAATCTAATTCCTTCAGCAATACCTGATTTTCTGACATTTCATTCCATTACCTTCGTTTTGCTCTTGTTAATGTTCATCTTGCCTCTTCCTTTCAAGGCACCGTCCATCCCATTCAGTTGCTCTTCCAGATCCTTTGCGGTCTCTGACAGCATTACTATGTCATCGGCAAACCGCAATGGTTTTATTTGTTCTCCCTGCACTTTAATTCCCTCTCCAAATTTCTCCTTCGATTACTTCACTTCCTGCTCAATGTACAGATTGAATTTTGTATTATATAATGCTAATTGTCTCTCGTTTTACGCTGTAATCCATGTTCAGTACTTGGCATTGTAGATGCCTCGCTACTGGACTATCGTCCCCTGGACCCCCTCGCTACACCGCTCCCCTGAGACGGCGCTGCTGCCCATATCCTGCGCGGGCCTTGAGTAATGGTCGCCCTCCCCTTTTTCCTCCCCCCTTCCCCCCTTTCCCCCCTCCCCCCCCCCTACACAGTGACTCTGCAGCCCCAGGTCCGGCCGCCACAAACTTCCTTAATTAATTCCTCGTTGTCGTGTCCAGACGGCGTGTCCCGCTAACTCCTGGAGGTGGTGCTGGCCGCGACACCGCGACCTCACCCCCTCCCTCCTACCCTCCCTCCCTCCGTCCCTCCTACTACCCTCCTACCCTCCCCTCACCCCCAGAGAGCGTCACAGCCGGTGCAAACAGTGTATGTCTGGCCAGCAGTCGGCAGCTGCAAGGTAAACACGCCAGCGACAGTCGCTTCCGCACAGCACAGTTGCCGACCCCTCATTCTGTCCAGCAGGGGCGAGAGGGGGTTGCGGAACAAGGCTCTGACGCTGTAAACCAGTCGTACCAGGGGGAAGAAAAACCTCACCCGCCCACATACGGAAACGGGTTTCGCTTCGAGAGCGTCAACTTCAAAACTACCTGTATAGAACATAATATGTAAACTGTGATCCTATGAATATCAAGAACAGAGATGGAAAACCAGTTCTCAGCAAAGAAGGGAAAGCTGAAAGGTGAAAAGAGTATATAGAGGGGCTCTACAAAGGAAATGAACTTCGAGACAATATTGTAGGAAGGGAAGAGGATTAGATGAAGATGAAATAGGAGATACTGTACTGAGAGATGAATTTGACAGAGCACTGAAGGACCTAAGTCGAAACAAGACCCCTGGAGTAGATTATATTCCCCCAGAGCTACTGAAGTGCTCTGCCGATGATGAGACCGAAGAATTATATGAGGAGCTAAAGGAAATTATTCAGAGAATTAAGAGAAAGGAAAACATAATTGTTATGGGAGACTGGAATTCGATAATAGGACAAGGAAAGAACGGAAGGGAAGATAGTAGCCGGCCGCGGTGGCCGAGGGGACTGAGGCGCTCCAGTCATGGTCTGCACGGCCACTGCGGTCGGGGGTTCGAATCCCCTCTCGGGCATGGATATTTGTGCCGCCCTTAGTCTTAGTTAGTTCATAAGTAGTTTGTAAGTTTAGGGACTGATGACCCTGTAGTTAAGTCCCATAAGCTTTACAAACATTTGAAAATTTAAATCAATGTAATACAAATAAACAATCCCTGAGACGGATTTTCGTCTCGAATGTCAAAGGCATTAATCATAAATCTGAAGCATTGAATTAAAATTTGTGGTGCGGCCGGGAATCGAATCCGGGCCTCCATGCTTACTAGGCAGACGTCTTACCGTATCTGCCCCTGAAACTATGAAGGGTTGTAGCTCCGAAAATAACAGTGATAGGAATGTAGTTTAAATTGATTTGGACGCAGGTGGTTTCAACAAATCCAATGCACAATAGAAAAAAACTATTGTTCCATTTAAAAAATTATATCTTTGTGGTGTTAACTCTTTCGAAAATGATACAATGAACTATGTTCATAGCTCCGCAGAAAGTGTAACATTTCTTGTGTTGACCTACCGCATTAAAATTTCCCGTCACCTATTGTTTTATAAGTTACAGAGACAAACACACTGAAGCACTGAATTAAAATTTGTGATGCTGCCGGGAATCGAACCCGGACATCCATACTTAGTAGGCAGACGTCTTACAGTTAGACCTTCACACCACTAACTATTCCGAGGTGACTTAATCGTTAGTGCTGTGGTGATCTAACGGTAAGACGTCTGGCTAGTAAGCATGGAGGCCCGGGTTCGATTCCCGGCAGCATCACAAATTTTAATTTATCTGTTCAGATTTATCATCAACCCTTCACTAAGTGAACTGTTATTTCGGCCCGAATATATATACATACGGTGTTTCACTAAGTGTTTTGCCTCTGTAACTTATAAAATAATAGGTCACGGGAAATTTTAATGCGGTAGGTCAACACAAGAAATGTTACACATTCTGCGGAGCTATGAACATAGTTTCTAGTATCATTTTCCAAAGAGTTACAGCATAAAGATATAATTTTTTAAATGGAACAATTGTTTCTTCTATCGTGTATTGGATTCGTTTAAACCAGCTGCGTCGAAATCAATTTAACTACTTTCCTATCACTGTTAGTTTGGGAGCTACAGCCCTTCAAAGTTCCGGAGGCGGAGGCTGCGATAGCGTAGCTGACTGGCCGAGTGGCTATCCCCTGGGGCACGGCCCACTGTCTCATGACCACCAGCCAGTCAGCTACGCTGTCGTAGCCTCCGCCCCCTAAACTTTGAAGGGTTGTAGCTCCCAAACTAACAGTGATAGGAATGTAGCTTAAATTGATTTGGACGCAGCTGGTTTCAACGAATTCAATGCACAATAGAAAAAAACTATCGTACCATTTAAAAAATTATATCTTTCTGCTGTAACTCTTTGGAAAATGATACAATAAACTATGTTCATAGCTCCGCAGAAAATGTAACATTTCTTGTGTTGACCTACCGCATTAAAATTAATCGTGATCTATTATTTTATAAGTTACAGAGGCAAACACACGTAGTGAAACACCATTATATATATATATATATATATATATATATATATATATATATATATATATATATATATATAAATTGCTGTTCGTTAGTCTCGCTAAAACTCGAGAACGGCTGAACCGATTTGGCCAATTTTAGTCTTGAAATATTCGTGTAAGCAAGGTTTAAACGGTGATAAAATATGTAAAAGTTGTCCGGGAAAGAGGGAAATCGGGAAAAACTGAAGTAGCTTTTTCCAGTGAGCTACCAATACCGTTCGTCCAGTTGCGATAAAAATTTGTACATTTCATGTGGAAAGCGAGAGGAATGTTCGCATCAAATAAAAATTTGGAAAACTCGCCCGGAAAGAAGGAAAGTTCAGGAAAAACCGAAATCGATTTTTTTCTGTTATGAATAAAAATCAATTGCTACATGGTTGTAAGAACGTATTTGACTACGGGTTGACAGAACTAGGTTTGTATGAAGTAAATATTTTGGAAAATCTACCGGGAAATTGGAAAAAATTGAGAAAAACTGAACCTGCGTATTTGAATGTGTTTTTGATTGAATTTAGCACTATAACTATTCACACGACTGAGAGGGGTAAAAAAATTATTTTTTTTTCTCTTGGAAAGTTTTCAGTAAAAAAAAATAGGGACAGTTAAGGAAAGTCGCAAAATTCGAACAAAGTTCCTTTTTCAATATGTTTCTAAATGTACTCGACACTGTAAGTTGAGAACCGTTTATCCGATTGCGATAAAACTTTGATTATTTGACGTTCAAATCAAGAGTAACGTTCTTATGAAATAAAATTTTGGATAGGTTACCCGGAAAATTGGAAAATTCAGAAAAAAATAAAAATATTTTTTCTCTGAAATATCAATACCATTCTTCTGATTTCGATAAAACTTTTGCACATTCGACGTTCAAAGTTAGAGGAAGGTTTGATTGAAGTAAAAGTTTGGAATAGCTGGCCTGAAAATAGGAAAATTTGTGTAAAACTGAAAGAGCTCTTTTCTTTGGGATATCAATATATTACACATGGAACGCATCATGAAAGACGTTTCAGCGTCGTAAACAAGGAACACCACTAGAAGGATATCCAAGTGTATTTGCCACACATGCTATATGTCGTATGTATACAGTTCATCCAATAACGATGAACGTTATTGTATTAGATTGTTATTGTTGAATGTTCGTGATCCGACATCGTTTCAACAATTGACGACAGTTGATGAACATCTGTGAGCGACTTACCGTGAAGCTCCAGGACGAATCGCATGGGCAAAATACCCTCAAGGATTCCATCATATCTTCATCGCATGGGCAAAATACCCTCAAGGATTCCATCATATCTTCATCGCATGGGCAAAATACCCTCAAGGATTCCATCATATCTTCATCGCATGGGCAAAATACCCTCAAGGATTCCATCATATCTTCATCGCATGGGCAAAATACCCTCAAGGATTCCATCATATCTTCATCGCATGGGCAAAATACCCTCAAGGATTCCATCATATCTTCATCGCATGGGCAAAATACCCTCAAGGATTCCATCATATCTTCATCGCATGGGCAAAATACCCTCAAGGATTCCATCATATCTTCATCGCATGGGCAAAATACCCTCAAGGATTCCATCATATCTTCATCGCATGGGCAAAATACCCTCAAGGATTCCATCATATCTTCATCGCCCCATCAAATTCGTACATTCAAAAAAAAAAATGTTCAAATGTTTGTACAGCTTATGGGACTTAACTACGGGGTCATCAGTCCCTAAACTTACAAACTACTTATGAACTAGTTACGAACTAGGACGGCACATATATCCATGCCCGAGGGGGGATTCGAACCCCCGACCGTAGTGGCCGTGCAGACCGTGACTGGAGCGCCTCAGTCTCCTCGGCCACCGCGGCCGGCGGAACTTTATTGTAATGTCTTTCCGCTGTTATCTTTATAAGTCATTTGATGTATCTTTCATTGTCCCATCCTTACTTGAAGGAGGAGAAAGAAATGTGGTCCAACTTAACGAACGATAGATAGGCATTTGTAGCAGACATCGTAGTGACAAAATGACCGTTGCAACACAATACGAGTACCAATCGTCAACCGAGCAAATTTTACAGAAATCCTAAATTTAATCACAGTGAGGAGACTAGCTGGTCACGGGTAAAACAGCAAGGAAAACTAAACTCGTCTGCGAGTTGTAGCAGACTGTTAATTAAGAAACAGACCGAATTTTCGGTTTCGGATGCGACCAATAACGCCAAAATGTTGCTTTCGATCGTAGTTTCGATTTCGGCAAGAAATCAACCGAATTTTCGACTTGGCCGAAATTAGCTTTTGAAGTGAAAAGTGGGGTCGGATTTAGTGCTCGTAAAAATTGTATTTTGTTGTTAATCACGTCACAATATAACGCAAACGTAACTTACAGTGAGCCGGCCGTGGTGGCCGAGGGGACTGAGGCGCTCCAGTCACGGTCTGCACGGCCACTACGGTCGGGGGTTCGAATCCCCCCTCGGGCATGGATATTTGTGCCGTTCTTAGTTGTAGCTAGTTCGTAAGTAGTTTGTAAGTTTAGGGACTGAAGACCCCCGTAGTTAAGTCCCATAAGCTATACAAACATTTGAACATTTAACTTACAGTGATATTCTTACACTGTGTTTGTAGCAATTTATATTATTCATTATTTTACTTAATGGAACGGGTTATGATATTATTATGCTGAAAAGTTTTATTGATCTGTTCCCTTGAAAGCGAGGGGCTTTCTCAATAACCAATATGGGTTTAGAAAACAATGATCAAATGCTACACAGCTTTTCCTGTTCAGTTTGAGTAAATTTACACTGACAACAGTCAGCGATAGAAATGGTGATCCTGCCAATGACAACGCTACTAAATCGGAGTTACTAAACATAGCTTTTAGAAACTCATTCACCAAAGAAGACGAAACTAATATTCCAGATTTCAATTATAAACAGATGCCGTAATGACGAACGTAGAAGTAGATATCATCGGAGTAGTGCAGCAACTAAAATCACTTAACAAGAACAAGTCTTCTGGTCCGGACTGTATACCCATTAGATTTCTATCTGATTATGCTGAAGCGATAGCTCCTCACTTAACAGTCATATACAACCGCTCTCTCATAGAAGGATCTGTACCAAAAGATTGGAAAGTTGCACAGGTCACACCTATATTCAAGAAAGGCAGTAGGAGTAACCCACTAAACTACAGGCCTATTTCATTTACGTCAATTTGCAGCAGGGTTTTGGAATATGTAGTGTATTCAAATATTATGAATTATCTCGAACAGAATGATCTATTGACCCAAGGTCAACACGGGTTTAGAAAATGTCGTACATGCGAAACACAACTAGCTCTTTATTCACACAGGCGTCAATTTGTATACACGTAATGTAGCCCTTTAAACAAAGGCACGTCAGACTTATAAAATGAGAAAATATGTTGTGCAACATAGCAGATAGCGCGGCGTGGCCAATTTAATAGCAGGGGCAGTCGTTACAAATTAATTTATAAACGCCAGAATTAGATAACTTCATTGTTCCCGACAGTATGTAGAAGGTGTCTCGTCGAAGTGATATCTGTAGAAAATGAGATATTGCAGTTGAAATTCTTTATCAGAAGACGTCTGATCCGATACGAAATGTTGCCTAAGAATGGAATAGAAATAAATTTAGTATCTTTATTACTGCAAGAAAAAGTAATTTTGCCTAAAGTAGATCATTTCCGGGTTCTTTCTTACTGAGAATGAGATCTATCATGTGATGATCGTACCCGTTATTGACAGCGATAGTTCATTTTATAGGTCCAAGTATCTTCTGAAGAACATTGATTTATAACAATCGAAACCGCGGTAAAGTTTATTCAACTTTTAATTTGCAACTGGTTGGCTGTTACTTCCACTACTGTGAACTACCGTTGCTGTGCGTAGCCATGTTTAAGATTTTAAAACAATATAATTTAATTACAAAAAGTAACTAAAACAAGAGACATTCGCACCTCGAAAAAAAAAAATAAAAACAAGTAAAGGCTTTGGTGTCATCCGATCCGATGCACACCACTTAACCAGGAAGGCCGACACTCTATCAATGAGGTACCTGTACTTTCTCAGTAGCATAGTGGTCGAATAGTCGAAGAACGAATGTTAACTGGAAACAAGAGATAATGGAAAGCACAGTCACTCACTTGAGGAAACCGCGTGTAAAGTCTTAGAAAATTACTCCTATCTGCTGATACATTCATCTTAGCTTAACAGTAAAGATTCAACATTTTTACTATGGCTATCGATATATCTCGTTGTTTGAAAAAAAAAAAAAAAAAAAGGAACTTCCTGGCAGATTAAAATTGTGTTCCGGGACTCGAACCTGTGACCTTTGCCTTTCGCGGGCAAGCGCACTACCGACTGTGCTATCCCGACACGACTCACGATGCCGCCTCACAACTTTACTTCCGCCAGTACCTCGCCTCCTACTTTCCAAACTTCACAGAAGCTCTCCTGCGAACCATGCAAGACTAGCACTCCTTGAAGAAAGGATATGGTGGAGACATGGCTTGGCCACAGCCTAAGGGATGTTTCCAGAATGAAACTTTCACTCTGTAGCGGAGTGTGCTCTGATATTAAGCTTCCTGGCAGATTAAAATTGTGTGCCGGAACCGGGACTCGAACCTGTGACCTTTGCCTTTCGCGGGCAAGCGCACTACCGACTGTGCTATCCCGACACGACTCACGATGCCGCCTCACAACTTTACTTCCGCCAGTACCTCGCCTCCTACTTTCCAAACTTCACAGAAGCTCTCCTGCGAACCATGCAAGACTAGCACTCCTTGAAGAAAGGATATGGTGGAGACATGGCTTGGCCACAGCCTAAGGGATGTTTCCAGAATGAAACTTTCACTCTGTAGCGGAGTGTGCTCTGATATTAAGCTTCCTGGCAGATTAAAATTGTGTGCCGGAACCGGGACTCGAACCTGTGACCTTTGCCTTTCGCGGGCAAGCGCACTACCGACTGTGCTATCCCGACACGACTCACGATGCCGCCTCACAACTTTACTTCCGCCAGTACCTCGCCTCCTACTTTCCAAACTTCACAGAAGCTCTCCTGCGAACCATGCAAGACTAGCACTCCTTGAAGAAAGGATATGGTGGAGACATGGCTTGGCCACAGCCTAAGGGATGTTTCCAGAATGAAACTTCACTCTGTAGCGGAGTGTGCTCTGATATTAAGCTTCCTGGCAGATTAAAATTGTGTGCCGGAACCGGGACTCGAACCTGTGACCTTTGCCTTTCGCGGGCAAGCGCACTACCGACTGTGCTATCCCGACACGACTCACGATGCCGCCTCACAACTTTACTTCCGCCAGTACCTCGCCTCCTACTTTCCAAACTTCACAGAAGCTCTCCTGCGAACCATGCAAGACTAGCACTCCTTGAAGAAAGGATATGGTGGAGACATGGCTTGGCCACAGCCTAAGGGATGTTTCCAGAATGAAACTTTCACTCTGTAGCGGAGTGTGCTCTGATATTAAGCTTCCTGGCAGATTAAAATTGTGTGCCGGAACCGGGACTCGAACCTGTGACCTTTGCCTTTCGCGGGCAAGCGCACTACCGACTGTGCTATCCCGACACGACTCACGATGCCGCCTCACAACTTTACTTCCGCCAGTACCTCGCCTCCTACTTTCCAAACTTCACAGAAGCTCTCCTGCGAACCATGCAAGACTAGCACTCCTTGAAGAAAGGATATGGTGGAGACATGGCTTGGCCACAGCCTAAGGGATGTTTCCAGAATGAAACTTTCACTCTGTAGCGGAGTGTGCTCTGATATTAAGCTTCCTGGCAGATTAAAATTGTGTGCCGGAACCGGGCCTCGAACCTGTGACCTTTGCCTTTCGCGGGCAAGCGCACTACCGACTGTGCTATCCCGACACGACTCACGATGCCGCCTCACAACTTTACTTCCGCCAGTACCTCGCCTCCTACTTTCCAAACTTCACAGAAGCTCTCCTGCGAACCATGCAAGACTAGCACTCCTTGAAGAAAGGATATGGTGGAGACATGGCTTGGCCACAGCCTAAGGGATGTTTCCAGAATGAAACTTTCACTCTGTAGCGGAGTGTGCTCTGATATTAAGCTTCCTGGCAGATTAAAATTGTGTGCCGGAACCGGGACTCGAACCTGTGACCTTTGCCTTTCGCGGGCAAGCGCACTACCGACTGTGCTATCCCGACACGACTCACGATGCCGCCTCACAACTTTACTTCCGCCAGTACCTCGCCTCCTACTTTCCAAACTTCACAGAAGCTCTCCTGCGAACCATGCAAGACTAGCACTCCTTGAAGAAAGGATATGGTGGAGACATGGCTTGGCCACAGCCTAAGGGATGTTTCCAGAATGAAACTTTCACTCTGTAGCGGAGTGTGCTCTGATATTAAGCTTCCTGGCAGATTAAAATTGTGTGCCGGAACCGG
This sequence comes from Locusta migratoria, assembly GCA_026315105.1. Lineage (NCBI taxonomy): Eukaryota > Metazoa > Arthropoda > Insecta > Orthoptera > Acrididae > Locusta > Locusta migratoria. Next base: position 14,873,669 of record CM048754.1, read on the forward strand.
GACTCGAACCTGTGACCTTTGCCTTTCGCGGGCAAGCGCACTACCGACTGTGCTATCCCGACACGACTCACGATGCCGCCTCACAACTTTACTTCCGCCAGTACCTCGCCTCCTACTTTCCAAACTTCACAGAAGCTCTCCTGCGAACCATGCAAGACTAGCACTCCTTGAAGAAAGGATATGGTGGAGACATGGCTTGGCCACAGCCTAAGGGATGTTTCCAGAATGAAACTTTCACTCTGTAGCGGAGTGTGCTCTGATATTAAGCTTCCTGGCAGATTAAAATTGTGTGCCGGAACCGGGACTCGAACCTGTGACCTTTGCCTTTCGCGGGCAAGCGCACTACCGACTGTGCTATCCCGACACGACTCACGATGCCGCCTCACAACTTTACTTCCGCCAGTACCTCGCCTCCTACTTTCCAAACTTCACAGAAGCTCTCCTGCGAACCATGCAAGACTAGCACTCCTTGAAGAAAGGATATGGTGAGACATGGCTTGGCCACAGCCTAAGGGATGTTTCCAGAATGAAACTTTCACTCTGTAGCGGAGTGTGCTCTGATATTAAGCTTCCTGGCAGATTAAAATTGTGTGCCGGAACCGGGACTCGAACCTGTGACCTTTGCCTTTCGCGGGCAAGCGCACTACCGACTGTGCTATCCCGACACGACTCACGATGCCGCCTCACAACTTTACTTCCGCCAGTACCTCGCCTCCTACTTTCCAAACTTCACAGAAGCTCTCCTGCGAACCATGCAAGACTAGCACTCCTTGAAGAAAGGATATGGTGGAGACATGGCTTGGCCACAGCCTAAGGGATGTTTCCAGAATGAAACTTTCACTCTGTAGCGGAGTGTGCTCTGATATTAAGCTTCCTGGCAGATTAAAATTGTGTGCCGGAACCGGGACTCGAACCTGTGACCTTTGCCTTTCGCGGGCAAGCGCACTACCGACTGTGCTATCCCGACACGACTCACGATGCCGCCTCACAACTTTACTTCCGCCAGTACCTCGCCTCCTACTTTCCAAACTTCACAGAAGCTCTCCTGCGAACCATGCAAGACTAGCACTCCTTGAAGAAAGGATATGGTGGAGACATGGCTTGGCCACAGCCTAAGGGATGTTTCCAGAATGAAACTTTCACTCTGTAGCGGAGTGTGCTCTGATATTAAGCTTCCTGGCAGATAAAAATTGTGTGCCGGAACCGGGACTCGAACCTGTGACCTTTGCCTTTCGCGGGCAAGCGCACTACCGACTGTGCTATCCCGACACGACTCACGATGCCGCCTCACAACTTTACTTCCGCCAGTACCTCGCCTCCTACTTTCCAAACTTCACAGAAGCTCTCCTGCGAACCATGCAAGACTAGCACTCCTTGAAGAAAGGATATGGTGGAGACATGGCTTGGCCACAGCCTAAGGGATGTTTCCAGAATGAAACTTTCACTCTGTAGCGGAGTGTGCTCTGATATTAAGCTTCCTGGCAGATTAAAATTGTGTGCCGGAACCGGGACTCGAACCTGTGACCTTTGCCTTTCGCGGGCAAGCGCACTACCGACTGTGCTATCCCGACACGACTCACGATGCCGCCTCACAACTTTACTTCCGCCAGTACCTCGCCTCCTACTTTCCAAACTTCACAGAAGCTCTCCTGCGAACCATGCAAGACTAGCACTCCTTGAAGAAAGGATATGGTGGAGACATGGCTTGGCCACAGCCTAAGGGATGTTTCCAGAATGAAACTTTCACTCTGTAGCGGAGTGTGCTCTGATATTAAGCTTCCTGGCAGATTAAAATTGTGTGCCGGAACCGGGACTCGAACCTGTGACCTTTGCCTTTCGCGGGCAAGCGCACTACCGACTGTGCTATCCCGACACGACTCACGATGCCGCCTCACAACTTTACTTCCGCCAGTACCTCGCCTCCTACTTTCCAAACTTCACAGAAGCTCTCCTGCGAACCATGCAAGACTAGCACTCCTTGAAGAAAGGATATGGTGGAGACATGGCTTGGCCACAGCCTAAGGGATGTTTCCAGAATGAAACTTCACTCTGTAGCGGAGTGTGCTCTGATATTAAGCTTCCTGGCAGATTAAAATTGTGTGCCGGAACCGGGACTCGAACCTGTGACCTTTGCCTTTCGCGGGCAAGCGCACTACCGACTGTGCTATCCCGACACGACTCACGATGCCGCCTCACAACTTTACTTCCGCCAGTACCTCGCCTCCTACTTTCCAAACTTCACAGAAGCTCTCCTGAAACCATGCAAGACTAGCACTCCTTGAAGAAAGGATATGGTGGAGACATGGCTTGGCCACAGCCTAAGGGATGTTTCCAGAATGAAACTTCACTCTGTAGCGGAGTGTGCTCTGATATTAAGCTTCCTGGCAGATTAAAATTGTGTGCCGGAACCAGGACTCGAACCTGTGACCTTTGCCTTTCGCGGGCAAGCGCACTACCGACTGTGCTATCCCGACACGACTCACGATGCCGCCTCACAACTTTACTTCCGCCAGTACCTCGCCTCCTACTTTCCAAACTTCACAGAAGCTCTCCTGCGAACCATGCAAGACTAGCACTCCTTGAAGAAAGGATATGGTGGAGACATGGCTTGGCCACAGCCTAAGGGATGTTTCCAGAATGAAACTTTCACTCTGTAGCGGAGTGTGCTCTGATATTAAGCTTCCTGGCAGATTAAAATTGTGTGCCGGAACCGGGACTCGAACCTGTGACCTTTGCCTTTCGCGGGCAAGCGCACTACCGACTGTGCTATCCCGACACGACTCACGATGCCGCCTCACAACTTTACTTCCGCCAGTACCTCGCCTCCTACTTTCCAAACTTCACAGAAGCTCTCCTGCGAACCATGCAAGACTAGCACTCCTTGAAGAAAGGATATGGTGGAGACATGGCTTGGCCACAGCCTAAGGGATGTTTCCAGAATGAAACTTTCACTCTGTAGCGGAGTGTGCTCTGATATTAAGCTTCCTGGCAGATTAAAATTGTGTGCCGGAACCGGGACTCGAACCTGTGACCTTTGCCTTTCGCGGGCAAGCGCACTACCGACTGTGCTATCCCGACACGACTCACGATGCCGCCTCACAACTTTACTTCCGCCAGTACCTCGCCTCCTACTTTCCAAACTTCACAGAAGCTCTCCTGCGAACCATGCAAGACTAGCACTCCTTGAAGAAAGGATATGGTGGAGACATGGCTTGGCCACAGCCTAAGGGATGTTTCCAGAATGAAACTTTCACTCTGTAGCGGAGTGTGCTCTGATATTAAGCTTCCTGGCAGATTAAAATTGTGTGCCGGAACCGGGACTCGAACGTGGGACCTTTGCCTTTCGCGGGCAAGCGCACTACCGACTGTGCTATCCCGACACGACTCACGATGCCGCCTCACAACTTTACTTCCGCCAGTACCTCGCCTCCTACTTTCCAAACTTCACAGAAGCTCTCCTGCGAACCATGCAAGACTAGCACTCCTTGAAGAAAGGATATGGTGGAGACATGGCTTGGCCACAGCCTAAGGGATGTTTCCAGAATGAAACTTTCACTCTGTAGCGGAGTGTGCTCTGATATTAAGCTTCCTGGCAGATTAAAATTGTGTGCCGGAACCGGGACTCGAACCTGTGACCTTTGCCTTTCGCGGGCAAGCGCACTACCGACTGTGCTATCCCGACACGACTCACGATGCCGCCTCACAACTTTACTTCCGCCAGTACCTCGCCTCCTACTTTCCAAACTTCACAGAAGCTCTCCTGCGAACCATGCAAGACTAGCACTCCTTGAAGAAAGGATATGGTGGAGACATGGCTTGGCCACAGCCTAAGGGATGTTTCCAGAATGAAACTTCACTCTGTAGCGGAGTGTGCTCTGATATTAAGCTTCCTGGCAGATTAAAATTGTGTGCCGGAACCGGGACTCGAACCTGTGACCTTTGCCTTTCGCGGGCAAGCGCACTACCGACTGTGCTATCCCGACACGACTCACGATGCCGCCTCACAACTTTACTTCCGCCAGTACCTCGCCTCCTACTTTCCAAACTTCACAGAAGCTCTCCTGCGAACCATGCAAGACTAGCACTCCTTGAAGAAAGGATATGGTGGAGACATGGCTTGGCCACAGCCTAAGGGATGTTTCCAGAATGAAACTTCACTCTGTAGCGGAGTGTGCTCTGATATTAAGCTTCCTGGCAGATTAAAATTGTGTGCCGGAACCGGGACTCGAACCTGTGACCTTTGCCTTTCGCGGGCAAGCGCACTACCGACTGTGCTATCCCGACACGACTCACGATGCCGCCTCACAACTTTACTTCCGCCAGTACCTCGCCTCCTACTTTCCAAACTTCACAGAAGCTCTCCTGCGAACCATGCAAGACTAGCACTCCTTGAAGAAAGGATATGGTGGAGACATGGCTTGGCCACAGCCTAAGGGATGTTTCCAGAATGAAACTTTCACTCTGTAGCGGAGTGTGCTCTGATATTAAGCTTCCTGGCAGATTAAAATTGTGTGCCGGAACCGGGACTCGAACCTGTGACCTTTGCCTTTCGCGGGCAAGCGCACTACCGACTGTGCTATCCCGACACGACTCACGATGCCGCCTCACAACTTTACTTCCGCCAGTACCTCGCCTCCTACTTTCCAAACTTCACAGAAGCTCTCCTGCGAACCATGCAAGACTAGCACTCCTTGAAGAAAGGATATGGTGGAGACATGGCTTGGCCACAGCCTAAGGGATGTTTCCAGAATGAAACTTTCACTCTGTAGCGGAGTGTGCTCTGATATTAAGCTTCCTGGCAGATTAAAATTGTGTGCCGGAACCGGGACTCGAACCTGTGACCTTTGCCTTTCACGGGCAAGCGCACTACCGACTGTGCTATCCCGACACGACTCACGATGCCGCCTCACAACTTTACTTCCGCCAGTACCTCGCCTCCTACTTTCCAAACTTCACAGAAGCTCTCCTGCGAACCATGCAAGACTAGCACTCCTTGAAGAAAGGATATGGTGGAGACATGGCTTGGCCACAGCCTAAGGGATGTTTCCAGAATGAAACTTCACTCTGTAGCGGAGTGTGCTCTGATATTAAGCTTCCTGGCAGATTAAAATTGTGTGCCGGAACCAGGACTCGAACCTGTGACCTTTGCCTTTCGCGGGCAAGCGCACTACCGACTGTGCTATCCCGACACGACTCACGATGCCGCCTCACAACTTTACTTCCGCCAGTACCTCGCCTCCTACTTTCCAAACTTCACAGAAGCTCTCCTGCGAACCATGCAAGACTAGCACTCCTTGAAGAAAGGATATGGTGGAGACATGGCTTGGCCACAGCCTAAGGGATGTTTCCAGAATGAAACTTCACTCTGTAGCGGAGTGTGCTCTGATATTAAGCTTCCTGGCAGATTAAAATTGTGTGCCGGAACCGGGACTCGAACCTGTGACCTTTGCCTTTCGCGGGCAAGCGCACTACCGACTGTGCTATCCCGACACGACTCACGATGCCGCCTCACAACTTTACTTCCGCCAGTACCTCGCCTCCTACTTTCCAAACTTCACAGAAGCTCTCCTGCGAACCATGCAAGACTAGCACTCCTTGAAGAAAGGATATGGTGGAGACATGGCTTGGCCACAGCCTAAGGGATGTTTCCAGAATGAAACTTTCACTCTGTAGCGGAGTGTGCTCTGATATTAAGCTTCCTGGCAGATTAAAATTGTGTGCCGGAACCGGGACTCGAACCTGTGACCTTTGCCTTTCGCGGGCAAGCGCACTACCGACTGTGCTATCCCGACACGACTCACGATGCCGCCTCACAACTTTACTTCCGCCAGTACCTCGCCTCCTACTTTCCAAACTTCACAGAAGCTCTCCTGCGAACCATGCAAGACTAGCACTCCTTGAAGAAAGGATATGGTGGAGACATGGCTTGGCCACAGCCTAAGGGATGTTTCCAGAATGAAACTTTCACTCTGTAGCGGAGTGTGCTCTGATATTAAGCTTCCTGGCAGATTAAAATTGTGTGCCGGAACCGGGACTCGAACCTGTGACCTTTGCCTTTCGCGGGCAAGCGCACTACCGACTGTGCTATCCCGACACGACTCACGATGCCGCCTCACAACTTTACTTCCGCCAGTACCTCGCCTCCTACTTTCCAAACTTCACAGAAGCTCTCCTGCGAACCATGCAAGACTAGCACTCCTTGAAGAAAGGATATGGTGGAGACATGGCTTGGCCACAGCCTAAGGGATGTTTCCAGAATGAAACTTCACTCTGTAGCGGAGTGTGCTCTGATATTAAGCTTCCTGGCAGATTAAAATTGTGTGCCGGAACCGGGACTCGAACCTGTGACCTTTGCCTTTCGCGGGCAAGCGCACTACCGACTGTGCTATCCCGACACGACTCACGATGCCGCCTCACAACTTTACTTCCGCCAGTACCTCGCCTCCTACTTTCCAAACTTCACAGAAGCTCTCCTGCGAACCATGCAAGACTAGCACTCCTTGAAGAAAGGATATGGTGGAGACATGGCTTGGCCACAGCCTAAGGGATGTTTCCAGAATGAAACTTCACTCTGTAGCGGAGTGTGCTCTGATATTAAGCTTCCTGGCAGATTAAAATTGTGTGCCGGAACCGGGACTCGAACCTGTGACCTTTGCCTTTCGCGGGCAAGCGCACTACCGACTGTGCTATCCCGACACGACTCACGATGCCGCCTCACAACTTTACTTCCGCCAGTACCTCGCCTCCTACTTTCCAAACTTCACAGAAGCTCTCCTGCGAACCATGAAAGACTAGCACTCCTTGAAGAAAGGATATGGTGGAGACATGGCTTGGCCACAGCCTAAGGGAAGTTTCCAGAATGAAACTTCACTCTGTAGCGGAGTGTGCTCTGATATTAAGCTTCCTGGCAGATTAAAATTGTGTGCCGGAACCGGGACTCGAACCTGTGACCTTTGCCTTTCGCGGGCAAGCGCACTACCGACTGTGCTATCCCGACACGACTCACGATGCCGCCTCACAACTTTACTTCCGCCAGTACCTCGCCTCCTACTTTCCAAACTTCACAGAAGCTCTCCTGCGAACCATGCAAGACTAGCACTCCTTGAAGAAAGGATATGGTGGAGACATGGCTTGGCCACAGCCTAAGGGATGTTTCCAGAATGAAACTTCACTCTGTAGCGGAGTGTGCTCTGATATTAAGCTTCCTGGCAGATTAAAATTGTGTGCCGGAACCGGGACTCGAACCTGTGACCTTTGCCTTTCGCGGGCAAGCGCACTACCGACTGTGCTATCCCGACACGACTCACGATGCCGCCTCACAACTTTACTTCCGCCAGTACCTCGCCTCCTACTTTCCAAACTTCACAGAAGCTCTCCTGCGAACCATGCAAGACTAGCACTCCTTGAAGAAAGGATATGGTGGAGACATGGCTTGGCCACAGCCTAAGGGATGTTTCCAGAATGAAACTTCACTCTGTAGCGGAGTGTGCTCTGATATTAAGCTTCCTGGCAGATTAAAATTGTGTGCCGGAACCGGGACTCGAACCTGTGACCTTTGCCTTTCGCGGGCAAGCGCACTACCGACTGTGCTATCCCGACACGACTCACGATGCCGCCTCACAACTTTACTTCCGCCAGTACCTCGCCTCCTACTTTCCAAACTTCACAGAAGCTCTCCTGCGAACCATGCAAGACTAGCACTCCTTGAAGAAAGGATATGGTGGAGACATGGCTTGGCCACAGCCTAAGGGATGTTTCCAGAATGAAACTTTCACTCTGTAGCGGAGTGTGCTCTGATATTAAGCTTCCTGGCAGATTAAAATTGTGTGCCGGAACCGGGACTCGAACCTGTGACCTTTGCCTTTCGCGGGCAAGCGCACTACCGACTGTGCTATCCCGACACGACTCACGATGCCGCCTCACAACTTTACTTCCGCCAGTACCTCGCCTCCTACTTTCCAAACTTCACAGAAGCTCTCCTGCGAACCATGCAAGACTAGCACTCCTTGAAGAAAGGATATGGTGGAGACTTGGCTTGGCCACAGCCTAAGGGATGTTTCCAGAATGAAACTTTCACTCTGTAGCGGAGTGTGCTCTGATATTAAGCTTCCTGGCAGATTAAAATTGTGTGCCGGAACCGGGACTCGAACCTGTGACCTTTGCCTTTCGCGGGCAAGCGCACTACCGACTGTGCTATCCCGACACGACTCACGATGCCGCCTCACAACTTTACTTCCGCCAGTACCTCGCCTCCTACTTTCCAAACTTCACAGAAGCTCTCCTGCGAACCATGCAAGACTAGCACTCCTTGAAGAAAGGATATGGTGGAGACATGGCTTGGCCACAGCCTAAGGGATGTTTCCAGAATGAAACTTCACTCTGTAGCGGAGTGTGCTCTGATATTAAGCTTCCTGGCAGATTAAAATTGTGTGCCGGAACCGGGACTCGAACCTGTGACCTTTGCCTTTCGCGGGCAAGCGCACTACCGACTGTGCTATCCCGACACGACTCACGATGCCGCCTCACAACTTTACTTCCGCCAGTACCTCGCCTCCTACTTTCCAAACTTCACAGAAGCTCTCCTGCGAACCATGCAAGACTAGCACTCCTTGAAGAAAGGATATGGTGGAGACATGGCTTGGCCACAGCCTAAGGGATGTTTCCAGAATGAAACTTCACTCTGTAGCGGAGTGTGCTCTGATATTAAGCTTCCTGGCAGATTAAAATTGTGTGCCGGAACCAGGACTCGAACCTGTGACCTTTGCCTTTCGCGGGCAAGCGCACTACCGACTGTGCTATCCCGACACGACTCACGATGCCGCCTCACAACTTTACTTCCGCCAGTACCTCGCCTCCTACTTTCCAAACTTCACAGAAGCTCTCCTGCGAACCATGCAAGACTAGCACTCCTTGAAGAAAGGATATGGTGGAGACATGGCTTGGCCACAGCCTAAGGGATGTTTCCAGAATGAAACTTTCACTCTGTAGCGGAGTGTGCTCTGATATTAAGCTTCCTGGCAGATTAAAATTGTGTGCCGGAACCGGGACTCGAACCTGTGACCTTTGCCTTTCGCGGGCAAGCGCACTACCGACTGTGCTATCCCGACACGACTCACGATGCCGCCTCACAACTTTACTTCCGCCAGTACCTCGCCTCCTACTTTCCAAACTTCACAGAAGCTCTCCTGCGAACCATGCAAGACTAGCACTCCTTGAAGAAAGGATATGGTGGAGACATGGCTTGGCCACAGCCTAAGGGATGTTTCCAGAATGAAACTTTCACTCTGTAGCGGAGTGTGCTCTGATATTAAGCTTCCTGGCAGATTAAAATTGTGTGCCGGAACCGGGACTCGAACCTGTGACCTTTGCCTTTCGCGGGCAAGCGCACTACCGACTGTGCTATCCCGACACGACTCACGATGCCGCCTCACAACTTTACTTCCGCCAGTACCTCGCCTCCTACTTTCCAAACTTCACAGAAGCTCTCCTGCGAACCATGCAAGACTAGCACTCCTTGAAGAAAGGATATGGTGGAGACATGGCTTGGCCACAGCCTAAGGGATGTTTCCAGAATGAAACTTCACTCTGTAGCGGAGTGTGCTCTGATATTAAGCTTCCTGGCAGATTAAAATTGTGTGCCGGAACCGGGACTCGAACCTGTGACCTTTGCCTTTCGCGGGCAAGCGCACTACCGACTGTGCTATCCCGACACGACTCACGATGCCGCCTCACAACTTTACTTCCGCCAGTACCTCGCCTCCTACTTTCCAAACTTCACAGAAGCTCTCCTGCGAACCATGCAAGACTAGCACTCCTTGAAGAAAGGATATGGTGGAGACATGGCTTGGCCACAGCCTAAGGGATGTTTCCAGAATGAAACTTCACTCTGTAGCGGAGTGTGCTCTGATATTAAGCTTCCTGGCAGATTAAAATTGTGTGCCGGAACCGGGACTCGAACCTGTGACCTTTGCCTTTCGCGGGCAAGCGCACTACCGACTGTGCTATCCCGACACGACTCACGATGCCGCCTCACAACTTTACTTCCGCCAGTACCTCGCCTCCTACTTTCCAAACTTCACAGAAGCTCTCCTGCGAACCATGCAAGACTAGCACTCCTTGAAGAAAGGATATGGTGGAGACATGGCTTGGCCACAGCCTAAGGGATGTTTCCAGAATGAAACTTTCACTCTGTAGCGGAGTGTGCTCTGATATTAAGCTTCCTGGCAGATTAAAATTGTGTGCCGGAACCGGGACTCGAACCTGTGACCTTTGCCTTTCGCGGGCAAGCGCACTACCGACTGTGCTATCCCGACACGACTCACGATGCCGCCTCACAACTTTACTTCCGCCAGTACCTCGCCTCCTACTTTCCAAACTTCACAGAAGCTCTCCTGCGAACCATGCAAGACTAGCACTCCTTGAAGAAAGGATATGGTGGAGACATGGCTTGGCCACAGCCTAAGGGATGTTTCCAGAATGAAACTTTCACTCTGTAGCGGAGTGTGCTCTGATATTAAGCTTCCTGGCAGATTAAAATTGTGTGCCGGAACCGGGACTCGAACCTGTGACCTTTGCCTTTCGCGGGCAAGCGCACTACCGACTGTGCTATCCCGACACGACTCACGATGCCGCCTCACAACTTTACTTCCGCCAGTACCTCGCCTCCTACTTTCCAAACTTCACAGAAGCTCTCCTGCGAACCATGCAAGACTAGCACTCCTTGAAGAAAGGATATGGTGGAGACATGGCTTGGCCACAGCCTAAGGGATGTTTCCAGAATGAAACTTCACTCTGTAGCGGAGTGTGCTCTGATATTAAGCTTCCTGGCAGATTAAAATTGTGTGCCGGAACCGGGACTCGAACCTGTGACCTTTGCCTTTCGCGGGCAAGCGCACTACCGACTGTGCTATCCCGACACGACTCACGATGCCGCCTCACAACTTTACTTCCGCCAGTACCTCGCCTCCTACTTTCCAAACTTCACAGAAGCTCTCCTGCGAACCATGCAAGACTAGCACTCCTTGAAGAAAGGATATGGTGGAGACATGGCTTGGCCACAGCCTAAGGGATGTTTCCAGAATGAAACTTCACTCTGTAGCGGAGTGTGCTCTGATATTAAGCTTCCTGGCAGATTAAAATTGTGTGCCGGAACCAGGACTCGAACCTGTGACCTTTGCCTTTCGCGGGCAAGCGCACTACCGACTGTGCTATCCCGACACGACTCACGATGCCGCCTCACAACTTTACTTCCGCCAGTACCTCGCCTCCTACTTTCCAAACTTCACAGAAGCTCTCCTGCGAACCATGCAAGACTAGCACTCCTTGAAGAAAGGATATGGTGGAGACATGGCTTGGCCACAGCCTAAGGGATGTTTCCAGAATGAAACTTTCACTCTGTAGCGGAGTGTGCTCTGATATTAAGCTTCCTGGCAGATTAAAATTGTGTGCCGGAACCGGGACTCGAACCTGTGACCTTTGCCTTTCGCGGGCAAGCGCACTACCGACTGTGCTATCCCGACACGACTCACGATGCCGCCTCACAACTTTACTTCCGCCAGTACCTCGCCTCCTACTTTCCAAACTTCACAGAAGCTCTCCTGCGAACCATGCAAGACTAGCACTCCTTGAAGAAAGGATATGGTGGAGACATGGCTTGGCCACAGCCTAAGGGATGTTTCCAGAATGAAACTTCACTCTGTAGCGGAGTGTGCTCTGATATTAAGCTTCCTGGCAGATTAAAATTGTGTGCCGGAACCGGGACTCGAACCTGTGACCTTTGCCTTTCGCGGGCAAGCGCACTACCGACTGTGCTATCCCGACACGACTCACGATGCCGCCTCACAACTTTACTTCCGCCAGTACCTCGCCTCCTACTTTCCAAACTTCACAGAAGCTCTCCTGCGAACCATGCAAGACTAGCACTCCTTGAAGAAAGGATATGGTGGAGACATGGCTTGGCCACAGCCTAAGGGATGTTTCCAGAATGAAACTTTCACTCTGTAGCGGAGTGTGCTCTGATATTAAGCTTCCTGGCAGATTAAAATTGTGTGCCGGAACCGGGACTCGAACCTGTGACCTTTGCCTTTCGCGGGCAAGCGCACTACCGACTGTGCTATCCCGACACGACTCACGATGCCGCCTCACAACTTTACTTCCGCCAGTACCTCGCCTCCTACTTTCCAAACTTCACAGAAGCTCTCCTGCGAACCATGCAAGACTAGCACTCCTTGAAGAAAGGATATGGTGGAGACATGGCTTGGCCACAGCCTAAGGGATGTTTCCAGAATGAAACTTTCACTCTGTAGCGGAGTGTGCTCTGATATTAAGCTTCCTGGCAGATTAAAATTGTGTGCCGGAACCGGGACTCGAACCTGTGACCTTTGCCTTTCGCGGGCAAGCGCACTACCGACTGTGCTATCCCGACACGACTCACGATGCCGCCTCACAACTTTACTTCCGCCAGTACCTCGCCTCCTACTTTCCAAACTTCACAGAAGCTCTCCTGCGAACCATGCAAGACTAGCACTCCTTGAAGAAAGGATATGGTGGAGACATGGCTTGGCCACAGCCTAAGGGATGTTTCCAGAATGAAACTTCACTCTGTAGCGGAGTGTGCTCTGATATTAAGCTTCCTGGCAGATTAAAATTGTGTGCCGGAACCGGGACTCGAACCTGTGACCTTTGCCTTTCGCGGGCAAGCGCACTACCGACTGTGCTATCCCGACACGACTCACGATGCCGCCTCACAACTTTACTTCCGCCAGTACCTCGCCTCCTACTTTCCAAACTTCACAGAAGCTCTCCTGCGAACCATGCAAGACTAGCACTCCTTGAAGAAAGGATATGGTGGAGACATGGCTTGGCCACAGCCTAAGGGATGTTTCCAGAATGAAACTTCACTCTGTAGCGGAGTGTGCTCTGATATTAAGCTTCCTGGCAGATTAAAATTGTGTGCCGGAACCGGGACTCGAACCTGTGACCTTTGCCTTTCGCGGGCAAGCGCACTACCGACTGTGCTATCCCGACACGACTCACGATGCCGCCTCACAACTTTACTTCCGCCAGTACCTCGCCTCCTACTTTCCAAACTTCACAGAAGCTCTCCTGCGAACCATGAAAGACTAGCACTCCTTGAAGAAAGGATATGGTGGAGACATGGCTTGGCCACAGCCTAAGGGAAGTTTCCAGAATGAAACTTCACTCTGTAGCGGAGTGTGCTCTGATATTAAGCTTCCTGGCAGATTAAAATTGTGTGCCGGAACCGGGACTCGAACCTGTGACCTTTGCCTTTCGCGGGCAAGCGCACTACCGACTGTGCTATCCCGACACGACTCACGATGCCGCCTCACAACTTTACTTCCGCCAGTACCTCGCCTCCTACTTTCCAAACTTCACAGAAGCTCTCCTGCGAACCATGCAAGACTAGCACTGCTTGAAGAAAGGATATGGTGGAGACATGGCTTGGCCACAGCCTAAGGGATGTTTCCAGAATGAAACTTTCACTCTGTAGCGGAGTGTGCTCTGATATTAAGCTTCCTGGCAGATTAAAATTGTGTGCTGGAACTGGGACTCGAACCTGTGACCTTTGCCTTTCGCGGGCAAGCGCACTACCGACTGTGCTATCCCGACACGACTCACGATGCCGCCTCACAACTTTACTTCCGCCAGTACCTCGCCTCCTACTTTCCAAACTTCACAGAAGCTCTCCTGCGAACCATGCAAGACTAGCACTCCTTGAAGAAAGGATATGGTGGAGACATGGCTTGGCCACAGCCTAAGGGATGTTTCCAGAATGAAACTTTCACTCTGTAGCGGAGTGTGCTCTGATATTAAGCTTCCTGGCAGATTAAAATTGTGTGCCGGAACCGGGACTCGAACCTGTGACCTTTGCCTTTCGCGGGCAAGCGCACTACCGACTGTGCTATCCCGACACGACTCACGATGCCGCCTCACAACTTTACTTCCGCCAGTACCTCGCCTCCTACTTTCCAAACTTCACAGAAGCTCTCCTGCGAACCATGCAAGACTAGCACTCCTTGAAGAAAGGATATGGTGGAGACATGGCTTGGCCACAGCCTAAGGGATGTTTCCAGAATGAAACTTTCACTCTGTAGCGGAGTGTGCTCTGATATTAAGCTTCCTGGCAGATTAAAATTGTGTGCCGGAACCGGGACTCGAACGTGGGACCTTTGCCTTTCGCGGGCAAGCGCACTACCGACTGTGCTATCCCGACACGACTCACGATGCCGCCTCACAACTTTACTTCCGCCAGTACCTCGCCTCCTACTTTCCAAACTTCACAGAAGCTCTCCTGCGAACCATGCAAGACTAGCACTCCTTGAAGAAAGGATATGGTGGAGACATGGCTTGGCCACAGCCTAAGGGATGTTTCCAGAATGAAACTTTCACTCTGTAGCGGAGTGTGCTCTGATATTAAGCTTCCTGGCAGATTAAAATTGTGTGCCGGAACTGGGACTCGAACCTGTGACCTTTGCCTTTCGCGGGCAAGCGCACTACCGACTGTGCTATCCCGACACGACTCACGATGCCGCCTCACAACTTTACTTCCGCCAGTACCTCGCCTCCTACTTTCCAAACTTCACAGAAGCTCTCCTGCGAACCATGCAAGACTAGCACTCCTTGAAGAAAGGATATGGTGGAGACATGGCTTGGCCACAGCCTAAGGGATGTTTCCAGAATGAAACTTTCACTCTGTAGCGGAGTGTGCTCTGATATTAAGCTTCCTGGCAGATTAAAATTGTGTGCCGGAACCGGGACTCGAACCTGTGACCTTTGCCTTTCGCGGGCAAGCGCACTACCGACTGTGCTATCCCGACACGACTCACGATGCCGCCTCACAACTTTACTTCCGCCAGTACCTCGCCTCCTACTTTCCAATCTTCACAGAAGCTCTCCTGCGAACCATGCAAGACTAGCACTCCTTGAAGAAAGGATATGGTGGAGACATGGCTTGGCCACAGCCTAAGGGATGTTTCCAGAATGAAACTTTCACTCTGTAGCGGAGTGTGCTCTGATATTAAGCTTCCTGGCAGATTAAAATTGTGTGCCGGAACCGGGACTCGAACCTGTGACCTTTGCCTTTCGCGGGCAAGCGCACTACCGACTGTGCTATCCCGACACGACTCACGATGCCGCCTCACAACTTTACTTCCGCCAGTACCTCGCCTCCTACTTTCCAAACTTCACAGAAGCTCTCCTGCGAACCATGCAAGACTAGCACTCCTTGAAGAAAGGATATGGTGGAGACATGGCTTGGCCACAGCCTAAGGGATGTTTCCAGAATCAAACTTTCACTCTGTAGCGGAGTGTGCTCTGATATTAAGCTTCCTGGCAGATTAAAATTGTGTGCCGGAACCGGGACTCGAACGTGGGACCTTTGCCTTTCGCGGGCAAGCGCACTACCGACTGTGCTATCCCGACACGACTCACGATGCCGCCTCACAACTTTACTTCCGCCAGTACCTCGCCTCCTACTTTCCAAACTTCACAGAAGCTCTCCTGCGAACCATGCAAGACTAGCACTCCTTGAAGAAAGGATATGGTGGAGACATGGCTTGGCCACAGCCTAAGGGATGTTTCCAGAATGAAACTTTCACTCTGTAGCGGAGTGTGCTCTGATATTAAGCTTCCTGGCAGATTAAAATTGTGTGCCGGAACCGGGACTCGAACCTGTGACCTTTGCCTTTCGCGGGCAAGCGCACTACCGACTGTGCTATCCCGACACGACTCACGATGCCGCCTCACAACTTTACTTCCGCCAGTACCTCGCCTCCTACTTTCCAAACTTCACAGAAGCTCTCCTGCGAACCATGCAAGACTAGCACTCCTTGAAGAAAGGATATGGTGGAGACATGGCTTGGCCACAGCCTAAGGGATGTTTCCAGAATGAAACTTTCACTCTGTAGCGGAGTGTGCTCTGATATTAAGCTTCCTGGCAGATTAAAATTGTGTGCCGGAACCGGGACTCGAACGTGGGACCTTTGCCTTTCGCGGGCAAGCGCACTACCGACTGTGCTATCCCGACACGACTCACGATGCCGCCTCACAACTTTACTTCCGCCAGTACCTCGCCTCCTACTTTCCAAACTTCACAGAAGCTCTCCTGCGAACCATGCAAGACTAGCACTCCTTGAAGAAAGGATATGGTGGAGACATGGCTTGGCCACAGCCTAAGGGATGTTTCCAGAATGAAACTTTCACTCTGTAGCGGAGTGTGCTCTGATATTAAGCTTCCTGGCAGATTAAAATTGTGTGCCGGAACCGGGACTCGAACCTGTGACCTTTGCCTTTCGCGGGCAAGCGCACTACCGACTGTGCTATCCCGACACGACTCACGATGCCGCCTCACAACTTTACTTCCGCCAGTACCTCGCCTCCTACTTTCCAAACTTCACAGAAGCTCTCCTGCGAACCATGCAATACTAGCACTCCTTGAAGAAAGGATATGGTGGAGACATGGCTTGGCCACAGCCTAAGGGATGTTTCCAGAATGAAACTTTCACTCTGTAGCGGAGTGTGCTCTGATATTAAGCTTCCTGGCAGATTAAAATTGTGTGCCGGAACCGGGACTCGAACCTGTGACCTTTGCCTTTCGCGGGCAAGCGCACTACCGACTGTGCTATCCCGACACGACTCACGATGCCGCCTCACAACTTTACTTCCGCCAGTACCTCGCCTCCTACTTTCCAAACTTCACAGAAGCTCTCCTGCGAACCATGCAAGACTAGCACTCCTTGAAGAAAGGATATGGTGGAGACATGGCTTGGCCACAGCCTAAGGGATGTTTCCAGAATGAAACTTTCACTCTGTAGCGGAGTGTGCTCTGATATTAAGCTTCCTGGCAGATTAAAATTGTGTGCCGGAACCGGGACTCGAACCTGTGACCTTTGCCTTTCGCGGGCAAGCGCACTACCGACTGTGCTATCCCGACACGACTCACGATGCCGCCTCACAACTTTACTTCCGCCAGTACCTCGCCTCCTACTTTCCAAACTTCACAGAAGCTCTCCTGCGAACCATGCAAGACTAGCACTCCTTGAAGAAAGGATATGGTGGAGACATGGCTTGGCCACAGCCTAAGGGATGTTTCCAGAATGAAACTTTCACTCTGTAGCGGAGTGTGCTCTGATATTAAGCTTCCTGGCAGATTAAAATTGTGTGCCGGAACCGGGACTCGAACGTGGGACCTTTGCCTTTCGCGGGCAAGCGCACTACCGACTGTGCTATCCCGACACGACTCACGATGCCGCCTCACAACTTTACTTCCGCCAGTACCTCGCCTCCTACTTTCCAAACTTCACAGAAGCTCTCCTGCGAACCATGCAAGACTAGCACTCCTTGAAGAAAGGATATGGTGGAGACATGGCTTGGCCACAGCCTAAGGGATGTTTCCAGAATGAAACTTTCACTCTGTATCGGAGTGTGCTCTGATATTAAGCTTCCTGGCAGATTAAAATTGTGTGCCGGAACCGGGACTCGAACGTGGGACCTTTGCCTTTCGCGGGCAAGCGCACTACCGACTGTGCTATCCCGACACGACTCACGATGCCGCCTCACAACTTTACTTCCGCCAGTACCTCGCCTCCTACTTTCCAAACTTCACAGAAGCTCTCCTGCGAACCATGCAAGACTAGCACTCCTTGAAGAAAGGATATGGTGGAGACATGGCTTGGCCACAGCCTAAGGGATGTTTCCAGAATGAAACTTTCACTCTGTAGCGGAGTGTGCTCTGATATTAAGCTTCCTGGCAGATTAAAATTGTGTGCCGGAACCGGGACTCGAACCTGTGACCTTTGCCTTTCGCGGGCAAGCGCACTACCGACTGTGCTATCCCGACACGACTCACGATGCCGCCTCACAACTTTACTTCCGCCAGTACCTCGCCTCCTACTTTCCAAACTTCACAGAAGCTCTCCTGCGAACCATGCAAGACTAGCACTCCTTGAAGAAAGGATATGGTGGAGACATGGCTTGGCCACAGCCTAAGGGATGTTTCCAGAATGAAACTTTCACTCTGTAGCGGAGTGTGCTCTGATATTAAGCTTACTGGCAGATTAAAATTGTGTGCCGGAACCGGGACTCGAACCTGTGACCTTTGCCTTTCGCGGGCAAGCGCACTACCGACTGTGCTATCCCGACACGACTCACGATGCCGCCTCACAACTTTACATCCGCCATTACCTCGCCTCCTACTTTCCAATCTTCACAGAAGCTCTCCTGCGAACCATGCAAGACTAGCACTCCTTGAAGAAAGGATATGGTGGAGACATGGCTTGGCCACAGCCTAAGGGATGTTTCCAGAATGAAACTTTCACTCTGTAGCGGAGTGTGCTCTGATATTAAGCTTCCTGGCAGATTAAAATTGTGTGCCGGAACCGGGACTCGAACCTGTGACCTTTGCCTTTCGCGGGCAAGCGCACTACCGACTGTGCTATCCCGACACGACTCACGATGCCGCCTCACAACTTTACTTCCGCCAGTACCTCGCCTCCTACTTTCCAAACTTCACAGAAGCTCTCCTGCGAACCATGCAAGACTAGCACTCCTTGAAGAAAGGATATGGTGGAGACATGGCTTGGCCACAGCCTAAGGGATGTTTCCAGAATGAAACTTTCACTCTGTAGCGGAGTGTGCTCTGATATTAAGCTTCCTGGCAGATTAAAATTGTGTGCCGGAACCGGGACTCGAACGTGGGACCTTTGCCTTTCGCGGGCAAGCGCACTACCGACTGTGCTATCCCGACACGACTCACGATGCCGCCTCACAACTTTACTTCCGCCAGTACCTCGCCTCCTACTTTCCAAACTTCACAGAAGCTCTCCTGCGAACCATGCAAGACTAGCACTCCTTGAAGAAAGGATATGGTGGAGACATGGCTTGGCCACAGCCTAAGGGATGTTTCCAGAATGAAACTTTCACTCTGTAGCGGAGTGTGCTCTGATATTAAGCTTCCTGGCAGATTAAAATTGTGTGCCGGAACCGGGACTCGAACCTGTGACCTTTGCCTTTCGCGGGCAAGCGCACTACCGACTGTGCTATCCCGACACGACTCACGATGCCGCCTCACAACTTTACTTCCGCCAGTACCTCGCCTCCTACTTTCCAAACTTCACAGAAGCTCTCCTGCGAACCATGCAAGACTAGCACTCCTTGAAGAAAGGATATGGTGGAGACATGGCTTGGCCACAGCCTAAGGGATGTTTCCAGAATGAAACTTTCACTCTGTAGCGGAGTGTGCTCTGATATTAAGCTTCCTGGCAGATTAAAATTGTGTGCCGGAACCGGGACTCGAACGTGGGACCTTTGCCTTTCGCGGGCAAGCGCACTACCGACTGTGCTATCCCGACACGACTCACGATGCCGCCTCACAACTTTACTTCCGCCAGTACCTCGCCTCCTACTTTCCAAACTTCACAGAAGCTCTCCTGCGAACCATGCAAGACTAGCACTCCTTGAAGAAAGGATATGGTGGAGACATGGCTTGGCCACAGCCTAAGGGATGTTTCCAGAATGAAACTTTCACTCTGTAGCGGAGTGTGCTCTGATATTAAGCTTCCTGGCAGATTAAAATTGTGTGCCGGAACCGGGACTCGAACCTGTGACCTTTGCCTTTCGCGGGCAAGCGCACTACCGACTGTGCTATCCCGACACGACTCACGATGCCGCCTCACAACTTTACTTCCGCCAGTACCTCGCCTCCTACTTTCCAAACTTCACAGAAGCTCTCCTGCGAACCATGCAAGACTAGCACTCCTTGAAGAAAGGATATGGTGGAGACATGGCTTGGCCACAGCCTAAGGGATGTTTCCAGAATGAAACTTTCACTCTGTAGCGGAGTGTGCTCTGATATTAAGCTTCCTGGCAGATTAAAATTGTGTGCCGGAACCGGGACTCGAACCTGTGACCTTTGCCTTTCGCGGGCAAGCGCACTACCGACTGTGCTATCCCGACACGACTCACGATGCCGCCTCACAACTTTACTTCCGCCAGTACCTCGCCTCCTACTTTCCAAACTTCACAGAAGCTCTCCTGCGAACCATGCAAGACTAGCACTCCTTGAAGAAAGGATATGGTGGAGACATGGCTTGGCCACAGCCTAAGGGATGTTTCCAGAATGAAACTTTCACTCTGTAGCGGAGTGTGCTCTGATATTAAGCTTCCTGGCAGATTAAAATTGTGTGCCGGAACCGGGACTCGAACCTGTGACCTTTGCCTTTCGCGGGCAAGCGCACTACCGACTGTGCTATCCCGACACGACTCACGATGCCGCCTCACAACTTTACTTCCGCCAGTACCTCGCCTCCTACTTTCCAAACTTCACAGAAGCTCTCCTGCGAACCATGCAAGACTAGCACTCCTTGAAGAAAGGATATGGTGGAGACATGGCTTGGCCACAGCCTAAGGGATGTTTCCAGAATGAAACTTTCACTCTGTAGCGGAGTGTGCTCTGATATTAAGCTTCCTGGCAGATTAAAATTGTGTGCCGGAACCGGGACTCGAACGTGGGACCTTTGCCTTTCGCGGGCAAGCGCACTACCGACTGTGCTATCCCGACACGACTCACGATGCCGCCTCACAACTTTACTTCCGCCAGTACCTCGCCTCCTACTTTCCAAACTTCACAGAAGCTCTCCTGCGAACCATGCAAGACTAGCACTCCTTGAAGAAAGGATATGGTGGAGACATGGCTTGGCCACAGCCTAAGGGATGTTTCCAGAATGAAACTTTCACTCTGTAGCGGAGTGTGCTCTGATATTAAGCTTCCTGGCAGATTAAAATTGTGTGCCGGAACTGGGACTCGAACGTGGGACCTTTGCCTTTCGCGGGCAACTGCACTACCGACTGAGCTATCCCGACACGACTCACGATACCGCCTCGCAATTTTGCGCTGCGCTTTACCCGCGAAAGGCAAAGGTCCCAGGTTCCAGTCCCGGTTCCGGCACACAATTTTAATCTGCCAGGAAGTTTCATATTAGCGCACACTCCGCTGCAGAGTGAAACTTTCATACTGCGAAAAAAAAGGCGTTTGTAATGTAATGGAAATTGGAAAAAAAATGTTCAAATGTTTGTTAAGCTTATGGGACTTAACTACGGGGTCATCAGTCTCTAAACTTACAAACTACTTATGAACAACTTACGAACTAGGACGGCACAAATATCCATGCCCGAGGGGGGATTCGAACCGCCGACCGTAGTGGCCGTGTAGACCGTGACTGAAGCGCCTCAGTCCCCTCGGCCACCGCGGCTGGCTTATTGACTGCTTTACCTTAAAGAGATAGGTAGGTATCATGTGAGTTTTGTCATCTAGTTGTAAATCCGTGCAGTACTAATTCGAGTGACAAAACAAAGTCCTACAGTGTGAAGACCCGCTCTGCTTAGCTACCCCGCCTAGACGGCTGTTGTATGACACGGCGGCGGCAGAGCGCTATCTACGTGTATCGCCGTCGTCCCCTCATCCCCCGCACAGATAGGCCCCTCCTCAGGAACGCCTGCCTCTAGGGTCATGTCGGTGTCCGCCCCATCTCAAAGCCACGCCGACGCTATCTTATCTGAGGCGTGTGCTTCTCACATCGGAGGCCCTGTTCGGGGAAGCGACCGAACACCTGATTGGCTCCCGCCGGCCGCGGGAAGAAGCCCATTGGTCGGCGATAAAGTGCCCAGACATAGCGTGTACCGGCCTTTGTTTACAGGGATCGTCTCTTCTCTGAACGCCGGCAGCCGAGGTTAACCTGGAGATACGTCTCACGGCGTGACACGGGGTACACTTCCTCCAGTGTCAGAACTGCAGTGGTTGTCCTTGCCCCAGACAAATTCTTTACGCAGTGGTCGTTATTTCTACGAATGAACTACATTTGAAATCTTAATAAATCACGGAATAATGTAGACAGAGAGCTAAAAATTGTCGCACATGCTAGGAATGACATGGGGTCTTATTAGAACAAAAACAAAGTATTGCTAGACGTGTGAAAGATCTCTTGTGCGCGTCGTTTGGTGAGGTAGACTAGGGTAGACTATATCCAGTGTCAGAACTGCAGTGGTTGTCCTTGCTCCAGACAAATTATTTACGCAGTGGTCTTTATTTCTTCAAATGAACTACATTTGAAAACTTAATAAATCAAGGAATAGTGTAGACAGAGAGCTAAAAATTGTCGCACATGCTTGGAATGACATGGGGTCTTATTAGAACAAAAACAAAGTATTGCTAGACGTGTGAAAGATCTCTTGTGCGCGTCGTTTGGTGAGGTAGACTAGGGTAGACTATATCCAGTGTCGAAACTGCAGTGGTTGTCCTTGCCCCAGACAAATTATTTACGCAGTGGTCTTTATGTCTTCGAATGAACTACATTTGAAAACTTAATAAATCAAGGAATAGTGTAGACAGAGAGCTAAAAATTGTCGCACATGCTTGGAAAAAAAGTTAGTAAATAATGTCTTTCAGTGGTTCTTTACAAATGGCGTCTCCTAAAACCTTGATAAAACCCAGTATATACATGACAGGAAACCATTAATAATGTTTGAACAGAAATCTGTAGATAAGATACAATATTCAAAATTTTTTTAGGTTTTTTCTTTGATGAGGGACTGAATTGGAAGAAACACAATGAAGATCTGCTGAAACGTTTGAGTTCAGCTACTATCAGGGTCATTGCAAAAATTTGGTGACATTCATTCATGGAAACTCCATCGCAGGACGAGAAAGTCACGGTATAGGTTGCATTTACCTCATCTACCGTTATCGGGCCTTTTTTCTTCAAGGAACTGCGTGATGCTGGTTTTGTGACTGCTACCGTGATGGGTGAGAGGTACGCCGATATGTTACAGAATCGCATCATCCCCAGCCTGGCTGATAAACACCTGCTGGAACGTACGATTTTTATGCAGGATGGCGCTCCACCCCATATGGCTAGACGCGTGAAAGATCTGTTGCGCGCGTCGTTTGGTGATGATCGTGTGCTCAGCCGCCACTTTCGTCATGCTTGGCCTCCCAGGTCCCCAGACCTCAGTCCGTGTGATTATTGGCTTTGGGGTTACCTGAAGTAGCAAGTGTATCGTCATCGACCGACATCTCTAGGAATGCTGGAAGGCTTAACAGCCATATACAACCGCTCTGCCAGCCGCGGTGACCGAGGGGACTGAGGCGCTCCAGTCACGGTCTGCACGGCCACTAGGGTTAGGGGGATCGAATCCCCCCTCGGGCATCGATATTTGTGCCGTCCTTAGGATAAGATAGTTGATAAGTAGTTTGTAAGTTTAGGGACCGATGACCCCGTAGTTAAGTCCCATAAGCTTAACAAACATTAAAAAACCGCTCTCTCAAAGAAGGATCTGTACCAAAAGATTGGAAAGTTGCCCAGGTCACACCTACATTCAAGGTTACTCAGTAGCAGTAACCCACTAAACTACAGGCCTATTTCACTGACGTCAAGTTGCAGAGTTTCAGAACGTATCCTGTATTCAAATATTATGAATTATCTCGAACAGAATGATCTATTGACCCAAGTTCAATATAGATTCAGAAAACATCGTTCATGCGAAACACAACTAGCTCTTTATTCACACGAAGTGATGGGTGCTATCGACAAAAGTTCGCAAATCGATTCCGTAGTTCTTGATTTCCAGAAAGCTTTTGACACCGTATCTCACAAACAGCTTTTAATCAAATTGCGTGGTTATGGTATATCGCCCCAAATTTGCGATCGGATGGGGGATTTCTTGTCAGAGAGAACACAGTTCGTAGTAATCGGTGGTAAGACATCGACTAAAACAGAAGTGATATCGGGGTGTTCCACAGGGTAGTGTTATTGGTCCTCTGCTGTTCCTGATTTACATAAACGATGTAGGGAAAAATCTAAGTAGCTCTCTTACGTTGTTTACAGATCACTCCATCATTTACCGTCTAGTAAAATCATCTGAAGATCAAAACCAACTGCAGAACGATCTGAATAAGTTTTCAGTATGGTGTAAAAATTGGTAATTGACTCTAAATAATAAGTGTGAAGTCGTCCACATGAGTACGAAAAGAAATGCGTTAAACTTTGTTTACAAGATAAATCAATCAAATGTGAAGGCCGTAAACTCCACTAAATACCTAGGAATTACTATCACTTCAGATTTAAACTGGAAGAAGACGTAGATAATGTCGTGGGAAAGGCGAACCAGAGACTGCGTTTTATTAACAGAACTACAAAAGAAACTGCATACACTACGCTTGTCCGTCCATTTTTGGAGTATTGCAGCCCAGTGTGGGATCCTTATCAGGTGGGTTTGACGAAGGACATCGAAAGAGTCCAGAGAAGGGCAGCTCGTTTCGTATTGTCACGATACAGGGGAGACAACGTTACGGAAATGATACAGGATCTGCGATGGGAATCATTACAACAACGGCGCTTATCGCTGCGGCGTGGGCTACTTGCGAAACTACAATCGCCAACATTCTCCTCCGAATGCGAAAATATATTGTTGACTGCTACTTATACATAGATACAAAAGATCATCAGAATAAAATACGAGAAATCAGGGCTCGAACGGAGAGATTCAGGTGTTCTTTCTTGCCGAGCGTTATTCGAGAATGGAATGGGAGATAAATAGTATAATTGTGATTCGATGAACCGTCTGCCAGGCACTTAAATGTGATTTGCAGAGTATCCCATGTAGATGTAGAGGTTCGAGTTCTCCGTTTGGTATGGGAGTACGTGTGTTGTCGTAAGCGTGAGTACACTGCTGACAACAATTAGGGGATCAGGTGATGCATCAACACAACTAGAGGATCCGTGCGAATAGTTAGAGGGATGACAAAAAAGATGGGGAAAATGGAAGTAAAGTTGAATGTTCACGCATAGCTTTCTTCAGAATCAATCAGTGCAAGTGTCCAAAAGCGCAAACGAAAGAGCTTGATCCGCTGAGTGTTGTTAGGTCAAAAAGAACTGTGTGCCTTAATTAGAACCGAAGATACCGTAAAACAAACCGATTAGAATATTCAACGCAAGTACAGAAGGATACCGCTTTTGGATAAAAATAAACGACGGAGAGAATTAAGTTAATTCTGATAGTTGATGAGAAATCTACGAATGAATACCGTTCTTTTAAAGCAAAGAAAAAAAAGTAAAATAAAAGAAATAAAAGAAAAGAAAAATAAAAACAAATAAATAAATAAAAATAAAAAATGAAGGAAACCTGTCGGATAGAACGACCTAACCGACTGACTTCAGTTTACAGCAATGACATCCCCATAAGAGATATATAGCCAACAGAAGAAAATCGCGTTTGAGTATTCAAAAAGGAAGGCGAGTGTTACGTACATTCTGATACTTGATAAAAAAAAGTCTGTGGATGAATACCTTTCGTTTAAAACAAAAATTAACGAAATCGGCCGGATAGTTTGGTCTGGCCGACTGACATTAGTTTTCGTAGATTCGTTTAACCTATATCTATAAATGTGAATGTCTGTTCGGTGTACGTTTATCACATCTGAACCACAACACATAAAGAGCTAAAAATTTGTACAGTTACTAATGTCTACCCGGGGAAGGCTTTAGGCACAGTTTTATGGCGATCTGATATGTCTGTTCGGTGTACGCTTATCACGTCCGAACGACAAGACGCAGGTACATAAATAAAATATTTGAACAATTACTAATTTATACCTGAGGAAAGTTTTAGGCATGGTTTCATAGCGATTTGATAGATATTTAGTAATTTGAAGAATATAACGCTATAAGCGGAACAATAATTAGTCTTTGAGAATTATATTTACTCTTTGAAAATGTTTTTATTGGTTACATTGTTGCTTGAGGGTTGATAATGATAAAAGGGTGGAGTATATATGGGATGGAAAGTTATCGGTGTATATAAAATTCTACGTGTATGTGTGTGTGTGTGTGTGTGTGTGTGTGTGTGTGTGTTAATAGTTCGCTTTGTCTCTAAATAAGGTACTGTATTTCATTTCATCCTTGAAAACCAGTCTCATATCACACTACTGAAAGATAGCTTATCTATCATAATCAACCAACACGCGAGCGGAGCCGCGGGCTTAAGTTAGTATCTCTATACTTATAAGATGCATTTGTTGTCTGTTTGTCTTCTTGTTCTCTTATGACTCAAGATCCAGGCAACCAAATAAAGTGAAATTTGGTACACGTGCACAAAATTACATGGGGAAGCTTCTCAAACAGGTTTCGTTCCATTTTTTGGAAAACCAACCGGAAAAATTTGAGAAAAATTGAAAGTGCGTTTTCACCGTGTCCGTGTAAATCTGTATCTTCGCATTGGTCTTCATGAAATTTTGCACAATTGATCTTCAAAACAAGAGGAAGGGCACTGTTTACATAAAATTTCGTTCAGTGCATGGTGGAGGATACATATGGATTTCGCCAAAATCCACAGTTTTGCTCCGATCGTGAGGAAATTTTGTACACTTGAACTTGAAAACAAAACGAAGATTACTGTCTACATAAAATTTCGTTCAGTGTACGCTTTTATTACATGCAAATAAACGGTTTTGTACGCTTCTACAGAAAACCTTATTTTAAACCCGGGCAAAGTCAGGTACTTTCAGTTAGTATAAGATATAGTGCCCGTGTGATTCTTTATTACGTATAATGTACTGTGGCATATTTGTGTTCACTAACACCGATGTACTATGTATTAAAGATTTATATATAGTTAATTGTACTGCAGCAAGAACAGCAGAAGGCATTTTAAGTGACTCTGG
Organism: Locusta migratoria; assembly: GCA_026315105.1. Classification (NCBI taxonomy): domain Eukaryota; kingdom Metazoa; phylum Arthropoda; class Insecta; order Orthoptera; family Acrididae; genus Locusta; species Locusta migratoria. The sequence continues at coordinate 14,900,400 of CM048754.1, forward strand.
ACGCTAAATGTCGACTAATCGATACAAACTTTGTTTTGATCGCCATCTTCTTTAGTGTGTCGGTCTTGTGATGACAATGAAATTGTGTCGAAAAGTGCCGTGTTGTGGGACTATCGAGCCCAGATAAATCAAATGTTTGTGAATCTTAAGGGACGTAACTACGGGGTCATCAGTCCCTAAACTTACAAACTACTTATGAACTAGCTAAGACTAAGGACGGCACAAATGTCCATGCCCGAGGGGGGGATTCGAACCCCCGACCGTAGTGGCCGTGCAGACCGTGACTGGAGCGTCTCAGTCCCCTCGGCCACTGCGGCCGGCAAGCCCAGATATATATATATTAGTGATATCCATTCAATAAAACGAGCAAGAAAACTGCTCAACAGGAATCTATTTAAAACAGACACCTATATAAACAGGTTGTGTCACAGACCATAAAGAGACATAACCTTACATAGTTCATCTTTCTGTTTCCACAGGTTCTTTGCCACAAACATCAATATGTTGCCACTATAGATTAATGTACACCTTCAGAAATATACAGGGCTATTGAAAATGAAGGAACAGATTTCAAAAATTTATTGCTTTCAAACAATAAAAGATACACACACAATTCCAACGTTTCTGGAAAGAGGAAAGGTCAAATTTTTATACATTCAATATGAGTACCATGTGTTACACGGCAAATATTGAAACAGTGGCTCATTTCTTGCCACACATAAAGCAAGTGATATCTCGTTACCAAATTCACAGCCTCAACAATATGATATAGCAGTCCACAATATGATGTAGCAAAGGTGTTAGGAAACAGTGGGATTAGAAACACTGTCTTTTACGTAACCCTACAGATAAAACTCAAAGGTGGGAGTTCAAGGTTGATGAAATTGATCTTCTGCTGCTCCTCATTGAATCCAACATCCTGGAATGGTGACATGCAGGTAACGTTCGTACAGAAATGAGGCAGAGAACCATCTTGCATGAAGATTCAGCCATCTGAATCCTCTTCATGTTCAGCAAATAACCAATTTTGAACCATTTTTTCGAGTTTTCTCCATGAACAAGAAACGCCCATAGACATAGTCAAGAGGTATGGCACACCAGATGTAAGTCTGCAGGGAACTTGTTTCATCTACAAACTTTACAATGCCGCGGTGTAGTAGCCGAGCGGTCTAAAGCGCCTCGCTGCGGAGCGCGCGGTTGCTCGCCGTGGAGGTTCGAGTCCTCCCTGGGGCATGGGTGTGTGTGTTTGTCCGTAGGTTAGTTTACCTAGGTTTAAGTAGTTTGTAAGCTACGGACTGATGACCACGCAGTTTGGTCCGATAGATTTACAGACATTTGAACATTTTGAAACTTTACACTGTTGTCTGTCCAGAAACATTGCAATTATGGTTCTGTTTCTTGCAGTTTGGAAGATAAAAATCTTTCACAATTGTTCCTTCTTTCTGAATAGCCCTGTATTTTGTATGCCTATAGCCTGATGATGAGGCACAGCATCGAAACATGTCGCTATTAAATATTTTTATAATGCTGAAATAACAGTTGTGACTCTGTTTCTCTTTGGCCATGTTGCCGTACGTCCAGGGTCGGCTTTGTTATTCCGGATTTGGGGTGTTAATATTTACGGGGTGGCCGGATGCCATTTCTGTCGCCACCCTATGCCCCTCCGAGAAAATGTGTACCGCAAATGTCTGCGTAATCTATATCTCTAAATGTGAATGTTTGTTCGGTGCACGTTTATCAAGTCTGAACCACAAGACATAAAGAGCTAAAAATTTGTACAGTTACTAATGTCTACCCGGGGAAGGCTTTAGGCACGGTTTTATAGCGATCGGATAGCTGTTTGTCTATATATATTAATGTGAATGTCTGTCCGGTGTACGCTTATCACGGCCGAACGACAAGACGCTGAGATTCAAATATTTTTACAGTTTCTAATTTATACCTGAGGAAGGTTTAGGCACGATTTTATAGCGATCTGATAGATATTTAATAATTTGAAGAATATAACGCGAAATACGGATCACTACTTACTCTTTGAAAATTTACATTTACTCTTTGAAAATGGTTTTATTGCTTGCATTATTGCTAGAGGGTTGATAATGATAAAAGGGTGGAGTATATTGGAATGGAAAGTTATCGGTGTAGATAAAATTCTACGTTTGTGTGCGTTAAGTTTTCGCTCTGCAGCGAAAACTACAGAACGCAAACGAATGGTCTTTGTGTAATTGTTGTCCGAAGTCTCCCGTTGTACACCATAGCAGTTCCATGCCGACAGCTATAAGGGGGGTGGAAGATATGGTGGTTGAAAGTCGTCCAATTATAAAAAAAAAATTGGGACTGAAGGCCAGCGATGACGTTTGCGACTCTATAGCAAGGAGGTTACGTACAGCGAAACGTGATGCCAGAGACCATATCTTTGGTCTATGCGTGCTACAATGTCTTCAGCTCTTTCTCTGTAAGGATAAGCATACGAATAAGGAAATATAAGAATAAATAAATAAAGCAGTAAAAAAGATACTTCTTTTAATACATCTCTTTAAAGAAATCGATTTGACGTTTCTCGCATTACATCAAGTGATAGATATGTGATATTATTACAATCATTATTGTTGAATTTCGTGATTGGATTCTTCGAAACGAGTGCATTTTTACCTGTGATTTCTTATATATTCTCTGATAAATGTAACATGTTTTTAGAAAAAAGGAGATGGACAGAAAGAGAGAGAGTGGATAGGAAAAGTACTAACTCAAGGTTCGAATAAATAAATAAATACCCGGGCAACGCCGGGATTTCAGCTATTAGTGTTATATGTGTGAATGTGTAAACTGTTACGAAATGTTTGCGAATCGTGTAACTGAGGCGGGACTTGGGAACCAGCCCGGTATTCACCTAGGGGGATGTGGAAAACCGCCTAAAAACCACATCCAGGCTGGCCGGCACTCCGACCCCCTTCGTTAGTCCGCCGGGCGGATTCGAACCGGGGACGGTACGCCTCCCCGTCTCGGAAAGCGGTGCGTTACAACCACAGACGAATATGTTACTCTGTGGTTACAACACATGGCTATCCGAGCGGGTTTTACAGTGTGTCCAGAAAAGGGCTCCCTGATTTCAAAATTAAATATCTCGAAAACAAAGATCGACAGAGGACTGCAGTAAACGGTACGTTTATTGTGAAAGCTGTAACAAGTTTATACAGCAGTTTGAAACAATAGTTACAAAAGCTGCTAACAGATGGCGCTGTACGCTCTACAGCTTATATCAGCATAGATTAAATAATCGTATGAAAACACTCTTTGCAAACAATAACATCAAAATGTTCTCAAAATGTTCACCATTGACACTACAGAGGTGGCGCAAACGAAGAATGAAATTCGACATCACATTTTGTAGTGTCTCGACCGAAATGGATTCACATGCCACAGAGATCGCCGATTCGAGCTCGTCCAGCGTGGCGGGATGCTTCGGGTAGACCACGTCTTTCACTGTGCCCCACAAAAAAAAGTCACATGGAGTCAAATCCGGCGAATATGGAGGCCAGTCCATGCCTGCGCCAGTAAATTTGGGATATTCCAAAGCAATGACTCGATTCCCGAAGTATTCCTCCAGAAAGCGAAACACTTGTTCGGTCAGATGTGGTCGGGCTCCATCTTGCACAAACCATTCAGTACTTGGTCGATCCTCTAACGCTTGCTGTGTGCCGACAAATTGTTCTAAAACTGCAACGTAACGTGCACCAGTGACCGTTTCTCTAATGAAGAAAGGGCCAATAATGCCTCTGCTGCATACTGCAGCCCACACAGTAACTTTAGGGTTTCGCTTCACACCAATATGGCTTTTCGGGACCACAAAATCAACAGTTCTGCTTATTCACGTATCCATTCAGGTGGATGTGTGCTTCATCTGTAAACCAGATGCAGCCAACATCAAATCCTTCACTATCAACCATTGTGAGCATCTGATTAGCAAAGGCAACCCTTTGTTGCACAGCTAGTACGGGTATGGCCTGGTGCGTTAGAATTTTGAATGGAAACATGTGTAGGCTCTTTCTCAGTATTTTCTGCGTGCTGGAACACTTCAGACCGTCTCAGATGCTGTTCTACGGACGGATGACATTGGATTTCGCTGAACAATTCCAGAAACTGTGGCGATATTTTCAGGCGTAACTGCGGTTTGCTTGCGGCCAACATGCCCCACTAGATCATCAGTTACGCTGCCTGTTCGTTGAAATTTTGCGAAGAGCGTACGAATGGTTTTCGCATCGAGTCCTTTTGGAACATTAAATCGTGCTTGAAAACTTGGCCTTGTTGCCGTAGGACTCTCTTCTAACCTGTGGTACTCTAGCACCAGAAAAACACGTCGTTGAATGGAGTACATGGTTTAATCTCTTCCTTCGGTACGCTAACCTCCTTTCACGTTTCAGTAGTGGAACTGATCGCTCTGGGCTTCGGATCACTATTTGTACTAGGCATTACGTATGGCGATTACAGCGCCATCTGTTAGCAGCTTTTGTAACTATTATTTCAAACTGCTGTATAAACTTCTTACAGCTTTCACAATAAAAATACCTTGAAATAAACTTTGGAGTCTTGACCACTAATTTAAATTTATTGAGGCCTTACACGTTTCGACGTTCCGTCATTATCGAAGGCTACAGCAAGACAATGGAATTAATATTCATCAAACATTTCGATAAAACATAAATGAGAACACAATCATCACACACACCATATCTTTTAAAACTTATTAAAAAGTGAAACTAAACATTCCTTTAAAAACATAACTGTCAAAGAAATATGTCAAACATAAAATAAATTTAAAATTTAAAATTCCCCCAGAACATCCCTGTGGGAATGTTTAGTTTCACTTTTTAAGATATGGTGAGTGTGATGATTGTGTTCTCATTTATGTTTTATAGAAATGTTTGATGAATATTAATTCAAAAAATGTTCAAATGTTTGTAGACCTTTTGGGACTTAACTACGGGGTCATCAGTCCCTAAACTTACAAACTACTTATCAACTAGCTTATCCTAAGGACGGCACAAATATTCGTGCCCGAGGGGGGATTCGAACCCCCGACCGTAGTGGCCGTGCAGACCGTGACTGGAGCGCCTCAGTCCCCTCGGCTACCGCGGCCGGCGAATATTAATTCCATTGTCTTGCTGTAGCCTTCGATAATGACGGAACGTCGAAACGCGTAAGGCCTCAACAAATTTAAATTAGTGGTCAAGACTCTAAAGCTTATTTCAAGTGCATAAGAATGGCCACGTCTCATAGATCTCTAATGCAGACAGCAAGGAATAAACATACCGTTTACTGCATTACTCTATCGATCTTTGTTTTCGAGGTATTTAATTTTGAAATCAGGGAGTCCTTTTCTGGACACCCTGTAAGTAACAGTTGTGACTGGTAGCAGAAATTTCAAGAAACCTTATAAGTATTTAGATATAGTCACGGTCGCCATAAAGTCAGTAAAAAGTAGCATTTGTAGCATCTGTTCTGTCCTCCTGAGAGTTCACAAATGAACTGGCAGCACCATCTGAAGAATCCCTTTCGTCTGGAGATTCGTCGTTACGTGTTTGGGTGTTCGAGTCACCGACACCATCAACAAAACCATCATTTGTCGCAGACTGACCTCCATGAGCCATCTGAGTGTCCATTACAACCACCAAAGTTGGTGCAGCTGCAAGAAGCCCTTGCACCTCTACCACATTCGCAAATCTTCACGTAAATAATGCTAACCGAGCGGGTTTTAAATAACAGTTGTCACTAGTAGCAGAAATTTCAAACAACCTTATAAGTCCAGAATGAAACTTTCACTCTGCAGCGGAGTATGCTCTGATATGAAAGTTCCTGGCAGATTAAAATTGTGTGCCGCAACCGGGACTCGAACCTGGGACCTTTGCCTTTCGCGGGCAAGTGCTCTACCAACTGTGCTATCCCGAAACGACTCACGATGCCATCTCACAACTTTACTTCCGCCAGTACCTCGCCTCCTACTTTCCAATCTTCACAGAAGCTCTGCTGCGAAACATGCAAGACTAGCACTCCTGGAAGAAAGCATATGGTGGAGACATGTCTTAGCCACAGCCTAAGGGATGTTTTCAGAATGAAACTTTCACTCTGCAGCGGAGTGTGCGCTGATATGAAACTTCCTGGCAGATTAAAATTGTGTGCCGCAACCGGGACTCGAACCTTGGACCTTTGCCTTTCGCGGGCAAGTGCTCTACCGACTGAGCTATCCCGACACGACTCACGATGCCGCCTCACAACTTTACTTCCGCCAGTACCTCGCCTCCTACTTTCCAATCTTCACAGAAGCTCTCCTGCGAAACTAGCAAGACTAGCACTCCTGGAAGAAAGGATATGGTGGAGACATGGCTTAGCCACAGCCTAAGGGATGTTTCCGGAATGAAACTTTCACTCTGCAGCCGAGTGTGCGCTGACATGAAACTTCGTGGCAGATTAAAATTGTGTAACGGAACCGGGAATCGAACCAGAGACCTTTGCCTTTCGCGGGCAAGCGCTTGCCCGCGAAAGACAAAGGTCCCAGTTTCGAGTCCCGGGTGCGGCACACAATTTTAATCTGCCAGGAAGTTTCTTTTGTGTCCCAGCCTCGTCGCCGCTTTTGTGTCTCGTTTCCGTCGTAGGTGTCGGTGGCCGAGTGGAATGAGACCGACACAGGAATAAAGATAACACGCTGGTGCAGGTACGGAGGGGAGCAGCCAGAAACTATAAACACTAGAGTAAATTAGAACGAGATATATATTGTACAGAATTTATACAATACTTAACTTTTACATAGTACTGCAGAATGTTGATACATAGTTGAGCAAGAGTCCTGCCTAGTGCCTAACTGATAGCCAAGTCTTCACTGGTGCCTATCGGATTCCGAAGTCTGTACTGGTTCCTAAGTCAGTCCCAAGTGAACGATGTCGTTCAGTGGTGGCCACGAGCGGAGTTGCAGCAGAGGGCGCTCGTGGCTGACGTCGTAAGAACGCCGCGCCGTGCGTGCATGGCGGCGCGCGGCGAAAGTAGGTGGCGCGCACTTTGGACTTGTGCGACACCACAGTTTCAACCTTAGTATTTAGATATAGTCAGGGTCAACATAAAGTCAGCATGGCTTCAAAAAGAAAAGTCATTGACGTAGCAAGTGCGGTGGATTTTCGCACCAGAATACGCGGCACGATTTCAGAATCACCGCCTCGAGGCCCGCGGTGATTTTAGAAAGCGGTAAAGCGTGATTCAGCGTTACTCGTGGGCGTGGGCGTGACACACCGCCGTACTAAACGTCACGTGCAGTGGGGGGCGCGAATCCCAAACGCCCAGGTCGCTTAGCTGCGAGCCTCAAATACGCGCACGGTCGCGTAAATTGTGCTTCTTTAAACTCCGCGCTCTTCTGAGTCCGACAGGTGAGATATGCGTGTTTTCAGAAATTTATCAATTTAACTGCCCGAGTCTTGAGGCTGGCGGATCTAGATCAAAGGGCGCAGCGGCCCGAACAACAACAACAACAACAGACAACGGACAACCGTTGGGGTGCCCTGGCGACACACGGCTGTAGGGATTTACCGACGCTTTTAAGCCGTGCGGCGTCGTGCGTCATTCCCAGTCTTGTAAATCTGATCAAACGACTCCTAGAATGTCACAGAATGCACATTTTGTTTTCTCTACTCTTGCAAGTCCGAGGTCAGTTCTTGGAACAGAGTTGATGAACTAGCATGCCGCGCGGGAATGGCCGTGCGGTCTAAGGCATCTTGCCGCGTATTGCGCGCAAACTCCCCGTCGGAGGGGAGTCGCGCGATTGGCCAATGGCAACATCACGTGACTCACAACAGAATCACGCAATCCCGCCAGTATTGTTCGTAATAATAATAATAATAATAATGTCGTGTGGCTCATTGGCCTGGTGCAAGTCTTTCAATTGGACGGCACTACGGCGACTTGCGTGTCCCTAGCCTACCCCAGTTATCCAACCGGGGAGAGGAAATGAAAGGGGACCTACAGTTTAACGTGGAATCCCAACCACGTGTCGTTTCTGGCGACTCCTCACATCGTTGAGAGGTGAAGGATGGGTTAAAGCGCAGACTGAAAAAAATCCGAGGTCCGACCGGGTTTTGAACCCGCGACCCTTCGGATTCCAATCAAGCACTTTACCCCAAGACCACCGCGCCCGACGTTGTTCGTAATAATAATAATAATAATAATAATAATAATATGGTTTTCTGTTCCACAGAACCTAATTGAAGAGTAAGACTCCACGGTCATGGAACAAGTCAGTACATGAAGTTTAACACAAGAATGCAAATAGAAAATTTTTAAGTAGTCCTTGAGACGTAAGAGACCACTTAGGGAAACACCTAAAGACTGTACATTTGCATGTAGGTAACACCAATACAATTTGTAGCTCTTGTAAGAAAATCCCTGTGTATTAGCCATATGCTGACCTACAGACAGCACATAACTTTGATTTAAGGATGTTACCAGATTGTAAACACACCACAGAAACTAATAACTACTCAGTTAATGTTCATCCATTGGTAGGAAGCAAAGTTATCGCATATTAAAGCTGTTTTCCGGAATGTAAAGTAAGCACATGTAGAATTAACAGATAGTAATAGAACTAAAAGAAACTGTCATAGTTAAGCTTGCAGAAAACGGGTTCGATTCCCGGTCGGGTAGGAGATTTTCTCCGCTCGGGGACTGGGTGTTGTGTCGTCCTCATCAACATTCCATCATCATTGACACGCAAGTCGCCGAAGTGGCGTCAGATAAAGAGACTTGCACCAGGCAGGCTGAACACGACCCCAGTTGGGGTCTAACGGTCATAAATGCCACACGATATATATATATATATATATATATATATATATATATATATATATATATATCTGACGCCACTTCGGCGACTTGCATGTCAATGATGATGGAATGATGATGAGGACGTCACAACACCCAGTCCCCGAGTGGAGAAAATCTCCTACCCGACCGGGAATCGAACCCGGGCCCCATATATATATATATATACACACACACTCAGCTTTTACAATTTCTAACACATAATTTGACGAAAGCTGACATTTTGATTACATATAATGGGCATGCCATAAGTAAGACTGAACAGTTCAAATTTCTAGGTGTTCAGATAGACAGTAAGCTGTCGTGGAAAGCCCATGGCCAATGAGGAGTGACTATTTCGAATAACACGTTCGACTGTTTCAAATATGACGGTTAATTACCCTCCAGTGTTCCTGATATCTACATCTAGATAATGATACGGGAATATCATTTCCGTTGAGCGACCCGCCAGAAGCTAATTTCGCAGACACAAAAAGCTTCCAGTGAAGTGAAATGTAGCGGCCTCGACACAGGCGCTGTTAACTGTGCCCCTCCCCCCCCCTCGCCCCCCCTCCCCCCCTTCCACATGCTACTACCCTCCCCCCCCTCATCGACCCTATCTCTCTGAGACACTAGACAGACCCCCGTAACGCGTCCAATCGCCCGAGTGCTGAAGAGCGTCTGGCAAATTTCGCGCTTCGCGATGGAGAGGAGGGAGTGCTGACGAAACGCGCGACCGCACCATCTCACGACCACCAGACCGCACGACCTGCCGAGCAGCCGATCACCACAGAGCGACCGGCAGGCACTAGGAACACCGTCGAGTCGCCAATTCCGATACACGGGCAACTTTAATTAATTGCAGCCATGAAGGCTAACTTTCGAAACCGGGAATGTGTGAGACAAAAAGTATTCGTATTTCTGCTACCAGACACTTTGTCCGTTACTGTTTAACGTCGCGGTGGAGTAGCCTAGCGGTCTAAAGCGTCTCGCTGCGGAGCGCGCGGTTGCTCGCCGTGGAGGTTCGAGTCCTCCCTGGGGCATGGGTGTGTGTGTGTTGTCCTTAGGTTAGTTTACCTAGGTTTAAGTAGTTTGTAAGCTACGGACTGATGACCACGGAGTTTGGTCCGATAGATTTACAAACATTTGAACATTTGAACTTGGCCGCGGTGGAGTAGCCGAGCGGTCTAAAGCGTCTCGCTGCGTAGCGCGCGGTTGCTCGCCGTGGAGGTTCGAGTCCTCCCTGGGGCATGGGCATGTGTGTGTTTGTCCTTAGGTTAGTTTACCTAGGTTTAAGTAGTTTGTAAGCTACGGACTGATGAACACGCAGTTTGGTCCGATGGATTTACAAACAAACAAACTGTTTAACGTTTCGATCCTGTTCAGCTCATCATCGGGCGCTTTTTATACATGCGTAGATGTTTATATTAATTATAATTTACTTATTTAAAGTTTAGTTGTTATTATTGGTAGTAGGGGATAGTTGGGGGCCGGCCGCGGTGGCCGAGGGGACTGAGGCGCTCCATTCAAAATGTTCAAATGTTTGTTCAGCTTAAAGGACTTAACTACGGGATCATCAGTCCCTAAACTTACAAACTACCTACAAACTACCTACAACCAAGGACGGCACAAATATCCATGCACGAGGGGGGATTCGAACCCTCGACCGTAGTGGCCGTGCAGACCGTGACTGGAGCGCCTCAGTCGCCTGGGCCACCGCGGCCGGCGAGGCGCTCCAGACACGGTCTGCACGGCCACTACGGTCGAGGGTTCGAACCCCCTTCGTGCATGGATATTTGTGCCGTCCTTAGTATTAGCTAGTTCATAAGTAGTTTGTAAGTTTAGGGACTGACGACCCCGTAGTTAAGTCCCATAAGCTATACAAACATTTGAATTTGAATTTTTTTGACAACGTTAGAAGATGAGGCTGGGGACCGACAACGTTGGACCGCTATATATATATATATATATATATATATATATATATATATATATAATGTTTGTACGTCCTCTATGTGTTCATAAACTATTCCTCCGACTGCCAAGGCTCTCCATGCAGCGGAATAGCACCTCAGCAATGGACATGGTGGAACAATCCTGTTATGGTGATATAAATATCAATTAATATGAATAAATAATCCCTGAGACGGATTTACGTCTCAAATATGTCAAAGACATTATTGATAGATGTGAAGCATTGAATTAAAATTTCTGGTGCGGCCGGGAATCGAACCCGGACTTCCATGCTTACTAGGCAGACGTCTGAACCGTTAGACTACCACACCACTAAAGATTAAGGCGCCTTGGAATAGTCTATGTACGATTTCCCTCCACAACACAAACTTTAATTCAGCTTCTTTGTTCCAAAGATAATTGCCACTACTGCCAAGGCTCTCCATGCAGCGGAATAGCACCTCAGCAATGGACATGGTGGAACAATCCTGTTATGGTGATATAAATATCAATTAATATGAATAAATAATCCCTGAGACGGATTTACGTCTCAAATATGTCAAAGACATTATTGATAGATGTGAAGCATTGAATTAAAATTGAAGCTGAATTAAAGTTTGTGTTGTGGAGGGAAATCGTACATAGACTATTCCAAGGGGCCTTAATCGTTAGTGGTGTGGTAGTCTAACGGTTAAGACGTCTGCCTAGTAATCATGGAGGTCCGGGTTCGATTCCCGGCCGCACCACAAATTTTAATTCAATGCTTCACATCTATCAATAATGTCTTTGGGGCACTGTTCACCGTACGCCCACGAAGGTTCCTGTCACTGAAACAGCTCAGGGGATATGACGTCATAAATAATGAAAGGCCATCGCGAAAGAATACCCGGATATATGCGTCAATTATTGGAAAATGGGAGTAGTTAGGGACCTGCAACATAGTTTTGCATGTAATTTCCGACGTTTATGAACCGTTGTGTAACTGAACTCCCCCCCCCCCCCCCCCCACACACACACAAAATGATGAAACGAAAAGAAGTCTACCGCTCACAAGAGTTTCGCTTGTTAATATTTATTTCTGTCTGCAAGTCCCCCTTAATTCTCTTGCATCCAAAATTAATCAATCTGTTTTCTTAACCTCTTTCTATACAGCGTGTTAAAGATACATATTCTAGGTATTTTTACAATCTGTATATTGGCTAACAATACCAGTCCTTGACTACCAATCCATTCTGTGAAAACCGCACATCAATCGCAGTTTCCGTTTTCGCAATATTTGCAGTGCAAGTGTCACCCTATATGTACAGGGTGTTACAAAAAGGTACGGCCAAACTTTCAGGAAACATTCCTCACACAAAGAAAGAAAGTGTCGTATGGCACAAGTCTAAAGTGCGCGTCACCTACTTTCGCCGCGCGCCGCCATGCACGCACGGCGCGGCGTTCTTACGACGTCAGCCACGAGCGCCCTCTGCTGCAACTCCGCTCGTGGCCACCACTGAACGACATCGTTCACTTGGGACTGAGATAGGAACCAGCTAACACTTCGGAATCAGATAGGCACCAGTCAAGACTTGGCTATCGGACAGGCACTAGGAATCATTAGTATGCAGGCCTCTATCTAAACTATGTATCAGCATTCTGCAGTCTTGAACTTTGTAAAAGATAATACTTATCTTATTTCTAGGAAATATACAACTTGTTCTAATTTACTCTAGTATTTCTAGTTTCTGCTGTCCCACTGGCTGGTCACCTCCTACCTGCACAAGCGTGCATCCTTTATTCCTGTGTCGGTCTTTCTACTCGGCCACCGACACCTACGACGGAAACGAGACACAAAAGCGGCGACGACGCTGGGACACAAAGAAAATATGTTATGTGGACATGTGTCCGGAAACGCTTAATTTCCATGTTAGAGCTGATTTTATTACTTCTCTTCAAATCACATTAACCATGGAATGGAAACACACAGCAACAGAACTTACCAGCGTGACTTCAAAAACTTTGTTACAGGAAATGTTCAAAATGTCCTTCGTTAGCGAGGATACATGCATCCAGCCTCCGTCGCATGAAATCCCTGATGCAGCCCTGGAGATTCGCTTATTGTATCACAGCCGTCCACAATTCGAGCACGAAGAGTCTCTACATTTGGTACCGGGGTTGCGTAGACGAGAGCTTTCAAATGCCCCCATAAATGAAAGTCAAGAGGGTTGAGGTCAGGAGAGCGTGGAGGCCATGGAATTGGTCCGCCTCTACCAATCCATCGGTCACCGAATCTGTTGTTGAGAAGCGTACGAACACGTCGACTGAAATGTGCAGGAGCTCCATCGTGCATGAACCACATGTTGTGTCGTACTTGTGAAGGCACATGTTCTAGCAGCACAGGTAGAGTAATCCGTATGAAATCATGATAACGTGCTCCAGTGAGCGTAGGTGGAAGAACATGAGGCCCAATCAAGACATCACCAACAATTCCTGCCCAAACGTTCAAAGAAAATCTTCGTGAAGATTCTCGTCAGCCCACACATGTTGATTGTGAAAATTTACGATTTGACCACGTTGGAATGAAGTTTCGTGCGAACTGAATGAGGGTTTTGAGAAAATGGAGGGCAAAGAAACAATGCATTTCATAAATGGTAAACTAATGTACGATCAAATGCTTAATTAGTTCTTTGTATCATGTCAGCAATATCTGTCATACAATAGTATGCAAAGTCGTTTGAGATTCGTTAATTTATGTTTGGAATCAACTCTTTCGCGCCAGCGAAGGGACTGCTCGTTTGACCGGTAATTTTCCGGCGTGTGCGCAGGAAGCGCTCCACCGGTAAAATACCGGCTGTCCAAACTCGGTGTGTGTGTGTGTGCAACCAGCGTACACCTACATACATTCTCCGCAATCCACCGTAAGGTGCGTGGCGGAGGGTACACTGTACCACTACTAGGCATTTCCCTTCCTATTCCACTCCCAATGGAACGAGGAAAAAAATGCCTATATGCCTCCGTACGAGCCCTAATTTCTCTTATCTTGTCTTTGTTATCTGTTCGCGAAATGTAAGTAGGCGGCAGCAAGATCGTACTACACTCGTCTTCAAATTGTGGCCCTCTAAATTACCTCAACAGAAATTCACGAAAAGAACGTCGTCTTTCTTCCAGCGATCCCCAATTGAGTTGCCGCAGAATTTCCGTGACACTCGCGCATTGGTCGAACCTACCGGTAACAAATCTAGCTGCTCGCCTCTGAACCGCTTCTATGTCTTCCTTTAAACTGATCTGCTGCGGGTCCCAAACACTTGAGCAATACTCAAGACGTGGTCGTACAAGCGTTTTATACGCGGTCTCCTTTACAGGTGAAGTACATCTTCCCAAAATTCTCCCAATAAACCGAAGTCGGCTGTCCGCCTTACTCACAACTGTCCGTACATGTTCGTTCCATTTCATATCGCTCTGCAATGTTACGCCTAGATATTTGAACGACGCGACAGCATCAAAAAGCTCACTACTAATGCTGTATTCGAACATTATAGGATTGTTTTTCCTACCCACGAGTATGACCTTAAATTTTTCTACATTGAGAGCTAGCTGCCTTTCTTCGCACCAACTAGAAATTTTGTCCAAGTCTTCCTGTATGCTATTACAGTCAATTAAAGACGACACCCTCCCATACACGACAGCATCATCAGCAAACAGCCGAAAATTACAAGTTACACTATCAATCAGATCATTTATATATACAGTAAATAATAGCGGTCCTATCACACTCCCCTGGGGCACGCCCGACGATACACTCGTCTCTGATGAACACTCGCCGTCGAGAACAAAGTACTGCGTTCTATTACTTAGGAAGTCTTCCAGCCAGTCACAAATCTGTGAACCTATTCCATACGCTCGTATCTTCGTTAGCCTAACTTATGTCCCCATTAGTAGCTAGGTCGGGCGAAGGGGAGACAGATACTCGGACTAGCAGTGCATTTCTAGCGATGCTGCTAGCTGTCTGTCATTGTGGAGCACTTAGCAAGTCGGATCGTACCAAGACGTCGAGAATACTGACAAAAACCTGCGAGCCGTGTTGAAAGTTTGCATCTGCGCTGCTGCAGAGTGACGATCTTGTGACTGAGCAGTCTGTTGCGTTATCCTACGATCGGTTTGTTTATAACGCGGGGTACGACGTCTGCGTATTGAGAGGTTCTGACACGAGTGTTCCAGACGGTGGTAATCCTTGACGAGAGCACAGATGATGTTTGAGAGAGCACAGCCGCGTACGTCATCAAGCTGTCGGATTACGTCATGGCGGTGTGTGGTCACTGCCTGTCCTTAAGGGGGAGACGTGGCCGTCACCGTGACGTATGAGTGACGTCATACACACACAACGCGTCACCCGGCTGATATCGGAGAAGCTGTGTCTCTGTGGGTTTCTAGTTACAGAATATTGACGTACCATGGCCAGAAGACGTGTTGGAGAGTTGTGATATAAGAACGTCTACTGGCCACTGGAGATCGTCGATTATACGGAAACGTCAAAAATTCACTGCAACATGGATTAAGATGCGCAACTGTTATTTAATAACAAGCGCAAAACCCGGCGTTGGTTTATTTATTTATTCCTACCTACCTTCTCTTATCCGTTCTCTCTCCGTCCATTTCCTTTTTCCTAACAACATATATATCGGAGTATATCCATATAGAATGAAACTTCACTCTGCAGCGGAGTGTGCGCTAATATGAAACTTCCTGGCAGATTAAAATTGTGTGCCGGAACCGGGAATCGAACCTGGGACCTTTGCCTTTCGCGGGCAAGCGCACTACCGACTGTGCTATCCCGACACGACTCACGATGCCGCCTCACAACTTTACTTCCGCCAGTACCTCGCCTCCTACTTTCCAAACTTCACAGAAGCTCTCCTGCTCTCCGGTTCCGGCACACAATTTTAATCTGCCAGGAAGTTTCATATCAGCGCACACTCCGCTGCAGAGTGAAGTTTCATTCTGGAAACATCCCTTAGGCTGTGGCTAAGCCATGTCTCCACCATATCCTTTCTTCCAGGAGTGCTAGTCTTGCGTGTTTGCAGGAGAGCTTCTGTGAAGTTTGGGAAGTAGGAGGCGAGGTACTGGCGGAAGTAAAGTTGTGAGGCGGCATCGTGAATCGTGTCGGGATAGCACAGTTGGTAGTGCGCTTGCCCGCGAAAGGCAAAGGTCCCAGGTTCGGTTCCCGGTTCCGGCACACAATTTTAATCTGCCAGGAAGTTTTATATCCATATATCTGCTTCGCAAATCGCGAAATTTGCCGACGTCTGCTGCTCCTGTAAGATGGACAAACGATCTTCAACACATGAAAATTTGTGCCGGACCGGGACTGAACCCGGGTCTCCCGTTTTTCGCGAGCGGTCGCCTTAACCACTCGGCCACCCGTGCGCGCTCCCCGGCCAGACCGAAACTTCCACGTGTTGCACTTGTCTCTTTCCCACACATGCTCGCACATGTTATAGTGTGAGTCCCGCAATAGGGAGAGACAATTCTACCGCCGTAAGCTTGTGAGGCGTTAATATTTATTATTATGTCTGTTCCGAGGGACTCTTGCGGGGTTTGGGTCTGGCCGGGGAGCGTGCACTGGTAGCTGAGTGGTTAAGGCGACCGCTCGCGAAAAGCGGGAGACCCGGGTTCGAGTCTCGGTCCGGCACAAATTGTCATGTGTTTCGTTTCCTTCCGTGAGTGATGTGTGTTCCATGTGGTTGGTTCATAGAACAAAGCCTTCAGCTTCAACTATTGTTTGTTCCCTGCCCATCAGGCAAGTAACTATGCGGGTATCCTTCTGATTTCCACTAACATTTCGCGATCTTCTACCCCCTCCTATTTTGATTTTGCTGTTTCTTATCCAACTCAGTCTTTGTCAGTAAATCTCTCCGACCCTTGTACAACCTCCTTCAGTAGCCAGCTTATGTAATTCTATATATTTCTAAGGGTTGCATGCCGTAGTTTTTATTCTCATTTTTCCGTCTTTGTAATTATTTCACTTTTTTTTTTTTTTTTTTTTTTTTTTTTTTTAGACTGGACTTAATCCATCTCTATAATCGCTCCCTATCGCGTGTAGCTGCATTTCATTCGCTTCCTTATGTAATTCTAAACATTTCTACAGGTTGCATTGATGGAACACGAAAGTCTTTGGGAAAAACGGAGACATCGGCTGTAGCTGAACATGCTCTTCAGTCTGGAAGTCACGTAGTAAGGTTTTGCGAAACAGCAGTTTTATCCACAGTGATGAATTATTATCCACGGCAGTACAGAGAAGCCATTGAAATATACAATCATGAGGATAATTTTAAGAGGAAAGAAGAAACTGTTAAACATAGCGACATATAGAAGGTAGCTTCACAAGAGCGACAGATAGCAATAGATAGTGAAGTTTTACGTCTGATAACATAACAGCTTCACCATGCCCACTTTCCACAGTGTATATGGAAAGTGGGCAAGACTCAGCGGAAGTAGGAAGACCTCGGAAGATGTCACTGATTCGGTGAACCCTCGGGAAAAGTCTCGTAGTGAAAAAAGTAAATAAATAAATAAAAAGTGTTTTTAAAATATTACTCTTCGTTTCATTCCTCTAACAGATCATTTTTTATACACAATCAAAGTATTTTTCTCGTATGAGAAACGTTTTACGGCGCGAAGACAGCTCGTATACGAGTCGTAGCGCGGCCGCTTAATATAGTCGGCAGTGGCCGCAGCGTCGCAATGCGCATGCGCGGCTGAGGTTCAGATTCTCTGCTGAACCCCCTGGAGGCAGCATATGGGCGAAGGGAGGGGCGAGGGGAGACGACGCTTCTGACACTGGCGTAGGAGCTGGTAGAGACGCCAGCTCCTGGCTACTCGAGCTCTCGCGGTTAGACACAATGGTCCCGAAGCAAAGGCAATGGAGCTACTGCACACCTTGCCTTGCACATGCGCAAATCCTCAATGAAGGTAGTATCAGACCTTCATATTTGGTTTTGGTGCATTGAAGATTTTTCAAAAACACGCCAATTTTCGTAACTATATGTTGTTGTTGTGGTCTTCAGTCCACAGACTGGTTTGATGCAGCTCTCCACGCTACCCTGTCCTGTGCAAGTCTCTTCATCTGAGAATACGTTCGGCAACCTACATCCTTTTGAATCTGCTTACTATATTCATCCCTCGGTCTCCCCCTAAGATTTTTACCCGCACACACTTCCTTCTAATGCTAAGTTGACAAGTCCTTGATGTCTCAGAATGCGTCCTACCAATCAATCCCTTCTCTTAGTCACGATATGCCAGAAACTCCTTTTCTCCCCAATTCGGTTAAGCACCTCATTAGTTATGTGATCTACTCATCTAATCTTCATCATTCTTCTGTAGCACCACGTCTCAAAAGCTTCTATAATCTTTTTGAATGAACTCCTTTTCGTCCACGTTTCACTCCCATACAATGCTACACTCCAGACAAATACTTTCAGAAAGGACTTCCTAACATTTAAATTAATATTGGATGGTAACAAGTTTCGCATCTTTAGAAACGCTTTTCTCCCCATAGCCATTCTCCATTTTATATCTTCTTTACTTCGGCCATTTGCTACGCAAATAAGAAAATTCATCTATTACTTTTATTGTGTCATTGCCTAATCTAATTCCTTCAGCATCGCCTGATTTTATGACATTATTTTACATTATCTTCGTTTTACTATTGTTAATCTTATATATTCCTTTCAAGACACTGTCCATTCCATTCAATGGCTATTTTAGATCCTTTGCAGTCTCTGACAATCTTACTATATCATCGGCAAACTTCAAAAATTTTATTTCTTCTCCCTGAACTTTAATTCCCTCTTTTTTGCTTGCTCAATGTACAGATTGAACAACATTGGGGGAAAGGCTATAACCCTGCCTTATTCCGTTCCCAACCTCTGCGTCCCTTTCTTGCCCTTCTAATAACCGCTGTCTGGTTTTTGTATAGGTTGAATGTAACGCTTCGCTCCCTATGTTTTACCCCTGCTAACTTCAGAGTTTGGAAGAGTGTATTCCAGTCGGCATTATCAAAAGCTTTCTCCAAATCTATATACGTAGGTTTGCCCTTCCTTGGCCTATCTTCTAAGATAAGTCGTAATGTATTACCTCCCGTGTTCCTACATTTTTCGTAAATCCAAACTGATCTTCCCCGAGTTTTTCCATTCGTTTCTAAATAATTTGTGTTAGTATTTTGCAGCCATGACTTATTAAACTGTTAGTTCTGTAATTTTCACACTTGTCTGCAATTGCTTTCTTTGGAATTCTCCTTGAAGTTGGAGGGTATTTCCCCGGTTTCATACATCTTGCATACCAGGTTGAACATGTTTTTCATGACTGGCTCTCCTAACGATATCAACTGTTCAGACGGAATTCATCTACTCCAGGGACCTTGTTTTGATTCGAGTCCTTCAGCGCTCTGTTAACTTCTTCTCGCAGTATTATATCTCCTATCTCATCTTCCTCCACTTCGTCTTCCGTTTCTAGAATATTGCCTTCAAGTTCATTTCCTTTGTATAGGCACTTTATGTATATTCCTTCCACAGTTCAGCTTTCCCCTCTTTGCTTAGTACTCGTTTTCCGTCTGAGTTCTTGATATTGATACAGCAGCTTTTCTTGTCTCCAACTATCTCTTTTATTTTCCTGTAGGCGGTATATATCTTTCCCCTAGTTATAAGTATAAATGAAAGACGCATCTTCTGTAAAAGTTCAGATGATCCGGTCATTAATTATAATGAAGTCACTACTCTCCCCCTAGCAAGAAAACCCGTGTAGTTAACGGTATGATGCTGAAGTGGCAGAGGTATTGCATTCCAGTCTAACTGCAAGCAGTTTTTTTTTAATCGAACTTTCTTTTTAGCAGATACGGGAACAAGAATGACTTTTGATTAATTACTTGCCACATATCTTTGGACATTTCTGTGAATGAGTCACGATTTTGGAGGTAAATGTCATTTATACTCTTCGTTGTAACAAATATTTAATTGCTTGGAAAGAGGTGCGGGAGAGCAGTATTAGCGCATGCGTAAGGTTAGCATGGGGCGCTACCATCAAGTTTCGGTCCCGGTTCGGAAAAATTGTAGATCTGGCACTGAAAGTAGAGAATCCCCAGTGATCTTAAGCACCGGTTGCCACTGGGCGCATAGGCGCAGCTCTAAAGGAAAGGTCACAGAAAACTGCAAAGTTTTATGGACCACGATCTCGTAATCGGGAAAATATACCAGCAGCATAGTTACATTACAAAGTACGACCGGAGGCACTGAGTTGCTTACACGAAGATGTTGTTGTTGTGGTCTTCAGTCCAGAGACTGGTTTGATGCAGCTCTCCACCCTACTCTATCCCGAGCAAGCCTTTTCATCTCCACATAAGAACGACAACCCACATCCACTTGAATCTGCTTACTATACGCGTCTCTTGGTCTCCCTGTGCGATTTTTACCCCACACACTTCCCTCCAACGCTAAATTCACAATTCCTTGATGTCTAAGAATGTGTCCTACCAATCTATCCCTTCTTTTAGTCAAGGTATGCCAGAAATTTCTTTTCTCCCCAATTCGGTTCAGTACCTCCTCATTAGTTACGCGATCCACCCACCTAATCTTCAGCATTCTTCTGTAGCACCACATTTCAAAAGCCTCTATCCTCTTCCTGTCCGCACTGTTTATCGTCCATGTCTCACTCCCATACAAGGCAACACTCCATACAAATGCCTTCAGAAAGGACTTCCTTAGGCTTAAATCAATATTCGATGTTAACAAATTTCTCTTTTTCAAAAACGCCTTTCTACCCATTGCCATTCTGCATTTTATATCCTCTGTACTGCGACCATCATTTGTTATTTTACTGCCCAAGTAACAAAACTCATCTACCTCCTTTATTGTTTCGTTACCTAATCTAATTCCTTCAGCATCACCTGATTTTCTTACACTGCACTCCATTACCCTTGTTTTACTCTTGTTAATTTTCATCTTATATGCACCTTTCAGCACACTGTCCATTCCGTTCAATTGCTCTTCCAGGTTCTTTGCTGTATCTGACAGAATTACTATGTCGTCGGCAAAACGCAATGTTTTTAATTCTTCACCCTGAACTTTAATTCCTTCTCCAAATTTCTCGTTGCTTTCCTTTATAGCTTGCTCAGTGTACAAATTGAACAACATTGGGGAAAGGCTACAACCCTGTCTTACTCCCTTTCCAACCAATGCATCCCTTTCATGCCCTTCAACTCTGACAACCGCTGTCTGGTTTTTGTACAAGTTATAAATAACCTTACGTTCCCTATATTTTACTCCTGCTTGCTTCAGAACTTTAAAGAGTTTATTCCAATCAACATTGTCAAAAGCCTTCTCCAAATCTACAAAAGCTAGAAATGTTGGTTTGCCTTTTCTTAATCTATCTTCTAGGATAAGCTAATCGCAAAATATTCGAGAATGTCGGAAATTTTGCAAGTGCGTTTAGTGATGAGCAGGTACAACCAACTATGCTACGCAGACAGAAACAGAGAGATACTCTACCTGTTTATCGGCTTCAGCGCTCTCTCTATATGTACCATATATCCCTGCTGGGCCTGTCGTCTCGTTAGCAGAGTGGCTGTCTTCCAGACACTGGCCAGACCGCTGCGTCTTTTATCTCTCTCTCTCTCTCTCTCTCTCTCTCTCTCTCTCTCCCTCTCTCTCTCACACACACACACACACACACACACACACACACACACACACACAGAGAGAGTCGAGCGGACACCAACTCCGCAACTCAGATCAGGCCTCAGTAATCCTCTCGCACGAATTTCGCAAGTTTCCTTTCCGGTTCTGGAGCGTATCTGGGGCTTCCTCCTTAAAATGTGCAAAAAGGAATTTAAAAAAATTGTTTTGAATTGCATTGCCCAAACCATAATATCAACGTGAAATCGATGTGGTCCAGAATAGTGTATTAATTAACTTGTTTTCTGCGGTTCATCGGAAATAAACATGTCCGTCTTTTTACGTTACCTAGCGCAGCGAATGCAAAAGCCAAAAATGATACCTGCAAGCGAATTAAGAAAAAAATGTTAAGATGTCCTGGCAGGCTGTGTAGCAGATATTTTTCAGTACATTATTAGTTACAAGTAGCTCTTAAGGTCTGGGTAGTTCATTACGTAACGGCGTATTGCCAGCGAACATTTTTCTATCTTTATTGAGTACTATCGGGTGACCGAGCCTTGTGGGGAATTTTTTTTTCTGTTACATAGTGGTATTGTTATATAAATATTTCGCAACGAATTTTGAATGACATTTTTATCACGTTTAGTTTGGCAGCTACAACCGTTCAAAGTTCGTGCGACAGCTCTTCCAAGTTTCGGGGGCGGAGGCTACGACAGCGAAGCTGACTGGCTGGTGGTCATGAGACAGTGGGCCGTGCCCCAGGGGATAGCCACTCGGCAAGTCAGCTACGCTATCGCAGCCTCCGCCCCCGAAACTTTGAACGGTTGTAGCTGCCAAACTGAACGTGATAAGAACGTCATTCAAAATTCTTTGTACACAGCTGGTGTCAAAACGTCCAGTTCATGATAGAAACAACCATTGTTCCATTAAAAAAACTGTATGTTTGCATAAAAAATATACTTTCTAAGTAATATTACAATCAGTTTGTTGCCTAAAAATACGAACCCCTGACTACCAATCCATTCTGTGAAAACCGCACATCAATCGCACTTTCCGTTTCCGCAATATAAACGGAGCAAGTGTTAGGTGATTCACCCTGTATATATATTTGGGGATCATGGAGGAATTTTATTAGATGCACTATGCTTCATACTGAACGCTGAAAGGCATAATCAGTCTCTCTCTCTCTCTCTCTCTCTATATATATATATAATCTTTGTATGAAAACATCAATTTCGAGTTTCTCCGGATGTAATTATGTATTACACTTGGTTTTTCGTTTGTAGTTCCCCTATATATATATATATATATATATATATATATATATATATATATATATATATATATAAATTTCGTGTATTACGGATCACAGAAGATATGTTAGCCTCGAAAACGCAGTTAGTAGCACCGCTGGGTCACTATACGTCCTGTCACAGAACAGAACGCCGTCACCCATAGCAGTGACGTGTCGTATGTCACTAGACCCTCGTCTCGTGTGACACTTCTTGCATTTTTACAACAAATGTCAGATACGGTTCTCTTCGGCTGCACTAATGAACTGAAGCAGTTTCTGCATTTGTAGCCAACCTGTGCACATGGAAATATCTACGACATTTTGGACAAAAATAACAACTGTGACAATGAACTAGGTACATTTATGGTTATTTTGGTTTAACGGTTGTAATTCTTGCGTATGTAATTTTGAAAAATATTGATATAAAAATACCACTATGTAACATAAAAATTTGCGGTGCAACTGTTAGGTGATTCAGCCTATATATATATATATATATATATATATATATATATATATATATATGGCAGTATCAACAACATCCATAAGTGATGTCTCCATAACTAGCCAGGACAGTGGTATGAGGGCGGGGGGAGGTATAGAGACTTAGTACCAGTGCACTTCTAGCGATGCTGCTAGTAGTCTTGGAAGGGCTGTCGCACGTTTTAGCAAAGAGTTTCCGCTACTATCTTTTTAAGTTATTTGGTTCCGCTACTGTTATTTTAGACAATGTTTGCTGTAACCGCGTACTATATGAATGACGGCCGTAATTTGCACATGCATCGAGTGCTAGGTTTGATACCTAGTTCACGTATTTTATTACTGATATCGTTAGGAGAGCCAGTCGTGAAAAAATTGTATCTAGATGTATTGCAAGATTTATGAGACAGGGGAAACACCCTCCGACTTCAAGAATAATATCATAATTTCAATTTCAAAGAAAGCAAGTGCGGAAAAGTGTGAAAATTACAGAACTATCAGTTTAATAAGTGATGGTTGCAAAATAGTAGCCTGAATTATTTACAGACGAATGGAAAAACTTGTGGAATCCGACCTCGGGGAAGATCAGTTTGGATTTAGGAGAAATATAGGAACACGGGAGGCAATACTCACATTACGACTTATCTTAGAAGATAGGCTAAGGAAAGGGAAATCTACGTCTTTAGCGTTTGTCGATTTTGAGAAAGCTTTTGGCAATGTCGACTGGAATACACTCTTCAGAAATATGAAGGTAGCTGGGGTAAAATATAGGGAGCGTAGAGTTATATTGAAGCTATACAAAAACCAGACAGCGGTTATTAGACTCGAAGGGCAAGAAAGGGACGCAGAGGTTGGGAAGGGAGTAAGACAGGGTCGTAGCCTTTCCCCAATGTTGTTCAATCTGTACATTGAGCAGGCAGTGAAGGAATAGAAGGAAAAATTTGGAGAGGGCATTAAAGTGCAGGGAGAAGAAATAAAAACATTGCGATTTGCCGCTGACATAGTAATTCTGTCAGAGATCGCAAAAGATCTGGAAGAGCTATTGAATGGGATGGACAGTGTCATGAAAGGAAGATATAAGATGAACATTAACAAGAGTAAAACGAATGCAATGTCAGAAACTCAGGCGATGCTGAAGGAATTAGATTAGGTAATGAGACAATAAAAGTAGTAGATGAATTTTGTTATTGGGTAGCAAGATAACTTTCTGATGGCCGAAGTAAAGAATATATAAAATGCAGAATGGCCTAGGGAAGAAATGCGTTTCTAAAGAAGTGAAACTTGTTAACATCCAATATTAATTTAGATGTTAGGAAATCCTTTCTGTAACCATTTGTCTGGAGTGTAGCATTGTATGGGAGTGAAACGTGGATGATAAGGAGATCAGATAAAAAGATCATCGAAGCTTTTGAAATGTGGTGCTACAGACGAATGATGAAAATTAGACGGGTAGATCACGTAACTAATGAGGAGGTGCTTAACCGAATCGGGGAGGAAAGGAGTTTCTGGCATATCCTGACTAAGAGAAGGGATAGATTGGTAGGACACATTCTGAGACATCAAGGAATTGTCAACTTAATATTAGAAGGAAGTGTGAGGGGTAAAAATCGTAGAGGGAGACCGAGGGACGACTATAGTAAGCTGATTCAAAAGGATGTAGGTTGCCGAACGTATTCTCAGATGAAGAGACTTGCACAGGGCAGGGTAGCGTGGAGAGCTGCGTCAAACCAGTCTGCGGACTGAAGACCACAACAACATTATGAAGGGAAATACGAGGTTGGGTTGACGAGTTCGCCTTGTCCTCACTGCATCCTCCCCCGGACTCTCCGTGGTACCACCACTCGGATGTCAGAGGACCGCCGCACCTCCAGAGAGAGCGTGGTGTCCTGGTCGGTGGCTGACCCCGTCTTCAGGAGTCAGTGGGTCCTGCCGGGCTTATCTCCGTACACGTGCCGCTACGGCCGGGCAGGACTTTTTTCTGGTGCGCTCCGCCAGTGCGATGGCCGCACCTCCCGCCCCCTCCCCCCCCTCCCCCCCTCCCACCACACACACACCGCCATAACTCGAGGTCTCCCACCGGAGACACGGACCGCCTCGACCTGCCGGGTTATCTCGCGGCGAGGTACACTCCCGTCCAATGACCTGCGCGCCTAGCCGCCGCGGTACCGTCCGGTCCCAAACGCAACTGGACGGCACAGTCCACCTGCTGTGGTACCACGAGGGGACTCCTGTGAAGTTGGCACCCCTTTTTTGGAAAAATGTACATTTTTTTCAGAGTTCTAGACAGATATGCAATATTTCTGGAGTTGAGAGAATGAAACTTTCACTCTGCAGCGGAGTGTGCACTGATATGAAACTTCCTGGCAGATTAAAATTGCGTGCCGGAACCGGGACTCGAACCTGGGACCTTTGCCTTTCGCGGGCAAACGCACTACCGACTGTGCTATCCCGACACGACTCACGATGCCGCCGGTTCCGGCACGCAATTTTAATCTGCCAGGAAGTTTCATATCAGCGCACACTCCGTTGCAGAGTGAAAGTTTCATTCTGGAAACATCCCTTAGGCTGTGGCTAAGCCATGTCTCCACCATATCCTTTCTTCCAGGAGTGCTAGTCTTACGTGTTTGCAGGAGAGCTTCTGTGAAGTTTGGAAAGTAGGAGGCGAGGTACTGGCGGAAGTAAAGTTGTGAGGCGGCATCGTGATTCGTGTCGGGATAGCTCAGTCGGTAGTGCGCTTGCCCGCGAAAGGCAAAGGTCCCAGGTTCGAGTCCCGGTTCCGACACACAATTTTAATCTGCCAGGAAGTTTCATATCAGCACACACTCCGCTGCAGAGTGAAGTTTCATTCTGGAAACATCCCTTAGGCTGTGGCTAAGCCATGTCTCCACCATATCCTTTCTTCCAGGAGTGCTAGTCTTGCAAGTTTCGCAGGAGAACTTCTGTGAAGATTGTAAAGTAGGAGGCGAGGTACTGGCGGAAGTAAAGTTGTGGGGCGGCATCGTGAGTCGTGTCGGGGTAGCTCAGTGGTAGAGCGCTTGCCCGCGAAAGGCAAAGGTCCTAGGTTCGAGTCCCGGTTCCGGCACACAATTTTAATCTGCCAGGAAGTTTCATATCAGCGCACACTCCGCTGCAGAGTGAAGTTTCATTCTGGAAACATCCCTTAGGCTGTGGCTAAGCCATGTCTCCACCATATCCTTTCTTCCAGGAGTGCTAGTCTTGCAAGTTTCGCAGGAGAACTTCTGTGAAGTTTGGAAAGTAGGAGGCGAGGTACTGGCGGAAGTAAAGTTGTGGGGCGGCATCGTGAGTCGTGTCGGGGTAGCTCAGTGGTAGAGCGCTTGCCCGCGAAAGGCAAAGGTCCCAGGTTCGACTCCCGGTTCCGGCACACAATTTTAATCTGCCAGGAAGTTTCAGTTCTGGAGTTCTCTGTACAAAATTTAAATAGTTCTGCATAATTTCGCCGAAAAAATACGAAAAATTACCACAAAATTTAGTTTTCTCAAAATAATTTTTTGCCTAATTGTACAAACATAGTTCTGATCCGCACAGAAAAATGCTATTAGGATTTCCTGTAGACCTCTTTGACAGCTATTCTGAACTGTGATCAGAACTATGTTTGCGCTAATAGGCAAATAATTATTTAAAAAAACTAAAAACACTCAAGTTTGTGGTTATTTTTACTATTTTTTCGGCGAAATTCTACATAACTATTTAAATTTTGTACAGAGAACTCCACTACTATTGCATATCTGTCTAGAACTCTGAAAAAAAATTACGGTTTTGAAAAAAGGGGTGCCAACTTTACACGATTCTGGCGCAATTTTGTGTAGTTTATGTCCCTCATTTACGCAATTAGCTCATGAACTATTATCTGGGGAAAAAATATCATTAGGATTTTCTGCAGAACTCTTTGGGAGCTATTTACAGTTGTGATCACAACTATGTTTACACTTGTAGGCAAATAATTATTTGGAAAAAACTAAAATTTGTTACAATTTTTTGTAATTTTTTCGCGAATTAGTGCAGAACTATTTTAATTTTGTACAGAGAACTCCAGAACTATTGCATATATGCCTAGAACTCTGAAAAAATGGACATTTTTGAGAAAAGGGGTGCCAACTTCACAGTAGCGTGTAAATGGATTTCCCATTATTGCAATTATCTCATGAAGTATAATCTGCACAGAAAAATGTCATTAGGATTTCCTGTAGAACTCGGGCATGGATATTTGTATATACATGTGGCGTCTGTTCCGAAAGAACAGACGTCACTTCTGATCCTGCACTTGTTATTATTTAATATTCACAGAATATATGACATCAACTGCGATTGGGGAAAGCTGAAAATGTGTACCCAGCCGGGATTCGAACCCGGGTCTCCTGCTCTCTAGGCAGTTGTGCTGACACCTTCACCACTGGGGACACAGTGATCACCGCACCTGCAAGGACTACCTAAGCACGCCTCCCGTCAGATACAAATTCCCAGCTTCGCTCTGCCCACATTACTCAAACTCGTAGTTATGAAACTAATTCCCGCAAGAGTAAGGGCTTCAAACTTGCCCACCCCTCCCCACTCTAGGGGTCAGAGTACATTTTCAGCTTTGCCCAATCGCATTGATGTCATATATTCTATGAATATTAAATAATAACAAGTGCAGGATCAGAAGTGACGTCTGTTCTTTCGGAACAGACGCCATATAATATATATATATATATAATATGCCGGTGACGGGCAATGATCCTATCGTTAGTGGGGAGGGGTGGGCAAGTTTGAAGCCCTTACTCTTACGGGAATTAGTTTCATAACTACGAGTTTGAGTAGTGTAAGCAGGGTGAAGCTGGGAATTTGTATCTGACGGGAGGCGTGCTTAGGTAGTCCTTGCAGCTGCGGTGATCACTGTGTCCCCAGTGGTGTAGGGGTCAGCGCAACTGCCTAGAAAGCAAGAGACCCGTGTTCGAATCCCGACTGGGTACACATTTTCAGCTTTGCCCAATCGCAGTTGATGTCATATATTCTGTGAATATTACACAATTTAACTGGCTGTAATTACAAAAGTAAGCAAAACCTCTATCTAAATAGTAGCGAAATGACACTGATTCACTCACTTACTGACTAAACACGAAATCTCGAAAAGTACTTCACTTGTGAATCTGAGTAATAGCAATGTAGTTTATAGGTAGAAGACGTCAGCTAAGAACGGATTTTTCGGTAAGGCCGATAATTCAGGAGGTATGACGTCATAAACTATGAAAACTTCCCCGTCTTGCGGCACGTGATAGTGTGACTTTATCAGTCCACTATTTCAGAAGGAGAGTACTTAGCGACTTGCCACAAACTTTACACATAATTTCAAACCTTTAGGTAACTTTTCTTGCTGATAACCCCTGCTACATGATGTAAGGAAAAATAAATTTCTCCTTTACTACTTTTGCTCTCTTCATGAACTAAAACTACGTCATTCGGTATGACGTTACAATTTATAATTTCTACACTTCAAATTGAAACCGAAGGAAATTTTACCGACATTATACACACATGTAGCTGAATGTACCTTAGAAATTGCTTCACGTTCATGACACATTAGCACATAAACAGTAACGTTCATGGAAAACCGTCCCATGACGCACCAAGTTTTCATCTATTACTTCTTCTTTGCTACTAATTACATTCGCAACAGATTTTCCAGATATACAGCACGTACACAAATGAATATATACATGAAAAATTATACAATTGCACAACATATAATTCAATAAATATAAGATCGTAGGAATGTTGCCGGCCGCGGTGGCCGAGGGGACTCAGGCGCTTCAGGCACGGTCTGCACGGCCACTACGGTCGGGGGTTCGAATCCCCCCTCGGGCATGGATATTTGTGCCGTCCTAGTTCGTAAGTAGTTGATAAGTAGTTTGTAAGTTTAGGGTCTGATGACCCCGTAGTTAAGTTCCATAAGCCTTACAAACATTTGATTTTTGTAGGAATGTTATATGTCATTTGTATTTTGATTACTATCTTACTTTGTTTGGTTACTGCACTTATGATTATGCCTTTTGTGCAAGACAGCCTCATTTTTCTTATATATTGTCCGGTAAATATAACATGTTTTTACAAAAAGGAGATGGACAGAGAGAGAAGGGATAGGAGATGTACTGATTCAGGGCAGGAATAAATAAATAAATACCCCGGCAACGTCGGGTTTTCAGCAAGTCATTGTATAAATGTATTAAAATAAATTGTTATGTTTGGTAGAAGATTCATTATTTTGAATTGTCATGTACTTCATAAATATTAGCTTAATTCCCGCTGCTTTGAATGTGTAGACTGCATGGTCTGCATCGGTTGTTTCCACTTCTAAATATAAATTTTCATAGGTTTAGCTTCAAAAATTTTTTCCGAATCGACTATTTTGATACAACTTGCCACCTTCTATTGCACCATTGATGGCAGAATTCAAAACATCCCGAGACACCTTTCTCTTTTTTTAAAAAAAAATTCTAACCATAGTTCCAAAAACAAATTTTCTCATTTTAGCATCAAAATAGTCTTAGTAGCACCCTGAAAAGATTTTCCCTTATTTCAACCATTTAATGGTTGAATTTCTAAGAATATCGCAACACGTTTTTTTTTATTCCTATCAAAAATCTAAATCCGAAGTTTTGTATTTCTTCCTTCAAAACTGCTTTAATAACTACGTATTAAATAAAAAAAATAAAAATAAATAAACAAAAGTTCGTTAGGGATGGGAATAGCAAGAAATCACTTATGCCTATAGTGTACGATAAAAAACGTCTACAAATTTCAAGTTTCTATCGTCTGTAGATTCACTTTTCCGTCTTTTTAGAAACGCATCGAGAACACGAAATTTCTTTCTTTCGACTTTATCCTTCTTGGTAGTTTTACTTTTCAAGCTGCAGTATGCACTTGTTTTTCTTTATTCGTACGCTTGTTGCAGAAAAACAACTGAAGAATGTGCGTCACGTTTCGCTGTATATAACTTATTTGCTATCATAGTATCACGAGTCATCGCTGGTCTTCCGTCTGACTTTTATATGAGCTGACGACTTTCAACCACCATATCTTCCACCCTCTTATTACTCTCGACACAGAACTGCTATGGTGTACAACGGGAGACTTTGTACTACAACAACACAGAGAGATCGCCCGTCTCCATTGTGTAGTTTTGCTGAATAGCAAAATATTGACACCCATGCGTAGAATTTTATATAAGTCGGTAATGTTCAACTCCCATATCTTCCACCTCCTTATCGTTATCAACCGCCGCGGTGGAGTAGCCGAGCGGTCTAAAGCGTCTCGCTGCAGAGCGCGCGGTTCCTCGCCGTGGAGGTTCGAGTCCTCCCTGGGGCATGGGTGTGTGTGTTGTCCTTAGGTTAGTTTACCTAGGTGAAGTTTGGAAAGTAGGAGGCGAGGTACTGGCGGAAGTAAAGTTGTGAGGCGGCATCGTGAGTCGTGTCTGGGTAGCTCAGTGGTAGAGCGCTTGCCCGCGAAAGGCAAAGGTCCCAGGTTCGAGTCCCGGTTCCGGCACACAATTTTAATCTGCCAGGAAGTTTCATATCAGCGCACACTCCGCTGCAGAGTGAAAGTTTCATTCTGGAAACATCCCTTAGGCTGTGGCTAAGCCATGTCTCCACCATATCCTTTCTTCCAGGAGTGCTAGTCTTGCGTGTTTGCAGGAGAGCTTCTGTGAAGTTTGGAAAGTAGGAGGCGAGGTACTGGCGGAAGTAAAGTTGTTAGGCGGCATCGTGAGTCGTGTCGGGGTAGCTCAGTGGTAGAGCGCTTGCCCGCGAAAGGCAAAGGTCCCAGGTTCAAGTCCCGGTTCCGGCACACAATTTTAATCTGCCAGGAAGTTTCATATCAGCGCACACTCCGTTGCAGAGTGAAAGTTTCATTCGAGGTTTAAGTAGATTGTAAGCTACGGACTGATGACCACGCAGTTTGGTCCGATAGATTTACAAACATTTCAACATTTTTTCGTTATCAACCCATAGTGCACAATGGGAGACTGATAGCTACTACCACATAGAAACACTATTCGTTTGCGATGTGTGGGTTTGGTTGCAAAGTGGTTAAACCATAATCTTCCGTGGCAATGTTTTCAACGTGAACAAACGCCTCGTGAATTGCCTGGTAAATATTTTATGACTGCTGATGATGCTCAGCGGTCCGAAACTGCTTGTACGAGTAATTTCCCGAGCGGCTCTCGGTGGTGATTCGTGACTCTTTAATTCCGTTTCTAGCTTTGTCTCCGTGCGGTGTGCAGCCATTTCGGCGTTGGCTGCTGACCGTCGCCGCCTCTGTCGAGGTGTGGGTATTCTCGCAGGACGTCTCCCCTCGCCGGTCAGGTTGCTTGCCGTGGCTTTTTGTCCTGCTTTTCTTTTTGCTCTGGGGCTGTCCTGAGCCGCCAATTAGAGTGGCCGTGGATGAGGGGGAAGTGGGGGGGCAGGGGGGAGAGGAGAGTCACATCAATCACCAGGGAGGAGCGCGGCGGAGGGTGCAAGCGACGCGCCTCGTCTCCAGGCAACCGGTGCGGTGTCTTAACAGCTGCTCTGGGACCTCAAACTTAAAGCCAGACGCCGGAGCATTTCCCGGCAATATCGAGCACATGTTACACGCATTCAGTTATTTATTTGCTTTTATATTCGTTCTTCCTCGTCGTCAGTCAGTTCCTACTTTCTTTTCTGGCGTGGATTGTTTACTGGCAATTCGAGGAAGGTGCAAGTCCCTGGCAAGGGTGCTGACTGAGACACGATGCACTCAAAACAGTACACACTTTTATTTTACACAGGAATTCTTCCATAGTAGGAAAAAAAAAAAACATAACAGTACTCATCTTTTCACAGTCACTGCTGGTTCATGAAAACAGTAACAAAAATCAGACGTGGTACAAGGTCCTGTTCGTGTCTGAGCCGGCCGCGGTGGCCGAGGGGACTGAGGCGCTTCAGTCACGGTCTGCACGGCCACTACGGTCGGGGTTTCGAATTCCCCCTCGGGCATCGATATTTGTGCCGTCATTAGTATTAGCTAGTTAGTAAGTTTAGGTACTGGTGACCCCGTAGTTAACTCCCATAAGCTATACAAACATTTGATTTGATTTTGTCTAACTGAACATTTAGTGGTACACAAGATCTCCGTGATATACCGAGTCTATACAATACAAGTATAACTTAAAACAGTCTGCAGCGGGCCACATGCTAATATAGACAGTGGTTTCTGTAGTCCGCTCTTCCAGGGCACGTTTCCCACACAACTAACTTTTCACTGCACGTAGCTCGCTCAACTAACGTCTCTTACTTCTTCTTCCGTTGTGTGGTGCCAACCTTGTCTTGGTGGTTAGGACACACATTTGCTACTAGCTGAAAGCCCGAAATTTCACGTAAAGTTCCAGATACAAAACGATTTACGAGAAAATCTAAGTAGCTCTTTTAGGTTGTTTGCAGATGACGCCGTTATTTACCGTCTAGTAAAATCATCTGGAGATCAAAACCAACTGCAGAACGATCTGAATAAGGTATCAGTATGGTGTAAAAAATGGCAATTGACTGTAAATAATGTGAATTGTGAAGTCGTCCACATGAGTACGAAAAGGAATCCGTTAAACTTTGTTTACAAGCTAAATCAATCAAAAATGAAAGTCGTAAAGTTCACAAAACACCAAGGAATTACTATTACTTCAGACTTAAATAGGAAAGAACACGTAGATAATATCGAGGAAAAGGCGAACCAGAGACTGCGTTTTATTGGCAGAACCCTTAAAAGATACAACATAACTACTAAAGAAACTGCATACACTGTTCGTGTCCAGCCATTTTTGGAGTATTGCTGCCCAGTGTGGGATCCTTATCAGGTGGGTTTGACGGAGGACATCGAAAGGGTCCAAAGAAGGGCAGCTCGTTTCGTACTGTCACGATACAGGGGAGACAGCGTTACGGAAATGATACAGGATCTCGGATGCGAATCATTACAACAACGGCGCTTATCGCTGCGGCGTGGGCTACTTGCGATACTCCAATCGCCAACATTCTCGTCCGAATGCAAAAATATGTTGTTGACACCCACTTACGTTGGTAGAAATAATCATCAGAATAAAATGCGAGAAATCAGCGCTCGAACGGAGAGATTCAGGTGTTCTTTCTTCCCGCGCGCTATTCGAGGTTGGAATGGGAGATAAATAGTATAATTGTGGTTCGATGAAACCTCTGCCAGGCACTTTAATGGGATTTGCAGAGTACCCCATGTAGGTGTAGATGTAGAAGGAGGTGCCAATCCCAGTTGGGACGAGCGTAGCCCGCAGAAGAAACCGGCTCCCAGCCGCAGTGGTGCAGCGTGAGGCAGCTGTTCGCATCTGGCGGGCTATCGATTTTCCGGTATCATAATACTATGAAAAAGCATTTGGGATTCGTTAGTTTCAGTTTTGAATCAAGTTCACTCGACCACGTCAGCCAAGCGACTGCTCGTTTCGCCGGTAAAATTCCGTCTTGTGTGCGGTCAACGCTCCACCGGTAAAATACCTACCGATATTTAACCGTCCGTCCAAATTCGGTGTGTATGTGTAGCCACAGCCTAACGAAGGGGGTCGGAGTGCCGGCCAGCGGGAATGTGGTTTGTAGGCTGTTTTCCAAACCTCCAGAAGTGAATACCGGGCTGGTCCCCAAGCCTCATTTACACGAGTCCCAAACATTTCGTAACTCTTTACTCTTTCACACCTACGCAGACATTTGGGGTGCAGATTTCCTGACGGGGGGGGGGGGGGGGGGGCATAGGATAGTAGCAGGAAGCTGAATAGCTGTTCGCGGATGATGCTGTCGTTTATCGGTTAGTGAAGTCAACAGAGGATCAAAAGCAACTGCAAAGCGATTTAGACAAAATTTCTAGTTGGTGCGAAAATTGGCAATTGACACTAAATAAAGAGAAGTGTGAAGTAATACACATGACCACTAAAAGAAATCCGCTGAACACGCGATAAATCAGTCAAACCTTAAGGTCGTAAATTCTACCAAATATCTATGAGTTACAATTACGAACAACGTTCACTGGAGAGAACACATAGAAAATATTGTGGGGAAGGCGAACCAAAGGTTACGTTTCATCGGCAGAACGCTACGAAGATGCACCAGCTCCACCAGACTGCCTACTTCACACTTGTGCGTCCTCTCCTGGAGTACTGTTGCCCCTTGTGGGACCCTCACCAGGTGGGACTGACGGAAGATATTGAGAAGGTTCAGAGAAGGGCAGCTCGTTTTGTTTTATCACGTCACGGGGGGGAAAGCGTCACGGAAATGTTGCACGAATTGGGGTGGAAATCATTAAAAGAAAGATGTTATTCATTGCGGCGTGATCTGTTTGCGAAGTTTCAATCACCGACTTTTAGTTCTGAATGTGAAAATATTTTGCTAGCACCCACCTACTTAGGGAGACATGACCATCCCAATAAAATAAGAGAAATCAGATGGAAAACTGAACGATTTAGGTGTTCTTTCTTCCCGCGCGCTATTAGAGAATGGAACGGTAGAGAAAAGTTATGAAAGTGGTTAATGAACCCTCTAGCAGACACTTAAATGTGATTTGCAGAGTATCTATGTAGGTGTAGAAGGGCATCAGGGCACCCCGTAAGTATTTACATACGCCAAATCCGTATTTCACAGAGAGCCGACCCTGAATGTTTGGCAACATGGACAAAGAGAAACAAAGAAAGAGTTTGTAGCAGCGCGGTAGACGCCTGTCCGTATCTTCGTGGGAGCTGTTGGCACCGCCTTCGCCTCCGGTAGCCGTCAGAAGGTGCCCCCAGATAACCCCGCTATCTGCTCGCTGCCTCACCAGGGGCTCCCGTGGTACCAGAAACGGCCTCACGTTAGCACAGATCCACATCACCGACCAAGGGGTTCTCAAACACTGGCTGCGCAAACTACGACGAACAGAGCGAATTATTACAAACATGCGACAGCAGTCGTACACATGGGGAGACACGAAGATGCAGTCATCCCCTCCTGATATTGGCGAGTATAGAATCTTTATTCTCGTGCGTTTCTAAAAATAAGTGTCTGTCAATGTATTACATCATTTCCCCGGAGCTGCCGAGTGGAAAAGAAGGCTAGTGGCTTAAGCAGAGGCTATCTACCTCGAGTTTGGTAGTTAAGCGATTCGAAGTATGCCGTCTCCTTTTCCCGATGCTGGATTTTCCGCTGTTCTACATCTACATGGAATACTCTGCAAATCACATTCAAGTGCCAGGCAGAGGGATCATCGAACAACCATTATTCTATTTATCCCCCATTCCATTCTCGAATAGCGCGCGGGAAGAAAGAACACCTGAATCTCTCCGTTAGAGCTCTGATTTCTCGTATTTTATTCTGATGATCATTTATACCTATGTAAGTGGGAGTCAACAATATATTTTCGCATTCGGAGGAGAATGTTGACGATTGGACTTTCGCAAGTAGCCCACGCCGCAGCGATAAGCAACGTTGTTGTAATGATTCCCATCCCAGATCCTGTATCATTTCCGTAACGCTGTCTCCCCTGTATCGTGACAATACGAAACGAACTGCCCTTCTTTTGACTCTTTCGATGTCCTCCGTCAAACCCACCTAATAAGGATCCCACACTGGGCTGCAATACTCCAAAAATGGACGGACAAGCGGAGTGTATGCAGTTTCTGTTGCATTTTTTAAGGGTTCTGCCAATAAAACGCAGTCTCTGGTTCGCCTTTCCCACGACATTATCTACGTGTTCTTTCCAGTTTAAGTCTGAAGTAATAGTGATTCCTAGGTATTTTGTGGAGTTTACGGCCTTCACATTTGATTGATTTATGTTGTAAACAAAGTTTAACGGATTTCTTTTCGTACTCATGTGGACGACTTCACACTTCTCATTAGTTACAATCAATTGCCAATTTTTACGCCATAGTGATATCTTATTCAGATCGTTCTGCAGTTGGTTTTAATCTTCATATGATTTTACTAGACGGTAAATGACGGCGACATCTCCAAACAACCTAAAACAGCTACTTAGATTTTCCCCTAAATCGTTTATATAAATAAGGAACAGCAGTGGACCAATAACACTACCCTGTGGAACGCCCGATATCACCTCTGTTTTAGTTGATTCCTTACCATCGATTACTACGAACTGTGTCGTCTCTGTCAAGAAATCTCCTATCCAATCGCAAATTTGGCGCGATATACCATAACTACGCAATTTCATTAAAAGCCGTTTGTGAGGTACGGTGTCAAAAACCTTCGGGAAATCAAGAAATACGGAATCGATTTCCGAACCCTTGTCGATAGCGCCCATCACTTCGTGTGAATAAAGAGGTAGTTATATTTCGCATGAACGATATTTTCTAAATCCGTGTTGACCTTTGGTCTGCAGTCGTCGCAGATGAGAAAATTTGTAGAAATTTGCGACGGTAACGTAGTCACCCAATACATTCCCTATCTTGAAATTTTCTGGCAGATTAAATCTGAATTCTGGAACCGGGATTCAAATCTGGGACCTTTGCCTTTCGTGGGCAAGCGTTCTACCGACTCAGCTATCCCAGCACTCTTCACGGTCCGTCCTCACAACTTCAATTATACCAGTACCACACCTCCTACTACTCAAACTTCACAGAAATTCTCCTGTTAACCTTTCAGGACAACCAGTACTTGGAGAAAGAATAAGTTGGAAACATGTCTTAGCCACAGCCTAGGGAATCTTTCCAAGATGATATCATCTTGGAAATATTCCGTACTATTTCTGGATGATTGACTGAACGGGCCTTGTAACATCAGCTAGTGTTTCACAGATACAGGGAACGGCCGAAAGCAAGGGGAAACTACAACCGTTACTTTTCCCGAGGACATACACATCTACTGTCTGAATATATGATATCATCTCGGGTAAAATATTCCGGAGATAAAATAGTCCCCCATTCAAATATCTTGCCAGCCGCAGTGGCCGAGCGGTCTGCGCCGCGTCAATCACGTTCAGCACGGCCTCTACGGTCGGTGGTTCGAATCCCCCCCCCCTCGGGCATCGATATTTGTGCCGTCCTTAGTATTATCTAGTTCATAAGTAGTTTGTGAGTTTAGGGACTGATGACCCCGTAGTTAAGTCCCATATGCTATACAAACATTTGAACATTTTCGGATCTCTTGTCGGGGACCACTCAGGAGGATGTGATAATCAGGAAACACAACACTGGCATCCTGCTAATCGAAGTGTGGAATGTTACATCCCTTAATAGGGTAGGGAGGTTAGAAAATTTAAAAAGGGAAATGGATAGGCTGAAGTTAGATATAGTGGGTATGAGTGAAGTTTGGTGGAAAGAGCAGCAGGCTTTCTGGTCAGGTTAGTACACGATTGTAAATACAAAATCAGTTGGGGGTATTACAGGAGTAGGACTGATAATGAAGAAGGAAATAGGAATGCGGGAAAACTACTATGAGCAACACAGTGATCGCATTATCATTCGGTAGTTGGACAAGGAAGGGAATGGAAGATAGTAGGTGAATATGGTCTGGGCAAAAGGAATGAAAGAGGAAGCCGCCTGGTAGAATTTTGCACGGAACATAATTTAGTTATAACAAACACCTGCTTTAATAATCACGAAAGAAGGTTGTATACGTGGAAGAGACCAGGAGACACCGGGATATACCAGATAGATTTTATAATGGTAAGACATAGATTTCGGAACCAGGTTTTGAAGTGTAGGACATACCCAGGGGCAGACATAGACTCTGACCATAACTTGTTGGTTATGTACTGTAGGCTGAAACTGAAGAAACTACAGAAAGGTAGGAAAATAAGGAGATGGGACCTAGATAAATTGAAGGAACCTGAAGTTCTTAAGAATTTCAGAGGGAGCTTCAGGCAACAATTGACAGAAACAGGGGAAAATAAAACAGTTGAGGAGGAATGGGTAGCATTGAGAGATGAAATAGTGAGGGTAGCAGAGGACAAAATAGGTAGAAAGGAAAGACCTACAAAAAATCCTTGGATATCACAGGAGATACTAAATTTAATTGATGAAAGGAGAAAATATAAACATTCAGTAAATGAAACAGGAAAAATGGAGTACAGACGACTAAGAAATGAGATTGACAGGAAGTGCAAAATGGCTAAGCAGGAGTGGCTAGAATGCAAATGCAAGGATGTAGAAGAATGTGTAAATAGGGGAAAAATAGATACAGCCTACAGGAAAATAAAAGAAACATTTGGCGATAAGAAAAACAGCTCTATGAATATCAAGAACACAGATGGAAAAACAGTTGTCAGCAAAGAAGGGAAAGCTG
Source organism: Locusta migratoria (assembly GCA_026315105.1). NCBI lineage: Eukaryota > Metazoa > Arthropoda > Insecta > Orthoptera > Acrididae > Locusta > Locusta migratoria. The sequence continues at coordinate 14,938,898 of CM048754.1, forward strand.
AAAGGTGGAAAGAGTACATAGAGAGGCTCTACGAAGGAAATTAACCTGGAGGCAATATTGTAGGGAGGGGAGAAGAAGTAGATGAGGATGAAATTGGAGATACTATACTGAGAGAAGAATATCACAGATCACTGAAAGACCTAATTTGAAACATGACCCCTGGAATGGACGACATACCCTCCGAACTAGTGAAGTCTCTGGGAGTGTCAGATACGTCAAAACTATTTCATCTGGTACGTAAAATGTATGAGATAGGGGAAATACCCTCAGAATTTAAAAGAAATGTAATAATCCTCATTCCAAAGAAAGCATGTACACACAGGTGTGAAAATTACAGAACCAAACGTTTAATGAGTCATGGTTGCAAAATACTAACACGAAGTATCTACACAAGGATGCTAAAGCTGGTAGAAGCCGATCAGTTTGAATTCAGGAGAAATCTAGGAACACAGGACGCATTCCTCACTTCGCGGCTTATCGTAGAAGCTAGATTAAGGAAAGGCAAACGTACATTCCTGGCTTTTGTTGATTTGGAGGAGGCTTTTGACAGTGTTGATTGGAATAAACTCTTTCAAGTTCTGAAGCAAGCGGAAGTAAAATATAGGGAGCGTAAGGTTATTAACAACTTGTACAAAAACCAGACAGCGGTTGTCAGAGTTGAAGGGCATGAAAGTGATGCAGTGGTTGGGAAGGGAGTGAGACAGGGTTGTAGCCTTTCTCCAATATTATTCAATCTGTAGGTTGAGCAAGCTATAAAGGAAAGCAAGGAGAAAGTTGGTGAAGGTATTAATGTTTAGTGTGAAGAAATAACACCATTGCGTTTTGCTGATGTCGTAATTCTGACAGAGACAACAAAGGACCTGGAAGAGCAGCTAAACGGAATGGACAGAGGATTGAAAGATGCTTATAAGATGAACATTAACAAGAGCAAAACAAGGGTAATGGAGTTCAGACTTTGATAATCGCCGGCCGCGGTGGCCGAGGAGACTGAGGCGCTCCAGTCACGGTCTGCACGGCCACTACGGTAGGGGGTTCGAATCCCCCCTCGGGCATGGATATTTGTGCCGTCCTAGTTCGTAAGTAGTTCATAAGTAGTTTGTAAGTTTAGGGACTGATGACACCGTAGTTAAGTCCCATAGACTTTACAAATATTTGAACATTTGATTTTGATAATCAGGGAATTAGATTAGGTTACGAAACAATAAAGCCTAAAGGTAGCTACAACAGTATTCTTTACATTTCGTGTGGTACCAAAATGATTTCTACATCTACATACATCTACATCTACATACATCTACACAGATACTCTGCAAATCACATTTAAGTGCCTGGCGGAGGGTTCATTAACACTTTCATAACTTTTCTCTATCATTCCAATCTCTAATAGCGCGCGGGAAGAAAGAACACCTAAATCGTTCCGTTTTCGATCTGATTTCTCGTATTTTATTGCAATGGTCATGTCTTCCAAAGTAGGTGGGTGCTAGCAAAATATTTTCACATTCAGAAGTAAACATCGGTGATTGAAACTTCGCAAACAGATCACGCCGCAATGAATAACTTCTTTCTTCTAACAATTTCTGTGGTGTCGCACAAGTCCAAAGTGCGCGCCACCTACTTTCGCCGCGCGCCGCTATGCACGTACGGCGCGGCGTTCTTACGACTTCAGCCACGAGCGCCCTCTGCTGCAACTCCGCTCGTGGCCACCACTGATCGACATCGTTCACTTGGGAATCAGATAGGCACCAGTTAAGACTTGGCTATCGCATAGGCACTAGGAAGCATCAGTAGGCAGGCCTCTAGCTCAACTATGTATCAGCATTCTGCAGTACTGAGCTATGTAAAAGTTAAGTATTAATAAGTCTCTAAGAAATATATATCTCGTTCTAATTTACTCTAGTGTTTCTAGTTTCTGCTGTCCCACTGGCTGCTCCCCTCCGTACCTGCACAAGCGTGCATCCTTTATTCCTGTGTCGGTCTTTCCACTCGGCCACCGACATCTACGCCGGAAACGAGACACAAAAGCAGCGACGAGGCTGGGACACAAAAATTTCGACCTTTATTTAATATAGTTGTATCTATCCTTGCAGGCTGTACGACTGTTGCTGAAGATGACCTGCAATAGGTCGAATCTGGTTAGATAAAATAACCTTCTGCGATTTTTTTAAATCGGAATAAAGATCGCCGTTGCTCCTGCGACAATATTGTCCAAATTACTAAAACTGCAAATCGAATCATCGTCTCTGAAGTTGGTAATGAGGTGTCTATTTGAGATACAAATGAGCAACAGTGCTTCAAACGGTTAAAAGTATCGAAAGTAGTTTTGTCCGGTATTTCGCTACGAGTACTCCTCGGTGGGTCGGGCCAGCACCCCCTATAGAAGAAAGCCTGCGCACGACGTCACAACATGGCGGCGGTGAGAGGCTTAGAGTCCTCAGAAAGATTGTAAACATTAGCAGTGCTCGTTGTTTATACTGCATTCTTTCGTTCAGGAGTGCATTTATTACGTAAATTGTGTTGTGTACGGTGTGATCGCTACGCCGGACGATTTGTGTGTGTGTGTGAGAACAACGTCTGATCTGTTTTACTGACAAAATGCTGTTTCGCTGTTCTGTGCCAAAATGTAGAGGAAATTACGACTGTGGCCCAAAAGTTACCATGTTTAAACGTCCGGAGAAGAAGAACTAATGGTTATCAAGAATTCCCAGGATGACTTAGCTCCTTCTTCAAGTTAATGAGAAGTTTTCGTTTTTGTTTAACCTTATAAAAGAGTTTTAAGTCATGACTGTTTACCGTTGGATATTGCGATTCATTTTATTTACGTAACCACCCCATTAGCTTATTTTTCTCCGGACGTTTAAAGACGGTAACTTTTGGACCACAGTCGTAATTTCCTCTACATTTTGGCACAGAACAGCGAAACAGCATTTTGTCAGTAAAACAGATCAGACATTGTTCTCTCACACACACACACACACACACACACACACACAAATCGTCCAGCGTAGCGATCACACCGTACACAACACCAAGCCGGCCACGGTGGCCGAGGGGGCTGAGACGCTCCAGTCACGGACTGCACGGCCACTACGGTCGGGGGTACGCATCCCCCCTTGGGTATGGATATTTGTGCTGGTCGGCCCCAGAGCAACAGATGTCCTGCCGGGACTATCAGCGCCTAGCAATCAGTGCTCGAGTGGCGATACGGAGCCGCGGATAATCCGCAAGTGGCCACAGTGGAGGCAGATGCGGCGCGTGGCTGGACTACACTGGAGTGTAGCCGAGTGTCGAGTGTAGCCGAGTGTACCGCCGCAGGCCAGGCGGACGGCCAGTGGTCCCGTGGGACGCGGGAGCAGAACCCACCGCCCCTGGGGACCGCTGTGTGTGTGTGTGTGTGTGTGTGTGTGTGTGTGTGTGTGTGTGTGTGTGAGCGGCCCACTTGTCCAGGGCATCTGCTGGAAGCTCTGGAGGTTGTCCAGCGCGGCGAACCATCTGCCGACTTCGCGTGTGTCTGTACGTGTGCGGCCAACGTGCCGAGTCCAGTCTAGTGATGGACTAAACCGCGACTTTCCGATAACAGTGATTTCCGCGGTCGCTACTTTTAGATAACCGCGATTCTTAACCGTGTATAATCACGGTTTACAATCACTGTGTGAGGAATTCACGAAATGTTTGAAAAGACAAGGAGCATTATGGGCGCTATTTAGATGAAATTTTCCAATAGTGACATGCATAGCTTCAGGGCTACCGTATCCACTTTTGCAAAATGTTCAAATGTTTGTAGAACTTATGGGACTAAACTACGGGGTCATCAGTCCCTAAGCTTACAAACTACTTATGAACTAGCTAAGACTAAGGACGGCACAAATATCCATGCCCGAGGTGGGATTCGAACCCCCGACCGTAGTGGTCGTGCAGACCGTGACTGGAGCGCCTCAGTCCCCTCGGTCACCGTCCACTTTTGCACCGTGGGACGCAACGATGTAATTAACTAACGATAGCAAATTGTTAGGAGAGCCAGTCATCAAAAAAATATGTTCAACCTTGTATGCAAGATGTATGAGACAGGGCAAATACCCTCCGACTTCAAGAACAATATCGTAATTCCAATTCCAAAGAAAGCAAGTGCAGACATGTGTGAAAATTACAGAACTATAAGTTTAACAAGTCATAGCTGAAAAATACTAACACCAATTATTTACAGACGAATGGAAAAACTTTAGGAAAAATGTAGGAACACGGGAGGCAATACTCACATTACGAGTTATCTTAGAAGATAGGCTAAGGAAGGGCAAACCTACGTTTTTGGCGTTTGTAGATTTGGAAAAAGCTTTTGACAATGTCGACTGGAATACACTCTACAAATTCTGAAGGTAGCAGGGGTAAAATATAGGGAGCGAAGACTGATATTCAACCTATACAAAAACCAGACAGTGGTTATTAGTGTCGAAGGGCAAGAAAGGGACGCAGAGGTTGGGAAGGGAGTAAGACAGGATTATAGCCTTTCCCCAAAGTTATTCGATTTGTACATTGAGCATGGAGTGAAGGAATGGAAGGAGAAATTTGGAGAGGGCATTAAAGTTCACGGAGAATAAATAAAAAACATTGAGGTTTGCCGCTGACATAGTAAAGATCTGGAAGAGCTATTGAATGGGATGGACAGTGTCATGAAAGGAAGATATAAGATGAACATTAACAAGAGTAAAACGAATACAATGTCAGAAAATCAGTTGATGCTGAAGGAATTAGATTAGGTAATGAGACAATAAAAGTAGTAGTTGAATTTTCTTATTTGGGTGGCAAGATAATTTCTGATGGCCGAAGTAAAGAAGATATAAAATGCAGAAAGGCTATGGGAAGAAAAGCGTTTCTAAAGAAGCGAAACTTGTCAACATCCAATATTAATTTAAATGTTAGGAAGTCCTTTCTGAAAGAATTTGTCTCGAGTGTAGCATTGTATGGGAGTGAAACGTGGACGATAAGGAGTTCAGATAAAAAAATGAAAGAAGATTTTGAAATTTTATGCTACTTGCGAATGATGAAAATTAGATGGGTAGATCACGTAACTAATGAGGAGATGCTTAACCGAATCAGGGAGAAAAGGAGTTTCTGGCATATCCTGACTAAGAGAAGGGATAGATTGGTTGGACACATTCTGAGACATCAAGGAATTGTCAACTTAGCATTAGAAGGAAGTGCGTGGGGTAAAAATCGTAGAGGGAGACCGAGGGACGAATACAGTAAGCACATTCAAAAGGATGTAGGTTGCCGAACGTATTGTCAGATGAAGAGACTTGCACAGGACAGGGTAGCGTGGAGAGCTGCATCAAACCAGTCTGCGGACTGAAGACCACAACAGCAACAACATCCCTCCGCGATTTCTGCTAATCCAACTATTGCGTGGTTTCTGCTCTTTCCGTGATTGAATCACAGCGATTCCTCTCTTTCATGCTACTTCTGCAATTACAGCGGCTCATTATGTGTGATTTACCATCGGCTATTAGCTGCTACACCCACTCTTTGCTTATTATTCCAGGCAAATTAGGAAAAATTGGGGGGGGGGGGGTTTATAAAATTTTGAAACTTTGAGAAAACACTCGTAGGGGATGTAGAAGTAAAAAAAAAAGGGTTCCCTCCCCTATTTCTGGTGTTTCCCCCTCCCCCACCCCTTAATGTAATTTCTTTTTCTTTTTTTTAAACTTTCACGAAAAACGGTCCATTTAACGAAGTTATCTATATGACAGGAAAGCATTTCTCGTGAAATTTTTCTCAGAAAAGCTCAAATGCATGTTTAAGTAAGGTAATTGGTATATTACCCCTAAAATTTGAAGGCAAAACTAAGTACAATTTCTGTTAAAAACAGACTTACGTATACATAACAGTTTTTGCCTTACAGTCTCTTACTTTAAATTTATACATCGTAAATTACTGGAATGAAAACTATTTATCATGAAAATTGAAAATTACTGTAAAACTAATCGACTTTTGTTATATTTACAATCATATGTACAGCATGTAGACAATGAAAATACCACAATATCTATCAAACAAATAAATTCTTGTATATATATACAAAACCATCACCCAAATCTTCTACATCTACATGGGTTACTCTGCAAATCACATTTCAGTGCCTGGCAGAGAGTTCATCGAACCACCTTCATACTATTTATCTCCCATTCCATTCTCGAATAGCGCGCGGGAAGAAAGAACACCTGAATCTCTCCGTTCGAGCTCTGATTTCTCGTATTTTATTCTGATGATCATTTCTATCTATGTAAGTGGGAGTCAACAATATATTTCGGTGGAGAATGTTGGCGATTGGAGTTTCGTAAGTAGACCACGCCGCAGCGATAAGCGCCGTTGTTGTAATGATTCCCATCCGAGATCCTGTATCATTTCCGTAACGCTGTCTCCCCTGTATCGTGACAACACGAAACGAGCTGCCCTTCTTTGGACTCTTTCGATGTCCTCCGTCAAACCCACCTGATAAGGATCCCACACTGGGCAGCAATACTCCATAAAAGGACGGACAAGCGTAGTGTATGCAGTTTCTTTTGTAGTTCTGTTGTATCTTTTAATGGTTCTGCCAATAAAACGCAGTCTCTGGTTCGCCTTTCACACGACATTACACTGTATCACTACTAGGCATTTCCTTTTCTACTCCACTCGCAAATAGAAGGAGCACTAATTCCTCTTACTTTTATGATCATTACGCGAAATGTAAGTATGCGGCAGCAAGATCGTACTAAACTCAGCGTCAAATACCTTCTAAATTTCCTCAGCAGAAATTCACGAAAAGAACGTCGTCTTTCCTCCAGCGATCCCCAATTGAGTTGCCGGAGCATTTCCGTGACACTCGCGCATTGCTCGAACCTACCAGTAACAAACCTAGCTGCTCGCCTCTGAACCGCCTCTATGTCTTCCTTTAAACTGATCTGCTGCGGGTCCCAAACACTTGAGCAATACTCAAGACGTGGTCGTACAAGCGTTTTATACGCGGTCTCCTTTACAGGTGAAGTACATCTTCCCAAAATTCTCCCAATAAACCGAAGTCGGCTGTCCGCCTTACAACTGTCCTTACATGTTCGTTCCATTCCATATCGCTCTGCAATGTTACGTCAAGATATTTGAACGACGCGACAGCATCAAGAAGCTCACTACTAATGCTGTATTCGAACATTATGGGATCGTTTTTCCTACTCGTGTGCAACACCTTACATTTTTCTACATTGAGAGCTAGCTGCCATTCTTCGCACCAACTAGAAATTTTGTCTAAGTCATCCTGTATGCCATTACAGTCAGTTACAGACGACACCCTCCCATACACCACAGCATCATCAGCAAACAGTCGCAAATTACAAGTTACTCTGTCCATCAGATCATTTATATAGATAGGAAATAATAGCGGTCCTATCACACTCCCCTGGGGCACGCCTGTCGAGAACAACGTACTGCGTTCTGTTACTTAGGAAGTCTTCCAGCCAGTCACAAATCTGTGAACCTATTCGATAAGCTCGTATCTTCGTTAGCAGTCTGCAGTGTGGCACCGCGTCGAACGCCTTTTCGAAGTCGAGAAAAACACAATCCGCCTGTTGCACTTCATCCATGGCTCGCAAGATGTCATGTGAGAAAAGGGCAAGCTGAGTTTCACATGACCGATGTTTCCTAAACCCGTGCTGATTCATGGAAAGAAGCTTTTCCGTCTCAAGGAAATTTACTACATTCGAACTGAGAATATGCACTAAAATTCTACATGAAACTGATGTCAACGATATTGGCCTGTAATTGTGTGGGTCAGTTCTATTTCCTTTCTTATAAACGGGAGTCACCTGCGCTTTTTTCCAATCACTAGGAACTTTGCGCTGAATTAAAGATTCGCGATAAATGCAAGCTAAGTAGGGGGCCAATGCCGCAGAACAGTCTTTGTAAAACCGAACTGGTATTCCATCCGGACCAGCAGACTTTTTTCGTATTTAGCTCTCTCAGCTGCTTCTCTACACCGGAAATGCATATTACTACGTTCTACATTTCGGAGTTAGTACGTTGATAGAATGATGGTACTTTTATACGGTTCTCCTGTGTGAAAGATTTCTTAAAGGTTAAATTTAGAAGTCGAGCTTTCCGTATGATTTTTTTCTATTACTGCCCCCGAATGATGAACGAGTGACTGGATATTGGACTTCGACCCGCTTATCAATATTACGTAGGAGCAGAATTTTTTCCGGTTCTCGGAAAGATCTTTTGCCGGAGGTATGGCTGTGGTTACTTACTTTAGTTTTTGGTGTCCGAATCCATGTCACAGAACATCAGCTCAGTATTGAGCCACGTCCATGGATTTGTCTATAGCGCTCCATAAATCACCAAGGCAGCAGGTCCTTGGTCAGTTCTTGCACGCCAGGAGATGTTCCATATTCTGTCTCTCCACACAGTTACATCTGACGTCGCTTTCGTCAATGATTCCCCATTTCACTAGGTTCGTCTTTACAGGGGCGACTCCTGTTCTGTGACGGTTCAGAGACTTCCAGCTTTTCCAGTCCAAGTGATAGCCTGGTGGGGGTTTCTGAGTTAGTGGATATTTGTCTGGTGGTTCCATGGGGGCAGGCCTCAGAAAACTTCTTTGGGATTTTAGCCGTCTCAGTGGCTCTGGTGCTTCATAGAGAGGGTGTCTATCATCGAATGCTTGTCTAAATATTTTCGTATGCAGAGATGTCCAACTAAATTTCGACGCGCGCCGCATTACCAATTTTGGCCCACTTTAGGTTACGGTAGTAACTCTAAAAGTGGGCCTCGTCTTTTGACAGCTCGAAATTTAAATGAAAATAACGGCTTAACCATGCATCTGACACGAAAATTGAATGACCGAGTTTGTAGAGGAGAAAATTCTCTACAACTTTGCTCTATTATCTTTCTTTTTTTTTCATATCTCGTATCGTTTCAGAGATATTTGCAAAAATAACGGCGATTTTGGGATGTCCGTCTGTCTGTCTGTCTGTAACGTGTTCCCTGTTTTTAAGACGAACCGTTCAATCGATCAGCACCAAATTTTACAGACATGATTGTAGGCCGCCAGAGACCAGAACCTCCCTTTTTCAAATTTTTCGGACAACAAATACGGTAGTAAAACCAAAAAAAGCCGTTTGTAATATAATTGTAATTGCAAACGAACCGTTCATCTGTCACGAAAATTGAATAACCTAATTGGTAGAGGAGAAAATTCTCTACAACTTAGCTCCCTTATGTTATTTTCATATCTCGTATCGTTTGAGACAAATTTGCAAAAATAACGGAGATTTGACACCCTCCATTGAATTAACGAAAACCAGCCGTTCGCAGATGTCACGTGACATTCCTCGCGTATTTGATGATTTTCTTATTGTAACTTACACGTCGTCATTTCAAAGCAACGGCACACTGAGGAATTAACAAAAACACTTCGTTCTTCGTACGATAAATGATAATCTAATGTCTACAAATGCCATATTAACATCAGTTAACATCGGCCATCAATAGTATCAGATTAAAGAACTCCTGTTTTGATTTATAGCCGTAGCAAGGTGCTGGACTGTAACGCGAAAGTTCTGTGGTTCGAAACCCGCCACTACCTATTTTTTTTACCTAAAAGGGTTTCAGACACTTTTATTAATTAATTAATTAATTATTATTTAGATTATTATTTTGGTCCAAAATGTTTGCAAAAACTTTTAAAACTACAAATCTAAAGTGGGCCGTAAAACACGTCAGTGAGATTTTTTTCACTGTGGCGGGTCAAACAAAACAAAACAAAATTTGCAAAGGAATCAATAACGAAACCAGTGGAAATAAAACACTGTTTTTCGAGGTTCGCAGGTAGGATGTATTTATAACAGAACAGGATAAATTTCAAAGGCAAATTATATAAATGAAAAAATATGTATATGAAAAACGAAAAGTAGTCAGACAAATAATTTCTTTTTAAATTTTTTTGCGTGCAGAGTTCGTCGTCATTTGGTGATATGTCCGATGTAGAAATTCCGATAATACCGCTCAGAGGGCCATCTGTAAGCGAAGATCTCGTTTTAGATTTAACATTTTTCATTCGTGAAGAAAGCTGCTTACAGATATACCGGTATGTGCTTCCGAACAAGGACACCTTGTACAGGTTGGGATACTGATCGGGTTTGATACATCTATACATATAAAGAAGAATGTCCGTATGTTTGTACGTGTTGCATACAAATCTACAGTCTTGTTCCAATCTTTATGAAATTTTGTACACGTAAGCTTCAATCCATGAGGACGGTCGCCGTAAGTGTAAGAATCACGTACGATACACAGTTCACGAGATATGACGTTATAAACAATGAGATGCGCGGAAAACTGCTGCATTTTGCGACAATGCTGCTCATTTTCTTCTAAACCATTGGACCGATATCAACCAAATATGGTACACACATTCCTTACCGTGAGGAACAATTTCTGCATGATTAAGAATCACATACGGGACATGGTTCAAAAGATAGTACGTCATAACGAAAAGAAATCGCAAAATATGCCATATAATGCGCGAAGACTTTCGGAATACACTGTATGAGGATGACACTACTTAGCGACTTACAACAAACTTTCAACGTAATTTCAAACCCTTATTAAACTTTTTCTCGCTGGCAACCATAGTAAAATGGTGAAAGGAAAAAAGTTTCTCGCTTACTACTTTTCCGCTGTTTATGGGGATTCGGGTGACATTACAATTTATAATTTGTACACTACAATATGTAGCCGCAGGAAATTTTACAGACAGTATACACGCATATTGTAGAGCTTACCGACTAAATTGTATGAGAGTACGACACGTAGTTCATGAGATATGTGCACATAAACAGCAACGTTCCGCTGTTCATGAACCAAAACAACGGTATTTAGTATAACGTTACAATTTTTAATTTCTACTCTACAAATTGTAGCTGCAGGAAATTTTAGAGACAGTATACACGCATGTAGTTGAATGAACCTTCTAAATTGTATCACAGTATTACACATAGTTCATGATATATCAGCACATAAACAATAAGGTTTATGAAAAACTGCCCCATCACGCATGAAGTTTTACTGTATTGCTTCTTCATTACTAATTGTATTCCCAAGAGATTTACAGACATACATCCCTTATACAAATGAATATATACGTGAAAAGCGGCAGGAATAAATACATAAATACCCTGGCAGTGCCGGGTTTTCAACTAATTTTTCGTAAGACTTCATGAGTCCATTCTGTAAGCTACTATGGTATGCTGTTTTCAGGTTTTCATTGGATTGAAGTTCAGTCAACTCCGTCTGCAGGAGTAAAATCGCTTCTTAAATCTTAACTTCTTAATTTTATCTTAATTCCGAGCAATCCCGTAAATATTGGTAACATAACGTGTACGACCCCACTGTAGGTAGATACACATTACAGAGGGTCGAAACAGAAATTTAACCGTGTGTAACATTTATTGTGTTGGTGGTGTCAGACACTTCACCTGCGTCGCAGCCAAATAGTATTTCCAAATGATGGGTAAAGGAAGGGAAGGAAGAAGGATAGGAAAGAAAGGATTGACAGTGGCCGCATTTGGGCATTGATATTAAGCAATGGCGACAAGTGAAAATGTGAGCCGGACCGGGAATCGAACCCGGGTCTCCCGCATCGGGCCAGCGGTCGCCTTAACCACTTGGCCACCCGTGCTCGCTTCCCGTCCGTCCCAGAGTCCCACAAGTCGCTCGCTATGTTTGTAGCGCCCCTATCGTCCACGCCCTCTTACACTCGCCATCACGGATTCGCGTGCGAGGTCGGACGTATGACCGCATCTGCGGTGAAACAACTGAAGCTAACGCCGTCGTCGCGTGAAATACTTATTGTGTTGGTGTGGTGTCTGTTCTTTCGGACGTCTTCGTGCTCGTATCGTGGACGGCTGTGATACAACACGTCATTCTCCAGGGCTGCATCAGCGCATCAGGGATTCCGTGCGACGGAGGGTGGATGCATGTATCCTCGCTAACGGAGGACATTTTGAACATTTCCTGTAACAAAGTGTTTGAAGTCACGCTGGTACGTTCTGTTGTTGTGTGTTTCCATTCCATGATTAATGTGATTTGAAGAGAAGTAATAAAATGAGCTCTAACGTGGAAATTAAGCGTTTCCGGACACATGTCCACACAACACATTTTCTTTCTTTGTGTGTGAGGAACGTTTCCTGAAAATTTGACCGTACCTTTTTGTAACACCCTGTAGAAGCAGGAATCTCTACTAACGTTTGCCTGTCATCATTTGCGTGTTCTTTTTTGAACCGAGAGTGCAACAGTCAAAATGAGTGATCAAATCGAATCAAACGGGCGGGTCCTGCCTTTTGGTCGGGAGCGCCTCACAACTGATGAAGACGGCCAGTGCGGATGGTACGTGAACAATGAAGAAGTAAACCTCCCTGCCTGGCCGCAGTGGTCGAGGGGATTGAGGCGCGCCAGTCACGGTCTGCACGGCCACTACGGTCGGGGGTTCGAATCCCCCCTCGGGCATGGATATTTGTGCCGTCCTTAGTTGTACCCGGCTGGGTACATATTTTCAGCTTTGCCCAATCGCAGTTGATGTCATATATTCTGTGAGTATTAAATAATAACAACTGCAGGACCAAACGTGACGTCTGTTCTTTCGGAACAGATGCCATATATATAATATGCCGGTGACGGACAATGATCCTATCGTTAGTGGGGAGGTGTGGGCAAGTTTGAAGCCCTTACTCTTACGGGAATTAGTTTCAAAAGGAGGAGGGCAACGGCATACCACCTCCAAACAGGACCTTGCCTAGTAAAGCACTGTGGTGTTCAAACCAATCTTCGGATTGTTGACTGCTTTACCTTTTTCTAACTACGAGTTTGAGCACTGTGGGCAGGGCGAAGCTGGGAATTTGTATCTGACGGGAGGCGTGCTTAGGTAGCCTTGCAGGTGCGGTGCCTAGAAAGCAGGAGACCCAGGTTCGAATCCCGGCTGGGTACACATTTTCAGCTTTGCCCAATCGCAGTTGATGTCATATATTCTGTGAATATTAAATAGTTCATAAGTAGTTTGTAAGTTTAGGGACTGATGACCCCGTAGTTAAGTCCCATAAGCTCTACAAACTTCTGTAACCTCCCTGGAGACGCCCTGACAGGCAGACAGACACGCAAAGTGAGTCGGTGTTTAAAGTCGCGCACTCGCTCTTGGCTCGCTCCATTATATTCTCCGCTGGCTGAAGTTGTCCAGCACCCGCGCTCTGCAGAAGCCTGCGGGGTCGAAGAGTCTGCCCAAGGGAGCGCCAAGTTCTGCGGCTAGGGGCGGAAAGAGGGTGGGGGGTGTGGGAGGGTGGTGACTGGGGACCAGCGAGTCGCCGCCTGCCGGGTATTTGTGTGTGAATGCGGCCGTAATGAACCGGCACTGCTGCCAGGGTGGAGAGGGAAGGGGCGGTCTGTTGTCAGCCGAGGGAGGGAGGGGGTGAGAGACGCGGGGAGGCGGCGGAAGGAAGCGCTGGACGCTACACGGCGAGGCAAAAAGGAAGGGCCTTTATTTATTCTTCCGCCTCCGGTGCGAGGAGACCGACTGTTGGGGTGGCAGACGTCTGAACAGGTGCCGCTCAAAGCTATGGTTGCCCGAAGCGTGTCAGCTGTGGACGAACATCAACAGTGTAATCCTACCTACGGATGTTTTGGCCCTCCAGTATTATCTGGTGAACAATACACTTGCCACAAATCGACATGTGGCTCCGACATCCGTCTCCGTGCCTCAGCGGCTTGGGTGATGCCCCAGATAGAGTGCACACAGGTTAAATTGGCTGGTAGATGCGCAGACGGCTGGGTAAGCATAGGGAGACGTAGCATAGGGAGACGTAGACGTAGCCGGAGCAGTTGAGGCACAGAGTAACTATACAGAGAGGAAGCCCCCCCCCCCCTAAACCACTGTCCTACACCACAGACAAAAATATACAGACAGGAAACCTCCGTAAGGGCTCAGTCACATGCTCAGAGGTGCGGAGCAGGGAGTGCTGAAGCAGTTCCGTAACATGCCCCATGATGGCGCTGCGGTCAGAAGCAGCCCTTTAAACTGGACAGAGCAGGCGGCAGGTAGCGGCTGTCCCCACCACCACCTCCCATCAAAGACCGGCAAGCCGGACACAGCCGTGGCCTCGTGGCAGGCGGCACAAGCCCTCCTCTCAGCCTCCCCTCCATGCTACCCTCTCATGTGCGAGAGGCACCCTCAGAAGCGCATCTACTGTGGTCTACCAGTACTAAGCCAGAGAACCGCGTGACATCTGCTAGCGTATTACGGAACTGCGAGGAGAGCATAGGACATTTGTTTAGGGGGGCTGCTTCTCTGTATATGTTACTCTGTGACACTATGCAACGAGGCAAAAAGGATGGACCTTTATTTATTCTTCCGCCTCCGGTGCGAAAAGACCGACTGTTGGAGCGGCAGACGTCTGACCAGGTGCCGCTCACAGTTGTAGCTGCCCGAAGCGTATAAGCTGTGGACGAATCTCAACCATGTGATGCTACCGACGGACGTTCCGGCCCTCCAGTACTGTCTGGTGAACAATACACTTGACACTAGTCAACGCACGGCCCCAATATCCGCCTCCGTGCGTCAGCGGCTTGTGTGAACTGTGACACTCCAGGGAGGGTGAACGCGGGTTAAATTGGCCGGTAGATGCGCAGACAGTTGGGCAAGTGTGGGGAGACTGACAGTGGTAAGGGTAGTGGCTGAGCAGTGAGGGCACAGAGTAACTATACAGAGAGGAAGCCCCCCTAAACCACTGTCCTGCACCACAGACAAAAATATACAGACGGGAGACCTCTGTAAGGGCCTAGCCCAGTCACACACTCAGGGGTGCGAGGAGGCACACCTTTGATGTGTGTCTTGCCGACAACCGCCGGCTGCTATTGGTCAGCTGAGCGCGGGTGGGGCACGTCCGCCATTTTAGGCCTAAGCAGTCCATCAGCGTAAATGGCATATCTCACTTAACTAGCTGTTATTTCAGCATTTAGAGGTGTTGGAAAACTATAGACTCACTGTATATTAAATTAGGAGCTTAACATAGCATATTCCACTTTCATATATGGTGAAGAATGTCGCAGTGTTGTGCAGTGAATTGTTACACTAAGACAGTCCGAGGTTTCCGCATTCCACAGGGTGAAAGGAATGCGAAAAGACGCGAATTGCGGGTACATCGCATTGGAAGAAAAGATGTAGTTCCATACGAGAATGCAAAATTGTGTGAAGTAAACAAATTTGTATTGAAATATCGAGTAAACTTCTAGGTTCATCTGTTTCTTGCGAGTAATGTTGGCCAGACAATCATGTAAGAGAAAAGATATTTTTAAAAGATACAAATACGTGAAAATTTAACATAATCTGCCGTATTTGACGAATTTCTCATTTATGCTGAATATGACGAAAGTTTGGACAGGCAGAACCGTTTACATATATTGTATGTATATAAATAAGATTCGTATCTTACTCATTCTACGCAATGTATTTAGACAAAACTTTTTTTATACATTTCAAGGTAGTGAACAATGCTGCTTGGACACAAATCAATCAATGAACGGGTCCCAAAATAT
The DNA here is from genome assembly GCA_026315105.1 of Locusta migratoria. Lineage (NCBI taxonomy): Eukaryota > Metazoa > Arthropoda > Insecta > Orthoptera > Acrididae > Locusta > Locusta migratoria. Next base: position 14,954,498 of record CM048754.1, read on the forward strand.
TCCTTCGTGTCGCAGTGTTGTGGAAAAAGTTCGGCACGTATTTTTTTAACCATTAGAGTACATATTCTTCTGAGAAAATATAATCGCCAAGCAGAGTATGGTGATAAAAGTATTGGCATGATGAATGCCGTGAAGGTATTTTAAGACGCAGTTACTTTGTAGATATAATACCTTTCCAATTTCTTAGACAAATTAATTTGTAATTTTTCCAATTTTTATTCTTTTCCTTAGCAGCCTAAATAACTAAACTACATATTTGTATTTTAATAAGTACCAGTACTTTAAATAATGAAGTATGTTGAAACTTCCTGGCAGATTAAAATTGCGTGACGGAACCGGGACTCGAACCTGGGACCTTTGCCTTTCGCGGGCAAGCGCACTACCGACTGTGCTATCCCGACACGACTCACGATGCCGCCTCACAACTTTACTTCCGCCAGTACCTCGCCTCCTACTTTCCAAACTTCACAGAAGCTCTCTTGCAAACACGCAAGACTAGCACTCCTGGAAGAAAGGATATGGTGGAGACATGGCTTAGCCACAGCCTAAGGGATGTTTCCAGAATGAAACTTCACTCTGCAGCGGAGTGTGCGCTGATATGAAACTTCCTGGCAGATTAAAATTGCGTGCCGGAACCGGCGGCATCGTGAGTCGTGTCGGGATAGCACAGTCGGTAGTGCGCTTGCCCGCTAAAGGCAAAGGTCCCAGGTTCGAGTTCCGGTTCCGGCACGCAATTTTAATCTGCCAGGAAGTTTCATATCAGCGTACACTCCGCTGCAGAGTAAAATTTCATTATGAAATATGTTAACTCTAGCGACTTAAAGTTTTTTATCATTACTACATATATTACTTTTGACAAAACTTCGCACGAAACAATTTTACAACTAGTTTGCTCAAAAAATAAAAGGTCTTGATCTAAGAGTACCAATTTTTCCTTAATATTCGCAGTAGAGGTGGGAAAGCGATTAAAAACTTTAGTTCATTGTTTACTTAACGTATTGTAATACCACGTTGATGTACAGACCGGTTCCCTTGACCATAACTGCTAATTTAACAGCACCGCCCATAGCGCTGCTATTGCGAGATAGGCCTACAATGGCGGCGCTCGCCCGGTTGGCGGTACTCTCCCAATACAGGACTCTATCTCCTCCTCCTTAGGATTAGTTTAGGGACTGATGACCCCGTAGTCAAGTCCCATAAGCGGTGGAGTAGGCCTATCTAGCATTAGCTGCGCTATGGGCGCGTCTGTTAAATTAGCAGTTATGGTCAAGGGAACCGGTGTGTACATCAACGTTACCCCTTCTGCCAGTTGCCGTCATTTCGAGCTGAGATGCAGCTCATCTGTAGTTTCACAGTTTACTGCCACAAATATTCCTTTCTGAGGTATTCACCAGTTTCTAAATAATATTTATAACGAATACTCTGATTGCAAAATAGTTGAATACCATTGTATCACCAATTCGTGTAAATAATACGTTTATTTTCTTAAGTGTTTTTTTTTTTTTTTTTTTTTTTTTTTTTTTTTTTTTTTTTTTTTTTTTTTAAAGCGGTCTAAAGCACCTCGCTGCGGAGCGCGCGGTTGCTCGCCGTAGAGGTTCGAGTCCTCCTGTTTGTCCGTAGGTTAGTTTACCTAGGTTTAAGTAGTTTGTAACCTACGGACTGATGAGCACGCCGTTTGGCCCGATAGATTTACAGACAGACAGCTCTTCCGAACTAGTTCGTTCGCGAACTACACAAGACTAGAATACAGTAAGCAGATTCAGAAGGATGTAGGTTGGCATTCTTATTCTTCAGATGAAGAGACTTTCACATCATAGTGCAGCGTAGAGAGCTGCATCAAACCTGTTAGCGGACTGAAGATCAAATGTTCAAATGTTTGTAGAGTCTATGGGACTCAACTACGGGGTCATCAGTCCCTAAAGTTGCAAACTACTTATGAGCTAGCTACAACTAAGGACGGCACAAATATCCATGCCCGAGGGGGGATTCGAACCCCCGAGCGTAGCGGCCGTGAAGACCGTGACTGGAGCGCCTGAGTCCCCTCGGCCACCGCGGCAGGCAACAGAGTCTCTATTAACAATATTACGGTCGACGATGCTATAACTCCAAATTCGACCCCCTTTCCCCCTAAGAAGAAACTTGCATTGGTTTGGATTATGGGACGGATCTAGCCGAGTTCCTGTCGTATCCTTGGAAAGACTATGTAGATGAGAATAAGAAGACGAAATACGAGGAAATGTTCGGGAACTTCCTAAAGATACCATTAGAATATGCTTTCGCCAAACAAGGGATGTAAACTTTCAGTTTGGATTTTAGTTGTTCCTTTACTTTTTTTAATTATCTACGCAGTGTACGAAGTGTTTTATGTTTTATCTTCCTTTTACTTTCGGCTTCATGCGTCTTATGGTTTTAGGGCTTCGTTTTATTTCTTCTTTTAAACTGTACATGGTGCATGAACACTGTTTAGGTAGTGATTTTTTTTTTTTTTTTTTGTGTCTGGCTTCCCGGCATGGACTATTGTCTAAGATAAAGCACTTTTGTTTATTTTCCACGTATGCCATGGAGCTACAATGCATCGACGGAGACGGCGTCGGAAACAGATTTGCAATGGACGATAGCCACATTTTCATTTACTTTTCGAGGCAGGGATATGCCATGACTTCTGTTAAAAAGTATTATCATCGGGGGACGATTTAGTTTCTCGCCGCTGATGGTGAGCGAAAAGGCTGGGTATAGGGGAGAAGGGAGCCCAGACATATAAAAAAATTAAAAAAAAATAAATAAATAAAAAAAAAGTGCAGCGTGGAGAGCTGCATCAAACCAGTCTGCGGACTGAAGACCACAACAAAAATCAACCCCTCTAACTCCCCCACCACTTTGACGGATTTCTAGAACCGCTCGTGCCAGCATACCAGCCACTATACAATATTGCACGCCCCTGATTTGTGAAAAGAAATGCTTAACCGGTCATGGTTAAAAAGAAATTAATATTCATCTTGAGGTTTGAAAAGCTCTTCAATCTCCGTGTTTGCTTACAAATAAATTTGCTTTATATGTAAGGTCCGCCTTGAGCAAACACAAATGCTTTTAGTTTCTCCCATACATGAAATAACAGGTTTTCGCTTGGTAGGCGATGTGAGATGTTTCTTTTATTTAACTTCAAAACATATCGATTTCGTCCCTAAGCAGAGCACATAGGTCATCATGACTTGCAATTCTGCACTGATGATGTCCCATCATAGGGACGAAATCGATATGTTTTGAAGTTAAATAAAAGAAACATCTCACATCGCCTACCAAGCGAAAACCTGTTATTTCATTATAATTCTGTGGTGGGCTGGCACACAAAAATGGAATCTTTCTCCCATACATGTTTCGCTGGCGTTGCAGCGTCATCAGTCAGCTGTTCTTAACACTAGTCGATGAATTCAACTGCCCTCCCATCTTGTTTGGCTTTGTTTCTTTCTTCAACAGAAAAAAAAAAATCGGAGCTGTTATAACTCGAATGCACCTCGCACCTACAGATACCCCTCGTCCTACGCGCTATAATTGCCCACAATTCGCCACCATCTGTAACCACAAACGAAGACTGTCGTCACTTGCCGCAGTTCCGAAAACCGCCGCCAGTGTCGCGCTAATCGCTCCTCCTCCTCGCCCTCCTCCTCGTCCTCGCTCGCCGTTAAAAGAACTTAATTCATTCCCGGCGGCGGGCCTCATATTCTTTACACCGGTCATTATCTCGCTAATCCACTCGGCTCTGCGACGCCTTTCTGTAGCGGGCGGTAATCTTGGTGCGTCGCACCCTCCGCCAGTCACCACTTAGCGGGCCGTACTACACCTTAACGACGCCCAGTTTTACTTAACCCCCGTATAATTCCATCCCGCTTAATCTTTTACCTTAATAAACCCCACCACCTCCCGGTCGTAACACATTTTCGCAGGTCTCCTTCTCTTTCCCTCCCCTCCCCCCAATTCCACGCACTTCTCCCCCCCCCCCCAACAACTGCGCGACAAGCTAAGAAAATTATTCTCGGAAAAGCATTTAAAAAAAAGGAGGAAGACTTTTCCCCAATTTTTTCCCCCAACTTGTAGACCTCCGAAAGGCGACACCTTTGCTACCTAAGTACTTCGCTAAAGAGGGGGACGCCGCGAAACAATTAAGTTAGCTCTCCATTATTTTTAACTGAGTTAGGCCCCGCTGGTAGTCGCGTCTTTATTTCGCTTACGCAGTATTAAAAAAAAAAAAAAAAAAAAAAAAAAAAGCGAGGAGGGTGGGGAAAAAGTTGGGAGCGGCAAGACACACGTGAGCTCGAGGGGTGTGGGTGGAAGAAGACGTCGAGCTGGAGTGGTAAGGGTTGGGGGGAAGCAAAAATGAGATGTAAATATATATATCTTCGCAGGTTACAACCCCGGGTGATTCTGACACCGGCTAATATTTTTCGTGGGGGGGTGGGGGGAGGGGGGGGGGAGGGTGAATGGCTCCTCGGAAAATGAGAAAATGAAGTTTCAAGTTCTTAATTTTTCTCATAAGCGATCCTTTATCGTTCTAATTTTCGCCGGCAGGTCTACTGAGGGAATGGAATGAAAGCTGGGGGAGTTAAGAAATGAGATGCTTTAGGGAGGGGTGGGGGGAGGTTGAGGCAGGGGTGAAATTTGTAATCGGCCGTTATCCAAGGCTAGTCTCGCCCTCGGCAGTGGAAAATCAAGGAAATACGTAGCAGGTGTTGAGGAGTCTCTGTATTGCTCGGCTGAAGGGAAAGAGTAGCCGCTACCGGTAGTCTTTATGAAAGGGGGCTGTGTCGGAATACTGACTCATTTCTGGTAGCAGAACTTCGTAACTGCCTCTCGCTTTCGCTTGGTAAAGCGGCTATGTGGTCACTGGTTCATTCAAACACCGGAAAAAAGCTCGTCGTGAAAAAGTAATTAAATAAATAAATAAGTAAAGTGTTTTTAAACCATCATTCTTCGTTTCGTTCTATCAGATCATTTTATACCCACATTGTTCACGAGATATGACGACATAAACAATGTAATGCGAGAAAAACTGCTGCATTATGGGACAATGTTGCACATTTCTTCCTAAACCACTGGGCCGATTTCAACCATATTTGGTGCGCATATTCCTTACCACAAGGTAACACTTGCTGCAGGTTTAAGAATCTGTTTTTTTTTTTTTTTTTTTTTTTTTTTTAAAGTCGTCAGCTTATATAAAATTCGAACTGAAGACAAGCGATGACCTTTGACACCATAATAGCAAAGAGGTTATATACTGCGAAACGTGATGTACATTCTTCAGTTGTTTTACTGCAATAAGTGAACAAATAAACAATTAAAGGAAAATAACTGCATATTGCACTTTGAAAAGTAAAACTACCAAGAAAAATGCCAAGGTGTAAGAAAGAAATTTCGCTTTTTCGATCCGTTTCTAAAAGACAGAAAACAGCGCCGAAAAGTGAATCTACAGACGATATAAACTTGAAATCTGTAGACGTTGTTTATCTTACACTATACGCATCAATGATTTTTCGATATTCCCATCCCTAAGGGGGTGAAATAGGGGATGGTCGGTTTTTTGAAAATACTTTGCTATTCAGAAAATTTTGAAGCAAGAAATACAAAACTTCGGATTTTTGATTGGAATTTTAAAAACGCGTGTTTCGATATTTTCCGAAAATTCAACCATTAACCGATGAAATAAGAGAAAATCTTTAAGGGTGTTACTAAGATTATTTTGATGGTAGAAACGCGAAATTTTGGATTTCAAACCATTTCGTGATGTTTTCAATTCTGCCATCAATGGTGCAATAGAGAGTGGCAAATTATATCAAATTACTTGATTAAGCTAAATCTATGAAAATTTATATTTATAACTAGAAACAGCCAGTGCAGACCATCAGGTCTACGCATGAGAAGCAACGGGAATTAAGCTAGTAAATACATAAAATGTCTTCTTAAATTATCATTCTTCGTTTCGTTCTTCTATCAGATCATTTTATACCCACATTCAAAGTACTTTTTATTGCATGAGAAACGATTTACTTCGCGGAGACAGCACGTATACGAGTCGTAGCGCGGCCGCTTAATATAGGCGGCAGTGGCCGCAGCGTTGCAATGCGCATGCGCGGCTGAGGTTCAGATTCTCTCCTGAACCCCCTGGAGGCAGCATATGGGCAGCAGGGAGGGGCGAGGGGAAACGACGCTTCTAACACTGGCGTTGGAGCTGGTAGAGACGCCAGCTCCTGGCTACTCGAGCTCTGGCGGTTACGCAGTACATCATTTCTAGTTTCTTCACTCATCTTGCTCTTGCAGGTTAAGAACTTAACTCATGGGACAATGTTTAAACTCGTGGTTACCTACATAACGGAGTAATTAATCGATCTATATAAATGTGAATGTATGTTCGGGGTACGTTTATCATGTCTGAATGACAAGACATAACGAGCTAAAAATTTGTACAGTTACTAATGTCTACACGGGGAAGGCTTTAGGCATGGTTTTATGGTAATCGGATAGCTATTTATCTATATATATTAATATGAAGGTCTGTTCGGTGTACACTTATCACGTCCGAACGATAAGACGTACTCTTTGAAAATTATATATACTCTTTGTAAATGGTTTTATTGCATTTGGCCTCTATTTTTGATGCTTCTACTGGATTTTGCCCATCTGATATGCACAGTCTGGTGCAAAAATAGAACGTGGAATACGCCCAGGTTGTTCTGTCTTTTGCGATACCAACAACAAAGTGGGTCCGCTCGCGATGGCCGCGTGGTCTAAGGCGTTATGCTACGGACTGGCCGCCATTCCCATCAGTCGTTGGAGTCCTCCCCCGGGCATAAGTGATAGCGTTGTCCTAAGTGTAATTTAGTTTAAGTAGTTTATAAGTATAAGGACTGATGACCATAGCAAAAAAAAAAAATCAAATGTTTGTTAAGCTTATGGGACTTAACTACGGGGTCATCAGTCCCTAAACTTACAAACTACTTATGAACTACTTACGAACTAGGACGGCACAAATATCCATGCCCGAGGGGGGATTCGAACCCCCGACCGCAGTGGCCGTGCTGACCGTGACTGGAGCGCCTCAGTCACCTCGGCCACCGCGGCCGGCGATGACCATAGCACTTTGGTACAATACGTTTACGAATATTTTATCTGAACAAACTCTAATGTTCTCGTATATCGACAGAGTTGACTACCGTAAGAAAACTGTATCCTTGTATGGGTCCTGAAATTTACTTTATGGGCTCTCGGTAGTCGCTTCGGTGCAATTTGTTCTAGTATGCAATGTCTTTTATAAATCATTCGCCATCAGTTCTTCAAATTTTGTAAATGCTAATTAGCCTCTGTTTAGGCTGTGTTATCTTCTGCGGATACCTGGCTAGGCTTACACTTGCCCAAGACGCTGATTAAGGAGTGGAAACTAGCAAAATGTGGGAAAACTAGTGATTTGAGGTAGGTGTACAACGTAGATTTATCTAAATTTTAGTTTAAGTTTAGGTAAGTTTCGGTTTCAGTCGAAACCAAAAGAGAAGCTGAATTTTCAAAAATGTTCAAATATTTGTAAATCTATGGGACTTAACTACTCTGGTCAACAGTTCCCAGGCCTACAAACTACTTAAACTAACTTATATTGAGGACAGCAAATACACCCATGCCCGACGGAGGACTCGTACCTCCGAAGGCGAGCAGCGTCGCGCTCCGCACCTAGGTGCCTTAGTGCGCTCGGCCACTCCACCGCGGCGCCGAATATTCGCTTACGGTTTCCGTTTCGGCAGAAAATCACATTTTGGTCGGACTCTATGCAGAATTATTGAGTAACCATTACCTTACTCGGCGATCTAATCCAGTAACAACAACTAGTAATGGAAACGTAGCCAAGATCGCTTTTTCGATGTCTTCTATTTTCTTACTACCGGTTTCTATGAACTAATTCATCATCAAATTTTAATAATGATTTTAAAAATGCTGGAGATTGCTTGAATAATCAAAAGATGTTTGAAGTAGATTATTTATTTTCAGTTCACAACATGTTTCGGGCATAGCCTATCATCTGGTGATCTTTCAATAAGATACATATACAGCCAATTACGTATATAGACAAAATTATTTGCAATTTGTAATTAACATGTGAAATATTTTTTATAGTTTTACATAATTCGTAATATACATACCAATAGTATATGAATTTAGATTTGATGTATTCAAATTTGTCATATAAAATACTATTGATATGTATTTACAAATAAATTTGTATTAACAAATAAATTGACAATAAATAAATACATCAAATCTTAATTTATATAATATCTGTATGTATATTCCAAATTATGTAAAATTATAAAAAATATTTCACATGTTAATCATAAATTGCAAATAATTTTGTGTATATACTTAATAGGCTGTATATGTATCTTATTGACAGATCATCAGATGATGGGCTAAGCCCGAAACATGTTGTGAACTGAAAATAAATAATCTACTTAAACATCTTCTGATTATTCAAGCAATCTCCAGCATTTTTAAAATCATTATTAAAAATTTACAATGAATATTGCATCCCTCTACCAAGACTTTGTCTAAAATAAGCTTAATTCATCATCTTCAGATCAGCATTGTCTTTAAACTATTGGTCATTCGCTGAAAGTATATTGCAAATTACAAAAAATGGAATTACTTTACAGTCTGCTTTCAAGTTGGATAACTCTTGTAAACCGTATGTTTCTTCTTAAAGAAATTCTGTTATCTGTAATTTGTAATACACTTTGAGCGCATGACCAAAATTTGAAGACAATGCTGATCTGCAGATGATTACTTAGTTCATCGAAAACGATGATCGAAAATAAAGGACTGCAAAATTGGGATCTTGCCTACATCTCCGTTTGGGAGTTGTTGTTTAAATAATTAAGCTGTTTGTACATTCTGTGACTATATCGAAGCCTTTGATTAGTTGCACACCAAAAGTATATTGGCTAACTTAAGAGTATGCCATTAATGGAATCCCTTTTTGTATGAATGCAGTCTTACACGGAGAGATGACTGTTCATTCATTGCTTGCATTTCATACTATTCGTATTTTGTTTCAAGTAAATGGCAATATCTCTCCAGCGCTGTAATTTACACGAGGTTTTTTTTTTTTTCAGTACTGGCAGATTAATATTGTATGCCGAAAACGGGAAAACGGGAATCGAATCTGGGTTGCCATTCGCGGGCAAGTACTTTACATCTACATGCATCTACATCTATATGGCATACAGAGGGTTCATCGAACCACCATTATACTTTTTATCTTCCATTCTCGAATAGCGCGCGGGAAGAAAGAACACATGAATCTCTCCGTTCGAGCTCTGATTTCTCGTATTTTCTTCTGATTATCATTTCTACCTATGTAAGTGGGAGTCAACAATATATTTTCGCATTCGGAGGAGAATGTTGGCGATTGGAGTTTCGTAAGCAGCCCACGCCGCAGCGATAAGCGTCGTTGTTGTAATGATTCCCATCCCGGATCCTGTATTATTTCCGTAACGCTGTCTCCCCTGTATCGCGACGAATACGAAACGAGCTGCCCTTCTTTGGCCTCTTTCGATGTCCTCCGTCAAACCCACCTGATAAGGATCCCACACTGGGCAGCAATACTTCAAAAATGGACGGACAAGCATATTGTATGCAGTTTCTTTTGTAGTTCTGTTGCATCTTTTAACGGTTCTGCCAATAAAACGCAGTCTCTAGTTCGCCTTTCCCACGACATTATCTACGTGTTCTCTCCAATTTAAGTCTGAAGTAATAGTAATTCCTAGGTTTTTGTTGAGTTTCCGGCCTTCACTTTTGATTGATTTATCTTGTAAACAAAGTTTACGGATTTCTTTTCGTACTCATGTGGACGACTTCACACTTCTTATTATTTAGAGTCAATTGCCAATTTTTACACCATACTGATATCTTATTCAGATCGTTCTGTAGTTGGTTTTGATCTTCAGATGATTTTACTAGACGGTAAATGACGGCGTCATCTGCAAACAACCTAAGAGAGCTACTTAGATTTTCCCCTAAATCGTTTATGTAAATAAGGAACAGCAGAGGACCAATAACACTACCCTGTGGAACGCCCGATATCACCTCTGTTTTAGTTGATGCCTTAACATCGATTACTACGTACTGTGTCCTCTCTGACAGGAAATCCCCTATCCAATCGCAAATTTGGGGTGATATATCATAACCACGCAATTTGATTAAAACCCGATTCAGTTATGCATGCTCGTTTCACGAGAATTGTTCTCACAAATTTATTTCTGTCATATCTCTGAAAACATCCCTTAGGCTGTGGCTAAGCCATGTCTCCGCCATATCGTTTCTTCCAGGAGTGCTAGTCCTGCAAAGTTCACAGGAGAGCTTCTGTGAAGTTTGGAAAGTAGGAGGCGAGGTACTGGCGAAAGTGAAGTTGTGAGGCGGCATCGTGAGTCGTGTCGGGATAGCACAGTCGGTAGTGCGCTTACCCGCGAAAGGCAAAGGTCCCAGGTTCGAATCCCGCAAGCATCGTAACGCGTAGGCTACTATACGGTGAACCTGAACTTCGTCCACAGACACTCAACATTCAAGTACTATGAAAGCTGCTTTTACAGAAATATCCTCCTACTTTTCTTGATATTTCTACTTGAAGTAATTTCGTATAAATACGGGGTTATACGATTCTGGGGACCCGTCTCCTACAAATTGGCGAGACTGTTTGAAAATAGAGACGTTACAATTGCCTTTCGAACAGACAATAAATTAGAAAACAGGCTGAAGCATAAGATAGATGCAGGTGAAAGCTGGATGGGGAAAGCGGGGATATCTGTATCTATAAATGTGCATATCTGTTCGGTGTACGCTTATCACGTCCGAACGACAAGACACAGAGACTTAAATATTTGTACAGTTACTAATTTATACCTGAGGAAGGTTTTAGCCACGGTTTTATAGCGATCTGATAGATATTTAGTAATTTGAAGAATATAACGCGAAATTCGGAACAATAATTACTCTTTGAAAATGGTTTTATTGGTTGCATTCTTGCTTGAGGGTTGATAATGATAAAAGGGGTGGAGTATATTGGGATGGAAAGTTGTCGGTGTATATAAAATTCTGTGTGTGTGTGTGTGTGTTAATTTTTTGCTCTGCAACGAAAACTACAGAACGCAAACGAATGGTCTGTGTTTTTAATTGTCGTCCGAAGTCTCCCGTTGTACACAATAGCAGTTCCATGCCGATAGCTATAAAACTGCGAGATTTTATAAATACGCTATATGAGAATGACAGTACTTAGCGACTTCCAACAAACTTTAAACATAATTCAAACCTTTATTAAACTTTTTCTCGCTGACAACCATAGCAATATGATGAAAGAAAAAAGTTTCTCACTTACTAATTTTATGCTGTTTATGGAGTAAAACTACGGCATTCGGTATGACTTTAAAATTTCTAATTTCTACCCTACAAATTGTAACCGCAGGAAAATGTTACAGACAGTATACACACATATAGTTGAATGTACCTTCTAAATTGTATCACAGTGCGACATGTAGTTCATGAGACGTTGTTGTTGTTATGGTCTTCAGTCCGGAGACTGGTTTGATGCAGCTCTCCACCCTACTCTATCCTGAGCAAGCCTTTTCATCTCCTCATAAGAACGACAACCCACATCCACTTGAATCTGCTTACTATACGCGTCTCTCGGTCTCCCTTTGCGGTTTTTACTCCACACACTTCCCTCCAACGCTAAATTCACAATTCCTTGATGTCTAAGAATGTGTCCTACCAATCTATCCCTTCTTTTAGTCAAGGTATGCCAGAAATTTCTTTTCTCCCCAATTCGGTTCAGTACCTCCTCATTAGTTACGCGATCCACCCACCTAATCTTCAGCATTCTTCTGTAGCACCACATTTCAAAAGCCTCAATCCTCTTCCTGTCCGCACTGTTTATCGTCCATGTTTCAATCGCATACAAGGCAACACTCCACATAAATGACTTCAGAAAAGACTTCCTTACCCTTAAATTAATATTAATTTCTCTTTTTCAAAAATGCTTTTTTTCCCATTGCCATTGTGCATATTATATCCTCTGTACTGCGACCATCGCATGTTATTTTACTACCCAAGTAACAAAACTCATCTACCACCTTCATTGTTTCGTTACCTAATCTAATTCCTTCAGCATCACCTGATTTTCTTACACTGCACTCCATTACCCTAGTTTTACTCTTGTTAATGTTCATCTTATATGCACCTTTCAGCACACTGTCCATTCCGTTCAATTGCTCTTCCAGGTCCTTTGCTGTATCTGACAGAATTACTATGTCGTCAGCAAAACGAAATGTTCTTAATTCTTCACCCTGTATTTTAATCCCTATACCAAATATTTCCTTGCTTTCCTTCACCGCCTGCTCGATGTACAAATTGAATAACATCGGAGAAAGGCTACAACCCTGTCTTACTCCCTTCCCAACTGATGCTTCCGTTTCATGCCGTTCGAGTCTAATAACTGCGGTCTGGCTTTTGTACAAGTGCATGAGATTTGAGCACATAAACAATAACATTCCGCTGTTCGTGGACGTTACAATTTTTAATTTCCACACTACAATTTGTAGCCGTAGGAAATTTTACGAATAGTATGCACGCATATAATTGAGTTTATCTTCCAAATTGTATCACAGTACGACACGTAGTTCATGAGATATGAGCACATAAACGGTAACCTTCATGGAAAACCGCCCCATCACGCACCAAGTTTTAATCTATTTCTTCTTTACTGCTAACTGGATTCCAAAAGATTTTACCGACATACAGCCCTTATACAAATGAATGTATACCTGAAAAATGGCAGGAATACATCAATAAATACCCGGGCAACCCCGGGTTTTCAGCTAGTGCCAGATATAGTGTAATGATTGTTAAATGAAGTATATAGGTCAAACGGGAAACTACGGACTGATGACCACGCAGTTTGGTCCGATAGATTTACAGACATTTGAACATTTTTTCAAACGGGAAAGAATTTTAAGGTGCGTTTTAAAGAGCACAGTAATAGAGAGAATGGTTCATCTACAGTGGCAAAACACCTGAAAATCGAACGACATTCGTTGGGCTCCAGAAATGATAGCTTGAAAGTCGTGCACTATGAGGACAAAAATTAGTTATTATCAAATGTCGAAGAAATTGAGATCTTTTGTGCGTTGAGAGAGGATTCCAGCAGCATGCTCAACGAAAAGACAGAAGTCTAAAAACCATTACTGGGCACACTTAGCAATCTCCTCCTTGAGAAACACTGATGTGTGTGCATTTATTAAATACTAGCTGAAAACCCGTCGTTGCCCGGGTATTTATTTATTTATTTATTCGAGCCTTCAGTTAGTACTTTTCCTATCCACTCTCTCTCAGTCCATCTCCTTTTTTTCTAAAAACATGTTACATTTATCAGAGAATATATAAGAAATCACAGGTAAAAATACACTCGTTTCGAAGAATCCAATCACGAAATTCAACAATAATGAATGTAATAATATCACAGATGAATCACTTGATATAATGCACGAAACGTCAAATAGATTTTTTTAAAAGAGATGTATGAAAAGAAATTTCTTTTTTACTGCTTTATTTATTATTATATTTCCTTATTCGTATGCTTATCCTTACAGAGAAAGATCACGGTCTGCACGGCCACTACGGTCGGGGATTCGAATCCCCCCGTTGGGCATGGATATTTGTGCCGTTCTTAGTCTTAGCTAGTTCATAAGTAGTTTGTAAGCTTAGGTACTGATAACCCCGTAGTTAAGTCCCATAAGTTCTACAAACATTTGATTTGAACATAGAAAGAGCTGAAAACACTGTAGCACGCACGTACGTTTCGCTGTATGTACCCTCCTTGCTATAGAGTCGCAAACGTCATCGCTGGCCTTCAGTCCGAATTCTTTTATAATTTGACGACTTTCGACCACCATATCTTTTACCCCCTTATAGCTATCGGCATGGAACTGCTATGGTGTACAACGGGAGACTTCGGACAACAATTACACACAGACCATTCGTTTGCGTTCTGTAGTTTCCGCTGCAGAGCGAAATATTAACACACACACACGTAGAATTTTATATACACCGATAACTTTCCATCCCAATGTACTCCACCCTTTCACCATTATCAACCCTCAAGCAACATTGCAACCAATAAAACCATTTGCAAAGAGTAGATATACTTTTCAAAGAGTAATTATTGTTCCGCATTTCGCGTTATATTCTTCAAATTACAAAATATCTCTCAGATCGCTATAAAACCGTGCCTAAAACCTTCCTCAGGTATAAATTAGTAACTGTACAAATATTTAAGTCTCTGCGTCTTGTCGTTTGGATGTGATAAGCGTACACCGAACAGACATTCGCATTTATAGATATAGATTGACTTCGTGTCTTCAACTTCACTGAAAAATTTGGAGTGTATTTTCGTTTTAAAAAAATCCTTTATTTAATGACTGATTTTATGAATATGTTAGGTATCTTGATTATAATATCTTTGCCCACCATTGACAGAGGTTAAACATATGAACAAACTTTGGCGTTAGATAAGCTATCCGTTAGTGCACAATTTGCTGTCATCAGTCAAACATGTGGTGCTGCGCAAAGTTTTATTTTTGACAATGTACATACACAGCTATTGTTTGATGATGATTCCTAGCAGCAGATAAGTTTAATGGTAGGTAGCTTAGTTTCCTTGGAATATTTGTTGGTACAGTCGTTTGTATTCAGTGCCCTTGTTATTCTACGTTTCCTTGTTTTCATATGTTTCAAATGTTTGTATAGCTTATGGGACTTAACTACGGGGTCATCAGTCCCTATACTTACAAAGTACTTACGAACTAACTAAGACTAAGGACGGCACAAATATCCATGCCCGAGGCGGGATTCGAACCCCGACCGTAGTGGCCGTGCAGACCGTGACTGGAGCGCCTCAGTCCCCTCGGCCACCGCGGCCGGCTTCTTTGTTTTACAGACTTGATAATGATATAATGTCGTCCCGAGACATGTCGTGTTGACATATATGTTTTATTATTGACAACTGTTGGGTGAAGTACAGTAATAATATTTCTATTTTAAGCTGTATTCATTGATACTGTAACTGTCTTCTGATCGCTGATTTTCTGTTCTACGCTCAGTCGAAAAGTTCGGGTCTGTTTCTCGTCCGCAGGTAGTAGTAAAGGATAGATTTATTTTGTGGGTAAAACGCATATCATCAACGTGGAGTATCAGGCGACTACCTTTATGAATATGTTAGATATCTTGATTATAATATCTTTGGCCACCATTGACAGAGGTTAAACATATGGACAAACTTTGGCGTTAGATAAGCTATCCGTTAGTGCACAATTTGCTGTCATCAGACAAACATGTGGCACTGCGCAAAGTTTTATTTTTGACAATGTACATACACAGCTATTGTTTGATGATGATTCCTAGCAGCAGATAAGTTTAATGGTAGGTAGCTTAGTTTCCTTGGAATATTTGATGGTACAGTCGTATGTATTCAGTGCCCTTATTATTCTACGTTTCCTTGTTTTACACACCTGATACTGGTATAATGTCGTGTTGATATATATATCGCCTCGGTTGCACAGTGGTAGAGTGCCTTTTTATCTGTCACTTTTCACTTCTTTCACCTCTGGCAGTATTGCTCATGTGAAAAATACCGAGTAGCACCGTGGTTTGGAACGCACGTTAAACTGTAGGTCCCCCTATAACTGGCTGAGTAAGTCAGTTGGAAGGTCGGAGGAAGGCAACGGCATACCACCTCCAAACAGGACCATGCCTAGTAAAGCACTGTGGTGTTCAAACCAATCTTCGGATTGTTGACTGCTTTACCTTTATATATATATATATATATATATATATATATATATATATATATATTATTGTCAAGTGGTGGGTGAAGTACAATAATAATTTTTTCTATTTTAAGTTCTATTATAAGATGTATTCATTGATACTGTAACGGTATTATGATCGCTGATTTTCTGTTCTACACCCATTCGAAAAGTTCGGGTTTGTTTGTCAAAATCAAATTTTCAAATGTTTGTTAAGCTTATGGGACCTACGGGGTCATCAGTCCCTAAACTTACAAACTACTTATCAACTACCTTATACTACGGACGGCACAAATATCCATGCCCGAGGGGGGATTCGAACCCCCGACCGTAGTGGCCGTGCAGACTGTGACTGGAGCGCCTCAGTCTCCTCGGCCACCGCGGCCGGCTCTGTTTGTCATCCGCAGGTACTAGTATAGGATAGATTTATTTTGTGGGTAAAATGCATATCATCAACGTGGAGCATCAGGCGACTGGCTTTAAGGGGCCGTTCCACTTCAGATCTCTCCAGAAGACTGTCCCCAGATATTTTACGGTTTTCATCTCGTCCGGTGATTTACGGTCGATAAAACAATCGACCAGTAATGGCTTACTTATGCGCCACGGAACTCCTCCTGAAAGCCATCGGGAATGTTTAACGGAAAATTTACGTCCATCAGGAACTCGTATAAAACAAGTATAGGGTCCATAAACCCAGTGGTTTGTTTTGATGGGGAAGTGCTTCACTTGATGCGATGGATGTGACGAAGGTAATGCGGTAGCTGAAAATTGTGTCACCAGTTCGGTATATGCGTTTGTTCTACGGTGCTTTATTTACCTAAATTACATTCTGACGAACTGGTCTTGACTTCCACAGAAGAAACTCTGCTGCTGAATTACGTCTTGCTCGATTTTTCGAACTCGTTAACTGCAAATGCTGCTTTGTTCAGTTTGAGAAGAACACTAATTCCGTTCCCGTCCAACTCTTTAACTCATCCTCCTTTACCAGTGGTTTCTTCGTCTACCGTAACCTTACTTGCCTATTTCTTGCTCCTCTAACGCACTGGCGTTATCTTTCGCTCTTCCCTTGCACCTCAGTACTTACGAAAGCGGAGTGAATCATCAACAGAAGCTATAGTTCTGCGTCGGTCGGTGTGGTTATGGTATATCGCACCAAATTTGCGACTGGATAGGGGATTTTCTGTCAGAGAGGACACAGTTCGTAGTAATCTATGGTAAGGCATTAACTAAAACAGAGCTCATATCGGGCGTTCCACAGGGTAGTATTATTGTTCCTCTGCTGTTCCTTATTTACATACACGGTTTAGGGGAAAATCTAAGTAGCTCTCTTAGGTTGTTCGCAGATGTTCAAAATGTTCAAATGTCTGTAAATCTATCGCACCAAACTGCGTGGTCATCAGTCCGTAGCTTACAAACTACTTAAACCTAGGAAAACTAACCTACGGACAAACACACACACCCATGCCCCAGGCAGGACTCGAACCTCCACGGCGAGCAACCGCGCGCTCCGCAGCGAGACGCTTTAGACCGCTCGGCCACTCCACCGCGGCGTTTGCAGATGACGCCGTCATTTACCGTCCAGTAAAATCATCTGAAGATCAAAGCCAACTGCAATTCTAAATAATGACAAGTGTGAAGTCGTCCACATGAGTACGAAAAGAAATCCGTTAAACTTTGTTTACAAGATAAATCAGTCAAAAGTGAAGGCTGTAAACTCCGCAAAATACCTAGGAATTACTATTAGTTCAGACTTAAATTGGAAAGAACACGTAGATAATGTCGTGGGAAAGGCGAACCGGAGACTGCGTTTTATTGACAGAACCCCTAAAACAGAACTAAAGAAACTGCATACACTACAGTTGTCCGTCCATTTTTGGAGTATTGCTGCCCAGTGTGGGATCCTTATCAGGTGGGTTTGGCGGAGGACATCGAAAGAGTCCAAAGATGGGCAGCTCGTTTCGTATTGTCACGATACAGGGGAGACAGCGTTACGGAAATGATACAGGACCTGGGATGGGAATCATTACAAGAACGGCGCTTATCGCTGCGGCGTGGGCTACTTACGAAACTCCAATCGCCAACGTTCTCCTCCGAATGCGAAAATATATTGTTGACTCCCACTTACGTAGGAAGAAATGATCATCAGAATAAAATACGAGAAATCAGAGCTCGAACTGAGAGATTCAGGTGTTCATTATTCCCGCGCGCTATTCGAGAATGGAATGGGAGATAAATAGTATAATGGTGGTTCGATGAACCCTCTGCCAGGCACTTAAATGTGATTTGCAGAGTATCCCATGTCGATATTGATGCCCTCGTGTACGCGTCACATTCTTGGTATGTGGTGCTTTATTTTTGTACGGGAAACTTGTAGAATGCCTTAGTTGTAGGTCTATCTGCCATCTATTCAAATGTTAAGGCTCATTTTTCCTGTCAGATACTAAACTCTACTGTCGTCTTGTGGTGTGTAACATTTATAAGTTACTAGCTGCACCTCAATATGCATAGCTGCGGATTGCCACAGATTAAATGCAAAAATAAATAAATAAATAAATAAATAAAAAAGATAACCGTAGACACATATCTCATTGCCAGTTATGGTTCTCTTCTGCTATGTTCACAGTAGCTTCGATATCGCCGGATTTTACCGAGTTCCAATATCTGAGACAAACGGCCGATCATTTCAAATCAGTAGGTACTCCTCTATGGGCACGGTCGCATTGTAGCCGATCTCACTGCCAGAACGTTGAAACTTCGGTCGAGAGTCGGTGAAATTCGAATCAGTTTGTTTTCTTCGGTCAAATCGACCGACGTTCTCACACAGTATATATGGACAGTGAGTAACTAATACGTTTAGTGAAAGAAAGAAAGAAAGAAAGAGATTGTGGCACCCAGAAAACGATAAATATCACAATCGGAATATAGCTCGAAATCTGTGGTCTGATATTGCATTTTATTGGAAAACCCAAGTTGGTTAAATCCTTTGTCAGAAATTTTAGGCGTACATTATAACCTCGAAGAAAGGTGTTCAATTCCGAATTGTGGCGTATCTTAATGTAGTTGTCATATTGTATTTGCTTTAATGGCTGCTTTTTTATATTTTCTCCTTTAATCAATTAAATTTAGTAGTTTCTGAGTATCTAAGGATTTCTACTACCTATTTAGACCAATTCTGCCTTGACTATTGCACCTTTTAAAGCTATCCATTCCTGTTCTACTGTTTATTTTCCCCCGTTTCTGTCAACTGTTGCCTAAAGCTCTCTCTGAAATTCCCAAGAACTTCATGTTCCTTCAATTTATCCAGGTCCCATCACCTTATTTTCATACCTTTCTGTTACAGCCTTCAGTTCATAACCAATAAGATATGGTCAGAGTCTATATATCCCCCTGGGTACATATTACAGTTAAAAACCTATCTGGTACCTTCCGGTCTTTCTTCGTCTCCTCCACTTATACAACCTTCTTTCCCTTTTGCCCAGTTGATATTCACCTACTATTTTTCCTTCTCTTCCTTTTCCCACTACCAAATTCCAGTCTCCCATCACAATTAAGTTTTCCTCTCCCTTAACTGTCTGAATAATTTCCTTTAGCTCCTCATATATTTCTTCGATCTCCTCATCATCGGCAGAGCTAGTTGGCATATAAACCTGTACTACTGTTGTCGGTGTTGGCTTCGTATCTATCTTGACAATGATAATGCGATCGCTGTGCTGGTCATAGTAGTTTACCCGCATTCCTATTTTCTTATTCATTATCAGTCCTACTCCTGTGATACCCCCAACTGATTTTGTATTTATAATCCTGTACTCACCTGACCAGAAATCCTGTTCATCCTGCCACCAAACTTCACTAATCCCAACTATATTTAGCTTCAACCTATCCATTTCCCTTTTTAAATTTTCTAATTTTCCTACCCTATTAAGGGATCTAACATTCCACGCTCCGACCCGTAGAATGCCAGTATTGTCTTTCCTGATGATCACATCCTCCTGAGTAGTCCCCGCCCGGAGATCCGAATGGAGGACTATTTTACCTCCGGAATATTTTACCCGAGAGGATGCCATCATCATATGTTCATACAGTAGAGCTGCATGTCCTCGGGAAAAGTAACGGCTTTCAGCCGTTCGCAGTAGCTGTGTGGCAAAGCCACATTAGCTGATGTTACAAGGCCAGCTCAGTCAATCATCCAGA
Source organism: Locusta migratoria (assembly GCA_026315105.1). Lineage (NCBI taxonomy): Eukaryota > Metazoa > Arthropoda > Insecta > Orthoptera > Acrididae > Locusta > Locusta migratoria. The sequence goes on from CM048754.1 coordinate 14,974,576, forward strand.
CTGTTGCCCCTGTAACTACTGAAAAGGCTGCTGCCCCTCTTCAGGAACCACACGTTTGTCTGGCCTCTCCACAGATACCCCTCCGCTGTGGTTGCACCTACGGTACGGCTATCTGCATCGTTGAGGCACGCAAGCCACCCCATCTCGATAATGTCAGCGGTTCATGAGAAATATTGACGAAATCTTGCTGTTTGTGGTGGTGCATCGGTAGTAACTGAAGTAAGTTTCTAATATTTAAGTACTTGATTTTGAATAGTTACGACTTCCCACATTCCTTGGAAATGTAGGGTTCAAGTAGGAACTAAGAGTTCGCATGGCATGGCCGAGCGCATCTACATCCATACTCCGGAAGCCACCCGAGTGTGTGTGGCAGAGGGTACCTTGAGTACCACGATCGGTTCTCCCTCCTATTCCAGTCACGTATTGTTAACGGAAAGAAGGATTGTCGGTATGCCTCTGTGTGGGCTCTAATCTCTCTGATTTTATCCTCACGATCTCTTCGCGAGATATACGTTGGAGGGAGCAATATACTGCTAGACTCCTCAGCAAAGGTAAGTTCTGGAAACTTCGACAAAAGCCCGTACCGAGCGACAGAGCGTCTCTCCTGCAGAGTCTTCCACTGGAGTTTATCGATCATCTCCGTAACGCTTTCTCGATTACCAAATGATCCTGTAACGAAGCGCGCTGCTCTCCGTTGGATCTTCTCCACTTCCTCCATCAATCCCACCTGGTACGGATCCCACACCGGTGAGCAGTATTCAAGCTGTGGGCGAACAAGTGTACTGTAACCTACTTCCTTTGTTTTCGGACTGCATTTCCTTACGATTCTTCCAATGAATCTAAGTCTGGCATCTGCTTTACCGACGATTGATTTTATATGGTCGTTCCATTTTAAATCACTCCTAATGACTACTCCCAGATACTTTATGGAATTAACTGCTTCCAGTTTCTGACCTGCTGTAATGTAACAAAATGATAAAGGATCTTTCTTTCTACGTATTCCTGGAACATTACACTTGTCTACATTGAGATTCAATTGCCATTCCCTGCACCATGCGTCAATTCGTTGCAGATCCTCCCACACTTCAGTACAATTTTCCATTGTTACAACTACAGCATCATCCCCAAAAGGCCTCAGTGAACCTCCGATGTTACCCACAAGGTCATTTATATATATATCATGAATAATAACTGTGCCACAACACTCGCCTGTGGTACACCTGACATCATTCTTACTTCCGAAGACTTCTCTTCATTGAGAAGGACACGTTGCATTTTGTTATTCAGGAACTCCTCAATCCAATCCTACAATGGGTCTGATAGACCATATGCTCTTACTTTGTTCATTAAACGCACATTGAGGCGGTTTGCTCCGATGCGCCAGGCCGCTCCCCGCCGGAGGTTCGAATCCTCCCTTAGACACTGATGTTTGTGCTGTCTTTAGTTGAAGTTAGTTTGTAAGTAGTTTGTAAGTTTAGGGACTGATGACCCCGTCGTTAAGTGGCATAAGCTCTACAAACATTTTGAACATTTGAACTCTTGGTGAACTGTGGTATCGAGTTGAAGCTGCATGGGCATCTGTACCTGTAGTCTGTTTGACTGAATGCCCAGGCGTATCAAGGCCGTCATTACGGCCAGAGGTGGTTGTTCTGGGTACTGATTTCTCAGGATCTATCCACTCAGATTACTTGAAAATGTAATCACATGTCAGTTCTAGTATAACATATTTGTCCAATGAATCCCCGTTTATCACCTGCATTTCTTCTTGGCGTAGCAATTTTAATGACCAGTAGTGTAAATTTCTCATTTATTACTAAAGTCGGGGAATGTTTCTGTTAAGTGACCTTACTCTCGCCTTGGAAATAACAGCCGTACAAAGGGCTGTTTGATCAAGCGAAACGACGTCACTTGATACGTGCGATGAAAGCCATCATTGCCAAACACTATTGTCGCGGTGGCCGAGGGGACTGAGGCGCTTCAGTCACGGTCTGCACGGCCACTACGTCGGGGGTTCGAATCCCCCCTCGGACATGGATATTTGTGCCGTCCTTAGAAGTAGCTAGTTGATAAGTAGTTTGTAAGTTTAGGGACTGATGACCCCGTAGTTAAGTCCCATAAGGTATACAAACATTTGAACATTTTTTGACCTTGTATATGCTGCGAGCCCAGTAGAGAAGAAACCTTCGGAAGTCCTTTCTGAAGGCATTTATGTGGAGTGTTGCCTTGTATGCGATTGAAACATGGACGATAAACAGTGCGGACAGGAAGAGGATTGAGGCTTTTGAAATGTAGTGCTACAGAAGAATGCTGAAGGTTAGGTGGGTGGATCGCGTAACTAATGAGGAGGTATTGAACAGAATTGGGGAGAAAAGAAGTTTCTGGCATACCTTGAGTAAAAGAAGGAATAGATTGATAGGGCACAATCTTAGACATCAAGGAATTGTGAATTTAGCTTTGGAGGAAAGTGTGTGGGGTAAAAACCGCGGAGGAAGACCAAGAGATGGATACAGTAAGCAGATTCAGACAGATGTAGGTTGCCGTTCTTATGTGGAGATGAAGAGGCTTGCTCAGGATAGGGTATTGTGGAGAGCTGCATCAAACCAGTCTCCGGACTGAAGAGCACAACAATAACAGTGTACATTTCTTGTCCGTTACTAAAGTGGGGGAATGTTTTCGTTAAGGGACTTTACTCACGCCTTGGAAATAACAGCCGTACAAAGGACTGTTTGATGAAGCGAAATGACGTCGATTGATACGTGCGGCGAAAGCCATCATTCAAATTCAAATGTTCAGATGTTTGTTAAGCTTATGGGACTTAACTACGGGGTCATCAGTCCCTAAACTTACAAACTACTTACGAACTACCTTATACTAAGGACGGCACCAATATCCATGCCCGAGGGGGGATTCGAACCCCCCGACCGTAGTGGCCGTGCAGACCGTGACTGGAGCGGCGCAGTGCCCGCGGCCAAAAGCCATCATTGCCAAACACTATTGTCGCTACATTTTCCAGAAGCGGAAAATGTAACCGCACGAAAAAACGGGGATGGGCAGGTGTTTCCTAACGAAGCAGCTGCAACGGCAGAAGTAAAGTTGTTAACGCGAGTGTCAGAACAGAACAGCATGTTTACTGCCACCTCGCGGCTAACGAGAGGTGTTAAGAAGGCTTAAGATGACGTCTGTTCTAGCGAGGGGAAGGAGGCGGAGAGGAAGAGAGAGCGCGTTAACTCGTTACAGGAGGTGGGGGAGAGGAAAGGGGAGGGAAGAAAAGGTTCCTCAGCTTTCATGCCTCTTATATTACACTTCATTTTTACGACGCCAGGGGGTTCTGTAATACCCGCGAGTTTGTGTCTGTGTGTGTGACTGGTGGTGGTAGCGAGAAGGACGGAGAGCGAAGTGTGTGAGGAAAGGGTGCGGCAGCGGTGAGACGGAGAGAGTTGAGGGGTTGTCTCACCCCCTGTGCCACCCCTCGGCCTTTATACGGGCTTATAATCGGTAATAAGGCGCCCTAATGTTTTTAACGCGCCGCGCCGCTGGTAGCAGAGGCAGGGAGCCGGACGGTGCTGCCGCCTAGCGGCCGACGGCGAAGCTCCGAGGCGTGTGTTCTCTCGCTAGCGGCGCTTGGCGTCTACCGTAGGGCGCGCAGCATCAGAGAAGGTGCAGGCGGTTATGGGAGGTCGTAACACCTGCCCCTCTCGAAAAAAAAAATAAATAAATAAAAAGGTGTACTGTTTTATTGCTTTTATAACAAAGTTATATCAACACAAAAAAAAAAAAAAAATCGTTGCCTTTGAAATTACAACAATAGATGTGTTATTGTTTGGTGACGGGCTGGTTGGGTCACCAAATTAATTTTAGTTCGAAGGGGTTCATGTATTCAAAAATGTTGGGGAATACTGCACTGTTGTTGTTGTGGTCTTCAGTCCGGAGACTGGTTTGATGCAGCTCTCCACAATACCCTATCCTGAGCAAGCCTCTTCATCTCCACATAAGAACGGCAACCTACATCTGTCTGAATCTGCGTAATGTATCCATCTCTTGGTCTTCCCCTGCGATTTTTTTCCCACACACTTCCCTCCAACGCTAAATTAACAATTCCTTGATGTCTAAGAATGTGTCCCACCAATCTATCCCTTCTTTTAGTCAAGGTATGCCAGAAATTCCTTTTCTCCCCAATTCTGTTCAGTACCACCTCATTAGTTACGCGATCCACCCACCTAATCTTCAGCATTCTTCTGTAGCACCATATTTCAAAAGCCTCAATCCTCTTCCTGTCCGCACTGTTTATCGTCCATGTCTCACTCCCATACAAGGCAACACTCCATACAAATGCCCTCAGAAAGGACTTCCTTAGGCCTAAATCAATATTCGATGTTAACAAATTTCTCGTTTTCAAAAACGCTTTTCTACCCATTGCCATTCTGCATTTTATATCCTCTGTACTGCGACCATCATTTGTTATTTTACTGCCCAAGTAACAAAACTCATCTACCTCCTTTATTGCTTCGTTTCCCAATCTAATTCCTTCAGCATCACCTGATTTTCTTACACTGCACTCCATTACCCTAGTTTTGCTCTTGTTAATGTTCATCTTATATGCGCCTTTCAGCACACTGTCCATTCCGTTCAATTGCTCTTCCAGGTCCTTTGCTGTATCTGACAGAATTACTATGTCATCGGCAAAACGCAAAGTTTTTAATTCTTCCCCCTGAACTTTTATTCCTTCACCAAATTTCTCCTTGCTTTCCTTTATAGCTTGTTCAATGTACAAATTGAATAACATTGGAGAAAGGCTACAACCCTGTCTCACTCCCTTCCCAACCACTGCATCCCTTTCATGCCCTTCAACTCTGACAACCGCTGTCTGGTTTTTGTACAAGTTGTAAATAACCTTATGCTCCCTATAATTTACTCCTGCTTTTTTCAGAACTTTAAAGAGTTTATTCCAATCAACACTGTCAAACGCCTTCTCCAAATCTACAAAAGCTAGAAATGTAGATTTGCCTTTTCTTAATCTATCTTCTAGCATAAGCCGTAAAGTGAGTATTGACTCCCGTGTTCCTACATTTCTCACTAGACTATGAAATAAAAAAATCGCACTGACGTGTTCTACGGCCCATTTCAGATTTGTAGTTTCATACGTTTTTGCAAATATTTTGGACCAAAATAATAATCTAAATAATAATTAATTAATTAGTAAGAGTGTCTGAAACCCTTTTAAGAAACAAAAAAAATTCAGGTAGTGCCAGGTTTCCAACCACCGACCATTTGCGTCACAGTCTAGCACCTTGCCCACTACGCTACGGGTATAAATCAAAACACGAGTACAATCATCTCATACTATTGACAGCCGTTGTTAACTGATGCTAGCCGACCGCGGTGGCCGAGGGGACTGAGGCGCTTCAGTAACGGTCTGCACGGCCACTACGGTCGGGGGCTCGAATCCCCCCTCGGGCATGGATATTTGTGCCGTCCTTAGTCTTAGCTAGTTCAGAAGTAGTTTGTAAGTTTAGGGACTGATAACCCCCTAGTTAAGTCCCATAAGCTCTACAAACATTTGAACTGATGCTAATATGGCTTTTGTAGACATTAGATTATCATTTATCGTACAAAGAACGATGTGTTTTTGTTAATTCTTCAGTGCGCCATTGCTTTGAAATGACAACGTGTAAGTTACAACAAGAAAATCATCAAATACGCAACGCAAGATGGCGTATGCCAGAGAGAGTTCTGGGCGAGGAATGTCACGTGACATCTGCGAACGGCTGGTTTTTCGTTAATTCAGTGGAGGATGTCAAAACTCCGTTATTCTTGCAAATATCTCTCAAACGATACGAGATATGAAAAAAAGGGGAACAAAGTTGTAGAGAATTTTCTCCTCTAAAAATTCGTTTATTCAATTTTCGCGTCAGATGAACGGTTTATCTGCAATTAAAATTACATTACAAACTTCTTCTTTTTTTGTATTACTAACGTATTTCTTGCCCAAAAAGGGAGGTTCTGGCCTCTGGTAGCCAACAATTATGTCTGTAAAATTTGGCGCTGATCGGTTGAACGGTTCGTGTTAAAAAAAGGGAACACGTTACGGACAGACAGATATCCCAAAATCGCCGTTATATTTGCAAATATCTTTGAAACGCTACGAGATATGGAAAAAAAAAAAAAAAAAAAAAAAAAAAAAAAAAACAGAGCAAAGGTGTAGAGGATTTTCTCCTCTACAAATTCGGTTATTCGATTTTCGTGTCAGATGAATGGTTAAGCCTTTATTTTCATTTAAATTTGGAGCTGTCAAAAGACGATCGCAAAGGCCCACTTCTAGTTTACTACCGTAACCTAAAGTGGTCCAGTAGGTGAGGGAGGCTAAGAGACGTATACAGTTAGCAGGTTCTAATAGACGTGGATTGTCGTTCTTATTTGTAGGTGAAGAGGCTTGCGTAGGATAGGGACAGTATTAAGACGGTCTTAGGACTAAAGAGCAGAATATCAACATCCTCATAGTGGTTTTTCAATTACTGATATGGTGTCCGAAAGAACGGACACCATGTGTTGACATTAACAGCCGTAATTTTACGAATTTGAAATATTGAAACATTTCGACCGTTTCGGAGCGTTGAGATAAATTCAATGGCGTAGTTAAAATTTTTGCTCGACCGGGATTCGAACCCCGATTTCCCGCTTCATGTCAGCAGTCGCCTTAACCAATTAGACTATCCAGGCACGATTCCCTTTCAACCCAAATTCTCAAATCGTAGCCCCCTGCCCATTGAGTCCTCTTGTTCGCAGCCTATACTGGATTCCCGCAAGGGATCGAGAGTATTAATGCGCCCGCATTGAAACTGTCAGTTGCCTGTTGGTGCGATATTTAATAATTATTGATATGGTGTTAGTTCTTTCGGATATGCCCGAATATATAGAAATGTTTTAATATTTCGAATAATTATTTTTCATGCAGAAGTTTTATTACTGTTCAAGTCTTCGTATTGGTGCATGACAGACTTTGGGACTGCTTGACTGAATAGCATGAGCGTTGGCTGGAATATTCAGTTTTTGATGCATAGTTAGAGTAGGAGATGAATGAAAGAGGGGAAAGGAGTAAAGGACTGGAAGAAAGGAGACAGACATGGAGAGGAGAAGAATGAGAGGGAAGAGGAGTATGAAGAGGAGATAGACGCTGAAGGGTTGAAGAGAGGGGACAAGAGAAGAAGGTGATGGATAGAGGCAGACACTGGGTGGTTTGTGATGGAGAGAAATAGGAAGAAGTGATGAACAAGTGTGGGGAGAGGGAGATGTGTTGAGAGAGGGGGTTTGAACAGGACAGGGCTAGAGGAAAGGAGGAGATTGTGTAATGGAAGGTTGCGGTAAGAAAATTTACTATATTTTAGACATACCACTGTTTGTATCAGTAGCAAGGGAGAAGAACATAGAGACAGGTTGGCTAGATTGAAGGAGGAAGAGTGAATAGTAGACGAGGAGGTGAAGTGGAAGATGTAAGGATGAGATGGACAAAGAGTGAAGGTACTATGAGGTGGACTCTGAGAGGAGGGATTAGGAAAGAGAGAGGAGGGATTGGGTAAGGAGGGAATTGTAGATGGACAAAGCAGAGGTATTTGAAGATGAATAGAGAGAAAGAGATAGAGAACAGTGATTTGTAGATGTAGAGGAGGGATTTGGAGATGGGAAGAGAGAGAAAAGGGATATGGAGATGAGCACACACAGAGAGAGAGAGAGAGAGAGAGAGAGAGAGAAGAAGGTTTTGCAGAAAGAGAAAAATAGTAGGGATTTAGAGATGCACAGAGAGAGAAAAGGAATTTGGATATGGACAGAGAGAGAAGGGAGGGATTTGTAGAATTAGAAACAGAGGAGGGATTTCGGCAGTGAGAGAAAAGGAATTTGAAGATGGAGAGAGAAAAGGAGAAGGGATTTGTAGAATGTGAAAGAAAGGAGGGATTCAGAGATGCACAGAGAGAGGGAAGGAATTGGGAGATGGATGGGAGAGGGATTTGGAGATGGAGACAGAGGATGTATTTGGAGATGAGAAGAGAGAGGGGAGGGATTTGTAGATGGAGAAGGAAAGGAGGGATTTGGAGATGCAAAGAGAGAGAAAAGGAATTTGGAGATGGACAGAGTGAGAATGGATGGACATGTAGATGGAGAAAGAGAAAGACAGGAGGGATTTGGAGATGGACAGAGAGAGGGAGGATTTGTAGATGGAGAAGGAAGGGAGGGATTGAGAAATGCACAGAGAGAGGTAAAAAAAATTGGAGATGGACGGGATGACAAAGGACAGATTTGGAGATGGAGAAAGGGGAGGAATTTGGAGATGAAAAGAGAGAGGGGAAGTATTTGTAGATGGAGAAGGAAAGGAGGGATTTTGAGATGCAGATAGAGACAAAAGGAATTTGGAGATGGACAGAGTGAGGATGGATGGACATGTAGATGGAGAAAGAGAAAGACAGGAGGGATTTGGAGATGGATACAGACGGAAAAGGAATTTGGAGATGGACAGAGAGAGAAGGGATGGATGTGTAGATGGAGAATGAGAGGAGGGATTTGGACACAGAGAGAAAAGGAATTTGGAGATGGACAGATAGAGAGAGGAAGGGTTTGTAGAAAGCGAAAGAGAAGAGGTATTTGGAGATGGTCAGAGGGAGAAAAGGAATTTTGAGAGGGACAAAGAGAGAAGGGAGGGATTTGTATGAGGAGAAACAGGGCAGGGATATGGAGTTGGACACAGAGAAAAGGAATTTGGAGATGGACAGAGAAAAAGAGCATGGATTTCTAGACGGGAAAGAGAGGAAGGTTTTGGAGGTGGATAGAGAGAAAAGCAAGTATACTAGACTAACAGAAAAATTGCAGCAAAGAAATATGTGAAGAGCGCCAGTGTTTCAGCTAATAAGCAGTAATAACGTACATGCTGTATGAAATACGTCGGTTGTAGAGCGTGGAGGGCCATTTTATTGGCCCGCTCACCATCCCAGACGTCTTATTAACTGCCACGCGGCGACATGAAGACGTCTCCGCCAGTTAACGGCGTCTTAAAGATAGGTCTGAGTGGCGCTGTCATGGCGGCGTTTGAAGTGGAGACAGAGAGAAAAGGAATTTGGAGATGGACAGAGAGTGGGAGGATTTGTAAATGGAGAAAGAGAGAAAAGGAATTTGGAGATGGACAGAGAGAGAATGGATGGACGTGTAGATGGAGAAAAAAAAAAGACAGGAGGGATTTGGAGATGGGCACAGAGAGAAAAGGAATTTGGAGATGGACAGAGAGAGGGAGGATTTGTAAATGGAGAAAGAGAGAAAAGGAATTTGGAGATGGACAGAGAGAGAATGGATGGACGTGTATATGGGGAAAAAGAAAGACAGGGGGGATTTGGAGATGGGCACAGAGAGAAAAGGAATTTGGAGATGGACAGAGAGAGAAGGGATGGACTTGTAGATGGAGAAAAAGAAAGACAGGAGGGGTTTGGAGATGGGCACAGAGAGAAAAGGAATTTGAAGATGGCCAGAGAGAGGGGGGATTTGTAGATGAAGAAAGAGAGAAAAGAAATTTGGAGATGGACAGATAGAGAGATGAGGGATTTGTAGGAGGAGAAAGAGAGGAGGGATTTGGAGTTGGGCATTGAGAAAAAAGGAATTTGAAGATGGACAGAGATAGAGAGGAAGGTTCTGTAAAAAGAGAAGAGGGATGTGGAGATGGTCAGAGGGAGTAAAGGAATTTTGAGAGGGACAAAGAGAGAAGGGAGGGATTTGTAGAAGGAGAAAGAGAGGAGGGATTTGGACAGTGAGGGAAAAGGAATTTGGAGATGGACAGAGAAAAGGAGGAGGGATTTGTAGAATGAGAAAGAAAGGAGGGATTCAAAGATGTACAGTGAGAGGAAAGGAATTTGGAGATGGACGAGAGTGAAAGGATGGATTTGGAGATAGAGAAAGAGGACGTGTTTGGAGATGAGAAGAGAGAGGGGAGGGATTTGTAGATGGAGAAGGAATGGAGGGATTTGGAGATGTAGAGAGAGACAAAAGGAATTTGGAGATAGACAGAGTGAGAAGGGATGGACGTGAAGATGGAGAAAGAGAAAGACAGGAGGGATTTGGAGATGAACACAGAGAGAAAAGTAATTTAGAGATGGACAGAGAGATGGGCATTTGTAGATGGAGAAAGACAGAAATTTGGAGATGGACAGATAGAGAGATCGAAAGAGAGGAGGGATTTAGATTTGGGCAGTGAGAAAAAAGGAATTTGAAGAGAGACAGAGAGAGACGAAGGGTTTGTAGATAGAGAAAGAGATGAGGGATTTGGAGATGTTCAGAGGGATAAAAGGAATTTTGAGAGGGACAAAGAGAGAAGGGAGGGATTTGTAGGAGAAGAAAGAGGGGAGGGATATGCAGATGGACAGAGAGAGAATTTGGAGGTAGACAGAGAAAAAGAGGAGGGATTTGTAGTTGGGGAAGAGAGGAAGGTTTTGGAGGTGGAGAGGGGGCATTGGTAGATGGACAGGCAGAGAGAGAGAGAAAAGCAAGTATACTAGACTAACAGAAAAATTGTAGCCAAGAAATATGTGAACAGCGGCAGTATTTCAGCTAATAAGCAGTAACAACATACGTGCTGTATGAAATACGTCGGTTATAGAGCGTGCAGGCCATTTTATTAGCCCGCTCGCCATCCCGGACGTCTTATTAACTGCCACTCGGCGACATGAAGATGTCTCCACCGGTAACGGCGTCTTAAAGATAGTCTGAGCGGCGCTGTCATGGCGGCGTTTGATGTGGAGACAGAGAGAAAAGGAATTTGGAGATGGACAGAGAGAGAATGGATGGACGTGTAGATGGAGAAAAAGAAAGACAGGAGTGGTTTGGAGATGGACACAGAGAGAAAAGGAATTTGGAGATGGACAGAGAGAGGGAGGATTTGTAGATGAAGAAAGAGAGAAAAGGAATTTGGAGATGGACAGAGAGAGAGAAGGGATGGACGTGTAGATGGAGAAAAAGAAGACAGGAGTGGTTTGGAGATGGACACAGAGAGAAAAGGAATTTCAAGATGGACAGAAAGAGGGGGGATTTGTAGATGAAGAAAGAGAGAAAAGGAATTTGGAGATGGACAGATAGAGAGATGAGGGATTTGTAGGAGGAGAAAGAGAGGAGGGATTTGGAGTCGGGCAGTGAGAAAAAAGGAATTTGAAGATGGACAGAGAGAGAGAGAGGAAGGTTCTGTAGAAAGAGAAGAGGGATTTGGAGATGGTCAGAGAGAGAAGGTAGGGATTTGTAGAAGGAGAAATAGAGGAGGTATTTGGCCAGTGAGGGAAAAGGAGTTTGGAGATATGCAAAGAAAAGGAGGAGGGATTTGTAGAATGAGAAATGAAGGACGGATTCAGAGATGCACAGAGAGAGGGAAGGAATTTCGAGATGGATGGGAGAGAAAGGAGGGATTTGGAGATGGAGAAGGAAAGGAGGGATTTGGAGACGGACACACAGAGAAAAGAAATTTGGAGATGGACAGAGAGAGGGAGGATTTGTAGATGGAGAAATAAAGGAGGGATTTAGAGATGCACAGAGAGAGGGAAGGAATTTGGAGATAGACAGAGTGAAGGGATGGACGTGTAGATGGAGAACGAGAGGAGGGATTTGGAGATGGACAGAGAGAGAAAAGGAATTTGGAGATGGACAGAGAGAGAGGGGGGATTTGTAGATGGAGAAAGAGAGAAAAGGAATTTGGAGATGGACAGAGAAAAAGAGGATGAATTTGTAGACGGGTACGAGAGGAAGGTTTTTGGAGGTGGAGAGAGGGGGGGAGGATTTGTAGATGGACAGACAAAGAGAGAAAAGCCAGTATACTAGAGTAACAGAAAAATTGTAGCAAAGAAATACGTGAACAGCCCAGAGTTTCAGCTAATAAGCAGTAACAACATACGTGCTGTATGAAATACGTCGGTTATAGAGCGTGCAGGGCATTTTATTGCCCGCTCGCCATCCCGGACGTCTTATTAACTGCTACTGGGCGACATGAAGACGTCTCCCCCGCTAACGGCGTCTTAAAGATAGGTCTGAGGCGCGCTGTCATGGCGGCGTTTGAAGTGCCCGCAGTAACAGGCAGGACCAGCGCCGCTTAATTGGCTGCTTCATAAATCGGGACAATGGCGGCCCTGCGCAGCAGAGAGCCACTTCAAACGCTCCACAGCCGCGCGCTTCCGCGAAAGACATTACGGGAAACAGACGCCGCGCGCTGGTGCTGTTTGTCCCGGGCCGGGCTCGCCTTTAATTCAACATTATTACGGATTCCCTTTTGTAACTTCCTCCTGCGGGGGCCCGAATTAACATTTTAAACAGTTTCTGAAGGGGGTGGCGGAAGAAAGACGACCTCTGGGTTTGAATTAAAACGACGCCGTGTCCCGTGACGGGTGGTGAGCAACCGCACCTACAATTGCAGAGGTGGTAGGACGCCCCGGGGCCCGCTTCTTCCATTAGACGGCGACGGATCGACTCGTGCTCCGAACTGTGTTTAAACGCGAGCGCCGACTGCCGTAGGCAAATTAGGTGGAACGCCCCGGAGAGGATTAATGCAAATGAAGGCGAGCGAAGCGCGGGAAATGTTTGCCGCCAAACAGAAGCCGCTAACCGTGTTTGCCCGCCGATAATGCAATAAGGCCCGGCGAGGTACTGTACGGGACGTAGTTGATGGGGGACGGCAGAAATTAAAGTGGAAATGGTCTCATAATTGGCCGCACGATGGAGTTTTGGACGGGAATAATCAGTGAATTGGTTGGTAGCAGTCGGTGGCAAATTTCATACCAGGCAACGTACTGCACTGAAGGGCTGAAGAAAATGGTACACTTGGATAGTACAGTGCAGGGCCACCGCGAGTATGTGAAGGAGCGCAGGGACTCGACTATAGTTGGCGTCATCTAAGAAGGCGCTTTGGCGCATAGAAGTGGAGAGATAGGGTGAGCGTGGATGGAGGAGCTACGGCCGAGCGCCAACAGTGAAGAAAGATTGCGTAACTCACGGCCAGCCACGCGCCTATAGAGTGAATATATATAGGGGCCGTCCGTAGTCGATGAGGGACGGCCGAAATTAAAGAGGAAATGGTCTCCTAATTGGCGGCAGGATGGAGTTTTGGATGGGAGTAATCAGTGAATTCATTGGTAGCAGTCGGTGGGAAATTTCATACCAGCAACGTACTGCATTGAAGGGCCAAAGAAAATGGTACACTTGGATAATACCGTGCAGGACCATCCGCGAGCATGCAGAAGTAGTGCACGGACTCGACTATAGTTGGCATCATCTAAGAAGGCGCTTCTGCGCATAGAGATGTAGAGACAGGGTAAGCGTGGAGGCAGGAGCTACGGCCGAGTGACAACAGTGGAGAAACATTGCGTTACTCGTGGCCAGCCACGTGCCTATAGAGTGAATATTATTGGCTGCCAATGTGGTCATGGAGGGAGATGCGCAGAACGGTTGAAAACAGGTGCGCCTTCGTACGTGACGCCGACTATAACGTCTCAACTAGAGATGGAGGGTACTGTCACGGTGCGTCCCGCATGGCTGTCACAAATCTGTAAGAGTATGAGGCGGTGGAGATCTCTTCTGAACAGCGCGTTGAATGGCATCCAAGATATATGCTCAGTAATTTCCATGTCTGGGGGCTTTGGTGGCCATCCTGGATTCAAATATTATGAATTATCTCGAACAGGACGATCTATTGACCCAAGGTCAACACATGTTTAGAAAATATCGTTCTTGCGAAACACAACTAGCTCTTCATTCACACAAACGTATGGGTGCTACCGACAAGGGTTCGCAAATCGACTCCGTTTTTTCTTGATTTCCAGAAGGCTTTTGACACCGTACCTCACAAACAGGTTTTAATCAAATTGCGTGGCTATGGTATATCGCCCCAAATTTGCGATTGGGTAGGGGATTTCCTGTCAGAGAGTACACAGTTCGTAGTAATCGATGGTAAGACATCGACTAAAACAGAGGTGATATCGGGCGTTCCACAGGGTAGTGTTATTGGTCCTCTACTGTTGCCGCGGTGGAGTAGCCGAGCGGTCTAAAGCGTCTCGCTGCGGAGCGCGTGGATGCTCGCCGTGGAGGTTCGAGTCCTCCCTGGTGCATGGGCGTGTGTGTTTGTCCATAGGTTAGTTTACGTAGGTTTAAGTAGTTTGTAAGCTACGGACTGATGACCACGCAGTTTGGTCCGATAGATTTACAGACATTTGAACATTTCCTCTACATAGTACAGAATACTCGTAGTACTCGTTCTTGTGGCAGTGAACTATGGAACTACCGCTGAGCTGCATCTCAAGGTAACTGGCAGAAGGGAATCACGCGATTCTACGCGCTCTTGCGTCCTCTCAGTTTTCGCAAAAGGAGCGGACGAACTAAGAGGCGAGGGATCTGCGAACTAGTTCGCGTAGTTCGCCTGTGGGAGCGCTCTTTCGAACTAGTTCCTTCGCGAACTACACAAGACTACTACAAACGCTGAGAAGATAGCAGCAAAGACGAGAGAAACAGCGGGGTATGGATTAAAATCTGAGGAGCCCTGAGATCTGTCCAGACTGGTAGAACTGACCCATACAATTACAGGCCAATATCGTTGACATCAGTTTCATGTAGAATTTTGGAGCATATTCTCAGTTCGAATATAGTATAAATTTCCTTGAAACGAAAAAGCTTCTTTCCATGAATCAACACGGGATTAGGAAACATCGTTCATGTGAAACTCAGCTTGCCCTTTTCTCACATGACATCTTGCGAGCCATGGACGAAGGGCAACAGGCGGATTGTGTTTTTCTCGACTTCAAAAAGGCGTTCGACGCGGTGCCACACTGCAGACTTCTAACGAAGATACGAGCTTATGGAATAGGTTCACAGATTTGTGGCTGGCTGGAAGACTTCCTAAGTAACAGAACGCAGTACGTTGTTCTCGACAGGCGTGCCCCAGGGGAGTGTGATAGGACCGCTATTATTTCCTATCTATATAAATGATCTGATGGACAGAGTAACTTGTAATTTGCGACTGTTTGCTGATGATGCTGTGGTGTATGGGAGGGTGTCGTCTGTAACTGACTGTAATAGCATACAGGATGACTTAAACAAAATGTCTAGTTGGTGCGAAGAATGGCAGCTAGCTCTCAATGTAGAAAAATGTAGAAAAAACAATCCCATAATGTTCGAATACAGTATTAGTAGTGAGCTTCTTGATGCTGTCGCGTCGTTCAAATATCTAGGCGTAACATTGCAGAGCGATATGAAATGGAACGAACATGTAAGGACAGTTATGAGTAAGGCAGACAGCCGACTTCGGTTTATTGGGAGAATTTTGGGAAGATGTACTTCATCTGTAAAGGAGACCGCGTATAAAACGCTTGTACGACCACGTCTTGAGTATTGCTCAAGTGTTTGGGACCCGCAGCAGATCAGTTTAAAAGAAGACATAGAGGCGGTTCAGAGACGAGCAGCTAGATTTGTTACCGGTAGGTTCGACCAATGCGCGAGTGTCACGGAAATGCTCCGGCAACTCAATTGGGGATCGCTGGAAGAAAGACGACGTTCTTTTCCTGAATTTCTGTTGAGGAAATTTGGAGGGTCGGAATTTGAAGCTGAGTGTAGTACGATCTTGCTGCCGCCTACTTAAATTTCGCGTAAATATCACAAAGACGAGATAAGAGAAATTAGGGCTCGTATGGAGGCATATAGGCATTCTTTTTTTTTTCCTCGTTCTATTTGGGAGTGGAATAGGAAAGGAAATGCCTAGTAGTGGTACAGTGTACCCTCCGCCACGCACCTTACGGTGAATTGCGGAGTATGTATGTAGATGTAGATGTAGATGTACAATATTTCGCATTGCTGGTCCCCAGCCTCCATACCTCGGCCCAGCTACCACTTCTCGGCGCTTTGATAGAGGGCTACCACGCGCCTACCAGCTGCCGCCTACGGCACAATACTCGCTCATTGTCGCCCCGTGCGTACGTGGCCCACTCCGCGTGTGGGGTGGCCTTCCCTAACACCGGAAAATCGATAGCCCGCCAGATGCGAACAGCTGCCCGATGCTGCGCCACTGGGGCTGGGAGCCTGCCTGCTTCTGCGGGCTACGCTCGACCCAACTGAAATAATTCACATTTGCTGTATTTCAGATGATTCTTCTAACTTATCACTCTCTACAACAGAGATAAACACACAAAGCTTTATGTGTTATTTACTCGTTACTTGCTGTCATAACGACGCTGTCGGGCTGCCAGCTTCACTAACATCAAACTTATGAAACTTCCTGGCAGATTAAAATTGTGTGCCGGAACCGGGACTCGAACCTGGGACCTTTGCCTTTCGCGGGCAATCGCACTACCGACTGTGCTATCCCGACACGACTCACGATGCCGCCTTACAATTTTACTTCCGCCAGTACCTCGCCTCCTACTTTCCAAACTTCACAGAAGCTCTCCTGCGAAACCATGCAAGACTAGAACTCCTGGAAGAACGGATATGCCCCCGAAAGGCAAAGGTCGCAGGTTTGAGTCCCGGTTCCGGCACACAATTTTAATCTGTCAAGAAGTTTCGTATCAGCGCACACTCCGCTGCAGAGTGAAAGTTTCATTCTGGAAACATCCCTTAGGCTGTGGCTAAGCCATGTCTCCACCATATCCTTTCTTCCAGGAGTGCTAGCCTTCCATGTTTCGCAGGAGAGCTTCTGTGAAGTTTGGAAAGTAGGAGGCGAGGTACTGGCGGAAGTAAAGTTGTGAGGCGGCATCGTGAGTCGTGTCGGGATAGCACAGTCGGTAGTGCGCCTGCCCGCGAAAGGCAAAGGTCCCAGGTTCGAGTTCCGGTTCCGGCACACAATTTTAATCTGCCAGGAAGTTTCATATCAGCGCACACTCCGCTGCAGAGTGAAAGTTTCATTCTGGAAACATCCCTTAGGCTGTGGCTAAGCCATGTCTCCACCATATCCTTTCTTCCAGGAGTGCTAGTCTTGCAAGGTTCACAGGAGAGCTTCTGTGAAATTTGGAAAGTAGGAGGCGAGGTACTGGCGGAAGTAAGGTTGTGGGGCGGTATCGTGAGTCGTGTCGGGATAGCACAGTTGGTAGTGCGCTTGCCCGCGAAAGGCAAAGGTCCCAGGTTCGAGTCCCGGTTCCGGCACACAATTTTAATCTGCCAGGAAGTTTCATATCAGCGCACATTCCGCTGAAGAGTGAAAGTTTCATTCTGGAATCATCAAACATATGATTCGCGTAGCTCCAGAAGTACTGCTGCAAGGGCTATACAAGTGGCGTCATTCGAAAGCATAAAAGGTACATGATCGGATTGAGGAATTCCTGGATAACAGAAAGCAGCAGGTCTTTCTCAATGGCGAGAAGTCTTCCGAAGTAAGAGTGATGTCAAGTGTGCCACAAGGGAGTGTCGTGGGTCCGTTGCTGTTCACGATATATATAAATGACCTTGCGGATAACATCGGAAGTTCACTGAGGCTTTTGCGGATGGTGCTGTAGTATATAGAGAAGATGTAACAATGGAAAATTGTATTGAGATGCAGGAGGATCTGCATAGAATTGACGCATGGTGCAGGGAATGGCAGTTAAATCTCAATGTAGACAAGTGTAATGTGCTGCGAATACACAGAAAGAAAGATCCTTCATCATTTAGCTACACTATAGCAGGTCAGCAACTGGAAGCAGTTAATTCCATAAAGTATCTGGGAGTAGTAATTAGGAGGGATTTAAAATGGAACGACCATATTAAATCAGTCGTCGGTAAAGCAGATGCCAGACTTAGATTCATTGGAAGAATACTAAGGAAATGCAGTCCGAAAACAAAGGAAGTAGGTTACAGTACACTTGTTCGCCCACTGCTCGAATACTGCTCACCGCTGTGGGATCCGTACCAGGTGGGGTTGATAGAGGAAGTGGAGAAGATCCAACGGAGAGCAGCGCGCTTCGTTACAGGATCATTTGGTAATCGAGAAAGCGTTACGGAGATGATCGATAAACTCCAGTGGAAGACTCTGCAGGAGAGACGCTCTGTCGCTCGGTACGGGCTGTTGTCGAAGTTTCGATAACATACCTTTACTGTGGAGTCTAGCAGTATATTGCTCCCTCCTACGTATATCTCGCGAAGAGATCGTGAGGATAAAATCAGAGAGATTAGAGCCCACACAGAGGCATACCGACAATCCTTCTTTCCGCGAACAATACACGATTGGAATAGGAGGGAAATTTGATAGTGGTACTCAAGGTACCCTCCGCCACACACCGTCGGGTGGCTTGCGCAGTATGGTTGTAGATGTAGATGTAGATATATGCCTCCGTACGAGCCCTGATTTCTCTTATCTTGTATTTGTGATCTTTACGCGAAATGTAAATAGGTGGCAGCAAGATCGTACTACACTCAGCTTCAAATTCCGGCCCTCTAAATTTACTCAACAGAAATTCACGAAAAGAACGTCGTCTTTCTTTCAGCGATCCCCAATTGAGTTGCCGGAGCATTTCCGTGACACTCGCGCATTGGTCGAACCTACCGGTAACAAATCTAGCTGCTCGCCTCTGAACCGCCTCTATGTCTTCCTTTAAACTGATCTGCTGCGGGTCCCAAACACTTGAGCAATACTCAAGACGTGGTCGTACAAGCGTTCTATACGCGGTCTCCTTTACAAGTGAAGTACATCTTCCCAAAATTCTCCCAATAAACCGAAGTCGGCTGTCCGCCTTACTCACAACTGTCCTTACTAATTCGGAAGAGCGCTCCCACAGGCGAACTACGTGAACTAGTTTGCAGATCCCTCGCCTCTTGGTTTTACCGAGCGAGGTGGCGCAGTGGTAAGACACTGGACTCGCATTCGGAAGGACCGCGGTTCAAATCCACCTCAGGCCATCCAGATTTAGGTTTTACGTGATTTCCCCAAATCACTCCAGGTAAATGCCGGGATGGTTCCTTTGAAAGGACACGGCCGATTCTCTTCCACATCCTTACCCAAACACTCCGAACGTAAGCTCCGTCTCTAATTAATACGCTGTCAATGGGACGTTAAACTCTAAGCTTCCTCCCTCCTCCTTCTTAGTTCGTCCGCTCTTTTTCCGAAGACTGGCGGGGAACAGCGAGTGGACGCGAGAGCGCGCAGAATCGCGTGATTCCCTTCTGCCAGTTGCCGTCATTTCGATCTGAGATGCAGCTCAGCTTTAGTTTCATAGTTCACTGCCACAAGAAATCTATTTTAAAAATAAAGTACTACAAGTACTCTGTATGGAAAGTAGTTGAATAACATTGTATCACCCATTCGTGTAAATAACTGGTTTATTTGCCTAAGTATTTAATGTCAAATTGCCCAAAAATACGGGTAATAGCACACGCTTTGGCAACACTGATTCATTATATAAGAATGCTGTCATAAAAAAGAGCTCTTTTAGTAGCGGTAGCAAAAGCCAAAAAGAGTGGACGAACTAGGAGCTGCGGACGAACTAGGAGCTGCGGACGAACTAGGAGCTGCGGACGAACTAGGAGCTGCGGACGAACTAGGAGCTGCGGACGAACTAGGATCTGCGGACGAACTAGGAACAGCGGACGAACTAGGAGCAGCGGACGAACTAGGAGCTGCGGACGAACTAGGAGCTGCGGACGAACGAACTAGGAGCTGCGGACGAACGAACTAGGAGCTGCGGACGAACTAGGAGCTGCGGACGAACTAGGAGCTGCGGACGAACTAGGAGCAGCGGACGAACTAGGAGCAGCGGACGAACTAGGAGCAGCGGACGAACTAGGAGCAGCGGACGAACTAGGAGCAGCGGACGAACTAGGAGCAGCGGACGAACTAGGAGCAGCGGACGAACTAGGAGCAGCGGACGAACTAGGAGCTGCGGACGAACTAGGAGCTGCGGACGAACTAGGAGCTGCGGACGAACTAGGAGCTGCGGTCCAACTAGGAGCTGCGGACCAACTAGGAGCTGCGGACCAACTAGGAGCTGCGGACCAACTAGGAGCAGCGGACCAACTAGGAGCAGCGGACGAACTAGGAGCTGCGGACGAACTAGGAGCTGCGGACGAACTAGGAGCTGCGGACGAACTAGGAGCTGCGGACGAACTAGGAGCTGCGGACGAACTAGGAGCTGCGGACCAACTAGGAGCTGCGGACGAACTAGGAGCTGCGGACGAACTAGGAGCTGCGGACGAACTAGGAGCTGCGGACCAACTAGGAGCTGCGGACCAACTAGGAGCAGCGGACCAACTAGGAGCAGCGGACCAACTAGGAGCAGCGGACCAACTAGGAGCAGCGGACCAACTAGGAGCAGCGGACCAACTAGGAGCAGCGGACCAACTAGGAGCTGCGGACGAACTAGGAGCTGCGGACGAACTAGGAGCTGCGGACGAACTAGGA
This sequence comes from Locusta migratoria, assembly GCA_026315105.1. NCBI lineage: Eukaryota > Metazoa > Arthropoda > Insecta > Orthoptera > Acrididae > Locusta > Locusta migratoria. The sequence goes on from CM048754.1 coordinate 14,994,929, forward strand.
GCTGCGGACGAACTAGGAGCTGCGGACGAACTAGGAGCTGCGGACCAACTAGGAGCTGCGGACCAACTAGGAGCTGCGGACCAACTAGGAGCTGCGGACGAACTAGGAGCAGCGGACGAACTAGGAGCAGCGGACCAACTAGGAGCAGCGGACCAACTAGGAGCAGCGGACGAACTAGGAGCAGCGGACGAACTAGGAGCTGCGGACCAACTAGGAGCAGCCGACGAACTAGGAGCAGCGGACCAACTAGGAGCAGCGGACGAACTAGGAGCTGCGGACGAACTAGGAGCTGCGGACGAACTAGGAGCTTCGGACCAACTAGGAGCAGCGGACGAACTAGGAACTGCGGACGAACTAGGAGCTGCGGACCAACTAGGAGCTGCGGACCAACTAGGAGCAGCGGACCAACTAGGAGCAGCGGACCAACTAGGAGCAGCGGACCAACTAGGAGCAGCGGACCAACTAGGAGCAGCGGACCAACTAGGAGCAGCGGACCAACTAGGAGCTGCGGACGAACTAGGAGCTGCGGACGAACTAGGAGCTGCGGACCAACTAGGAGCTGCGGACCAACTAGGAGCTGCGGACCAACTAGGAGCTGCGGACCAACTAGGAGCTGCGGACCAACTAGGAGCTGCGGACCAACTAGGAGCTGCGGACCAACTAGGAGCAGCGGACCAACTAGGAGCTGCGGACCAACTAGGAGCTGCGGACCAACTAGGAGCTGCGGACGAACTAGGAGCAGCGGACCAACTAGGAGCAGCGGACCAACTAGGAGCAGCGGACCAACTAGGAGCAGCGGACCAACTAGGAGCTGCGGACGAACTAGGAGCTGCGGACCAACTAGGAGCTGCGGACCAACTAGGAGCAGCGGACCAACTAGGAGCTGCGGACCAACTAGGAGCTGCGGACCAACTAGGAGCAGCGGACCAACTAGGAGCTGCGGACCAACTAGGAGCTGCGGACCAACTAGGAGCTGCGGACGAACTAGGAGCAGCGGACCAACTAGGAGCTGCGGACCAACTAGGAGCTGCGGACCAACTAGGAGCTGCGGACGAACTAGGAGCTGCGGACGAACTAGGAGCTGCGGACGAACTAGGAGCTGCGGACGAACTAGGAGCTGCGGACGATTATGCAAAACGTATCTCACTTCATAGCTGATGTCAGCTTTCATAGCGTGGATTAACTTCATTTAAAATTTCCTGACAGACCGTAATGGATAAGTAACGTTTCACCTTCGACTGCAGGAGACTTCTTGCTGTATCTTTTACCGGCCACAGCGATGTCGGAGATTTGATGTTTTAACGGATTCCCCATATTCAGAGTGCATCGGCACATCGGAGACAGTGTGTCTCATCTCTCGTGCGGCGACAATAACACTATTTTGAAACTCACTTAATGCGACCTCTACGTGAATGGGCTGAATTTTCATACCTTGCTTTCGGTCCATATTACTCTTGAACTGCAACGCGGAGGAAGTTACGATTTTGTACCAACAGTCAACGACATTAACTCAAGCTGCAGTAGGGAATTTATTGAAATACCTGTTATAATTTAAGAATTACGCTATTTTGCCTAACAGATCCTTTTATAACACAAGGTCGCATTCTGGAACCATTTTCTGTTGCTTAGTCTGGTGCATTTAGGCCGTGGCAGGCTGCTGTCAACATTCGTAGTAATTCATTATGCCTCTTGGTTTGTAGTATGGAGTATATCTGAGGAAACAGAAAACCCTTATTACACTTCATTACTGTTTTGTATAAACATTACAGTTAAAATGACAAACATAGATCTTTTCTGCAATGTACAAAGATACTCTCCCGTTATTCAATTGGGAGAAATTTTGTGAACATAGCTACAAACATTATTAAGATATATATACCTAATATTCAGACGGAAAACGACTTCTAAGCAAAGAAGGAAAAGCTTAAAGGTGAAAGAAATATACAGAAGGCCTGTACAAAGGAAATTAACTTGAAGGCAGTATTCTAGAAATGGAAGACGATATAGAGGAAGATAAGAATGGAGATACTATACTGCGAGAGGAATTTGACAGAGCACTAAAAGATATGAGTAGAAACAAGACCCCTGGAGTAGATGATGCCCGTCTGAACTGCTATCATGGATAAGAGAGCAAGTCATGAATAAATTGTTCCACCTGGTATGCAAGATGTACGAGACTGGGAAAATACCGTCAGGCATCAAGAAGAATATAGTGATTGCAATTCCTAAGAAAGCAAGTGCAGACAAATATGAAAATTACAGAACTATCAGATTAATAAGTCATGGTTGCAAAATACTAACAAAAATTATTTACTGGCGAATGGAATAACAGGTGGAATCCCACCTTGGGGAAGATCAGTTTGGATTTATGAGAAATGTAGGAACACGGGAGGCAATACTCACATTACGATTTATCTTAGAGGACAAGTTAAAGAAAGAGAAACCTATGTTTTTGGCCTTGTGGATCTGGAGAAATCTTTTGTCAATGTTGACTGGAATACACTTTTTCAGATTCTGAAGGTAGCAGGGGTAAACTATATGGAGCAAAGAGTTATATTTAGCTTTTACAAAAACCAAACAGCAATTATTAGAGTCGAAGATCATGAAAGGGGCGCAGTTTGTTGGGAACGGAGTAACACATGGTTGTAACTTTCCCCAATGTCATTCAGTGTGTACATTGAGAAAGCTGTGAAGGAATGCAAGGAGAAATTTGGAGAGAGAGTTAAAGTCCAGGGAGAGGAAATAGAAATCTTGCGATTTACTAAAATCATAGTAATTTTGTCAGAGACAGCAAAAGACCTGGAAGAGCAATTAAACAGAATGGTCAGTCTCTGGAGAGGGAGGTATAAGATGAACATTAATAAGAGTAAACAGAGGGTAATGGAATGTAGTGTCAGAACGTCAGGCGATGCTGAACGAATTAGATTAGGTAATGAGACAATAAAAGTAGTATTTGAGTTTTGTTATTCGGGTAGCAAGATAACTTCTAACGGGCGAAGTAAAGAAGATATAAAACGCAGAATGGCAATGGGAAGAAAAGCGTTTCTGAAGAAGCGGAATTTGTTGACATCCAATATTAGTTTAAATGTTAGGAAGTCCTTCCTGAAAGGATTTGTCTGGAGTGTGGCATTGTATGGGAGTGAAACGTGGACGATAAGGAGTTCAGACAAAAGATGATAGAAGCATGCGAATGTGGTGCTATACACGGATGATGAAAATTAGATGGGTAGGTCACGTAACTAATGAGGGGGTGCTTAACCGAATCGGGGAGAAAAGGAGTTTCTGGCATATCCTGACTAAGAGAAGGGATAGATTGGTTGGACACATTCTGAGACATCAAGGAATTGTCAACTTAGCATTAGAAGGAAGCGTGTGGGGTAAAAATCGTAGAGGGAGACCGAGGGACGATTACAGTGATCAGATTCAAAAGGATGTAGGTTGCCGAACGTATTTTCCGATGAAGCGGCTTGCATAGGACAGGGTGGTGTGGAGAACTGCATCAAACCTGTCTGCGGACTTAAGACCACAACTTCTGTCCGGATAATTACACCATCATTCAAACAAATAACAGCATCCATCACACCTATGTTAAGTACTGTCTATCAAACAAATACAGTTTTCGATACTGCAACACGCTACTGTTGAAACTCTCATTAGGATTTTGTGTACGGCCATAGAGACATTTACTAAGTAATTTTTTTATCTGCTGGGTCCCTGTATATTGGCTTCATTCTTTCCATGACTGTGGCAGGCATGGAATGTTTACGGTGATTACCTTACCTGGAGCAACAGTGTGGTCAGTGTGCAGTAATTTGTTCAAAGACCGTTTAAGACTATAATAACTATTTAAAAAGTAAACAGTTTTGGAAAGGAGAGAAAGTTTTCTTTCAGATGGAGACGATTTTTTTCCCTCCTTTTTTCAGTAATTTTCACTTCCAGGTCCCCTTAAATCGTGATACCTGCTATTGTAGCAGCAACAAGCGATGTAATGCCTGAGGCAGACACCTGTTGTATTACATAGGCGTTCCCAACCGTGATTACGTATCTCTGAGTTTACATACGCATGCCTACACCGGATTGTTTTGCCCTTTAGTGTATATATTGCTGTACATATGGACCGGATGCAGTTCGATGCAAAACAGTGAGGCAGCGCGACGAGAATATTTTTCTCGCTCAGTTTCATCTAGCGAACACTAAGCCCCAGAGTCCAGCCAGCGTGGGCAGTGGGATATTTCATTAGGAGCGGAGGCGGCTATGCAAATGCGCCCTTTGTGTGACGGGGCTGTCGCCCCGAGCTGACCAGCTGTTAGGGGAGGGTGTGTCCGCTCCTAATCCCCAGGGGGTGGCAATAGCCCTGCACCCTCTGGCCAAATCTCTGCTGTAGGGGTGCGGTCGGTCGGCTGCGCTACGTTCTCCTCTGAGGACACTAGTACGCTGCGAGGCGGTTCACTCCGATATTCCAACGGCACAACTCTTCCTCTGATAATGGAGACGTACTGGCCGCGGCACTCCTTGACCACTTCGTGGTGGAAGAAAATCGTCGGTTTCACATTTTTAAAAAGTGCATTTCCTTCTCCAGGTACTCCCGTGGCAGCCGTATCTACATCTACATACATACTCCGCAATTCACCGTAAGCTGCGTGGCGGAGGGTACACTGTACCACTACTAGGCATTTCCTTTCCTATTCCACTCCCAAATTGAACGAGGGAAAAAAGAATGCCTATATGCCTCCGTACGAGCCCTAATTTCTCTTGTCTCGTCTTTGTGATGTTTACGCGAAATGTAAGTAGGCGGCAGCAAGATAGTACTACACTCAGCTTCAAATTTCGGCCCTCTAAATTTCCCCAACAGAAATTCACGAAGAGAACGTCGTCTTTCTTCCAGCGACCCCAATAGAGTTGCCGGAGCATTTCCGTGACACTCGCGCATTGGTCGAACCTACCGGTAACAAATCTAGCTGCTCGTCTCTAAACTGCTTCCATGTCTTCTTTTAAACTGATCTGCTGCGGGTCCCAAACACTTGAGCAATACTCAAGACGTGGTCGTACAAGCGTTTTATACGCGGTCTCCTTTACAGGTGAAGTACATCTTCCCAAAATTCTCCCAATAAACCGAAGTCGGCTGTCCGCCTTACAACTGTCCCTTACATGCTCGTTCCATTTCATATCGCTTTGCAATGTTACGCCCAGATATTTGAACGACGCGACACCATCAAGAAGCTCACTACTAATGCTGTATTCGAACATTATGGGATTGTTTTTTCTACTCATGCGCTTCACCTTACATTTTTCTACATTGAGAGCTAGTTGCCAATCTTCGCACCAACTAGAAATGTTGTCTAAGTCATCCTGTATGCTATTACAGTCAGTTACAGACGACACCCTCCCATACACCACAGCATCATCAGCAAACAGCCGCAAATTACAACTTACTCTGTCCATCAGATCATGTATATAGATAGAAAATAATAGCGGTCCTATCACACTCCCCTGGGGCACGCCTGACGATACACTCGTCTCTGATGAACACTCGCCGTCGAGAACAACGTACTGCGTTCTATGACTTAGGAAGTCTTCCAGCCAGTCACAAATCTGTGAACCTATTCCATAAGCTCGAATCTTCGTTAGCAGTGTGACGGCCGTATATGACGATATACCTGAACACCGTATCATACACTTATTGTGTTAGTGTGTTGTCTGTTCTTTCGGACGTCCGAAAGAACAGACACCACACCAACACAATAAGTATTACACGCGACGACGGCGTTAGCTTCAGTTACTTCACCGCAGATGCGGTCATACGTCCGACCTCGCACGGGAATCCGTAATGGCGAGTGTAAGAGGGCGTGGACGATAGGGGCGCTACAAACGTAGCGTGCGACTTGTGTGAGTTTGAGACGGACGGGAGGCGAGCACGGGTGGCCAAGTGGTTAAGGCGACCGCTGGCCCGATGCGGGAGAACCGGGTTCGATTCCCGGTCCGGCTCACGTTTTCACTTGTCGCCATTGCTTAATATCAATGCCCAAATGCGGCCACTGTCAATCCTTTCTTTCCTATCCTTCTTCCTTCCCTTCCTTTAGTAACTGCAAATATCATACACTGCCATCATCATCACCATTACAGTAGTCTTGTGTAGTTAGCGAACGAACTAGTTCTGCCGGCCGCGGTGGCCGAGGGGACTGAGGCGCTCCAGTCACGGTCTGCACGGCCCCTACGGTCGGAGGTTCGAATAAAAAAATTTTCAAATGTTTGTAGCACTTATGGGACTTAACTACAGGGCCATCAGTCCCTAAACTTACAAACTACTTATGAACTAGCTAATCCAAAGGACGGCACAAATATCCATGCCCGAGGGGGATTCGAACCCCTGACCGTAGTGTCCGTGCAGACCGTGACTGGAGTGCCTCAGTCCCCTCGGCCACCGCGGCCGGCAGGGTTCGAATCCCCCCTCGGGCATGGATATTTGTGTCGTCCTTAGGATAAGCTAGTTGAAAAGTAGTTTGTATGTTTAGGGACTGATGACCCCGTAGTTAAGTCCCATAAGCTTTTTTGAACTAGTTCGGAAAAGCGATCCCACAGGCGAACTACACGAACTAGTTCGCAGATCCCTCGCCTCTTAGTTCGTCCGCTCCTTTTCCGAAGACTGGCGGGTAACAGCGAGAGGACGCGAGAGCGCGCAGAATCGCGTGATTCCCTTCTGCTAGTTGCCGTCATTTCGAGCTGAGATGCAGCTCAGCTGTAGTTTTAGTAGCGGTAGCAAAAGCCAAAACGAGCGGACGAACTAAAAAGAGCGACCTACTTCGCTGCCGAGCTGCGAACTAAAAGGAGAACTACCGGTCTCGAACTAAAATATGCGCGATAGGACGCAAACTAAAATATGCGCTATAGTTCGCGAACTAAAATATGTGCTATAGTTCGCGAACTAAAATATGCGTGATAGCTCGCGAACCAAAATATGCGCTATAGTTCGCTAACTAAAATATGCGTGATAGGTAGCGAACAGAATTAAAAATCACTTGTTTGCCTTTTGCTGATGGGAGCCATTTCGAGGTCAGCTTCTGCCTGCTAGATTACGTAGTTCAGTGCAACAAAATTTCCGTTTTGAAGTATTCTGCACTCTGCAATATCCGACTAATAAATTCCATAATGCTAAGATATAAAGATAACTCCAAACTTAAACGCGAGAAATTATCCCCAAACTGTTTCTTTCGGTTTGCGTGATATCGTTAGTGGCTCAAGTAGCAAGCGCATGAAGCAGCTAGGTGGGGGAACTTCTCTCTCCACCTGCACGCGCAGACCACGCCGCTCAGACGTCACTGGGATCGGACGAACTAAAAGAACGAACTAGTTCGCGCCAGAGCCGCGAACTAAACTGAGCGCTCTCAATCGCGAACTATTATGCACAAGTCTACATTAGAGACATTATGCCTTTCAGAATTCAGTCTTGAGTATAGTCCTCCCAACAAAATTCCTCCAAGATCCCCAATGTTAACATTGATGCCTCGTCCGATGCTAACCCTTTTACTTCAAAATTGTTCTTCGCCGAATCTAAGTAGTTTCTCCTTGGTCTTTCTCGACTCCTCTTACCCTCCGCTTCTAAGATCATGAGCCTGTTAGGTAACCTTGCTTCTCCTATGCTTGTGACATGACTCCACCATCTCAGCCTGTTCACTCCAATGGTGAGTAGCACTTTACCTGCAGAGCAGACGGAGTGCTTTTGAACTGCTTTCGGATAGGGGATGACGGATGTTTCCATTCGACTTCATAGCTGTTCTACGCTTCTTCCGTATGCAACGCCCTGATTTTTTTCCTTGGCGGCTTTTCTTGAGGTCATAAAGCGGTTTGACAAATGTCTCAATGTACTTGCAAATTATGCCAAAAAAAGAAAAAAAGACATGCCTTATCTTAAATGTTTTTTTTTCCTTTTTCCTTTCATTCAAAACGTTTCCAGTAGTCTTCGAAGTATCTGACCCTATTCTTGTTATCATTCCCGATTTCATCGTGATTTATTTACTGGTAACTGTTAAAAGTAGGACGACGCAGCATTTCAATCGCATGTAAGTTACCTAAAAATACGGTCCTTGATCTTCATTTTCACTGCGGGAGCACATAATGAAAATTGATTCACTTTAAACCAAATAAAAATACGCACACTCTCCATCTACACCTACATGGGATACTCTTCAAATCACATTTAAGTGCCTGGCAGAGGGTTCATTGAACCACCATTATACTATTTATCTTCCATTCCATTTTCGAATAGCGGAAAGAAAGAACACCTTAATCTCTCCGTTCGAGCTCTGATTCCTCTTATTTTATTCTGATGATCATTTCTATCTATGTAAGTGGGATGTCAACAATATATTTTCGCATTCGGAGGAGAATGTTGGCGATTGGAGTTTTGCAAGTAGCCCACGCCGCAGCGATAAGCGCCGTTATTGTAATGATTCCCATCCCAGATCTTTTATCATTTCCGTAACGCTGTCTCCCCTGTATCGTGACAATCCGAAACGAGCTGCAATTCTTTGGACTCTTTCGATGTCCTCCGTCAAACCCACCTGATAAGGATTCCACACTGGGCAGAAATACTCCAAAAAAGGACGGACAAGCGTAGTGTATGCAGTTTCTTTTGTTCTTTCCAGTTTAAGTCTGAAGTAATAGTAATTCCTACGTATTTTGTGGAGTTTACTGCCTTCACATTTGATTCATTTATCATGTAATCAAAATTTAACGGATTTCTTTTCGTACTCATGTGAACGACTTCACACATCTCGTTATTTACAGTCAATTGCCAATTTTTACACCAGACTGATATCTTATTCAAATCGTTCTGAAGTTGGTTTTGATCTTCAGATGATTTTACTAGACGGTACATGACGGTGTCATCTGCGAACAACCTACGAGAACTACTTACATTTTCCCCTAAATCGTTTATGTAAATAAGGAACAGCAGAGGACCAATAACACTACCCTGTGGAAGTCAGGCGAAGTCAGGTGTTCATTCTTCCCGCGCGCTATTCGAGAATGTAATGGGAGGTAAAATAGTTTAACGGAGGTATGATGAACCCTCTGCCAGGCAGTTAAATGTGATTTGCAGAGTATCCCATGTAGAAGTCGAGAGCGTCGCTCATTCAGAGCGTTTCCTGACGATGGCGGGCACGATGACGCAGAAACAGTACTTCCCCCAGTCCCGGTGGTGTAGCGTCCGTTTGGCCGGCACAATGCTCTGGCTGGTCGGGTGTCGCCGCTAACCTGGTGGGGTCAGGGTGTTTACCTGCCGATTGACGCCGGCCGCTACGCGCGGGGAGGGGCTGAGATTGCTTTTCAGCCCGGCTGCGTCACAATGGGCACCCCTCACAGCGGGGTATTAGGTGTAGATGGAATACCAAACTGTGGCGAATGAAAATTTGTGCCCGGCCGGGATACGAACCCAGGATCTCCTGCTTACTAGACAGACGCGTTGACCACTCCGCCACCCAGGACACAGTGACCAGCCCGACTGCAGAGGACTCTTCCCTGCACATCTCCCGCCACACCCAAATCTCCATTCGCCACGCTGTCTCTTTCCTATTACCACAGCCTATTTGTTCTGTAATGCTCGCAGCCACAATACACATTTGAACGCTGTAATTAGTCAAAAATATATATAATTGTATACAAGCCGAGGCTGGGCTCCTGACGACAATTAATTGTGTCTCGATACCTCATGGTCTGTTCTCCCTGATGCGGGAATACAGTATTGTGGCTGCGAGCATTACAGAACAAATGGGCTGTGGTAATAGGAAAGAGACAGTGTGGCGAATGGAGATTTGTGTGTGGCGGGAGACGTGCAGGGAAGAGTCCTCTGCAGTCGTGCTGGTCACTGTGTCCTCGGTGGCGGAGTGGTCAACGCGTCTGCCTAGTAAGCAGGAGATCCCGGGTTCGAATCCCGGCCGGGCACAAATTTTCATTAGCCACAGTTTGGTATTCCATCTAAACCTAATAGAGTAATAATAATAATTTCGTGTGGCTCAGTGGCCTGGTGCAAGTCTTTCGTTTGGACGCCACTTCGGCGACTTGCGTGTCCCTAGCCTACCCCAGTTATCCAACCGGGGAAAGGGGACCTACAGCTTAACGTGGAATCCGAACCACGTGTCATTTCTGGCGACTCCTCACATCGTTGAGAGGTGAAGGATGGGTTAAAGTGTAGACTGAGAAAAAATCCGAGGTCCGACCGGGCTTTGAACCCGCGACCCAGTCGAGCACTTTACCCCAAGACCACCAGGCCCAACACCTAATAGAGTGATGCCATAACATCGCTAATAGCGATTTTTTTTAATCATTTGAACACTGTAATTCGTCAAAAATATATATAATTCTTGATCTTTCTTTTTTTCTACTTGGGCACACAAGTGTGCTCATCGCAGTGGTGGAAAGCGTCTCTCATTCAGAGCGCGCTGCACATGTTTCCGGGTGATGGCGGGCACGATGACGCAGAAACAGGACTGCCCCCAGTCCCGATGGTTTAGCGTCAGTTTGGCCGGCACAATGCTCTGGCTGGTCGGGTGTCGCCGCTAACCTGGTGGGGTCAGGGTGTTTACCTGCCGATTGACGCCGGCCCGCTACGTGCGGGGAAGGCCTGAGATTGCTTTTCAGCCCGGCTGCGTCACAATGGCCGCCCCTCACAGCGGGGGGTGGCGATCGACGCACGGCCGGTAAGCCCCGGTTAGGGCAGGCGCTAGGGGTAGCTAGGGGGAGGTCAGGGCCATCTGCCGTCCTGCCGGCAACAAGGCACGCTCGCAGCTTCCGTACCCAGCGTGGCAGCTACATCTGCATCTACACCCCGCAACCTACCTTGTGGAGCGCGATGTAGCGTGAGGTGTCCACTGTCGCATATTGTGAAGTAGCCGGAGACAAATATGGCCTGAAACTTCCTGGCGGGTTAAAACTGTTTGTCTGACCGGGATTCCAACCTCTACCGACTAAGCTACCGTGATATGCCTCTCGGCTCGTCTTCAGAACAAACTGGGCGTCCATGCAAGACTAGCACTCCTGGAAGATTTTTTTCTTCCAGGAGTGCTAGTCTTGCATGGTTCGCAGGAGAGATTCTGTGAAGTTTGGAAAGTAGGAGGCGAGGTACTGGCGGAAGTTGTGAGGCGGCATCGTGAGTCGTGTCGGGATAGCACAGTCAGTAGTGCGCTTGCCCGCAAAAGGCAAAGGTCCCTGGTTCGAGTCCCGCTTCCGGCACATAATTTTAATCTGCCAGGAAGTTTCATATCAGCGAACACTCCGCTGCAGACTGAAAGTTTCATTCTGGAAACATCCCTTAGGCTGTGGCGGAGCCATGTCTCCACCATATCCTTTCTTCCAGGAGTGCTAGTCTTGCATGGTTCGCAGGAGAGGTTCTGTGAAGTTTGGAAAGTAGGAGGCGAGGTACTGGCGGAAGTAAAGTTGTGGGGCGGCATCGTGAGTCGTGTCGGGATAGCACAGTCGGTAGTGCGCTTGCCCGTGAAAGGCAAAGGTCCCAGGTTCGAGTCCCGGTTCCGGCGCATAATTTTAATCTGCCAGGAAGTTTCATGTCAGCGCACACTCCGTTGCAGAGTGAAAGTTTCATTCTGGAAACACCCCTTAGGCTGTGGTTAAGCCATGTCTCCACCATATCCTTTCTTCCAGGAGTGCTAGTCTTGCATGGTTCGCAGGAGAGCTTCTGTGAAGTTTGTAAAGTAGGAGGCGAGGTACTGGCGGAAGTAGAGTTGTGAGGCGGCATCGTGTGTCGTGTCGGGATAGCACAGTCGGTAGTGCGCTTGCCCGCGAAAGGCAAAGGTCCCAGTTTCGAGTCCCGGTTCCGACACACAATTTTAATCTGTCAGGAAGTCAAATAATTTGAAAGCCCCCTAAAACGCTACATTTGAGTCACGTGATTCCCGTGACGTCAGAAACCACGATGATGCAGCTGCTCTCGTAAGATATACATATAGTATTACATGTTTTGAGCATTCACGTTTGGCAAATGACGTAAAAATATTGCTTAGTAATAGATCTATAAAGACACCAGAAAAATTGTTTTGGCAAGTTCAGAAAAAATTAGAAGATACGCAAAATATGGTTGACACTCGCTGAAAGAGGTCCAAATGAAATAAGGGCCACTTCATGTGTTAATTTCTAAGAGGATCATTTTGATGTAAGAAAGCACTTAATATTATTCTATTAGTTCACTTTAAGTATCATTCTCTTCTACTGCGTAGGGGTATTACTGTATTATGTACAGGTTATCAGCTGACGTTTACATTTGCGAAGTAAAACTTCATAATATTACACGCCTACGAATTATGTCTAATGAAAGCCGTTTCCTAATATATTTGGTGAAATTACAACATGAATATTGTTTTAACCAACCATAAAGTACAGCACTTATTATTCATCTCGAGTAAGTACACTTTTATCGCCAGCAGACCGTATTCAAACAACCGTTTCAATAATGGGTAATCGTTTTATACATCGACAACGCCCTTCTGGTTACGTTACTACAACATACTCTATTGTAAAATACGTGTATGGGAGATGTATTTGATGCGTCGATTCATTTAGCCTTTAAAACTTTCTTAATATGCAAGTATAAATGTACACAAGACTTTTGCTGTACTTCACAGGTTTTGGTGTTACGCCTTGCTACCAGTATTGAAGTAGTTAAAAATGAAATTAGTCCCTTAACTGTGTGCTTTACTGATTTAAATTTTACCAACCATCCCGGCGGCCTCTTGTGATAATGTTGGCAACATATGCTGAATACCGAGAATCATGTGACGTCGGCATTAGCCAATCGCGTGACAACGAAACGTTTTGTCATGAAACCTTGCCTTTATGAGGGCAGTTACTTTTACTGACCGGACAAGGGTACATACAAGAACCTGTCAATCATAGAGCAGGAACAGCATTGTTTATTTACTTCGTGGTCTGTACGAAACACTAATCGAGTCATTTTATATGATCCGAACTACTTGTCAAAGATTTTCTATCGTTTTTGTTGCTGTTGCCAACATAATCACTCGAAGCCCCCTGGATAGAAGTTAAAATTTTACCCTTTACTGGGTAATATGTGACTTCAGATTAAGTCTGCTGACACCAACAGATAGCGTACTTTTTTCCAATTGCATAACATATCTCTAGCAACAATTAACTTTCAAATGTAGGTATAATGCAGTTTTCACGTTTCTTATTTTTGGCACGTAGAAGTATAGATTGTTTTTGTAGAATGTTCAAATGTTTGTAAAGCTTATGGGACTTAAACTTCACTCTGAGAAATCAAGGAAACGCTAAAAACGATACAGCTTCGTCCTCTAGTTGCCACGTCCTAGTGGTCTGTGACGTCACCAGTGCTTCAGCCGATAACAGAGCATTTTCGATCACGTTAACCAGTCGTGAAATCTAATGGTTTTTAAGCTTGAATTACGTAAAAATAACAGATGTTTTGTAAGAATAATGAGCGAAAATACTATATAGAATGTTATAATCATTCAGAATAACAACAATTCCAACCATATTTTTAACACAGGAAAATATTCTATTATGGTCTGAAACTTCGTGGCGGTTTAAAACTGTTTGTCTGACCGGGATTCGAACCTGGAACCTACCGATTGAGCTATCCCGGTAAGTCTCTCGATACGTCCTTAAAGCTTTAGCTCCGCCAGTACCTTATCCCCTCGAAGTTTTGTATCAGTGCACACGTCTCTGCAGAATGTGAAAGATTCCCCATACACACCCTCCACTCATGACAACTCTTTCATATGCTTCTGATAAGGCCAAACATTACCAAAGAACTAATACATAAATGCTTTACCCACATCTAAATACCTATTCCTTTCATCCTACAATAACAGAGTAACCATATTCCTACTGTTATTTAAACACAATACTCTATATTAATATCCTAGAAGACACTAGTGTATGAATAAATATAAGCAATAATACGAATTTTATTCTTGTACTTTTAACTGATTATATACATACATATTAAGTAAAAAAAAAAAATCGCACTGACGTGTTTTACGGCCCACTTTAGATTCATAGTTTTATAAGTTTTTGCAAACATTTTGGACAAGAATAATAATGTAAACAATAAAAAATTAATAAGACTGTCTGAAACCCTTTAGGAAAAAAAATTAGGTAGTGGCGGGTTTTTAACCACTGAGCTTCAGTGTCACACTTAAACGCATTGCCAACTACACTACGTCCAACACATAGAACGTAGATTCTTAAATTTCATACTATTCTTGGCCGTTGCTAACTGATGCTAATATGGCATTTGTAGGCACTACATTATCATGTATAGTACGAAGAACGACGTGTTTTTGTTAATTCTTCAGTGCGCCATTGCTTTGAAATGACAACGTGTAAGTTACAATAAGGAAATCATCAAATACGCAACGCAAGATGGCGTATGCCAGAGAGAGTTCTGGGCGAGGAATGTCACGTGACATCTGCGAACGGCTGGTTTTCGTTAATTCAGTGGAGGGTGTCAAATCTCCGTTATTTTTGCAAATATCTCCCAAACGATACGAGATATGAAAAGAACATAAGGGAACAAAGCTGTAGAGAAACTTCTCCTCTACCAATTAGGTTATTCAATTTTCGTGTCAGGTGAATGGTTAAGCCGTTATTTTCATTTAAATTTCGAGCTGTCAAAAAACGATCTCAAAGGCCCACTTTTGGTGTTACTACCGTAACCTAAAGTGGGCCGAAACTATGCAAACAATATAGACAGTATTTATTATTCACTTTTGGAATTTAATATTGACAAAATTACTTGCTAAATGATCGATTGTATCATACACAAACAATACAAACTTACCTGTACAAATAGTGTTACATCTTCGAATGAAGACGTTTGTAAATAACATCAGGTGTAAAAGCACATGGTGGATGCTGGTAAAGCGCTGTTTACAGTGTAGAATAGAGCCCAGTAGTGGAAAGGTGATGTGGTATTGTCATATAAACACAAGGAGACCCGGGATATGGAAATTAAATATAAAAATCCGGCATACAGTCGCAATAAGTAAATCAACAAATTACACTTAATCTTAGAAATACGAAACACGACCTAAACAACGTGCAATTCGAGTTATTAAAGTATGTTTCCGTCTTCTCGCCACAGAGCCAGCACCCACATGACGCTCAAAATGATCCTGTAACATGCTCGATTTGAAGATGAACCTGAAAAGGTTCGAAAACCGTTTCTGGAAATAATTCCCAAAAATAAAGTGCATTTTTCCATATATTATGTCAACTCATATCAATATTTTTCGCTGCGATGAAATGGCCGAGCGCATTAAGGCGCCTTGATACGAAACTCACAATTGCTGCCCGCCGGAGGTTCGAGTATTTCCTGCGGCGTGAGTGTGTTGTCTTTAGGTTCGTTTAAGTTAGTTTAAGTTTAAGCCTATGGACTGATAACCACTGTAGTTAATTTTTTTTTTTTTTTTTTTTTTTTGTGAAATGTTTTACTGCCTTAAATTTAAACACTCGCATCTGTGAAATAGTCGACTTATCTTACTCTGTAGATGCTGGCGAATTTTTGTAGGCTATAACGCCTACTTGCCGTTATTACACGTTTACTAGAAAGACGTTTAGCGAGGTTCACATTACTACGTTATTTCATACATATCTCTCAAAGAAATGTACTGTATCTATACAATAAAATGGAAAAAAGCGCAGGTGACTCCCGTTTATAAGTGAGGTAAAAAGAAATTGACCCATATATTTATAGGCCAATATCGTTGACATCAGTTTCCTGTAGAATTTTGGATCATGCCAGCCATGCATGAAGGGCAACACGCCTTCGAATTCCGGATAACCTGCATTTTCAACGTGACAATATGATGGTTGAGATTATACTGCAAAACATTCAAGGCAATTTCATAGAAACTTTCTCAGTAAATGGTACCTTTCTGAACCAAAATCTTAATAAAGTTAAACACTTCCTAAAAAAATTAAAAATTTCAATTAAAATTACGAAACAATTTCAGTAGATGCTTTGAACTACCATCAAACACTCTACATAATTTCATTTATGTAACTCAAAATTTATGGACTTTGTGACAGGTTATATTGTGTTTTTCTCGATTTCAAAAAGGCATCTGACGCGGTGCCACACTGCAGACTGCTAACGAAGATACGAGCTTACGGAATAGGTTCACAGATTTGTGACTGGCTGGAAGACTTCCTAAGTAATAGAACGCAGTACGTTGTTCTCGACGGCGAGTGTTCATCAGAGACGAATCAACTAATAGTGAAACCAATACGGTAACAATTGTAACTTATGTTTTTCGTTTGAAACCATCGTTACTAACAACTTTTTATAAGATATAGAAAATTATGAATAACCAAGAATACATCAATTTTTCGTGAAAATTACCTACAGATATTAAAATTGTGTATGTATATGAAGGGAAAAAAAAAGACACAGCGAGATTTGAACCGCCGACAGTATCTTTGTGAGGCAAGAACACCTGTGGTACACTAACAGACACTGTAATGCTTTTAAATACTTGTACTTAGGCGTATTTTCAAAACTTTGAGTCGCGGTGGAGTAGCCGAGCGGTCTAAAGCGTCTCGCTGCGGAGCGCGCGTTTGCTCGCCGTGGAGGTTCGAGTCCTCCCTGGGGCATGGGTGTGTGTGTTTGTCCTTAGGTTACTTTACCTAGGTTTAAGTAGTTTGTAAGCTACGGAATGATGACCACGCAGTTTGGTCCGATAGATTTACAAACATTTGAACGTTTTCAAAACTTTGAAGGCGATTTTCTGGAGAATTTTTGAGGTTTGGGTCAAAAGGCTTAGGCTAATTGTTACTTGCATTCTGAACTTCACGTTTCATAAGTATCAAAAAATTCTAAAATCCGATAATCAGATACCCATGTGATCTCCTAGTTAGATGTCATCGGTGACATACCACAACAACGTATCGCTGCATATTGCTAGTTACTTTATTGATCTGACTTCGGTCTCTAGCGTGTAAGGAGGTCGCTCAGATTTTCTCCCAGTTAGTATATATAAATACTAGACTTGCACATAATAGTTCGTGATGGGAGCGCTCACTTTAGTTCGCGGCTCTGCCGCGAACTAGTTCGCTCTTTTAGTTCGTCCGCTCCCAGTGACGGCTGAGCGGCGTGGTCTGCGCGTGCAGGTGGAGGGAGAAGTTCCCCCACCTAGCTGCTTCATGCGCTTGCTGCTTGAGCCGCTAACGATATCACGCAGACCAAAAGAAACAGCCTGTGGATAATTTCTCGCGTTTAAGTTTAGAGGTATCTATACCTTGGCATTATGAAATTTATGAGTTAGATATTGCAGAGTGCAGAATACGTCAAAACAGAAATTTTGCAGCACTGAACTATGTAATCTAGCAGGCAGACGCTCACCTTGAAATGACTCATCAGCAGAAGGCAAACACGTGATTTTTAATTCTGCTGCGCGCCCTCTCGCTATTGCCCGTCTTGTCTTCGGATAAGAATCCAACGAACTAAGAAGCGAGATACGTTTGGCATAATAGTTCGCGACCGGTAACGCATGTATTAGTTCGCGACCGATCGCGGATATTTTAGTTCGCGACCGGTAGCTCTCCTTTTAGTTCGCAGCTCGGCCGCGAAGTAGGTCGTTCTTTTTAGTTCGTCCGCTCTTTTTGGCTTTTGCTACCGCTACTAAAAGAGCTCTTTCTTTTGTTATGACAGCTTTTTTATATAATCATCAGTGTTGCTTAAGCGTGTGCTATTACCCGTATTTTTGGGCAATTAGACATCGAATACTTGAGAAACTAAACCAGTTATTTACACGAAGGGGTGATACAATGGTTCCGCGGTGGAGTAGCCGAGCGGTCTAAAGCGCCTCGCTGCGGAGCGTGCGGTTGCTCGCCGTGGAGATTCGAGTCCTCCCTGGGGCATGGGTGTGTGTGTTGTCCTTAGGTTAGTTTCCCTAGGTTTAGGTAGTTTGTAAGCTACGGACTGATGACCACGCAGTTTGGTGCGACAGTTTTACAGACATTTGAACATTTCGATACAATGGTATTCAGTACTTTGCATACAGAGTACTCGTAGCATTTTATTTTTAAAATAGATTTCTTTATTTATTTAATAGGTCAATGAAGGAACATTACCTACAAAATATGGTAAATGCGTCTATTTTCATGAATAAAAATGCACTTTTATAAATGACTTTTAAATTTTCATGAAGTTTTAGAAGTGATCAACGAAAAATATTATTACTATGGTACAGGTCAAGTATTATATGACTTAAAGAATGCACCTATAACATTAACGAAAGAAACTGGAGTTGCGCTGCATCTCAGCTCGACATGACGGCAACTGGCAAAAGGGAATCACGCGATTCTGCGCGCTCTCGCGTCCTCTCGCTGTTCCCCGTCAGTCTTCGGAAAAGAAGCGGACGAACTAAGAGGCGAGGGATCTGCGAAGTAGTTCGCGTAGTTCGCCTGTGGGAGCGCTCTGCCGAACTAGTTCGTTCGCGAAGTACATAAGACTAATAGATATGTGACAGCTGAGAATCGTGGAAAAGTCAGGTACCACCTCTGTTTCGTAGATGTACTCCTATCTATATCGATACTCTGCAAGTCACATTCAAGTGCCTGGCAGAGGGTTCATTAACCACTTTCATAACTTATCTCTACCGTTCCATTCTCTAATAGCGCGCGGGAAGAAAGAACACCTAAATCGTTCCGTTTTCGATCTGATTTCTCTTATTTTATTGGGATGGTCATGTGTCCCTAAGTAGGTGGGTGCTAGCAAAATATTTTCACATTCAGAACTAAAAGTCGGTGATTGAAACTTCGCAAACAGATCACGCAGCAATGAATAACGTCTTTCTTTTAATGATTTCCACCCCAATTCGTGCAACATTTCCGTGACGCTTTCCCTCCCGTAACGTGATAAAGCAAAACGAGCTGCCATTCTCTGAACCTTCTCAATGTCCTCCGTCAGTCCCACCTGGTGAGGGTCCCACAAGGGGCAACAGTACTCCAGGAGAGGACGCACAAGTGTGATGTAGGCAGTCTCTTTGATGGAGCTGGTGCATCTTCGAAGCGTTCTTCTGATGAAACGTAACCTTTGGTTCGCCTTCCCCACAATATTTTCTGTGTGTTCTCTCCAGTGTAAGTTATTCGTAATTGTAACTCCTAGGTATTTGGTAGAATCTACGACCTTAAGGTTTGACTGATTTATCGCGTAATTAAAGTTCAGCGGATTTCTTTTAGTGGTCATGTGTATTACTTCACACTTTTCTTTGTTTAGTGTCAATTGCCAATTTTCGCACCATGCAGAAATTTTGTCTAAATCGCTTTGCAGTTGCTTTTGATCCTCAAT
The DNA here is from genome assembly GCA_026315105.1 of Locusta migratoria. Taxonomy (NCBI): domain Eukaryota; kingdom Metazoa; phylum Arthropoda; class Insecta; order Orthoptera; family Acrididae; genus Locusta; species Locusta migratoria. The sequence goes on from CM048754.1 coordinate 15,014,268, forward strand.
TGAGTTCACTAACCGATAAACGACACCATTATCCACGAACAATCGAAGGGAGCTATTCAGATTGTCTCCTAAATCGTTTATAAACACGAGGAAGAGTAGGGGACCTATAACGCTTCCCTGTGGAACGCCAGATATCACTTCTGTTTTACTCGATGACTTACCGTCAATTACAACGAACTGTGTCCTTTCTGATAGGAAATCGTGAATCCAATCGCACAATTGTGGAGATATTCCATAAGCAGGCAATTTCATAAGAAGCCGTTTGTGGGGTACAGTGTCAAAAGCCTTCCGGAACTCCGGAATCGATTTGAGATCCCTTGTCGATGGCACTTAACGCTTCATGTGAATAAAGGGCAAGCTGTGTTTCGCAAGAGCGATACTTTCTGAATACGTGTTGACTACTGGTTAAAAGGTCGTTCTCTTCGAGGTAGTTCATAATATTCGAACAAAGTATGTGTTCGAAAATGCTACTGCAAATCGACGTCAATGAGATAGGCCTCTAATTTTGGGTATCACTCCTATTGCCTTTCTTGAATGTTGGAGTAACTTGGGCAACTTTCCAGACTTTGGGTACGGATCTTTCGCATAGTGATCGGTTGTAAATTATAGCTAAGTACGGAGCTATTGCATCGGCATACTCTGAGAGGAATCTAGTTGGTATACAATCAGGCCCGCAAGATTTATTTTTGTTTAGTGACTTAAGTTGTTTTACTACCCCAGGAACATCTACTTCTAAGTTTCGCATGCTGGCAGCTGTTCTTGGATTGAATACTGGAGTGTTCACTTCGTCTTCTTTGGTGAACGAGTTTCGGAAAGCTGTGTTTAGTAATTCTGCCTTAGCAGTACTTTCATCGGTAGTATTACCATTGCTATCTCGTAGTGAAGGTATTGTTTGTGTTTTGCCGCTAGTGTACTTCACATATGACCAGAATTTCTTTGGATTTTCTGCAAGATTACGAGACAGGATTTCGTTGTGGTAACTACTATAGGCTTCTCGCATTAGAGTCCGCGCTAGGTTGCGAGTTCAGTAAAAAATTGCCAGTCTCGTGGATTCTGTGTCTTTTTAAATTTTGCATGCGTTTTTCTTTGTTTCTGCAATAGTGATCTAACCTGTTTTGTGTACCACGGGGGTCAGTCCCCTCTTTTATTAATTTATCTCTATATATAAAAGGAAGTGTCCCGGTTGACTGATTGACTGATGGACTGACTGACTGACTCATCATCGCCCAGCCCAAACCACTGAAGATAGAAACTTGAAATTTGTGGAGGGTGTTGATCTTACTCTGTAGGCGTCATTTAAGAAGCGATTTTTCGATATTCCGTCTGTAAGGGGGTGAAATAGGGGGTGACATGTTTTTTGAAAATACGTAGCTAATTAGGCAATTTTGAAGCTAGAACTACAAAATTTCGGATTTTAATTCAGGGTTCGAATTTAAAAGACACGTGTTTCGGCATTTTTTGAAATTCGACAAATAAGGGGATAAAATAGATGATGCAAAAAATTCATTTTCAAAAATATGTTGCTATTAACTCAAATTTTAAGCTACAACTATGAAACTTCGGATATGGAATCTTGGGATTAAAAATCCATGATTTTTACTATTTTCGGAAATTCAACAAGTAAGAGGGTGAAACAGAGAATCAAAAATTCTTTTTGAAAACACGTTCTATTGATACAATTTTGAAGCTAGAGCTGCAAAAACTAATATTTGCATAGTTGGTTAGACGTTACAAAATACGTGTTTTGGTATTTTTGGAGATTCAACCATCGACGTGGTAAAATTGGAGAGGGGGTGTTTTTCGAAAATATATTGCTATTTAGGCAAATTTGAAGTTAGAACTACACATTTTCTGATTTGGATTCGGGATTTGAATTTAAAAGACACGTGTTTCGACATTTTTTGAAATTCAAACAATAAGAGGGTAAAATAGAAGACGCAAAAAATTGATTTTCAAAAATATGTTTCTGTTAACTGAAATTTTAAGCTATAACTACGAAACTTCGGTTATGGACTCTTGATCAGGATTAAAAAGACACGTGTTTTGGTATTTTTGGAAATTCAACAACTAAGGGGCTAAAAGGGGGGTCAAAAATTCTTTTCGAAAACACATTGTTGTCAAGACAATTTTGAAGCTATAGCAACAAAAATTGGTATTTGTATTGTTCGTTAGAATTTAAAAAAATACGTGTTTCGGTATTTTTGGAAATTCAACCATAAAGGGGGTTAAATTGGATAGGGGATGTTTTTCGAAAATCTTTTGCTAATAAGGCAACTTTGAAGCTACAACCACTAAAATTGGTATATGTTTTCTTGCTCAGAATTAAAAAGACACGTGTTTCGGTATTTTCAGAAAATTTATCAATTAGGGGGTGAAATAGGGGATGAAAAAACATTTTTTTCCGCGGTGGAGTAGCCGAGCGGTCTAAAGCGTCTCGCTGCGGAGCGCGCGGTTGCTCGCCGTGGAGGTTCGAGTCCTCCCTGGGGCATGGGTGTGTGTGTTTGTCCTTAGGTTAGTTTACCTAGGTTTAAGTAGTTTGTAAGCTACGGACTGATGACCACGCAGTTTGGTTTGTTCAAAGCTTTGTAAAGTCTATGGGACTTAACTACGGGGTTATCAGTCCTTAAACTTACAAACTACTTATGAATTACTTACGAACTAGGACGGCACAAATATCCATGCCCGAGGGGGGATTCGAACCCCCGACCGTAGTGACCGTGCAGACCGTGACTGGAGCGCCTCAGTCCCCTCGGCCATCGCGGCCGGCGCAGTTTGGACCGATAGATTTACAAACATTTGAACATTTTGAAAATTTTTTTGAAAATAATTTGCTATTAAGCCAATTTTGGTGCTGTTAACTCAAATTTCAAGCTATAACTACCGAACTTAAGATATGGATTCTTCGTCAGGATTAAAAAGAAACAAATGGTGCAGACCAAACAGCCTACGCATGCGAAGCAGCGGGGGTTCAGCTAGTTTGGTATAAATCTCTCGATTGCTACTGATATTATGTCTTTGAAAGTAAGCCTCATAATTTAACTCTTTGTTTTCTTAACAGAATAAGTGTATAAAAGAAATTAAAAGTATAAAATAGAAGTAAGTAATAAAACTGATAGCACAATTTAGGTGCCTAAACAATATTATTTTCCTTTGAGTTCACAGGACGCTAACAAATTACTAATTTATTTGCAAGTTTTCCATACTTGAGAACTCTTCTTAGCTTTCGCCCGTAGGCAAAAGTGGCACCTTCGCTTTTTAGATGCAGTAGGACCAGGCTTATCTGCATTAGGCGTTGATAAAGTTCGTTCTCTGCCAACCGGTTTGTATAAAATTTCCTGTATATATTTGGCAAGATTGGGTTATTTTCTAATCAACGTCAAACGTATGACTTTATAAGTCAATTGTGATTGACTTTATGTAGTCTCTACGCTGATTTTCTTCTAAAAGTCGTAAAATATTCCCATTACGGAGAAAGGGCGCCATTGTTGAAAGTAAATTACTGTAAACTATAAATAAACTAGCTGAACCCCCCGTTGTTTCGCATGCGTAGGCTGGTTGGTCTGCACCAGTTGTTTCTTTTTAATCCTGATGAAGAATCCATATCTTAAGTATCGTAGTTATAGCTTGAAATTTGAGTTAACAGCACCATATTTTTGAAAATCAATTTTTGCATCTCGTATTTCACCTCCTTATTGGTCTAATTTCCAAAAATACCGAAACACGTGTGTTTGAAATTCGAACCCCGAATCCAAATCCGAAAATTTTTAGTTCTAACTTCAAAACTGCCTAAATAGCAACAGATTTTCGAAAAAATCCCCTCTCCAATTTAACCCCCTTGATGGTTGAATTTCCAAAAATACCGAAACACGTATTTTGTAACGTCTAACTAACTATAAAAATATCAATTTTTGCAGTTATAGCTTCAAAATTGTATCAATAGCAATGTGTTTTCAAAAAAAAATTTTTTGATCCCCTCTTTTACCCCCTTAGTTTTTGAATTTCCAAAAATACTGAAACTCGTGTCTAAATCAAGAGTCCATATCCTAAGTTTCGTAATTATAGCTTGAAATTTGAGTTAACAGCAACATATTTTTAAAAATAATTTTTTGCGTCACCTATTTTACCCCGTATTTGTCGAATTTCAAAAAATACCGAAACACGTGTCCCTTACATTCGAACCTTAATTAAAATCCGCAATTTTGTAGTTCTAGCTTCAAAATTGCCTAAATAGCTACGTATTTTTTTTTTTTTTTTTTTTTTTTAAGTTTCATTCCTTATTTCACCCCCTTACGGACGGAATATCGAAAAATCGCTTCTTAAATGACGCCTAGAGAGTAAAATCAACAGCCTCCACAAATTTCAAGTTTCTGTCTTCAGTGGTTTGGGCTGGGCGATGATGAGTCAGTCAGTCAGTCCATCGGGACACTTCCTTTTATATATAGAGATAGTCTTCATAAGCACGCGTGGCATCTACGGATACCCCAACAGTGAAGAACAGGAATAGGGCAACGCCCATCCATCTATTGCAAGCATTGGTGGCATACCTACTGGGAATACCCGAGATGACGAGTCTGTAGTGCGCTAAGCGTGGACATTATAAACAAAGCGTGTTTGCCTCTGTAACTTATAAAATAATAGTGGAGAAGTCAGACACCACCTCTGTTTCGTGGACGTCCTCCTGTCTGTTAGTGCGGCTGTGTTCTTTCTGACAGGTTGGACGCTGAAGTGGCTGCGAACGCTCCCGTCGGCGGCTGGGCCTTATACCTGTCAGGAGGTCCACCTCTCGCTTAGGCTCGCCCACCGGCATTCCTGGGACGGGAGAGAGTAGAGTCTAGGTGGGTGAGGACGGCAGCGGGTTGATTAAGTGGATGGGGGTCAGACGGCGACTGATGGGACCGACGCCTCTGCCAGGGTAAACAGCGTATAAATAATGTGGGGGAAGTGGGGGGGAGTGGGGGATAAGGGGGGAAGTCAGGCGCCTGAGGGGGGCAGCGGCGCTAGCGCCGGACCAGGAATAGAGCCCTGAGGGACACCTCACTAGCAGCTGTAGGGCCGTGGCGGCTCGCACATGCTATAAGATACCTGCTAGTACTGTGGGTCGCATAGGCACATTTGTCAACCGTGTAGGCCTAATTATCGATGAAATATTTTGTCATGTTGCATATTAAATTTCAAGACCAATTAGGAAAAGTAAAGCAGTCAGCAATCCGAAGATTGGTTTGCCATGGCTATTCTTCTCTTTATATCTGTGATACATTTATTGTAGTCAGTGATTATGCTCCCCAAATAACAGAAGCTCTCAACCTACTCTAGAACATCATCTTCTAGTTTAACATTAACTTTATCATTTTCTTTTGTCTTCCGAACTACCATAGTTTTTGTTTTCTTCTTATAAATTTTTAGATTAAATTTTCTTAGGATTTTGGCAAATTTTTGCAACATAAACTCCATTTCCTTTACTTAGTCAGCAAGTAGTACTATATCATCTGCAAAACAGGTACAGTGTATTCGTTCCCCGTTAATTTCAATTCCTTTGGTTGCTCTTTTCAGTTTTCAATTGCTTTTTCAATAAATAAGTTGAACAAATATGCTGATAATGGGCACCCTTGCCTTACTCGCCTCCTTATTTTTGCTTTCTTCTGCTCACCATTCACTTCTATCTCTGCTTCCTGTCTTTTATACAAGTTCCAGATTAATCTCCTGTCGTTCCAATCGAAATTTATTGCCTTCATTGTTCGGAATAACAATTTGCAATTAACCATGTAAAATGGTCTTTGTAAATCTAATGCTAATCTAAAAAAAAAAAAAAATGTAAAGCAGTCAACAGTCCTAAGATTGGTTTGAACACCACAGTGCTTTACTAGGCATGGTCCTGTTTGGAGGTGGTATGCCGTTGCCTTCCTCCGACCTTCGAACTGACTTACCCAGCCAGTTATAGGGGGACCTACAGTTTAACGTGGGTTCCGAACCACGGTGCTACTCGAATGTTTGCGGTATTCAGTATGTATCAAAAGCATGATCATTAATCACAAATTTATTCGAAAGTATTTTTCAGAACATATAAAATCTCTGTGTAATTGCTAGGAACAGATAGTGGTTGTTCTTTGCTGGTGGAGGTTAGAGAATTCGAAATATGCAGTTCATGATTGGTTTCTATATGGATTTTTCGTAGCTGTAGGTACAGCCACGGACCGTGGCGGCTCGCACATGCTATAAGATACCTGCTAGTACTGTGGGTCACATAGGCACATTTGTTAAACATGTAGGCCAAACTATCGATGAAATATTTTGTCATGTTGCATATTAAATTTCAAGACCAATTAGAAAAAGTAAAGCAGTCAACAATCCGAAGATTGATTGTAAACGAAGGCTTCCGCGGCCGTTGTCATTGTTTATAAAACTCTTCTGGGTGTTGGACCGCATCGTCAAAATATCAAATACTTCACCGACGTTTCGGCCACTACTGCAAGTGGCCCTCTTCTGGGTGTTACGTTTACTGCTGGGTGACGGAAAGCTGGTGTCTTAAATACTAAATGTTGTACTAAATGTTTAGTATTTAAGACACCAGCTTTCCGTCACCCAGCAGTAAACGTAACACCCAGAAGATGGCCACTTGCAATAGTGGCCGAAACGTCGGGGAAGTATTTGATATTTTGACGATGCGGTCCAACACCCAGAAGAGTTTTATAAACAAATCCGAAGATTGGTTTGAACACCACAGTGCTTTACTAGGCATGCTCTTGTTTGGAGGTGGTATGCCGTTGCCTTCCTCCGACCTTCGAACTGACTTACCCAGCCAGTTATAGGGGGACCTACAGTTTAACGTGGGTTCCGAACCACGGTGCTACTCAAATGTTTGCGGTATTCAGTATGTATCAGAAGCACAATCATTAATCACAAATTTATTGTAAAGTATTTTTCAGAACATATAAAATCTGTATGTAATTGCTAGGATCAGGTAGTGGTTGTTCATTGCTGGTGGAGGTTAGAGAATTCGAAATATGCAGTTCATGATTGGTTTCTATATGGATTTTTCATGGATGTATCACGAACGCCTAATATATATGTTTCAACTCAAAAGTAGGTTCTGCATTCGTCTATAGTTATTTAATCTCTTGCACACTGAGCCGCGGTGGAGTAGCCGAGCGGTCTGAAGCGTCTCGCTGCGGAGCGCGCGGTTGCTGGCCGTGGAGGTTCGAGTCCTCCCTGGGGCATGGGTGTGTGTGTTGGCCCTTAGGTTAGTTTATCTAGGTTTAAGTAGTTCGTCAGCTACGGACTGTTGACCACGCAGTTTGGTCCGATAGATTTACAGACATCTGTTGGTTACAGACATCTTGCACACTGAAAGACGACTGTCTGTCTTCTTCCATATATTTCTTATAAAATCGTAATTTATTTGATGTCGCTAAATTAGCATTGTGCGCCTCGATTGCACAGCGGTAGAGTGCCAGACTACAAATCCGAAGGTCGCGGGTTCGATCCCCGCCAGGTCCTAGGATTTTTATCTGTCACTTTCCACTTCTTTCACCTCTGGCAGTATTGCTCATGTGAAAAATACCGAGTAGCACCGTGGTTCGGAACCCACGTTAAACTGTAGGTCCCCCTATAACTGGCTGGGTAAGTCAGTTCGAAGGTCGGAGGAAGGTAACGAACGGCATACCAACTCCAAATAGGACCATGCCTAGTAAAGCACTGTGGTGTTCAAACCAGTCTTCGGACTGTTGACTGCTTAACCTTTTTTTTTTTTTTAGATTAGCATTAGATTTACAAAGACCATTTTACATGGTTAATTGGAAATTGTTATTCCGAACGATGAAGGCAATAAAGCTCGATTGGAAGGACATTAGATTAATCTGGAACCTGTATAAAAGATAGGAAGTGAATGGTGAGCAGAAGAAAGCAAAAATAAGGAGGCGAGTAAGGCAAGGGTGCCCATTATCACCATATTTGTTCAATTTATTTATTGAAAAAGCCATTGAAAACTTGAAAAGAACGACCAAAGGAATTGAAATGAACGGGGAACGAATACACTGTACCTGTTTTGCAGATGATATAGTAGTACTTGCTGACTCAGTAAAGGAAATGGAGTTTATGTTGCTAAAATTTGCCAATATCCTAAGAAAATTTAATCTAAAAATTTATAAGAAGAAAACAAAAACTATGGTAGTTCGGAATACAAAAGGAAAGGATAAAGTTAATGTTAAACTAGAAGATGATGTTCTAGAGTAGGTTGAGAGCTTCTGTTATTTGGGGAGCATAATCACTGACTACAATAAATGTATCACATATATAAAGGTAAGAATAGCCATGGCAAACCAAGCTTTCCAAAATAAAAGGATTTTACTAACAGAAAATCATATAAGCCTAGAAAGTAGGGAAAAGTTTGCCAAAACTTTAGTTTGTAGTGTCTTAACATACGCATGCGAAGCGTGGACTCTGGGAAAGGCGGAGAAAGAGAGACTGGAAGCAATGGAAATGTGGATATGGAGAAGAATGACGAAAACAAGCTGGGTAGATAGGAAAAGTAATGAACAGGTCTTAAGAGAAGTGAATGAGAACAGAACTCTGCTAAATTATATAGGAAGAAGAAAATCAAAAATCATAGGGCACATAATGAGACACAACCAGTTTCTAAAGAATGTATTTGAAGGAAAAGTTTTAGGGGAAAAAAGCTAAAGGCAGGCCAAGAGCAACGTATTTTAATAACATCAAAGAAGATATGGGGATAAAATCGTATGAAGAATTGAAGAGAATGACAATGGAAAGAGGGACGTGAGTAAATCGACAAGGCATAGCCTTTAGTTTATGATGGAGGTTAGCATTTTGTTAAAACTAGAAACCCTTTTTTCAAGGCATAAGGAATACCATTTTATTTCATGTTTTAAAATATTAGTGTCTGAAATTTTAGTTAATATTGCTAGGAAGTACGGCTTCTCCGCTACGCCACTGTCCCTGTGAGAATGTGTACTTGCCTTACTTTTAAGTGGATGTGCGAGAATATAATGGCTGTCTGAATGTGGGTGGTAATAGCTCGCTTTGCATGGTTCTCTCTGGCTCAGAGTCGATAGTTAGTCGATACCAACCCCTGACCAAAGAGGTTTCTATACCCTTTGGTTACAAGCTAGTCGACGAGCCTTCTCCAGGGCGAGTGTCACGATCTTCTCTCCCCACCATGGCTGTTATCATGTTTTTTTCCCAGTTTCCCGTAGCTTCCCCATCTCCTAGCCGCTCGATCTTCTCTCTGTGCTGGGATTGTGGTGAGGTAAGGCTGGTTCTTCACTTGTGTCTGTGGAGATGGTAGCGATTCGTTGTCTAGCATGTTTAACTTAGACTCTTGAACTTAGATTCATTTTTTGGAATATTCCTTCTGATCGTGCGCAGAAATGTGTTCTAGTTTCTCAAACCTGTGATTTCCAACAGATAAATTCTGTGTATGTGTTACTAGTTGCAGTTTGATAATGGCCTGGTATATTCAAACCCATAGTGATTATGTGGTGGTGTACAAACTCTGTATAAATTTTTGCTAGTTTTCTGGGGCCCAATTTCTAACAGACGATATGTTCATTTTTGTACGGTCCATGTAAAATCTTTCTTATAATTTCCTTCCATGAGAAATATGTGTGTTCCATGTGGTTGGTTCTTTGAACAAAGCCTTCAGCTTCCACTATTGTTTGTTCCATGCCCATCAGGCAAGTAACTATCCGTGTATCCTTCTGATTTCCACTAACATTTCGCGACCTTCTCTCCCCACCTATTTTTAATTTTGCTGTTTTTTCTCTAAACTTGTAGTATGCACTCAGTCTTTATCAGTAATTCTCTCCGAGCCTTGTGTAACCTCCTTCAATAGCTTGCTTATGAAATTCTAAACATTTCTATGGGTTGCGTGCCGTAGTTTTTATTTTTATTTTTCCGACTTTGTAATTATTTCACTTTTCCAGGTTTTGAGACAGGACCTCTTCCGTCTCTGTGAACGCTTCCAATCGCAAGTTGCTGCATTGCAGTAGCTTCCTTATGAGATTCTACGCAGTTATAGGGGTTGCATGCCGTAGTTAATTTTCTTTATTTTTAGGAAATAGAATTTTTACTTTCTATCGGTTTTCGGAACCACGTGGGTCCGAACTCCGACTTCAGGGGTTTGCAGCTAGTCACCTGAATTCACGCCACTTCTATAAAACCAGTGCCTAAATTTTTTCCCGTGATTTTGTGTAATGACTCCGATTTTTAACCTCTTCACGTTCAGTGGAGTGCGGTCATGTAACGTAGCCGTGTGTCGCCGTTAGCATGTTTGCTCGCGGTCTAATCTAAATTCAACTTAACTCTGCTGTACTCACGCACCATCTCAAATCAGGCACGACAGACCAGAGCCATATTCGCAGTTTTATTGTATATTGTGTTGTGTGGTACCTCCGGGTTTGTTGAATTTCGCCTACGATAGCGGCGCCTGCTTCTGCCTCGCTTCAGCACACCGATTTTGGTGAATTTCGCTGTTGCATTACGTGTGTGTCAGTGAGTGAGTGATGTTTGTAAATCCTCCCCCTAATAGTGTTACGTTTTGTGTAATTCATGTTAAATTCAATGCTGGGCATCGTCAGTATTAACTTATGTAAGGAGATGCACTTTTATTGTATTAACAAAATGTTTTCCCCATTTTGCTAGTGTTCAACCTGAATAAACAAGTTAAGTTCAGTATAATAAATAGTAGTTTTCGAGAACCTTCCCCATTTTTATTAAATATTGTTTTTCAGCAGTGCTGAGAGCAAGCTCAGATGCAATATTTTATGTTTAAGTTCCGTTGCGCCATAAATGTTTTCTTAGCCACGTTTATGAAATTACTTCAATTGTGGTGGTTTGTTTATTAATGCCTGTGTGTAATTCCGTGTGAGCTGCTACATATATTGGGCACCTTAACGTTAACTTCCTGTTATTAGAGTAATTTGAACCATGTCAGTTTTCAATTTGGGCCAGGGAACAAGGTTTTGCAGCAGGGAGTAGCCGGTAGTTCACTCGGATCTTTTGCTAATTTTACAGCTAAAATTAAGAGCTCTCATATATGGAAAACTTGCAGATAAATGAATTATAAGCCCCATACAAAGACAATTATTATTTGTCCTGTGAACTCAAAGGAAACGAATATTTTTTGTTGGGCACCTAAAATGTGCAGTCATTTTTATTACTTACTTTTGTTTTATAATTTTAATTTCTTTTATGTATCTATTCTGTTAAGAAAAAAGAGTTAAATTATAAGTCAGTTTTGAGTTACGAAATTTTATCTGAGCTCTGAAAATAAAAACCCAAAGAGACAGTCTTCGCATATTGTAAACACTGATTATTATAACGACAATAAACGATTTATATAATAAATATGTTGGTTTTTTTATCATAAAAAAAGGTAAAGCAGTCAACAATCCGAAGATTGGTTTGAACACCACACTAGCTAGGCATGGTCCTGTTTGGAGGTGGTATGCCGTTGCCTTCCTCCGACCTTCGAACTGACTTACCCAGCCAGTTATAGGGGAACCTACAGTTTAACGTGGGTTCCGAACCACGGTGCTACTCGGTATTTTTCACATGAGCAATACTGCCTGAGGTGAAAGAAGTGGAAAGTGACAGATAAAAATCCTAGGACCTGGCGGGGATCGAACACGCGACCTTTGGATTTGTAGTCTGGCACTCTACCAGTGTGTAATTTATTATATAAATATGTAAATATGGAAGTTATTTGCAATAATTACTTATAAAGGTACTTAAACTTTGTTGGGGTACTTCTAGACTCCACATGTGACTGTACGTTACTAAAAACAGCGCGTGTATTTAAAGATTAATGTAAAAACCACTCAAGATTACCGGTTTTATAAATAACTGGTTTTCGATTTTTTGTTGTTGTTGTTGTTGTGGTCTTCAGTCCGGAGACTGGTTTGATGCAAATCTCCATGGTACTGTATCCTGAGCAAGCCTCTTCATCTCCTCATAAGAACGGCAATCCACATCCATCTGAATCTGCTTATTGTATTCGTCTCTTCGTCTCCCTCTGCGATTTTTACCCTACACACTTCCCTCCAACGTTAAATTTACGGTTCCTTCAGGTCTAAGAATGTGTCCTATATGACAACAACCTCATTTTCTCCCCAATTCTGTTCAGTACCTACTCATTAGTTACGCAATGTACCGACCTGATCTTCAGCGTCCTTCTGTATTACCACAGTTCATAAGCCTCTATCCTCTTCCTGTCTGAACTAATTATCGTCCATGTTTCACTCCTGTACGATGTAAGAATCCACACAAATGTCTCCTGAAAGGACTTCCTTGTAGGTATCCGAAACGGAACTCCATTCCGTGATCCAAGTCTGTTATTTCTTACGATGGGCTCATAATCACATCCGAAGCCTTCCCACACAACATCTGACAGGTCAGTCGAGGCACCACCCTGTTAATTTAATTTCTACGCGATAGTAATGCCACCCCGGATCGTGCATACGAATTTTGTCACTGAAGTGAAAAAGGTTTCACTTACGGTTGCTGTCGAGGGGGAACTCTGGAAATCGTCCGTGACTCGGCATATTCCGACTAACAAGTGGCTGTCTGCCGCGAACATAACGCAGTCTCCTCTTGGCCATGGCAGTCGCTGTAGTTACACTCATCAGTATATCATGTGAAAGTGAGCAGGAGACTAGCCTATTTCAGCGAGGTAGCGTCCGACGGGAATTTAAAACCGCTGCGTAACGAGACAGAGAGAGAGAAGACTAGCCCGAACCCCAGACGCGAGGCGGCGGCGGCGGCGTCACAGGCGGGCGCTGGTGGTGATTTCGCGGCTCGTTAGCGCGGCTCGTCCATCGCCGGACAGGACAGGACAGGACAGGACAGGACAAGCGACTGCCCGCTTCCATTTATTACCGCTGTCTGTGTCTGCCTGACGACCCGACCCGACTCAGCGCTAGCGGCCCGTGCCGTTCCGTGTTTATGCACCGTGACTGCCTTCCCCGGCTAAACAGCGATTTTCCGATAACAGTGATTTCCGTGATCACTACTTTTAGGTCACTGTGATTCTTAGGCATGATTATCACGGTTTAGAATCGCAGTGTGAGCAATTCACGAGTTGTATTCCTTGGTAATTTCTTCTATTCCGTGATTTCTGCTCTTTCCTCTATTTCGTGACTGAATCACAGCGATTTCTCGCTTTTCCAAATCGGCGATTCGCTGCTATAACCGTTTGTTCGCTTAACGGTGATTCGCTGCTATACCCGCTATTCGCTGCTGTGAACCGCTCCGAGATTATGCACCGTGACTGCCTTCACGAGCTAAACAGCGATTTTCCAATAACAGTGATTTCTGTGATCATTACTTTTAGATCACCGTGACTCTTAACCGTGATTAATCACGGTTTAGAGAATCGCTGTGTTTGGAATTCACGCATTGTATGCCTTCGTGATTTCTGGTATTCCGTGATTTCTGCTCTTTCCTCTATTTTGTGACTGAATCACAGCGATTTCTCGCTTTTCATAATCTGCGATTCGCCTCTATACCAGTTCTTCGCTTATCAGAGATTCACTGCTATAACCGTTCTTCACTTAACGGTGATTCGCTGCTATACCCGCTATTCGCTGCTGTATACGCTCCGTGTTTATGCACTGTGACTGCCTTCACCGGCTCAACAGCGATTTTCCGATAACGGTGATTTCCGTGACCACTACTTTTAGATCACTGTGATTATTAACCGTGATTAATCACAGTTTAGAATCGCTGTGTGAGGAATTCACAAATTGTATTCCTCCGTGATTTCAGCTCTTTCCTCTATTCCCTGACTGAATCACAGCGATTTCTCGCTTTCCCTAATCGGCGATTTGCAGCTATACCCGTTCTTCGCTTATCGGAGATTCGCTGCTATAACCGTTCTTCGCTTAACGGTGTTTCGCTGCTATACCCGCTATTCAAAGTGTTCAAATGTTTGTATAGCTTATGGGACTTAACTATGGGGCCATCAGTACCTAATATCCATGCCCGAGAGGGGATTCGAACCCCGACCGAAGTGGCCGTGCAGACCATGACTGGAGAACCTCAGTCCCCTCGACCACCGCGGTCGGCGTGGTTTCCGTTTCGCTACTTTTAATCACTGTGATTTTTAACCTTGATTATCACGGTTTAGAATCGCTGTGTCAGGAAATCACGAATTGTATGCCTCCGTGATTTCTGTCATTCCGTGATTTCTGCTCTTTTCTCTATTGCGTGACTGAATCGCAACGATTCCTCGCTTTCCCTAACCAGCGATTCGCTGCTATACCCGTTCTTCGCTTAGCGGAGATTCGCTGCTATAACCGTTCTTCACTTAACGGTGATTCGCTGCTATACCTGCTATTCGCTGCTGTGATACGCTCCGTGTTTATGTACCGTGACTGCCTTCACGGGTTAAACAGCGATTTTCCGATAACAGTGATTTCAGTGATCGCTACTTTTAGATCACCTTGATTTTTAACCGTGATTAATCAAGGTTTAGAATCTCTGTGCCAGGAATTCACGAATTGTATTGCTCCGTGATTTCTGATATTCCTTGATTTCTGCTATTTCCTCTATTCCGTGACTGAATCGCAGAGATTTCTCATTTTCCCTAATCGACAATTCGCTTCTATAACCGTTCTTTGCTTAATGGTGATTCGCTGCTATACCCGCTATTCGCTGCTGTGATCCGCTCCGTGTTTATGCACCGTGAATGTCTTCACGGGCTAAACTGCGATTTTTCCGATAACAGTGATTTCCGTTATCACTACTTTTAGATCCCTGTGATTTTTAACCGTCATCAATCACGGTTTAGAATCGCTGTGTCAGGTATTCACGAATTGTATGCCCTCACGATTTCTGCTATTCCGTGATTTCTGCCCTTTCCTCTATTCCCTGACTGAATCGCAGCGATTCCTCGCTTTCCCTAATCGGCGATTCGCTGCTATACCCGTTCTTCGCTTATAGGAAATTGGCTGCTATAACCGTTCTTCCGTTAACGGTGATTCGCTGCAATACCCACTATTCATTGCTGTGATACCCTCCGTGTTTTTTGCATTGTGACTGCCTTAACCAGCTAAACAGCGACTTTCCGAACACAGTGATTTCCGTGATCGCTACTTTTAGATCACAGTGATTTTTAACCGTGATTAATCACGGTTTAGAATCGCTGTGTGATGACTTCACGAATTGTATGCCTCCGTGATTTCTGCTCTTTTCTGTATTCCGTGACTGAATCGCAGCGATTCCTTGCTTTCCGTAATCGGCGATTCACTGCTATACCCATTCTTCACTTATCGGAGATTCGCTTCTATAACCGTTCTTCGCTTAACGGTGATTCGCTGCTATACCCGCTATTCGCTGCTGTGATCCGCTCCGTGATTATGCACCGTGACTGCCTTCATGGGCTAAGCAGCGATTTTCCGATAACAGTGATTTCCGTGATGACTACTTTTAGAACACTGTGATTTTTAATCGTGATTAAGCACGGTTTAGAATCGCTGTGTTTGCAATTCATGAATTGTATGCCTTGTTGATTTCTACTTTTCCGGGATTTCTGCTCTTTCCTCTATTCCATGACTGAATCGCAGCGATTCCTCGCTTTCCCTAATCGGCGATTCGCTGCTATACCCGTTCTTCATTTATAGGCGATTCGCTGCTATACCCGCTATTCGCTGCTGTGATATTAGTACAGATTTCGGCCAACAGATGGCTCTTTCTACCCTTACCTGCTAGAGCCCCGTATTGGGAGAGTAGCGGCAACCTTTGATGTGTGTCTTGCCGACAACCGCCGGCTGCTATTGGTCAGTTGAGCGCGGGTGGGGCACGTCTCACAGTTTAGGCCTAAGCAATCTATCAGCGTAAATGGCATATTTCCACTTAACTAGCTGTTATTTCAGCATTTAGAGCTGTTGGAAATCTGTATACTCATTGTATATTAAATTAAGAGCTTAAAATAGCATATTCCACTTTTACACTGTGAAGAATGCCGCAGTGATGTGCAGTGAATTGTTACACTAAGACAGTCAGTCTGAGGTAGCAAGCTTTTCCGAATTCCACAGGGCGAAATGAATTCGAATAGACGCGAATTGTGGCTACATCACACTGGAAAAAAATATGCGTTTCCATACGAGAATGCAAAATTGTCTGAAGTAAATAAAACTTCCATGAATTTCTTAAAACCTGTAATACCCTTACGTCTGAAAAATTATCAATCGTAACAGTGTAGCTCAGTAAGTAGTGCCCCTGATCAGCAATCATAAGGTTATGAGTTCTAATTCCTATGAGAGCATTTTTTCATTTAATGTTAGTGTTCTCTTCACTGCATCCATAGTAATACGCATAGCTATTACTATTACGCAACAACTTTCAATATTAGGCACTAGAATAGCTAATCTGATAAACAACAGTTTATTACACATAGAAACGTCAGTCCTTAGCTAATTGGAAATCAGGAACGACACTTATTGCGAAAGCAGTGCATTTGGTACAGGGTTTAAATTATACTTACCGTCCTGAAGGCCTCACGTGATAATGTTGGCAATCATGCGACAAGGGCACATACAAGAACCTGTCAACCACAGAGCAGAAACGGCTTTATTTATTTATGTCATGAACCTTACGAAATTTCTAAGAATATAAACATCTTGGGAAACATTTTCTACCGTGTTCTTGATATTGCCAACATAACCACGTGAAGCCGCCCTGGATGGTAGGTAAAATTTTGCCGGTGTAGCAAATATAGAGCCTACTGCCAAAGCATCTGAAAATGTTCAAATGTTTGTAGAACTTATGGGACTTAACTACGGGGTCATCAGTCCCTAAACTTACAAATTACTTATGAACTAGCTAAGACTAAGGACGGCACAAACATCCATGCCCGAGGGGGGATTCGAACCCCCGACCGTAGTGGCCGTGCAGACCGTGACTGGAGCGTCTCAGTCTCCTCGGCCACCTCGGCCGGCTTGAGGCGCTTCAGTCACGGTCTGCACGGCCACTACAGTCGGGGGTTCGAATCCCCCCTCGGGCATGGATGTTTGTGCCGTCCTTAGTCTTAGCTAGTTCATAAGTAGTTTCTAAGCTTAGGGACTGATGACCCCGTAGTTAAGTCCCATAAGTTCTACAAACATTTGAACTTTTTTTTTGAAGCATAGATGAATATCGGCAATAGCTATGAAATTAGGAAACTGGTAGCTTTATAAACGTATGTTTCAAGACTATTTGTGGAAGATATGTTTCGTTATTCAAGTTGTGGCCGTAATGGCTTTAGCGTTAGCACAAGTTAATTAACGCTGCTCTATGATGACAATATCACGTGATAGTATCAACCGCCTCTACGCTTTCCGCGGGAGCCCGTGGAGAAGTAATCTCCAGGAATATTGTCTTACTTTGCACAGTTTGCGCTGGCGGTCGTGGGGGAAGAAGCGATGCAGAGGAACGTTATACCTCGGCACGGTCCACATCTGATAGCGACGAGCAAGCAAGAAGTTGTAAGAGCCGGCCCTGGGATTATTAAAACTTAAACATCGCTCAGGGAGGCGGAATGGAACAAGGTGGGGGTGGGAAGGGGGTTGGGAAAAGAAGAAGAAGACTCGACCTCAGGGCTGGTAACTTGATAGCCGAGTTCAGGTATCTGCTTGCCTTTATATTGGCCGTCGCTAATGAGCAACCAGACAGAGCAAACTGCGTTAAAAAGTTGGCGACCCTGCCAGGATCCACGAACGGGGAAGCCCCTCCTCCGGTTTTCTATTCCACCACCACCGCCGCCACCGCTGATCCGTCTGGTGGAAAATTTATCTCGTTTAAAGTGGGCGAGAGAGAGATTCGAGACGGATTCTCGACAGCGTATAGGGCGAAGGACTTGCTGCTAGCACTCCACTCTGTAATAGCAATTATAAACTTTGCTCTCTTCACTGGTACTTGCTTATTAGACTCGAGTCGCCACGTTATCCGTCTCTCTCTCTCTCTCTTTCCCTTTCACCCTTAACACCCTCTCCCTCCATCCCCCTACCCTCTCTGATGTGCATTAAGGGAAGGCGTATGTTGTCGAGTCGGGCGTTCCGTCGGCGGCAGATGAAATTTTCCCCAAAACGAGATTCCGCCTGGCTTAAGCAGCTTTCTATCCGTCCTCGGGACCACACTAACGCGCTCCGAAGACGCTGGCAAAGTACGGAAATTCATTTTACTAAAGAAATTCCAATTTGCTGCGACGTTTATATATTTTTATTAAGTCACAACAGACTGTTTCGGCGTATTAATACCATTTTCAAGTGACCTGCAGATATAGGTAATAATTTTTACATAGTTTTCGTAGTTGTAATAATAAATCTTATTCATAAAGTAATAACAGAGGTTTTTTACTTACGTCTAGATGGAATGACGTGCATATATCAAATGTTTGTATAGTCTATGGGACTTAACTACGGGGTCATCACTCCCTAAACTTACAAACTACTTATGAACTACTTACGAACTAGGACGGCACAAATATCCATGCCCGAGGGGGGATTCGAACCCCCGACCGTAGTGGCCGTGCAGACCGTGACTGGAGCGCCTCAGTCCCCTCGGCCACCGCGGCCGGCGTGCATATATCATCGAATCTGACTGTCTTCTGGTGTTACAAAATTTTTTTACAATATTTTAAATTATGTTTGACAGTTCGATGATATATGTTTACATATTATCTTTTGATAGTGACAAAGAAGATTTTTTTATCGCTATCAGTTGTAGTTGCGATCTCCATGTCCTCCGTCAAACTCACCTGATAAGGATCCCACACTAGGCAGCAATACTCCAAAAATGGACGGACAAGCGCAGTGTATGCAGTTTCTTTAGTACTTCTGTTGCATCTTTTAAGGGTTCTGCCAATAAAACGCAGTCTCTGGTTCGCCTTTCCCACTACATTATCTACGTGTTCTTTCCAATTTAAGTCAGAAGTAATTGTAATTCCTAGGTATTTTGTGGAGTTTACGGCCTTCACACACTTGTTTGATTCATCATGTAAACAAATTTTAACGGATTTCTTATCGTACTCATGTGGACGACTTCACACTTCTCATTATTTACAGTCAACTGCCAATTTTTACACCATAGTGATATCTTATTCAAATCGTTCTGCAGTTGGTTTTGATCTTCAGATGATTTTACTAGACGGTAAATGACGGCGTCATCTGCAAACAACCTAAGAGAGCTACTTAGATCTTTCCCTAAATCGTTTATGTAAATAAGGAACAGCAGAGGACCAATAACACTACCCTGTGGAACGCCAGATATCACCTCCGTTTTAATCGTTGTCTTTCCATCGATTACTACAAACTGTGTCCTCTCTGACAGGAAATTGCCTATATTCGGTAGGTCGTTATCAATCAAGACAGCAAAAGGAATAATGTATCACTAGCTGAATCGACAAGCCGGCGACGGACAGCAATGTTGTTGCAGTGTACTGGAACGCTTATTGGCCGATTCTCAATTCTTAAATTTAAACACAAAAAAAAACACGGAAATTCAATTGAGAATCGGCCAATAAGCGTTCCAGTACACTGCAACAACATTGCTGTCCGTCGCCGGCTTGTCGGTTCAGCTAGTGATACATTATTCCTTTTGCTGTCTTGATTGATAACGACCTACCGAATATAGGGGATTTCCTCTCAGAGAGGACACAGTTTGTAGTAATCGATGGAAAGACAACGATTAAAACGGAGGTGATTTCGGGCGTTCCACGGGTAGTGTTATTGGTCCTCTGCTGTTCCTTATTTACATAAACGATTTAGGGGAAGATCTAAGTAGCTGTCTTAGGGTGTTCGCAGATGACGCCGTCATTTACCGTCTAGTAAAATCATCTGAAGATCAAAACCAACTGCAGAACGATTTGAATATAATATCAGTATGATGTAATAATTAGCAGTTGACTCTAAATAACGAGAAGTGTGAAGTCTTCCACATGAGTACGAAAAGAAATCCGTTACAATTTGTTTACAAGATAAATCAATCAATCGTGAAGGCCGTATACTCCACAAAATACCTAGGAATTACAATTACTTCTACTTAAATTGGAAAGAACACGTAGATAATGTCGTAGGAAAGGCGAACTACAGCCTGCGTTTTATTGGCAGAACCCATAAAAGATGCAACAGAACTACAAAAGAAACTGCATACACTGCGCTTGTCCGTCCATTTTTGGAATATTGCAGCCCAGTGTGGGATCCTGATCAGGTGGGTTTGACGGAGGACATCGAAAGAGTCCAGAGAAGGGCAGCTCGTTTCGTATTGCCACGATACAGGGGAGACAGCGTTACGGAAATGATACAGGATCTGGGATGGGAATCATTACAACAACGGCGCTTATCGCTGCGGCGTGGGCTACTTGCGAAACTCCAATCACCAACATTCTCCTCCGAATGCGAAAATATGTTGTTGATTCCCACTTAAATAGGTAGAAATGATCATCAGAATAAAATACGACAAATCAGAGGTCGAACGGAGAGATTCAGGTGTTATTTCTTCCCGCGCGCTATTGGAGAATGGAATGGGAGATAAATAGTATAATTGTGGTTTGATGAACCCTCTGCCAGGCACTTACATGTCATTTGCAGAGCATCCCATGTAGATGTAGACCTTACCGAACATTCGGTTTCGGCCACTTTCGGCCAAAATATTGGTTCTTCGGCTTTGACGAAACTAGGTTTATTGAATTTACAATAAGGTCGGGTCGGGTTACAGATAGATTCAGTCAACAGTAACGTTTTGCGTCAGTTGATGGCATGCTGTTTAACTGCTAGGAGTAGCTCCTCACCCGTAAAAATAATGAGTATGTCGTTGTTAAGCGCAATATAACTCAAACGTACCTTATACTGATATTCTTAGACTCACAAGGGAAGTACAAGGTTCGAACAAACATATCTGTATGAACGTTTGGTTACAGGATCTCTACGTACACCTCAATGTGCTGGTGGGTGCCGTTTTTATGCAAAACTCTGCAACCATGCTCTATTCATCTGACAATACGTACAGCAGCCTACATACTTCTAAATCTGATTACTGTATTCATCCCTCGGTCTTCCTGTACGAGTTTCATCCCACACACTTCCTTCTAATGCTAAGTTGACGATCTCTGAATGTCTCAGAAAATGCGCCACCAACCTATCTCTTCTCTTACAAGGAAAGTACTTGGGCTAGAACAAATACATATACACAAAAATCATATTAGAGATAATGTAAAGGTCCCTTATTGCACTAGTGATACTCCCGCATCTGCCAATCGAGCATTATGTATTAGAGTTGTGGCGATTCGTCAATGAGTCGTTCATTTGAACGAATACAAATAAAGAATCGTAAGAATCGAATCGTGATTCGGACGAATCGTCGTTCAAAAGAATCGCCTGTCTTACGATTCATGACTCGAAAGCAAGTGGCGAATCGTGCCGAATGATTACGAAAGCCAGAAACGTGTGAACAAAGGAAGCACAGAACGAAGATCGTCAGCTGTTAATTATTAGCCTATTCACGAATTACACATAACAGAAACAGAACGCAGCGAAATACACAGCTGTCAATACATACGAATATACGTCTTTTAGAAAGTTTACATATTATGTATTTAAACGAGCAATCCTTACACATTTATATTTCGCGTATCCCAGAAATGGCTGTAACATTTAGATTATATTTTGTGTTTAGAGAGGTTTAAGCTTTTCGAGTTCATCTACGTAGTTATATTTTTTGTAAAAAATTAATTTTACAAAAATATTCTTTTTATATAAAAACGCGATTTTAAATGTTTTTAAAGCCATCTCAAAAATCTTATTTGCCATTTTGGTTTTTTACGTTATCAGCTTTCCTGAAAGAAACCGATTTTAGAAAAAAGAAACATTTTAATAAACGTGAATTTCTTGTATCTCGAAAGAAATTTAATATTTAGAAACGGATTTTTATTTTTAATGTTTATTTCGTATTTCCTTCAACTAATTGATTTACATAAGTATTTTATAATGATTGGATACCTTATAATTACCATAGATTCAGTTATATTTATATTTAAATTGCCGAAGTATTCAAACAGAACGAAAAAAAAAAGTTATAGGGTTACTGCAGCATTCGAAAAAATTGTCCTACGTTCACTAAACCTGCAACGCTAGTGAATGAGCTATGATGACAGCAGAAATAGTTGGTAGTGTAATATTTATTTAGAACCGTTCGCTAAATTTCAGACTATTTTCTCGAGAATTTTTGAGAGCTGAATCGAATGGCTTTGCCTCATTATTATTTTAAGTCTGAACTTTACGCACCAAAAATATTAAAAAATCCTATACCCATATTGTCACCTTTTCGGCATTTTGTAAGAATGTGCCGTCGCAGACCAGAAAGAATCGTGAACGAATCGTAGGAACAGATGCAAAAGGTTAAGATTCCAACATCCATAACACTGACATGTATCGCCATCTATGAGCAAGATGTAGAAGTAAGAATCGCGCCAATGCAGACTAAACAATCGCGAAAGAATCGTGAACGAATCGTAGGAATCGACTCACAATGTGGGATTGAATCGCAAGAATCGATTCATGAAAAAGAATCGTGTTGCCCAACTCTATTATGTATGCAATCAGATTTCAGCTCTTATGAAAGCACAACAAAACATTTGACATCCATTGTTGAGGAATCGTAAGAAAACTGATGCTGCTTGTTAAACTGATATTTCGTGCTCTATTCGTGCGTCAAACTGAAATAACCACAGTACAACGAAAAGAGGTCTTTCGGTGAAATCTGCAGTTGTATTGCTTGTAAAAATAACTGTCAATATGTTTCATCTAAGCACATGTAAAAACTGTAGCCATCGATTTAATATTTGCAGTTGCGAAGAACTAACGCCAACTGTATTAATAAATGTGTTACATGAATACGAAAAGACGCTTTATTGTTAAAATCTGAGCTTAATTTCCACTACAAAAGATAAGAACTTAAACTGTCAGTTGCATTTCGCATTACTCGTAATGATGGAAACGGTTTTCTGCCCCGAGTCACGTGACTCACAAGCAAAGTACTTGGGCTCGAACAAACATATTTCAAATGTTTCACATGTTTGTATAGCTTACGGGACTTAACTACGGGGTCATCAGTCCCTAAACTTACAAACTACTTATGAACTAGCTAAGACTAAGGACGGCACAAATATCCATGCCCGAGGGGAGATTCGAACCCCCGACCGTAGTGGCCGTGAACACCGTGACTGGAGCGCCTCAGTCCCCTCGGCCACCGCGGCCGGCAACAAACATATCTGTATGAACGTTGGGTTACAGGATCTCTACGTACACCTCAATGCGCTGGTGGGTGTCGTTTTTCTGCAAAGCTCTTTAACCATGCTCTACATAGCACTGTAGATGTAATTGTATACGCCGTACGTAATGCAGATATCTTAACTATAACATATGTAATAATCATCGTACATGTTCTCTAGCGAATTGTCATCAAAAGCCGTGATGATGGTTGCAACTTTAACCTTCTTTCCGAAAGACTATTGGTATTCACTACCACTGCTTCCATCGCCTCTTCCCGCACTTACCGTAGCACTACCGCTTGCAATGAGTTTTTCGTCATTATCATCCCTATTATCATTATTATGAGTTCGTAACAGCAGTATCTAACATATGCTCATATTTCTGTACCGTAACAGATACGAGAAAGCATGCGAATGATTCATCTTCTACACTAATACCATCTCCACGAAGAATGGTTCTTCGTAGCTTCATCTCGACCAATCGCAATACATTAGCAGGATTGATTAGCAATCGCCGCCCCATCTGACGCTTCACCACACAAATAACGTCACAAAACGCAACTTGGTAGGCACACTGCACCGTCCCTACTGGCGAACCGACAGGTCAAAGTGCAATGCGGCTTGGCACACGCAGAGGCCTCTAACGGACGACTGCAGAGTTTTGCAGTTGCTGGAGTGTCACTAGTGCAATAAGGGACCTTTACATTATCTCTCAATACGATTTCGGTGTATAAGTGTTTGTTCGAGCCCAAGTACTTTCCTTGTCAGTTATGTACAATTTAAATCACTGAGTACATGGACGATAAATAGTGCGAACAGGAAGAGGATAGAGGCTTTTGAAATGTGGTGCTACAGAAGAATGCTGACGATTAGGTGGGTAGATCGCGATTCTGATGAAGAGGTACTGAACAAAATTGGTGAGAAAAGGAATTTCTGGCATACCTTGACTAAAAGAAGGGATCGATTGCTAGGACATATTCTTATGCATCAAGGAATCGTAAATTTAGCATTGGAGGGAAATGTGGAGGGGTAGAAATCGCAGAGGGAGACCAAGAGACGCTTATAGTAAGCAGATTCAAGTGGATGTGGGTTGCCGTTCTTATGAGGAGATGAAGAGGCTTTCCCAGGATAGAGTAGGGTGGAGAGCTGCATCAAACCAGTCTCCCGACTGAAGACCACAATACAACACGGCTCATTCAGTATTCTACGTAATGGAACGGGTTATCATATTGTTATGTTGAAAGGTTTTATTAATGTTTCCTTGAATGGGAAGAGTTTTTTAATAACTAATATGGATTTAGGAAACACTGATCATGTGGTACACAGCTTTTCCTGTTCATTGTGCGTAAATTTATACTGACAACAATGACACTGTTAGTTGTAACTGTGACCTTATTTTTCGAATTACTTCCTGCATCACTGATTGAAGCTGATTTGCTGACTGTAACTCAAATGCATTATATGTTTAGGAATGCCAGAAAGGAGATAATAAAGTTGTTCGTCGATTGCAAAAACGGAAGTGAAGATGGCAATGGAATACTTGTGCTCCCAACAAAATATTTTTAAAGTGGCTGCTTATGGCAGCAAAGAAACAATTACTTTCTGCGTATTTTGTATAGTGGTAGTCATATATCGTAGTAACTAGTAAGGAATGTTTGTTGTGTAGCTAAAGAGTATCTTCCTACAAGATGATATGCAGGAATTTTTTGTGGTAATTACTGTAGAGTAATTGTAAGTGAACGGGAGCAGTACCATCGCGAACTATCGAAATTTATTTGCGAAAATGTAGTAAATGGACCCTGAAAAAAAATACATGTGTTAGAAACTATAAACTTTTTACAAACAAAGTGTTTAAATAGGCATTTACATTGGCAGCCTAAAGGTTTTAAAGTCTTTTCAGTATTTACTTCGTGATGAAATGGTGGAATGCCTTTTTAGTGAAGTCAGAATGTACCCATACTTTTTCATTTATTTTATTTTATTTTATTTTATTCTTTTTTTATGACGTTCGGATTTATGGGTAGCTCGGAATTCCGAGACTCGAAATATCGAGACTCCACTGTATCGAATTCACTTTACTTCTTCTCTAAATTACGTAATTTTTTTTAGATAGATGTCACAATGTTTGGGTTCAGGAGAAATGTAGGAACACGGGAGGCAATACTCACTTTACGGCTTATCCTAGAAGATAGATTAAGAAAAGGCAAACCTACATTTCTAGCTTTTGTAGATTTGGAGAAGGCTTTTGACAATGTTGATTGGAATAAACTCTTTCAAGTTCTGAAGCAAGCAGGAGTAAAATATAGGTAACGTAAGGTTATTTATAACTTGTACAAAAACCAGACAGCGGTTGTCAGAGTTGAAGTGCATGAAAGGAATGCAGTGGTTGGGAAGGGAGTAAGACAGGGTTGTAGTCTTTCTCCATTGTTATTCAATTTGTACATTGAGTAGGCTATAAAGGAAAGCAAGGAGAAATTTAGAGAAGGAATTAAAGTTCAGGGAGAAGAATTAAAAACATTGCGTTTTGCAGACGACATAGTAATTCTGTCAGAGACAGCATAGGACCTGGAAGAGCAATTGAACGGAATGGACAGTGTGCTGAAAGGTGCATATAATTTGAACATTAACAAGGCAAAACTAAGGTAATGTAATGCAGTCGTAGAAAATCAGGTGATGCTGAAGGAATTAGATTAGATAACGAAACAATAAAGGAGGTAGATGAGTTTTGTTATTTGGGCAGTAAAACAACAAATGATGGTCGCAGTACAGAGGATATAAAATTCAGAATGGCAATGGGTGAAAAAGCGTTCTTGAAAAAGAGAAATTTGTTAACATCGAATATTGATTTAAGCCTAAGGAAGTCCTTTCTGAAGGCATTTGTATGGAGTGTTGCCTTGTATGAGAGTGAGACATGGACGATAAACAGTGCGGACAGGAAGAGGATA
Organism: Locusta migratoria; assembly: GCA_026315105.1. Lineage (NCBI taxonomy): Eukaryota > Metazoa > Arthropoda > Insecta > Orthoptera > Acrididae > Locusta > Locusta migratoria. Next base: position 15,040,470 of record CM048754.1, read on the forward strand.
GAGGCTTTTGAAATGTGGTGCTACAGAAGAATGCTGAAGATTAAGTGGGTCGATCGCGTAACTAATGAGGAGGTACTGAACAGAATTGTGGAGAAAAGGAATCTCTGGCATACCTTGACTAAAAGAAGGGATAGATTGGTAGGACACATTCTTAGACATCGAGGAATTGTGAATTTAGCGTTGGAGGGAAGTGTGTGGGGTAAAAACCGCAGAGGAAGACCAAGAGATGGATACAGTAAGCAGATTCAGACAGATGGGGTTGCCGTTCTTATGTGGAGATGAAGAGGCTTGCTCAGGATAGGGTATTGTGGAGAGCTGCATCAAACCAGTCTCCACACTGAAGACCACAGCAACAACAACAACGACGACGACGTCGACGACGACGTCATAATCAGAAGAAAATAATAGAATTTAGAAGTACTTTAATACAAGTACTGTCTATTTGTCTAAAACTGTTCGCCTCCCGTGACACCTTGTGCGGACTGCTGGGTAGGCTTACACACACTCAAGTACACTTAATGCAGGGAGGTGATCTTGCGAAATGCGGAAAAACTTGTGATAGTGGTGTAATGTAAATTTACCTTAAATTCTTAATTACGCAAGTTTCTCTTACGGTTTCGATTTCTGCCGAGGAAGAGGGGCCGAATCTTCGCTTAGAGTTTCGATTTCGGCAGCAAATGAATTTTCGGTAGGACTCCATGTGATTACCTAAACAACGGCTCAAATGATCAAAATATCCACGGGTGTACTGCCGGTCTATAGTGTCCAACGGGCACAATATTTCGGCGATCATACATGTCGCCATCATCAGGTGAACTGACGGACTGAGCTCCTGGAAACGCGCCGGCACGGAGATCCGCAGGCTACGGCTGCTCGAAGGGACCTGGGTTCTTGCCCGGTGGCGGGCCATTTAAATACCCTCGGCCCGCGGAGCGACCCCTCCGCGCCCCGCGCCGCGGCCGCGCAGTGGAACCGATTGCGACGGCGTCTGAGATGACGTCGGTGTGAGGGCTCTGTCCGCCGTGGTCGTCACTTCGTTATGTTTGCTAGATTTACTCTTAATTAACCCAATCGCTGGTTCCCAAGCTTTGCTAAGATTATAGCCAGAGTCACGGTTTATGAGGTCGTCACTTGTGCGAATTTCAATGGCCTCTCTAACGACGCAGTCCCAGTATCTCGACGTCTGTACCAGAATCCTAGTGTGTTCATACTCCATGGCGTGATTTTCCGACAAACAATGTTCAGCGACCGCCGACTTGCTCGGATACATCAATCGTGTGTGCCTCTGGTGTTCAACGCATCGATCCTCAACGGTACGCATCGACTGTCCAATATATGACTTCCCACACTGACACGGAATCTGGTACACGCAAGCCTTCCTCAAACCGAGATCATATTTGGCGCTCCCCACCAGTGCACGAACTTTATTCGGCGGACAAAAAGACAGTTCCAACCTGGTGTTTTTTCAAAATGCGGGCGATCTTCCCTGAGAGTGCGCCGGTATATGGAACGAACGCAGTGCCTACATCCTCCCTTGTGTTGTCATCCGTTTCCACAGGTTGTGCTGTAGTGGTTGGGCGGAGAGCCCGCTGAATCTGCCACTCTGAGTACCCATTTTTTCAGAATACAGTTCTCAGGTGTTCCAATTCCTGGGGTAGACACTCTGCGTCGGAGATAGTGCGCGCCCTATGTACTAGAGTTTTAAGTACCCCATTCCTCTGTGAAGGGTGGAGACAGCTGTCTGCGTGTAAATACAGATCAGTGTGCGTTGTCTTCCGATACACACTATGACCCAGGGTGCCGTCAGCTCTTCTCTTGACCAAGACGTCAAGGAACAGCAATTTACCCTCCGTTTCAGTCTCCATAGTGAATTTGATGTTGGGGTGTATGGAGTTCAGATGTGTAAGGAAGTCAAGGAGTTTATCCATACCATGTGGCCAGATGACGAAAGTGTCGTCCACGTAACGGAAAGAGCAAGTAGGTTTCCATAAAGATGATGCAAGGGCTTCCTCCTCGAAATGCTCCATGTATAAATTTGCGACCACAGGAGAGAGTGGGCTACCCATGGCGACTCCCTCCGTTTGTTCGTAGTGTTCGCCATTGAAAAGAAACGGCTCAAATATTCTTCATATACGAGGGTCGTCCACAAAGTAAGTTGCGTTTCTGTTTCCATCCGCGGCAGCGCTACGATCGCAGTCCCGAACATGCGCGGCAGTTACTGTGACTCAAGGAGAAGACATGTACGTCGTTTTCAGATCGCTGAAGCCGACGTGTGCATGGTAGCGTTTCTTTATAATGTCGGCCGTAATTGAAAATGCCGCCCTGTGTGAAATCAGATCTGTGATTCGTTTTCTAAATGCAAAGAAAGTTAAACCAAAGGAATTTCATCGCCAAATGTGCGGGGTTTACGGACAAAACGCTCTGACTGATTCAGTGGTTAGAAGACCTGACATGGCGAATGTGGCCAAACAACTCTAAACCATTATGATCTCTATGGAAAGGAATCTGTAGGACAAGGCAGACCAAATCACTTCTTTACTACTTAAATATAGCCCTGAATATGAAAGAAGTGTTTGAACAACAGAGAATTTTTGGACATAGATGCCTGTAGTTCATTCAGTTCTGGATTGCATACATAAACTACACAAAATTACCAACCACTAAGCCATAGCCGGCCGCGGTGGCCGAGGGGACTGCGGCGCGCCAGTCACAGTCTGCACGGCCACTATGGTCGGGGGTTCGAATACCCCCTCGGGCATGGATATTTATGCCGTCCTTAGTAGTAGCTAGTTCATAAGTATTTGTAAGTTTAGGGAGTGATGTCCCTGTAGTTAAGTCCCATAGGCTATACAAACATTTGAACTAAACCATATGGAACTACCTTTTGGTTAAGCATTGTATAAACAATTTTATGGGGATTTTACTGATAGATTTTCTAATGATACGGTGGTAACCCTGAAACTGGTATAGCACACTTTTCCAAGGTTTTCATTAATTCTTAGCTACATTAATTACATTGGGAGTTCCTTTGAGCTATGTTTATCATTTTTTAAATACTGTTGTCATTTATTTGGCTTTTATAAGACAGGAAAGAGAAATTTTACTGATTTGAAGAAATCAGTCATAGTTTACGATTACCGAATGATCAATACCGCCAAATAATTTACTGTAATTTCAATTATTTTATTTTGTTTCTCTTTACATTTTAATTATGAAGTGCAATATTTGACTAGTAAGAAAACAAAATGCAACAGTCTCTAACTATTTTGCAATTATCTACTAAAAAACTGAAACTAAACACTTCAAAATATTAATTATCTCGTTAAGAAAATCATTTAACTTTCTATCTGTTCTGATCTAGGACACTGGGATATTTACACACTAGGATAGGATACTGAAAAGGTATGTGATAGGGATAAACAAGTGTTATCACAAATTTTTAGTTCAATTCACTGATTATTGGAACAAGTCACTACTTTTTGTCTGATCAATTCGCGCAACAATTCTAAAAGCACATAACCTTGTCAAGTATACCGTGCTGCGGACGAGCAGTTGCGTAATTGCACAACTAGAGGCGAATTGTTCTCATAGCTGTTAGATTATCAGAACATGAGAGAAGCTGGAGATTAAGGAAAAAAGATTCAACATTTGCCGAATATTTGCAGACAGAAAACCACTATTATGCTGTATACTGTGAAATCTTACATTCTCTGTAGAAGAGCAGAAATATGACACTGTTGGAAATACTTGAAATCAATAAACATATGGCAGAGGGTGCCAGTATAGTATTAAACGGCTAAATTCAGTTTCTCTTTTTCCCTCTATTAAAATAACTTTTAGTTATCAGTTTGTTAAATATATCAAATGTTACCATTTCAGTAGTGTTTCGCAATGTAACAACTCTCACCTTATGCCCCCCCCCCCCGGCATTTAACGATAATATTCCTCATTAGAACCACTATATAAAACATCAACCTTTGATTATATATTTTAATTTATTAATAAATGTAATTCAGTGCAATAAAAATGTAACATTTTCCAGTGAATATGAGAATTTGCGTTGATTGGAATAAACTCTTTAAAGTTCTGAAGCAAGCAGGAGTAAAATATAGGGAGCGTAAGGTTATTTACAACTTGTACAAAAACCAGACAGCGGTTGTCAGAGTTGAAGGGCATGAAAGGGATGCAGTGCTTGAAAAGGAAGTAAGACAGGGTTGTAGTCTTTCTCCATTGTTATTCAATTTGTACATTGAGCAAGCTATAAAGGAAAGCAAGGAGAAATTTGGAGAATGAATTAAAGTTCAGGGTGAAGAATTAAAAACATTGCGTTTTGCCGACGACATAGTAATTCTGTCAGATACAGCAAAGGACCTGGAAGAGCAATTGAACGGAATGGACAGTGTGCTGAAAGGTGCATATAAGATGAAAATTAACAAGAGCAAAACTAGGGTAATGGAGTGCAGTGTAAGGAAATCAGGTGATGCTGAAGGAGTTAGATTGGGAAACGAAGCAATAAAGGAGGTAGATGAGTTTTGTTACTTGGGCAGTAAAATAACAAATGATGGTCGCAGTACAGAGGATATAAAATGCAGAATGGCAATGGGTAGAAAAGCGTTCTTGAAAAAGAGAAATTTGTTAACCTCGAATATTGATTTAAGCCTAAGGAAGTCCTTTCTGAAGGCATTTGTGTGGAGTGTTGCCTTGTATGGGAGTGAAACATGGACGATAAACAGTGCGGACAGGAAGAGGATTGAGGCTTTTGAAATATGGTGCTACAGAAGAATGCTGAAGATTAGGTGGGTGGATCGCGTAACTAATGAGGAGGTACTGAACAGAATTGGGGAGGAAAGAAATTTCTGGCACACCTTGACTAAAAGAAGGGATAGATTGGTAGGACACATTCGAAATCAAGGAATTGTGAATTTAGCGTTGGAGGGAAGTGTGTGGGGAAAAAATCGCAGAGGAAGACCAAGAGATGGATACAGTAAGCAGATTCAGACAGATGGGGTTGCCGTTCTTATGTGGAGATGAAGAGGCTTGCTCAGGATAGGGTATTGTGGAGAGCTGCATCAAACCAGTCTCCGGACTGAAGACCACAACAACAACATGTGAATTTGCATCATCTGCAAATTAATAACATTTTTGTGAGTGGCATATCTGTGCAGAAATGTTAGCGACATTCAATTGTTATCTGATGATAGCCTAAGAAGCCGAAATCCGGTTTCTAACTAAATAAATAATTTTGCAGAAAATCAGGAACTTTTCCTTTTTCATAATATATCTGATGGATATTTAAAAAGAGGTACATATAAACACGCACGTATTACAGTGCAACGTTTAGTTGAAATATCAAAGCATTCGTTGAAGAACGTTTATAGAGATAAGGTTTTGAACATAACACTGAACAAGGCTCTAGGTTAGACTGAGTTGTAAGAGGAAAGGTGTTGGAAATTGACGATTTGATGTTGAGTGAGAAGATGACCTCGGAGAGTGTGATGGTCAAGCGTAGAGGGAGGAGGTGGAGATGCACAGAAATAGGGGAAGGAGATGGGTTGGAGAGAGGAGGACAGGCACAAAGATAGAAGTAGAATTAGGATGTGGACAGAGAGAGAGGGACTAGGAGAGAATTAGAAAGAGCGGGAATGAGGCATGGGGAGCATAAGGTGTAAGGTGTGTAACGCATTTTTCATTTACAAAGTACTGTGTAACTGTACGTATCAGTAATGTTTTCCATCTAATCCGATGGAGCCGGCCGCGGTGGCCGAGGGACTGAGGCGTTCCAGTCATGGTCTGCACGGCCACTACGGTCGGGGGTTCGAATCCCCCTTCAGGCATGGATATTTGTGCCGTCCTTAGTATAAGGTAGTTGATAATTAGTTTGTAAGTTTAGGGACTGATGACCCCGTAGTTAAGTCCCGGAAGCTATACAAACATTTGAACATTTTGACTGAGGAACTCCAGTCAGGGTCTGCACGGCCACTACGGTCGGGGGTTCGAATCCCTCTTCGGGCATGGATATTTGTGCCGTCCTTAGTATAAGGTAGTTGATAATTAGTTTGTAAGTTTAGGGACTGATGACCCCGTAGTTAAGTCCCATAAGCTGTAGAAACATTTGAACATTTGAGAATCTTTGGTTCCCAACGTGAGCAAAGTTTACGGAATTTCAGTTGTTTGGTAACAATTTCATGCATCAGTGATCGTGAAATTTGGGGGAAGTCCATAGCGAGAGCACTAATTGTAAACCTACGGTTTTCCTGGATCTTGCCATCAATCGCGTGAACCAGTTCTTCTGTAACCAAAGGTGGACGCCCACTTCGTTCTTCATCGTGCACATCACTACGCCCGCCATTGAACTGTCGGACCCATCTTCTCACCATCGAATCACTTATTGCATTTTGTCCGTAAACATCGCAAATTTGCCGATAAATTTCACTCGGTTTCACTTTCCTCGCATTCAGAAACCGAATCACCGACCTGATTTCACAGGCGGCGGGATTTTCAATCGACGCCGACATTTCAAACGAGCACAACAAAGCGTACGTAACTGACAGCGATCTCCAAATGGCGCACGTTCTTCTCCTTGATACACATCGTCTACAGTGCATGTGCGGAACTGCAATCGCAGCGCTGCAGCGGAGATAAATTGAAACGGAACTTACTTTCTGGACGTGCATCGTATTTGGCGTTCTGAGTGTTAAATCAAATGTGGCCATCTACAACACACAGTGGCAATGTACATATATTTAAATAAACAAAAAAAAAAAAAAAAAAAAAAAAAAAACAGATGTTCATTTTTCAAAATGGGAGAGTGGAAACTAAGCGAAAACTGAATTACATTACAATTCAAATAATTTTGGAACATTTTCACATATTCACAAGCAAAATCTTATATTACCAACACAGTCAATACTTATAAATTGTGTCTTAATAGACGAAATTATGACTTTATATAGACGAATGTAGTTTGTAAACAAAAGGGAAGAAGCTGACTGGGGAAAGATGTATGCCACATTCACCAATGTCTGCAGGAAGTTCAAACGTTTTCGGTCAAATTTGGGGCACCTGAACAGGATGTGGTTGGCATCAGCTTCCGTTTCAGGATCACACTCACATGCCGCCGAATCGTAGATGTTGATCCGATGTAGATGCTGTAGATAGAGGCGTGATGGAAGAGAAGTCGAATGATGGTAGAAATCGCGGATCGGTCCAGATGAGTCCTCATAACCCACGGCTGCGTAGAAATCTGAGGTTGCAGCACAGCGTAAGAAGCGCCTTTCGTTTCTTGGGAAACGTTCCACATCTGTTGCCACTGTTGTTTTGCGTAGTCCTTGACCGCAGATAAGAAGTCTGTGTATGGTAGTTGTAGGTCCAAGACAGTGCCTAAGGATGTCGCTTGTTTAGCCAATGTATCAACTTCCTCATTATAGCAGATACCAGCGTGAGAAGGCACCCACAGTAAATTAACTGTCCGTCCCGTATTTGTACAGCGAATATATGCCGAAATCACATCCAGAATGTAGCTGTTGGTTTCTTGTTGCATCTCCGAAGTTGTAGGGTTCGAAGGACACTTCGAGAATCAGAAGGAAATGGTAAAAACAAACTTAAGTGCTTCCAGGATTGCCACCGCCTCTGCCGTACATATAGAAATATTCGCTGGCATTTTAAAGGTTCTCTGGATCTGAATTTGAGGGCAGATTCTTGCTGTATTTTGGATCCCTCTGTATGTAAACAAAGAAAATTAGGCCACTGTTGTGCAACGAGGCGACTGAATCCGTTATTGACAGTGGTACTTCCTAAGCAAGTCATATTAAAATAGAAGAGTGGAATCTGGCAGTCAAGTGTTCGTAGATCGTATTAAAAAAAATCGTAGGGAACGTATCATCAAGTGTCGAAGCTGTTACAAATGGCTGCAGGTATATTCCTTCTGTAAGAGGCAATCCATGGTCGATAAATGGTGTCTCTGTTTCTGCAGACTGAACTGTCGTCCATGAAAGCCATGTCTTGAAAGTAGAACTTACCTGACAACATTTGGCGCGTAATGCTCAAGGGCATCTCTCCTGCTTCCACTAAAAGGGCAATGGTGGGGATCGATCGCGTGGCTCCAAGACAGGTTCGGATGGCTCTATAGTGAAGAGTATCGAGTTTCGGGAGTTGGACTTAAGGTTCATTGTGGTACAGATGACAGCCATAGTCAAGCAGAGATCGAGTTATCCCTCAATACATGGTGAGTAATGCTCAAGGGCATCTCTCCTGCTTCCACTAAAAGGACGTTGGTGGGGATCGATCGCATGGCTCCAAGACAGGTTCGGATGGCTCTATAGTGAAGAGTATCGAGTTTCGGGAGTTGGACTTTAGGTTCATTGTGGTACAGATGACAGCCATAGTCAAGCAGAGATCGAGTTATCCCTCAATACATGGTGAGTAATGCTCAAGGGCATCTCTCCTGCTTCCACTAAAAGGGCGTTGGTGGGGATCGATCGCATGGCTCCAAGACAGGTTCGGATGGCTCTATAGTGAAGAGTATCGAGTTTCGGGAGTTGGACTTTAGGTTCATTGTGGTACAGATGACAGCCATAGTCAAGCAGAGATCGAGTTATCCCTCGATACATGGTGAGTAAAGTGCTCTGGTGCGCACCCCACCACACCCGGGTGAGTGATCGGATTACATTTAGACCCTCTTCACACTTGGTAACCGTGGCTCTGATATGAGGCGCCCAGCTGAACGGGAGTCGAAAATCATCCCCAGGAAACGTGCTTGAGGTTTTATCTGAAAGTTGTACGTTCCATATGTAATGTGACCATCTATGAGATTCAGTGTTGACTTGTGAAATGGGGCGATTACTGATTTCTCAGCCGATATCTACAGCCCATTAGTAGATAGCCACTCATCGATGTGTGCAGTGGTAGAGAGTAGCCCGATGATACGAATCAGCAGTAGAGGTAGACACATACATCCTCAGCATATTGCAACATTTTTGTGGGAGGCATTATCACGCGTTCTAGTTCATGCGCCTACAGTGTGTACAGAAGGGGGGTTAAAATCGCACCTTGTGGCAAGCCCTGGGAGAGAAGAAATGGTCCCATCATGTTACCTTGGTAGTGGACATAGATCGTCCTTTTAGCGACCAGGATACTGATGCCGTAAATCATACGTGAAGGAATTCCGAACCGCCGGCCGCGGTGGCCGAGGAGACTAAGGCGCACCAGTCACGGTCTGCACGGCCACTACGGTCGGGGGTCCGAATCCCCCCTCGGGCATGGATATTTGCGCCGTCCTAGTTCATAACTAGTTTGTAAGTTTAGGGACTGATGACCCCGTAGTTAAGTCCCATAGACTATATAAAAAAAATCCGAAGCCTGTCATCTTGTCCAAGAGAATTGGTATCTGTACATGGTCATAAGCTTCCGTAACGACCCATCTGCTTCATTTGAAAGGCTGAAGTGATGTCCACAGTAAGTGGATAGAGATTGTCCATCGTCCCTTTGCCTTTCCTGAAGCCATATGGATTCCGTGGTAACAAGTTATTCTTTTCAAGCAACCATTCCAGCCTCCTTTTCACCATGCGTTCCAGCGTTCCTACAACACGTGACTACAGAGCAATCGGTCGATAGTTTGAGGCCGCATTTGGTGGCTCGCGTAGATCCTGTCTTCAGCTGGAGTCTGATGACCGTGATGGCGACGCTACTGCTCGCTTCCCTTGCCATGGACGCTGTTACCGCAGATGTACGCGTGTTAATGCTCCGAAACCTCGGAACCGCGTACTTTACGATACCGCCGTCCACTTTGCCAGCCAAGCGGGAAGACGGGGAGGGAGGAGGTTCGGAGTACATCAAGCTTAACGATTCGTTCCGTTCCGTTTCTCCCGAGGCCGTCGCGAGGGGGGACAAGAAAAATCTTGCCGCGTCGGTCATCAGGGTCGCCACTACTCTTGACGTCACTGAGGTGAGTTGTGGGAGGGGTAGGGGGTAGGGGGAGAGAGGGGTGAGTAGCCCGGATGAGTGAGGGGCGGAGCATGGTGGTGGTGGTCGAGGCCGCGGCGTCGTTGTCCGCGTCATTAGCGCTGGAGGGGGCCCGTCTGAGTGCTGTCTGGAGCGAGGCCTTCACGTGGGCTACGCCTGGACTCCAAGTCGCTGGAGTCCGGCTCTAGGGCTGCGCTTCTAGAGCTGGAACGTGCTTCCGACGTGTCCATCTTTTTTTTTTTTTTTTTTTTTTTTTTTTTTTTTTTTTTTTTTTTTCACTCAGAAACATACTTTAGCATTGAAATGTTCAAATGTTTGTATAGTCTATGGGACTTAACTACGGGGTCATCAGTCCCTAAACTTACAAACTACTTACGAACTAGGACGGCACAAATATCCATGCCCGAGGGGGGATTCGAACCCCCGACCGTAGTGGCCGTGCAGACCGTGACTGGAGCGCCTCAGTCTCCTCGGCCACCGCGGCCGGCTACTTTAGCATTAATTTGACATATTTGTTGCAGTTTCCTTTGATCCCAACATGTCTCGGGAAAGAATAATTTTATGTAACATATAATGTATGTGGTGCATTGGGGTCATAAGGATTTCAAAGTTAGAGGAACAGAAATAAAGCTGAATTCAGTTTGGAACGTAGCAGCCGGAGTTGGCAGTTGAATGCTAGTGTGTTGTGAATGAATGTGTGTCTTTGTGCTGAGTCGCTTGCTGTCCTCATTATGGTTGAATTACATTTTAATATTTCAAGAGGAACACACTTTCTAATATTCTTTAATAATTGCCCTGTTAAATATTTTACAGGAAAAAAGAAATGTCTTACAAAATTGACTGATATATAGTGAGTGGAAATAGTCATGAAGAGTGGTAAAAGAAAAAACATTTTCATTTCTACAGCTTGGATCCTGTACTAAATTCTCCAATAATTTATTGGTCTATATGTCTTGTGCCCAAAAACACTACTGGAGCAAACAAACACACTCTGTGTAGGCCCTAACTCTGAAGTTGCCATTTGTTGTAAAAATGTCAAGATTGGTAATTTTATGTGGAATAACAATTTCGGGACGATGTTAAAACGGTTCATTTTCAGTAACACAAGCACATCAGGCAGTTACAGTGCCATAACTGCTAGGTCAATGAAGTGGAAATCAAACCATCCTACTAACGAAGTTTGTAAATAATGCTGTTTAGTTGTGATGTTATTTACTATGCTGCGAGAGTATCTTTCTGGTTATCTATTGCTTTTACCACAAAATTTGGAGTAAGTTCCTAATTTACAATTTCTGGATTGTCACCACCACTAAAGTTGGGGGAGGGGAGGGAGTGTAACTGAAAAGGTAAGGTATTGTTCATAAGGGGTTCAACCCACTGGAGTAACGTTGATTGTTCGTATATGCTGATGACACAGCTGTGGCTGTCCATGGATCCAGTTTTGATGAAGTATCCCAAAAACTATCCAGTGGTTCAAATGTCCAAATGTTTGTAGAACTTACGGGACTTAACTACGGGGTTATCAGTCCCTAAACTTACAAACTACTTATGGACTAGCTAACTCTAAGGACGGCACAAATATCCATACCCGAGGAGGGGGATTCGAACCCCCGACCGTAGTGGCCGTGCTGACCGTGACTGAAGCGCCTCAGTCCCCTCGGCCACCGCGGCCGGCTCCGACATGTCCATCCAACCTAGAGCACTGTACAGTACAAGCAGAACAATCCGCCATTGTGAATCCCGCGTTGAAGGCGCGAATTTAAAGACTACGGGAAACTTACTCTTTTCAATATGCTCTTAAGGCTATTAAATATAGACTACTAACGCAGAAAACGTTACAGCATGGAAAATTTATTGGTTTACATTTGAATGTAAGAGGCAAGCAATTTAAAGTTAGTGATTATGGGGACATTTAGAGATATGATACATTCACTTACAATTCCATAGCCGCGGTGGAGTAGCCGAACAGTCCAAAGCGTTTCGCTGCGGAGCGCGCGGTTGCTCGCCGTGGAGGTTCGAGTCCTCCCTGGGGCATGGGTGTGTGTGTTTGTCCGTAGGTTAGTTTACCTAGGTTTAAGTAGTTTGTAAGCTACGGACTGATGACCACGCAGTTTGGTCCGATAGATCTACAAACATTTGAACATTCCATATTAAGGCATATGTTGTTGTTTTAAATATTTACCAGTTACAATATATTATCGTATTTTGTGGTTTATACATACTACATCCACATACAGAATAACGTTAAATTGCGATACAGCACTTACCGAATTGTCCCCCTCTAATGTCTGGTATGTTTTTAACACACCATATTTCAAAGACGATTTTACGAAATGTTCTAATGCTTGTTAAGCGTAAGGGATTTATTTGCGGGGTTATCAGTCCCTAAACTTACAAACTACTTATGAACTACTTATGAACTACTTATGAACTACTTATGAACTACTTACGAACTACTTACGAACTAGGATGGCACAAATATCCATGCCCGAGGGGGGGGGGATTCGAACCCCCGACCGTAGTGGCCGTGCAGACCGTGACTGAAGCGCCTCAGTCCCCTCGGCCACCGCGGCCGGCTATGAACATAATTTATTGTATCATTTTCCAAAGAGTTGCAGCGCAGCGTTTGTAGTATCTACCCCTGAAACTTTGAAGGGTTGTAGCTCCCAAACTAACAGTGATAGGAATGTAGTTTAAACCGATTTGGACGCAGCTGGTTTCAACGATTCCAATGCACGATAGAAAAACCTATTATTCCATTTAAAAGATTATATCTTTGTTTTGTAACTAAAGACAACACAAACATCCATGCTCGAGGGGGGATTCGAACCCCCGACCGTAGTGGCCGTGCAGACCGTGACTGAAGCGCCTCAGTCCCCTCGGCCACCGCGGCCGGCTATGAACATAATTTATTGTATCGTTTTCCAAAGAGTTGCAGCGCAGCGTTTGTAGTATCTACCCCCTAAACTTTGAAGGGTTGTAGCTCCCAAACTATCAGTGATAGGAATGTAGTTTAAACTGATTTGGACGCAGCTGGTTCAACGAATCCAATACACGATAGAAAAACCTATTGTTCCATTTAAAAGATTATATCTTTGTTTTGTAACTAAAGACAACACAAATATCCATGCTCGAGGGGGGATTTGAACCCCGACCGTAGTGGCCGTGCAGACCGTGACTGAAGTGCCTCAGTCCCCTCGGCCACCGCGGCCGGCTATGAACATAATTTATTGTATCGTTTTCCAAAGAGTTGCAGCGCAGCGTTTGTACTATCTACCCCCTAAACTTTGAAGGGTTGTAGCTCCCAAACTAACAGTGATAGGAATGTAGTTTAAATTGATTTGGACGCAGCTGGTTTCAACGATTCCAATGCACGATAGAAAAACCTATTGTTCCATTTAAAAGATTATATCTTTGTTTTGTAACTAAAGACAACACAAACACATCCATGCTCGAGGGGGGATTTGAACCCCCGACCGTAGTGGCAGTGCAGACCGTGACTGAAGTGCCTCAGTCCCCTCGGCCACCGCGGCCGGCTATGAACATAATTTATTGTATCGTTTTCCAAAGAGTTGCAGCGCAGCGTTTGTAGTATCTACCCCCTAAACTTTGAAGGGTTGTAGCTCCCAAACTATCAGTGATAGGAATGTAGTTTAAACTGATTTGGACGCAGCTGGTTTCAACGAATCCAATACACGATAGAAAAACCTATTGTTCCATTTAAAAGATTATATCTTTGTTTTGTAACTAAAGACAACACAAATATCCATGCTCGAGGGGGGATTTGAACCCCCGACCGTAGTGGCAGTTCAGACCGTGACTGAAGTGCCTCAGTCCCCTCGGCCACCGCGGCCGGCTATGAACATAATTTATTGTATCGTTTTCCAAAGAGTTGCAGCGCAGCGTTTGTACTATCTACCCCCTAAACTTTGAAGGGTTGTAGCTCCCAAACTAACAGTGATAGGAATGTAGTTTAAATTGATTTGGACGCAGCTGGTTTCAACGATTCCAATGCACGATAGAAAAACCTATTGTTCCATTTAAAAGATTATATCTTTGTTTTGTAACTAAAGACAACACAAACACATCCATGCTCGAGGGGGGATTTGAACCCCCGACCGTAGTGGCAGTGCAGACCGTGACTGAAGTGCCTCAGTCCCCTCGGCCACCGCGGCCGGCTATGAACATAATTTATTGTATCGTTTTCCAAAGAGTTGCAGCGCAGCGTTTGTAGTATCTACCCCCTAAACTTTGAAGGGTTGTAGCTCCCAAACTATCAGTGATAGGAATGTAGTTTAAACTGATTTGGACGCAGCTGGTTTCAACGAATCCAATACACGATAGAAAAACCTATTGTTCCATTTAAAAGATTATATCTTTGTTTTGTAACTAAAGACAACACAAATATCCATGCTCGAGGGGGGATTTGAACCCCCGACCGTAGTGGCCGTGCAGACCGTGACTGAAGTGCCTCAGTCCCCTCGGCCACCGCGGCCGGCTATGAACATAATTTATTGTATCGTTTTCCAAAGAGTTGCAGCGCAGCGTTTGTAGTATCTACCCCCTAAACTTTGAAGGGTTGTAGCTCCCAAACTATCAGTGATAGGAATGTAGTTTAAACTGATTTGGACGCAGCTGGTTTCAACGAATCCAATACACGATAGAAAAACCTATTGTTCCATTTAAAAGATTATATCTTTGTTTTGTAACTAAAGACAACACAAATATCCATGCTCGAGGGGGGATTTGAACCCCCGACCGTAGTGGCCGTGCAGACCGTGACTGAAGTGCCTCAGTCCCCTCGGCCACCGCGGCCGGCTATGACCATAATTTATTGTATCGTTTTCCAAAGAGTTGCAGCGCAGCGTTTGTAGTATCTACCCCCTAAACTTTGAAGGGTTGTAGCTCCCAAACTAACAGTGATAGGAATGTAGTTTAAATTGATTTGGACGCAGCTGGTTTCAACGATTCCAATGCACGATAGAAAAACCTATTGTTCCATTTAAAAGATTATATCTTTGTTTTGTAACTAAAGACAACACAAACACATCCATGCTCGAGGGGGGATTTGAACCCCCGACCGTAGTGGCAGTGCAGACCGTGACCGGCGCGCCGCAGACCGCTCGGCCTCCTCGGCCGGCAACATTTAACGTCAAAAATCTGTTTAGCGTCTGGTTTCGTTAGATAACAACTAAATAAAGTCTCTCTGGAAGCATGCTATTTGAAATAAAGTGAATGTTTACGTGCTAAGTTATGAATGTAATGCCTTTCATGTACGGCTTCTTTCCTGACCCCATTCTTTGCGAAGGTCAATTTATTATTTTTCTTTTTCAACCATGCTGTTCACAGCTTGGCTTAGGCCTACCTATTCTCGTGCTGAGTGTCACATTTCAATTAAACACTGAACTAATGCGAAATAACATAATTTAAAAATGGGTAAAGCCAGATGCACTCATGCCTCACTTAAAGTACTATTAACAGCCCTTAGAATAACTTCTTAATTGGTCTAAATAAAATCAAGAAAAGCAACTTTAAATACACCACATGTCGTTTTATATTAACAATCTAGCAGAATTAAACAACTGCTTACATGTATAGGCATATGTTTTTCATTATTACTTCTGTTAGCATAACTATTTCCATACAAATGAAAAGGGTTTTGTTCTTAGCCTGCACAGATTGTTGCTCGATTTTGGAGTCCATACTTGGCATCTTATCTGGAGTTTACAAGCCACATTTTACGCCGATTTGTGTTTGAAGGAAACCGATAAAATTTATAGCAACCATGTCTGCTATTATTTGATCAGACCAACCAACCATTTCACACTGTGAAACAATAAAGTGACAAAATATCTGCTGATTCACTTCTCTGTACTACACAAAGCATACAACACTGTCGTCAGATTGGGATTCAAAATGGTGGACTGTTCAGCTCGGTATATCTAGTGCTTTAATTCAACCCACGGGAGTAACGGCTCCGTCGTAGCGGATTACCTTGAGAATGCCGACGTTTTGGACATGTCAGTAACGAGGTCCAAGTTCAGTTCAATAGATGCTCTGCAATCCTGGGCCTGAACAGGAGAGAGATTAGACTCATGGTTGGAACGTATGTCTGACGTGTCCATTCAACCCACTGGAGTAACGGCTCCGTCGTAGCGGATTACCTTGAGAATGCCGACGTTTTGGACATGTCAGTAACGAGGTCCAAGTTCAGTTCAATAGGTGCTCTGCAATCCTGGGCCCGAACAGGAGAGAGATTAGACTCATGGTTGGAACATGCGTCCGACATGTCCATTCAACCCACTGGAGCAATGGCTCCGTCATAGCGAATTACCTTGAGAATGCCGATGTTTTGGACATGTCAGTAATGAGGTCCAAGTTCAGTTCAATAGGTGCTCTGCAATCCTGGGCCCGAACAGGAGAGAGCTTAGACTCATGGTTGGAACATGCGTCCGACATGTCCATTCAACCCACTGGAGTAATGACTCCGTCATAGCGGATTACCTTGAAAATGCCGACGTTTTGGACATGTCAGTAACGAGGTCCAAGTTCAGTTCAATAGGTGCTCTGCAATCCTGGGCCTGAACAGGAGAGAGATTAGACTCATGGTTGGAACGTATGTCTGACGTGTCCATTCAACCCACTGGAGTAACGGCTCCGTCGTAGCGGATTACCTTGAGAATGCCGACGTTTTGGACATGTCAGTAACGAGGTCCAAGTTCAGTTCAATAGGTGCTCTGCAATCCTGGGCCCGAACAGGAGAGAGATTAGACTCATGGTTGGAACATGCGTCCGACATGTCCATTCAACCCACTGGAGCAATGGCTCCGTCATAGCGAATTACCTTGAGAATGCCGACGTTTTGGACATGTCAGTAACGAGGTCCAAGTTCAGTTCAATAGGTGCTCTGCAATCCTGAGCCCGAACAGGAGAGAGCTTAGACTCATGGTTGGAACATGCGTCCGACATGTCCATTCAACCCACTGGAGTAATGACTCCGTCATAGCGGATTACCTTGAGAATGCCAACGTTTTGGACATGTCAGTAACGAGGCCCAAGTTCAGTTCAATAGGTGCTCTGCAATCCTGGGCCTGAACAGGAGAGAGATTAGACTCATGGTTGGAACGTATGTCTGACGTGTCCATTCAACCCACTGGAGTAACGGCTCCGTCGTAGCGGATTACCTTGAGAATGCCGACGTTTTGGACATGTCAGTAACGAGGTCCAAGTTCAGTTCAATAGGTGCTCTGCAATCCTGGGCCTGAACAGGAGAGAGATTTGACTCATGGTTGGAACGTATGTCTGACGTGTCCATTCAACCCACTGGAGTAACGGCTCCGTCGTAGCGGATTACCTTGAGAATGCCGACGTTTTGGACATGTCAGTAACGAGGTCCAAGTTCAGTTCAATAGGTGCTCTGCAATCCTGGGCCCGAACAGGAGAGAGATTAGACTCATGGTTGGAACATGCGTCCGACATGTCCATTCAACCCACTGGAGTAATGACTCCGTCATAGCGGATTACCTTGAGAATGCCGACGTTTTGGACATGTCAGTAACGAGGTCCAAGTTCAGTTCAATAGGTGCTCTGCAATCCTGGGCCTGAACAGGAGAGAGATTAGACTCATGGTTGGAACGTATGTCTGACGTGTCCATTCAACCAACTGGAGTAACGGCTCCGTCGTAGCGGATTACCTTGAGAATGCCGACGTTTTGGACATGTCAGTAACGAGGTCCAAGTTCAGTTCAATAGGTGCTCTGCAATCCTGGGCCCGAACAGGAGAGAGATTAGACTCATGGTTGGAACATGCGTCCGACATGTCCATCCAACCCACTGGAGTAACGGCTCCGTCGTAGCGGATTACCTTGAGAATGCCGACGTTTTGGACATGTCAGTAACGAGGTCCAAGTTCAGTTCAATAGGTGCTCTGCAATCCTGGGCCCGAACAGGAGAGAGATTAGACTCATGGTTGGAACATGCGTCCGACATGTCCATTCAACCCACTGGAGCAATGGCTCCGTCATAGCGAATTACCTTGAGAATGCCGACGTTTTGGACATGTCAGTAACGAGGTCCAAGTTCAGTTCAATAGGTGCTCTGCAATCCTGGGCCCGAACAGGAGAGAGATTAGACTCATGGTTGGAACGTATGTCTGACGTGTCCATTCAACCCACTGGAGTAACGGCTCCGTCGTAGCGGATTACCTTGAGAATGCCGACGTTTTGGACATGTCAGTAACGAGGTCCAAGTTCAGTTCAATAGGTGCTCTGCAATCCTGGGCCCGAACAGGAGAGAGATTAGACTCATGGTTGGAACATGCGTCCGACATGTCCATTCAACCCACTGGAGCAATGGCTCCGTCATAGCGAATTACCTTGAGAATGCCGACGTTTTGGACATGTCAGTAACGAGGTCCACGTTCAGTTCAATAGGTGCTCTGCAATCCTGGGCCCGAACAGGAGAGAGATTAGACTCATGGTTGGAACATGCGTCCGACATGTCCATTCAACCCACTGGAGTAATGACTCCGTCATAGCGGATTACCTTGAGAATGCCGATGTTTTGGACATGTCAGTAACGAGGTCCAAGTTCAGTTCAATAGGTGCTCTGCAATCCTGGGCCTGAACAGGAGAGAGATTAGACTCATGGTTGGAACGTATGTCTGACGTGTCCATTCAACCCACTGGAGTAACGGCTCCGTCATAGCGGATTACCTTGAGAATGCCGACGTTTTGGACATGTCAGTAACGAGGTCCAAGTTCAGTTCAATAGGTGCCTTGCAATCCTGGGCCCGAACAGGAGAGAGATTAGACTCATGGTTGGAACATGCGTCCGACATGTCCATTCAACCCACTGGAGTAATGACTCCGTCATAGCGGATTACCTTGAGAATGCCGACGTTTTGGACATGTCAGTAACGAGGTCCAAGTTCAGTTCAATAGGTGCTCTGCAATCCTGGGCCTGAACAGGAGAGAGATTAGACTCATGGTTGGAACGTATGTCTGACGTGTCCATTCAACCCACTGGAGTAACGGCTCCGTCGTAGCGGATTACCTTGAGAATGCCGACGTTTTGGACATGTCAGTAACGAGGTCCAAGTTCAGTTCAATAGGTGCTCTGCAATCCTGGGCCCGAACAGGAGAGAGATTAGACTCATGGTTGGAACATGCGTCCGACATGTCCATTCAACCCACTGGAGCAATGGCTCCGTCATAGCGAATTACCTTGAGAATGCCGACGTTTTGGACATGTCAGTAACGAGGTCCAAGTTCAGTTCAATAGGTGCTCTGCAATCCTGGGCCTGAACAGGAGAGAGATTAGACTCATGGTTGGAACGTATGTCTGACGTGTCCATTCAACCCACTGGAGTAACGGCTCCGTCGTAGCGGATTACCTTGAGAATGCCGACGTTTTGGACATTTCAGTAACGAGGTCCAAGTTCAGTTCAATAGGTGCTCTGCAATCCTGGGCCCGAACAGGAGAGAGATTAGACTCATGGTTGGAACATGCGTCTGACATGTCCATTCAACCCACTGGAGCAATGGCTCCGTCATAGCGAATTACCTTGAGAATGCCGACGTTTTGGACATGTCAGTAACGAGGTCCAAGTTCAGTTCAATAGGTGCTCTGCAATCCTGGGCCCGAACAGGAGAGAGATTAGACTCATGGTTGGAACATGCGTCCGACATGTCCATTCAACCCACTGGAGTAATGACTCCGTCATAGCGGATTACCTTGAGAATGCCGATGTTTTGGACATGTCAGTAACGAGGTCCAAGTTCAGTTCAATAGGTGCTCTGCAATCCTGGGCCTGAACAGGAGAGAGATTAGACTCATGGTTGGAACGTATGTCTGACGTGTCCATTCAACCCACTGGAGTAACGGCTCCGTCATAGCGGATTACCTTGAGAATGCCGACGTTTTGGACATGTCAGTAACGAGGTCCAAGTTCAGTTCAATAGGTGCTCTGCAATCCTGGGCCCGAACAGGAGAGAGATTAGACTCATGGTTGGAACATGCGTCCGACATGTCCATTCAACCCACTGGAGTAATGACTCCGTCATAGCGGATTACCTTGAGAATGCCGACGTTTTGGACATGTCAGTAACGAGGTCCAAGTTCAGTTCAATAGGTGCTCTGCAATCCTGGGCCTGAACAGGAGAGAGATTAGACTCATGGTTGGAACGTATGTCTGACGTGTCCATTCAACCCACTGGAGTAACGGCTCCGTCGTAGCGGATTACCTTGAGAATGCCGACGTTTTGGACATGTCAGTAACGAGGTCCAAGTTCAGTTCAATAGGTGCTCTGCAATCCTGGGCCCGAACAGGAGAGAGATAAGACTCATGGTTGGAACATGCGTCCGACATGTCCATTCAACCCACTGGAGCAATGGCTCCGTCATAGCGAATTACCTTGAGAATGCCGACGTTTTGGACATGTCAGTAACGAGGTCCAAGTTCAGTTCAATAGGTGCTCTGCAATCCTGGGCCTGAACAGGAGAGAGATTAGACTCATGGTTGGAACGTATGTCTGACGTGTCCATTCAACCCACTGGAGTAACGGCTCCGTCGTAGCGGATTACCTTGAGAATGCCGACGTTTTGGACATGTCAGTAACGAGGTCCAAGTTCAGTTCAATAGGTTCTCTGCAATTCTGGGCCCGAACAGGAGAGAGATTAGACTCGTGGTTGGATTGCTGACAGGCCATGGAAATTTCAAAAGACACTTACATACAATGGGAATAACAGAAGAGGACCCTAAATGCAGGATCTGTGCTGACGGTGATGAAACTGCATCACATCTAGTATTCAACAAGCCTTTCAATATAACACTCATGGGCAGATATCGATCTATCGATGGCAGAGTGACCAAGAGTACATACAGTGAACAGAATTAACGATCTAGACAGAGAGAAAAAACAGATTAGAAGTACGTTTGGGGTACGATGCCAAAATGGAAGTATCAATGGTTCCATATCGAATTTTAACATCGACGTTTTCGAAAACTTCATATCGATGATAAAACAACGATATTTTACTACTAAACGTCGATATTTATCTGACATCGATGAATATCGATCATCCCTAGGACCAACCAAGTCAGCTACGGCCGAATGCGATCCCGTTGGGAAACCAGATCTGTAGGGGTGTCGGATTAAAGGTTCAGATTAAGAATCGAACGAATTTAGTCCCATACCCTTCCCAATACTTCGACTCTTATAGGCAACTAAACAGTTGAGAACTATTGGTGCAAACGCTACTGTCATGTGCAGATATTTTCATAGCCAATCAGAGGACCGATAAGAAATAAATAAATAAATAAAATATATATAAACACGGAAATCTGTAACCGATCCCAAAAATTCTGAAGATAGCAGGGCTGGGAATAGAGTTAGTAAAAATTACGCAGCAAGTTATATAGAGTAGAGAGTGAGACATGTTTGTTCCTAGGATATCCAGAATCACACACTTAAATAGTGAGTGAGGTAAATATAGAAAAGGTTGGGGAAATGCCGACCGACTATATTATAACCCCATACTGCTTCAACAAGCCTTTGAATATAACAATTGGAAGTAGGGAGCAGTGGGAGAAAATAGTTCGACACCGTACGGGGGATATTGTCTGGTTCACTGACGGGTCAAAAATCAGACCGAGGCGTTGGGGTCGGGGTATACGGGATGCAGCCAAGACTGGAGGGCGTCATCTCTCTAGGGAAACTGGCCTCAGTATTCCAGGCCGAAATCACTGCCATCAGGGCGTGTGTGGAGGAGAATTTGCGTAGGTGCTACAAAGATCGTAGCATCTATATATATTCAGACAGCCAGGCAGCCCTGAGATCACTGGCAGCTGTTGCAACAAGGTCCGAAATTGTTGCACAATATCACAGGATTCTAGTGGAGCTAGGGGAAAACAATAGAGTAAACCTATTGTGGGTCCCTGGCCACTCGGGGATCAGTGGCAACGAACATGCCGACAGATTAGCCAGGATGGGGACAGAGACTCCATTTATTGGACCGGAACCTGTCCTGACAATCACCGAGGCAATGATCAAATTGGAGCTACGTAACTGGCTCAGATGACAGCACGTAGAATATTGGACCATCAACAAAAACATGGCAAGGTAATGATGCCAAAGCCATCTTTTAAAAGAAGCTCTGCAATCCTGGGCCAGAACAGGAGAGAGATTAGACTCACGGTTGGATTGCTGACAGGCCATGGGAATTTCAAAAAACACCTACGTATAATGGGAATAACAGAAGAGGACCCTAAATGTAGGATCTGTGATGACGGTGATGAAACTGCAACACATCTAATCTTCGAATGCATTGCATTGGATAATAAAAGGCACAGAACATTTGGGACAACCAGACCCGAAGAAATTGTGTCTAATAAAGAACTGGTAAAGGGACTCCTTGCACTGTTCAAGGGCATTGGTTGGCTTTACTAGATATACAGGGAGCGATACCGCACAATAAACTTAGTTTCGGTGCGGGTAGTGGCGGGATGGACCAAGACTGTTTTGGCTTCCCTGAGGAAATCAAATCAAATCAGTTCAATACGTACGTCACGACTGCACTGATGTTTGGCCTGGTGGGGTTACCTTAAGGTGATAAACTACAAGTCGAGGCATCGTGGGCACAAAACGCAGTCTGATCATTAAAATTTCAGTCTTTGCTGTAACCCTGCTTTCACCTCCCAACGATATGAGGAGTCGCCAGACACGAGACGTGATTCGGATTCCACGCTAAACTGAATGTCCGGTTGAAAGACTTCCAGCCGTTGAGATTGGACTACTTGTGTTTACAAAGTAACGAAACTCCAATGTCTTAAATGTAATTCGAAATTACTCGTATCAAAACTCTTAGTTCCTACCTGAACCTTGCAAATACATAGGGTTTACGGCAAATACTGCACTGCAGCTACGAATATTACGGAAATAGAAGGTGGAGTTGGAAAATAAGTTTCCCCTGTCCCCTGTCGACTGTGAGCAGACTTCCGTGTGAAAGGAATATGTATATTAAAATCTGTGTACGTGTTGTTTGATGTAGAACCTATCGTTAATTCAGACAACAAATTGTTCATTAACACAGTAATTTGGTTTAATTATGGCCCTAATATACTGTTAAATAATAAACAGTGCATTAAACTGATTATGTGCGCAACGGATCTTTTAACAAAACAACTGTGACAAATAACCTACATGAAACACACTGACTATACACAAAAAATTTGACTGCGAGAAAGATATTAAAACCACAAACCAATTTCTTTGCGATAATTTTACACAGATCAGTACCTGATTATCAACGTTCAGTATCACAATCAATTAACTGCAGTGTTGCATAACAATCATTTACTACGGCACCAATACGCCGCTTTACCTCCGAGGATGCCTTCCGCATTCGGGGGCGAAACGTTAGGGGATAGTTTTATGTATGGACCACGGCATCTCAGCCCGGAAGCTTTAAGTAATGACGACATCTGCCGTGAAAGTCTTCATTCTATGATCTGTTCAACAAGATTACCAAAATCAGACCCACAAATAACTAATTATCAAATAAAGGAAGTAGGTTAATCTTCTAACTACGTAAATGAAACAGGAAAGAAAGGTCAACTTTGTTACTTATTATTAATAATTAGCATTACATTACGTACATAATACAACTTCTTCCTAATGACATCAAATGCAATTACCTTCATTCCAGCAGTGTTACAATACAATATATATTCCAAATACAATCATATCAACTTGCAGTCACAGCAGCCTCTGCTCTACATCGGAGCCATACACACAGCTCAACCGCTCTCTAAGCGAGCTGAACCACAAGTGCTACTCTCTCTCAGTGCGAGCTACAAAGCTATGCAATACATGATCTTTGCCAAAGATGAAACTTCACAGAGTTAGGTACACATATCGATACACACCATAGAAGCGATATTATACATTTTCTTGCAGGCAAGTTACTCGACACAAAACAGGGGGCACAATATTAGACATTTTCTTACAAATTCAGAAATAATCATTTTCTATAGACTCGTTTCAATATAATCTTTATTTTTCTACGTAATTTCTAAGTACATTGACACATTTGTCAGACCGCTTTATAAGCTTCAAAAAGCCGTCCAGGAAAAATTCAGAGCGTTGCATACGGAAGAAGCGTTGTATGGCTTGTTTGACGTCAGCATTGTTTCCAAAGAGCCTTAGGCCGAGAATAGACTAGATTAGATTAATACTCGTTCCATAGATCATGAATACGACACTTTGTAATGATGTGGAACGTGTCAAGTTAATGAAGGGTGTCTGTACAAGACGTTACATTACACAAATTATTACGTCAAACAGTTTTTTATTTTATTTTATTATTACTATTATTATTATTATTTTAGATTTACTAATTTATATCGAAAACCTCATCCAATGAGTAGAGGAAGTTGTCACTGAGAAATTCTTTTAATTTATTGTAAATGGTGGTTGACTATCTGTCAGGCTTCTGATGCTGCGTTGACCACTCCGCCACCGGGGTCACAGTGACCAGCTCGACTGCAGAGGACTCTTCCCTGCACGTCTCCCGCCACACACAGATCTCCATTCGCCGCGCTCTCTCTTTCCTATTACCGCAGCCCCTTAATTCTGTAATGCTTCCTGATGCGGGAATACAGTATTCAGGCTGCGAGCATTATAGAGTAAATAGGCTGTAGTATAGGAAAGTGACAGCGTGGCGAATGGAGATTTTGGTGTGGCGGGAGACGTGCAGGGAAGAGTCCTCTGCAGTCGCGCTGGTCACTGTGTCCTGGGTGGTGGAGTGGTCAACGGTCTGTCTAGTAAGCAGGAGATCCCGGGTTCGAATCCCGGCTGGGCACAAATTTTCATTCGCCGCACTTTGGTATTCTATCTAAACCTAGTACAGTGAAGCCATAACTGATCGCAAATTGCCATTTATTTCATTAAATGAACGCTGTAACATCGTCAAAAATATATAATCGGAGTATTTACTTAGATATGCCATACATTTCAATGACTAGAAGTACTTAACCACACAATGTTTTGGGCGCGGTTGCTAGCCGTCGGAGATTCCAGTCCTTCCTGGGCACGGGTGTGTGTGTTTGTCCTTAGGTTAGTTTACCTAGGTTTAAGTAGTTTGTAAGCTACGGACTGATGACCACGCAGTTTGGTCCGATAGATTTACAAACATTTGAACATTTATTGAATGACTTGTCATCTGCAGGGCCCACAGTGTTAGTGACATTTTAATAATGAGAATTATATTATTTCAACACTGTATATTCTTAATTCGTTCTTAATTAGTTACACTATAAGCTTATTTCGACTTAAAAGTCATCTTCAGGTGTTATGCCACATTCTGTTATGCTGTACATTTCGATATTATTGTGACGTCGGGGGGGGGGGGTTCGAATCCCCCCTCGGGCATGGATATTTGTGCCGTCCTAGTTCGTAAGTAGTTCATAAGTACTTTTTAAGTTTAGGGACTGATGACCCCGTAGTTAAGTCCCATAAGCTTAACAAACATTTTTTATTGTGACGTGATAAGTTTTTTTTCCATTCTAATATTACGTAACTTATAATATTGTGCTGTCATGCGAGATCTTTATCAAGTTACACATTTTGACATTTATTTGACAGCTCTACAGAGATGTAGATAAAGATTTCGCATGACAGCACAATATTGTAAGTTACATGATATTAATATTATATATATACAGGATGTCCCAAGTATCTTGTCCACCCAAAATATCTCTGGAACAATAACAGCTATTGGAAAACGACTTTCACCGGTATCAATGTACGGCTGGGGCTCATGAATGTACATATTTTTGGAAACATTCTAAAACGAAAGCAAATGTGTTTTTTATAACACAAACTTATGTTTTTTTTAAATGGACACACTATATTTTTTTTCTTCAGCAATCCATAGCATCGCAAATCACATAAACAATGGCGTTGATTGCATCGAATTATTCCAATTACATCCCGAGATATTGCGACGCGAAGTTGACGCTTGAAATACGCGAAACGCGCGGCTAGCGCTCGTCCTGAGCAGCATGGGGTTCTCGCCTGAGTCTCAGGACGAGCGCTAGCCGCGCGTTTCGCGTATTTCAAGCGTCAACTTCGCGTCACAATATCTCGGGATGTAATTGGAATATTGCGATGAAATCAACGCCATTTTTATGGGATTTGTCATGCTATGGATTGTTGAAGAAAAAATATAGGGTGTCCATTTAAAAAAAACATAAGTTTGTGTTGAAAAACACATTTGCTTTCGTTTTAGAATGTTTCCAAAAATATGTACATTCATGAGCCCCAGCCGTACATTGATACCGGTGAAAGTCGTTTTCCAATATCTGTTATTGTTCCAGAGATATTTTTTGGGTGGACAAGATAGCTGAGACATTGTGACGTGATATATTTTATTATTATCTTTCTTCTTTAAACTTTCCTGGTGGGATAAACAAAAATAAAAATAAAAATAGAAAAGATATGACTTATCAAAAGGACCGGCTCGTCGAGAGATACGAATAAAATCACACACAAACACACTTACAAGCTTTCGCCACCACTGGCAGCTTCTTCAGGAAAAAGAGGAAAAAAGGGGAGGAGAAAGGGAAGGATATGGGTTTTAAGGAAGTGGAAAAGGAGTCATTCCAATCCCAGGAGTGGAAGGACTTACCTTAGGGGACAAAAAGGAAGGTAAACAAATACACACACACACTCAGACATATCCAAACGCAAACACAAGTAGACGGATATTTGTAGAAAACAAAAATGTCCGTCTAGGTGTGTTTGCGTTTGGATATGTGTGAGTGTGTGGATTGGGATTGGAATGACTCCTTTTCCACTTCCTTAAAACGCATATCCTTCCCTTTCTCCTCCCCTTTTTTCCTCTTTTTCCTGAAGAAGCTGCCAGTGGTGGCGAAAGCTTGTATGTGTGTTTGTGTGTGATTTTGTTCGTATCTATCGACGAGCCGGTCCTTTTGGTAAGTCATCTCTTATATTTATATATATATATATATATATATATATATATATATATATATATATATATATATATGAAGAAAAAATAACAATAAAATATATCACATCACAATAATATCGAAATGTACAGCATAACAGAATGTGGCATAACACCTGAAGATGACTTTTAAGCCGAAATAAGCTTATAGTGTAACTAATACGAATTAAGAATATCCAGTGTTTAAATTATAAAATTCTGATTATTTTTTGAATGTTTTTGAGGCACAAACAAATGCCGGGATGCCCAGTTTGCTGGCTCCACTTTTTCAGTGTTGGGGCACCTCCAGAGACTGTAACCTCCCCGGTTTCAGTCATTGATCTCTATACTATCTGGATGTTGAACTTCAGCTGATTTAGCGTGCTAGCCATAGATATTCATATTTAGTTTCTTGCCAAATCCAAACATGGCTGCTGTGAAGCATTACAAGAAAAATAGAAGAAAATATGTTTTGATTCCACTCCCATGTCAGCCAACTACATCGAATAATGAATTAAATTCCAAATGAGGAAGTAAGCAAGCAATTTTTTTGTCATGTAATAACTGATAGAAACTCGTTTGCCACATTTAAACATGGCGGACGATGCGAAATCGTGTGCAAAACATGTGAATGTGCCGGCACGCTGCAATTCTATGCTCAGACACAGTGGCGTAGCTATGTCACCAAGGGCCCCGGGGCAAAAATGACATTGGGGCCCTCTTTAAACTGAAACTATGCAAAACTACTTCATCATCAGTTCCTTACCGCCTATTGGAAGACATAATAAGGCAAATCTAAATACTATTAAGTAAATTATTATGTGTCACGTCTCATCAGACAAGCAAAGGACCTTGTTATGTTTATATTCAGGAGGGCGAATAATTTTTGGATTTCACTTCGTGCATTTGAGGTTTGTTGGTCAGGGTTCAAAAAGTTCAAAGTCAGAAAACCTTCCTTCATTCAACTAAATTCTTATATACACTTGAACTTCGATTATCCGAAGTAATTGGCGGGCATGAAAGTGTTCAAGGATCTACGGTAACATTTTTTCGAACGTCGCTCACGTAGGCCGAGGGCCCCCTTGAGCTCGGGGGCCCCGGGGCACTGCCCCGCCTAGCCCTATGATAGCTACGCCACTGCTCGGACACCAGAGTCATACATCCAGTTTTTATAGAGATCACTGGTTTCAGTATAGTGACGTGACGCACAGTTGACGTTAGCTAGTGACGCCGGCAGCTGCGCCACTCCTACCCCCACCTACCCCTGCCACTAATCAGATAACGCTGGGATCCGCTTTCCAGCTTCGCTCCGCCTCGACTGTGCCGGTAGCTTCCCTCTTCCCTCTACCAGTGTGGCTGGCCAAACGTTTTCCCAAGCGCGTTTCACCGTCCGTCGCGTCCATTCAGATGGGACGACTAATTCTTTATCTGAGCGCTGGCTGGGCTGGTCGCTCGTCTCCCTAACGTACCCACCCCACCCCTCTCTGACTTTTTTTTTTTATCTTCCGCAGACGGGGTGGGTTGACGCGCCAGGGGGTAGCTAGTACACCAGCTTCCTCTAGCAGGGGTGTCTGACGTTCCCCACATACCTGGCAGCCAACTGACGAGTGAGCTTAGTGACACGCTAGGGTACCGTCGGTCTGACGTCATCAGGAGCTGAATGCGATACATCGACCTGTCCACACCATTCCTTGGTAGGGATGTCGGTTGTTGCTGAAACAACCGGTTTTCGGTAATACCGGTTCTTTTCATCTCCAGTTTAACCGCACTGTAAAAAATTGCTGAAGAAACCAGTTTTTTTAAATAACCGGTTTTCGGTTTTTTATTGCTATTATTTCCAGTAGAAACATATTTTGCGGCCGAAACAGAAACCGTAATCGAATTGTCGCTTCTTCTAGTTTCGGCCGAAACCGAAATTTAATCTAACTTTAACTTACGTTAAGGACAACATACACACCCATCACCGAGGAAGGAGGGGAGGACTCGAACCTCCGACTGGAGCAGCCGCACAGTCCGTAATATGGAGCCTCAGACCGCACGGCTACCTCACGAGGCACCACAACACCAAAGTTACCTAAACCCATATTGGTTATTAAAAAAGCCCCTCGCTTTCAAGGAATCACATTAATAAAACTTGTTAGCATAACAATACGGTAATACATTAAAAGTTATTATTCCAAGCTTACATAATAGCTATATGTATCGAATTTATCT
The DNA here is from genome assembly GCA_026315105.1 of Locusta migratoria. Lineage (NCBI taxonomy): Eukaryota > Metazoa > Arthropoda > Insecta > Orthoptera > Acrididae > Locusta > Locusta migratoria. The sequence continues at coordinate 15,069,654 of CM048754.1, forward strand.
TCTCTTCCAAGGAACATTTTGGATGCTTTCTCCCTAAATCACAGCATGTTTGTAGTACCTCGCCCGTTTTCAGCTATTTAAAGCAAACGGAGCATTCTAGCTCACTGCTCCCGTACTTCGTGAAGTACTTCCACACTCGGGATGGTGCCATTTAAGACAACAGACGACAGCAAGGAACTGCCGCATGACCAGACGGAGGCAAGTCTCGTACACTGCCGGTGCACGCGCGTCGTCTAATAGGCCACGCCACACGGCAACAGCTGCGTCGATGCCTAAACAGCTGCACCAGTCCTTGAGTTTTTATGCTACGCGTTTGTTGTTCGTTTCTGACTGTCGGGATTGTTCTTAAATTATCACTGATCGCTTTTCTTAGTTACTGCGATGACCTAATATGACACAGCAACGGAAATTTTAGAAATAGCCGTAAATATTAGGACCTAATAGTTTTAATTTTTTTTAATTATTTACAAAATACACATTTCGAAACACTACTACAGGAAGTAGTCGTGTCGGTTTTTTTATCCGGTTCTTGACAATAACTAAAAGACCCCGGGTACAACGGAAAAAATCGGTTATTCATAATTAAAATACCGGTATCGGTATTAACCGGTCGGTTTTTCTCATCCCTAGTCCTTGGGCCGTATGGAGTATCTACTTTATACTCTGGATTCCAGAGGACATACTCAGGTATGAATCTTCCTGGCAGATTAATATTGTGTGCCGGAACCAGGACTCGAACCTGGGACCACGACTCACGATGCCGCCTCACAACTTTACTTCCGCCAGTACCTCGCCTCCTACTTTCCAAACTTCACAGAAGCTCTCCTGCGAACCATGCAAGACTACCACTCCTGGAAGAAAGGATATGGTGAAGACATGGCTTAGCCACAGCCTAAGGGATGTTTCCAGAATGAAACTTTCACTCTGCAGCGGAGTGTGCGCTGATATGAAACTTCCTGGCAGATTAAAATTGTCCCAGGTTCGAGTCCCGGTTCCGGCACACAATTTTAATATGCCAGCAAGTTTCATATCACTGAACACTCCGATGCAGAGTCTTAGTTTCATTCTGGAAACATCCCTTAGGCTGTGGATAAGCCATGTCTCCGCCATATCCATTCTTCCAGGAGTGCTAGTCTTGCATGGTTCGCAGGAGAGCTTCTGTGAAGTTTGGAAAGTAGGAGGCGAGGTACTGGCGGAAGTAAAGTTGTGAGGCGGCATCGTGAGTCGTGTCGGGATAGCTCAATAGGTAGAGGGCTTGCCCGCGAAAGGCAAAGGTCCCAGGTTCGAGTCCCGGTTACGGCACACAATTTCAATCTGCCAGGAAGTTTCTTACTGAACGTAGTTCATTTTTCTTTTAACAATAAACACTTAGAACATACGAATGCGCACATCAAAACTAAAACACATTAAGTAACTAATTACAGTGGTAACTGACTGTAACAAAGTGAATCTGTCACAATGAAGAGACAATCTACCTTCGTGTCACGTGACACTAAAGCATCACCCCCTCCTAACCTCACGCGTGCGCAAAGGCTGCTCTCCCCCACCTCTTTTCAAACAGTTAAATATTTGCTACAACGAAGAGTATAAATGTCATTTATCCTAAAAATCGCGAAACACATTTACTAAAACGTCCAATGATAAGTGGCAAGTAAAAATACAAATGTTCAAATGTTTGTAGAACTTATGGGACTTAACTACGGGGTCATCAGTCCCTAAACTTGCAAACTACTTATGAACTAGCTAACACTAAGGGCGGCACAAATATCTATGCCCGAGGGGGGATTCGAACCCCCGACCGTAGTAGCCGTGTAGACCGTGACTGAAGCGCCTCAGTCCCCTCAGCCAAACAATACAAAAGTCATTGTTGTTCCCCTATCTGTTAAAAAGAAGATTGTGTTTAAAAAAAATTGCTTGCAGTCGATTTTAAGCCCACCACCCTCGACAGATCAGGGCAATGCCGCTAACCACACGGCTATTCCTGCTACATGGACAGTACTGACTTCATTAATATTCATAATAGGATCTTCTGAAGGCTTTTACAGTTGCTACGTCTTTAATTTACACTTATAAGATATTTTACCAAATATGACGTGTTTTTGTTGAATCTTCACAGGACAAAAACAAATATGAAGGGCGGGTGTTACCTTCATGGAGGATTTGCGCATGCGCAAGCCGAGGTGCGCAGTAGCTCCATTGCCTTTGCTTCGGCACCATTCGTGCGTAACCGCCAGAGCTCGAGTAGCCAGGAGCTGGCGTCTCTACCAGCTCCAACGCCAGTGTTAGAAGCGTCGTTTCCCCTCGCCCCTCCCTGCTGCCCATATGCTGCCTCCAGGGGGTTCAGCAGAGAATCTGAACCTCAACCGCGCATGCGCATTGCAACGCTGCGGCCTATATTAACCTCTTCAGACCCGAGATCACATTTGATGAAAAAATATCACTTGATTCAGATTAATAGTTCAATGTTCAAATGTTTGTATAGCTTATGGGACTTAACTACGGGGTCATCAGTCCCTAAACTTACAAACTACTGATGAACTAGGTACAACTAAGGACGGCACAAATATCCATGCCCGAGGGGGGATTCGAACCCCCGACCGTAGTGGCCGTGCAGACCGTGACTGGAGCGCCTCAATCCTCTCGGCCACCGCGGCCGGATTTAATAGTTCCAATAGGTACCAAATAACAGGAATAGGCACCAAAATGTTTTTGCAAATAATAGTAACATTTTATAGTATGTAGCATATGCGCTACATTGAGTCACTACTCGTACATACTGCATAGATTGCAAAGTTGGAGGATTGTTGATACAAGAGAAATAAACAGCAAAAACTTATATTAATTTATATCATTTATTGAACTGTTTCTTACATATCAAACTGATTTTAATACAAAATTGAAATGCATTACTCTGTTATTTTCTATGAAATTCGTAAAAAACAGTTACGTGCCGAAGTGAAACTAAGATTGACTTTACATGCAGCATACATTACAAAAGTAAATCCTTTGCAGCCCTGTATTCTACATCTTTATCTACTTTTCTGATCAGTGATAGAGCTGAAGCATTGAATTAAAATTTGTGGTGCGGCCGGGAATCGAACCCGGACCTCCATGCTTACTAGGCAGACGTCTTAACCGTTAGACTACCACACCACTAACGATTAAGGCGCCTCGGAATAGTCTATGTAGGATTTCCCTCCACAACACAAACTTTAATTCAGCTTCTTTGTTCCAAAGATAATTGCCACTACTGCCAAGACTCTCCATGCAGCGGAATAGCACCTCAGCAATGGACATGGTGGAACAATCCTGTTATGGTGATATAAATATCAATTAAATAGAATGAAAGAATCCCTGAGACGGATTTTCGTCTCAAATATGTCAAAGACATTATTGATAGAGCTGAAGCATTGAATTAAAATTTGTGGTGCGGCCGGGAATCGAACCCGGACCTCCATGCTTACTAGGCAGACGTCTTAACCGTTAGACTACCACACCACTAACGATTAAGGCGCCTCGGAATAGTCTATGTACGATTTCCCTCCACAACACAAACTTTAATTCAGCTTCTTTGTTCCAAAGATAATTGCCACTACTGTCCTTCTTCTTTGTGCCGTACCACAAATTTTAATTCAATGCTTCAGCTCTATCAATAATGTCTTTGACATATTTGAGACGAAAATCCGTCTCAGGGATTCTTTCATTCTATTTAATTGATATTTATATCACCATAACAGGATTGTTCCACCATGTCCATTGCTGAGGTGCTATTCCGCTGCATGGAGAGCCTTGGCAGTAGTGGCAATTATCTTTGGAACAAAGAAGCTGAATTAAAGTTTGTGTTGTGGAGGAAAATCGTACATAGACTATTCCGAGGCGCCTTAATCGTTAGTGGTGTGGTAGTCTAACGGTTAAGACGTCTGCCTAGTAAGCATGGAGGTCCGGGTTCGATTCCCGGCCGCACCACAAATTTTAATTCAATGCTTCAGCTCTATCAATAATGTCTTTGACATATTTGAGACGAAAATCCGTCTCAGGGATTCTTTCATTCTATTTCTGATCAGTCTTCATTACTGGCATACACATGGCATTTTTGGTCCTAGCACTTGAGTGCGGCGAAGTTTGAGTATGATTGTGCACTTTACGAATTTCATATGCCACTTCATCTGTTTCAGTGATAAGTTGATCATCTCTTTGGAAATAGATCAAATGTTCCGTTATTGCAAGTTAAAAAAAAAAAAAAAAAAAAAAAAAGTGAGAAAATGTATTTCAGGCCATACTACTGTTTGTGCAGTGTCTCTGTACTGAATCCATGCAATGGCTATGCAAAATAAAAAAAAAATGGGGAATGGTCCTAACTATCCATCTTTTTGTCCTTTTTATCATTGCATATATGCCTATTACTCTATCCAATAGGTCTACTCCTCCTATGTTCCTGTTAGTGTATAACTTCACAACACTTGGTTGTTGAACGTGAATGTAGTCATTGTCCTTCTTCGATCACCTCTGACAGTTCTCAACCGGTAAAATTCCTTGGTTTGTCAATGATAAGTATACTTCTCTATTATTAAACCATTTTATTAATGCCACTTTTTCATCTCCTCTGACTATTTGGTCACTGCTTCACATACCCCCTCGTTTCATATCGCTGTCCTCCTTGAACTGGCATTGTTTAGGTATTCGGTTCCCCATGATTGTACCAGTAGTCACTATTTTCCTATCAGTCAGTACTGTTCCTGATTTGTACCTACACATTCGTGTTTCATCCATGATCCTGCGTGGGCGCAATGATTCACTTCCTAGATTTTGTTTCATTACATTTGATTTCTTCTACCTCTTCATCCCATTCCTCTGTCAAAGATCGTCCACTAAACTTGCTGGAAGAGTTTCATCACCTTCTTCATTCTCTTCAATTTCCAAAACAGAGTTACATGGGTCCAGAAGTTCTAAAAAAAAATTTTCCGCTGACAAACATGCAAATCAAGAAATCTAACCTTAAAAGTGAAATATTCATTTTTCTGCATTTTTACATTTCATTATTAAACGATCAACAGTTTAATTTCAATTTGCAACGTACTTTATATGTAATCTATGTTTATCTGCAGTACACTGCGCGAAAAAACATTTCCACGTTTACATTTTCAGTAATTTTACTCTAGGGCACTTTGTAACGCTAACTGCCGAATGTAGCGCATACTCTACATGGAAAACAATTGAATAAAATCGTAGTAAAAACTAATAATAAAACTACAGTTTGACGGTTTGCGTAATCTGTAACTATTCAGTGTTTTGTAAATGCACTAACTATATTCCAAACACAAAATTAACACAATATATAGTAGTAATTCGTCTTTCGTGACTCATGGCACCAATATCGAAAACTCACATCTTTTGACTGCTCCATGCCACCTGTTGGACTGACGGAAAAGCTTGACAAACAAGCATAGTGTTGCGCCTACCTCAGAGAACAGTATACAGCAGTAGAGTTGGGCAACACGATTCTTTTTTAGGAATCGATTCTTGCGATTCAATCCCACATTGTGAATCGATTCCTACAATTCCTTCAAGATTCTTTCCCGATTCTTTAATCTGCATTGGGGCGAACCTTACTTCTACATCTTACTCATACACGTCATTACATGTGTTTGTCATGGATGTTGGAATCTTAACCTTTTGCATATGTTCCTGCGATTCATTCACGATTCTTAATAGTCTACAACGGCACGAATCTACAGAATGCCAAAAAGCAGACAAAATATGGGTATCGTATTTTTTAATATTTTATGGGCACTAAGTTCATACTTAAAATAATAATGAGGCCAAGGTATTAGATAAAGCTCTAAAAACTTCTCGAGAAAATAGTCTGAAGTTTTGCAAGCGGATATAAATACACATTACACTACCTAATATTTCTTCTGTCATCATAGCTCATTTAGAAACGTAGTAGGTTTAGTGAACGTAGGTGACTTATTTCGAATCCTGCGGTAACCTTATATTTTTTTTTTTCGTTCTGTTTGAAGAATTCGGCAATTTAAATATAAATTTAATTCAATCCATAGTAATTAACAGATATCTAATCGTTATGAAATACTTATTGTGCAAAATCAATTAGTTTAAGGAAACACGTCTATATAAATAAACATTAAAAATAAAAATCCGTCTTTAAATATTACATTTCTTTCGAGATACAAGAAATTCGCGTTTATTATAATGTTTGTTGTTGTTGTTTGTTTGTTTGTTTAAGGGGGACAAAACTACTATGGTCATCAGTCACCCATTTAAAACGTTTCCTTTTCGTAAAATCGGTTTCTTTCAGGAAACCAAAATGGGAAAAACGATTTTTGAGATTGCTTTAAAAACATTTAAAATCGCGTTTTTATATAAAAAGAATATTTTTATAAAATTGAGTTTAAAAAAAACTAAAACTATGTAGATGAACTCGAAAAGCCTAAACCTCCATAAACACAAGATATAATCCAAATCGTTACAGTCGTTTCCGGAATACGCGAAATATAAATGTGTAAGGATTGCCCGTGTAAATACATAATATGTAAACTGTATAAAACACGTTATAGTCGTATGTATTGGCAGCTGTGTATTTCGCTACGTTTTGTTTCTGTCATCTGTAATTCGTGAATAGGCTAATAATTAACGGCTCACGATCTTCGTTCTGTGCTTCCTTTGTTCACACGATTTCTGGCTTTCGTAATCATTTACTTTCGAATCACGAATCGTTGGATCTTGGAATCGGCACGAGACACGATTCTTTTGAACAACGATTCGTCCGGATCACAATTCGATTCTTACGATTCTTTATTTGTAAGGTAAGGTAAAGCAGTCAACAGTCCTAAGATTGGTTTGAACACCACAGTGCTCTACTAGGCATGGTCCTGTTTGGAGGTGGTATGCCGTTGCCTTCCTCCGACCTTAGAACTGACTTACCCAGCCAGTTATAGGGGGACCTACAGTTTAATGTGGGTTTCTGACCACGGTGCTACTCGGTATTTTTCACATCAACAACACTGCCAGAGGTGAAAGAAGTGGAAAGTGACACATAAAAATCCTAGGACATGGCGGGGATCGAACCCGCGAATTCGTTCAAATGAACGACTCTTTCACGAATCGCCACAACTCTAGAATACAGTCGGCATTCGTTACCTGCAGCTGTTATTTCACGAGGAAAAAAAATCGCAATGGCGTGTTTTACGGCCCACTTTAGATTTGTAGTTTTATAAGTTTTTGCAAACATTTTGGACCAAAATAATAATCTAAATAATAAGAAATTAATAAGAGTGTCTGAAACCCTTTCAGGAAAAAACTTACGTAGTGGCGGGTTTTGAACCACCTACCATTTACGTTACAGTCTAGCACCTTGCCCACTACGCTATTTTTTTTTTTTCCTTCGGGTAGATCTATGCTTTGCGGTCGTTGTTTCAGGTCGTTATTATTTGTTCTTTCAATATTTGGCTCAGCTTTTTTATTACAGGGAGCGTTTAGCCCCCTGACAAATATGCGAGGAATGTCACGTGACATCTCCGAACGGCTGGTTTTCGTTAATTCAATGGAGGGTGTCAAATCTCCGTTATTTTTGCAAATATGTCTCAAACGATACGAGATATGAAGAAAACATGAGGGAGCTAAGTTGTAGAGAATTTTCTACTCTTCTAATTACGTTATTCAATTTTCGTGTCAGATGAACGGTTCGTTTGCAATTACATTACAAACGGATTTTTTTTTTTTTTTTTTTTTTTTTTTTTTTTTGTTTTACTGCAGTATTTTTTGTCCGAAAAATTTGAAAAAGGGAGGTTCTGGCGTCTGTCGGCCTAAAGTTATGTCTGTAAAATTTGGTGCTGATCGGATGAACGGTTCGTCTTAAAAACAGGGAACACGTTACGGACAGACAGACAGACATCCCAAAATCGCCGTTATTTTTGCAAACATCTTTGAAACGCTATGAGATATGGAAAAAAAAGAAAAAAAAAACATAAGAGAGCTAAGTTGTAGAGAATTTTCTCCTCTACCAATTAGGTTATTCAATTTTCGTATCAGATGAATAGTCAAGTCTTTATTTCATTTAAATTTCGAGCTGTCAAAAGACGATCGCAAAGGCCCACTTTTAGTGTTACTACCGTAACCTAAAGTGGGCCAAAATCAAGAACGAATGTAGCATATATGCTACACGAGGACTGAGGAGGTTACGTGCTGTCTCCGCTACGTAAAACGGTTTGTCATGCGATAAAAATAGTTTGAATGTGCATGTAAAATGATCTGATAGAAGAATGAAACGAACAATGTCGGTCGAAAAGTTTTTTTTTTTTTTTTTTTTTTTTTTTAATTATTTTTAGGAGCTTCTTTCCCGTAGTTCAAATGTTCAAATGATTGTAAATCTATCGGACCAAACTGCGTGGTCATCAGTCCGTAGCTTACAAACTACTTAAACCTAGGTAAACTAACCTAAGGGCAAACACACACACCCATGCCCCAGGGAGGACTCGAACCTCCACGGCGAGCAACAGCGCGCTCCGCAGCGAGGCGCTTTAGACCACTCGGCTACTCCACCGCGGCTTGTGATTATTCTTGACGCTGTAAGTTAATGGTAATTAAGTTCATTGTATCAAGTGGGTGTTATGAACGATATGAAGTGAAGAATGTGTGTTGGTGTGAAGCGAGGTATCACATTCCTTTTTACAACAAAATAATATTTCTGGCACGCATTCATTATTTGTGTATGCAGACTGATTGTATAGTAATACTAAGACAGGGCCAACAAGTACAACATAGTACGACATTCTGTTATTGTTCTCGTTAAGTGACTATCAGCCAACCAAGATTTCGCATCTTTTTAATCCTTCTAATATTCCGTTCAGATAGCGTATGTTTCGACGTGCCCAAACTTGTCTTACGTAGGTCAGCATTACGTTGCGCACTAATTTTCAAGTTACTCTCCTGGTAGTATTGCAGTCAGATCCATAATTCTAGTAGCCCGATACGATCTTTCATTTTTGTAGACCCCTGTTAGTACTGAAGGCAACACACACACAGAACACACACACACGCGCACACACACATATTAACCCTTAACCCGAAGCATCGATCTCTCAGCCCCCTCGTTTATTTTAAAAGTCGATTCTGGCAGCACTGCAAAAAAGCGCGGCTCCCCCTTCCCAGTACCTTCGTCGCAATACTTGCCGCTAGTAAAGTAACAGTCGACAATCAGTTTTGCTTCGCCACTGAAGAGATACAGAGTATTGTTTAGAGGAGTGCGCCAAATTGTGTGCCTGAGATACCGCATGTTTCGTATTTAGGGTTGCCAGATCTCCGGGCGCCGCCCGGAGTGCCCGGGTTTGGAATGAATTCTCCGGGTCTACGGGCCAATCACTCTCATCTCCGGGCTTGAATGTAACCTTCATCTTGACCTTTTTTTTTTTTTTTTTTTTTTTTTTTTTTTTTTTTTTTTTTTTTTTTTTTTTTTACGACCCCTTTTAAGTATTATGCTCATGTAGCGACGATCTACATGGCCGGCTGCGGTGGCCGCGGAGACTGAGGCGCTCCAGTCACGGTCTGCACGGCCACTACGGTCGGGGGTTCGAATCCCCCCTCGGGCATGGATATTTGTGCCGTCCTTAGTCTTAGTTCATAAGTAGTTTGTATGTTTAGGGACTGATGACCCCGTAGTTAAGTCCCATAGACTATACAAACATTTGAACATTTTTGATCTACATCGAACTTAACGTAACTTACACTAAGGACGAACACAACATCCATGCTCTATGGGGGGATTCGAACCTCTGGTGGGAGCAGCCTCGCGCACCGTGGCAAGACGCCTCAGTGCGCTCGGACATTCCCGGCCGGCTCCTCTCTAGTAATTATGAATAACTTTATATAAATGTCAATTTCTTATTGCAACAAAACCTACTTTTCTATTCCTCCTCTGAAAACTTTTCATTGTTGCGTCGGTAGTAATCGGCTAGCGCATTATTAAGCAAACACTGTTGCGGCAACGTGTCAACTGGCGACGTCTATTATTTGTGTTCGTTCGTTCATTGTTTGTTATCAGTTTACCGGCAATTTTTGGAATACTCGGACCGTGTGTGAACAGACAAGCTTACATTAACTCAGATTAGTGAGTAATAACAGTGAAATGAAGAGACGATATCTAAGTTCGTTCCGTGAAGAATGGTTGCGGGAAGAAAATTATAAAGAGTGGCTACAAAAAGTCGATACTGATGAGTGTATGTGTAAGTGCAGAATATGCAATATCTCACTTACTATTAAGTACGACGGAGTGAAAGCTGTGAATAAACATTTACAATCAGAAAGACACAAAGCGAATATTGCCACACAAAAGAAGAATCAGTCGCTTCTTAAATTCTTGCTGAAACATTTTTCTGCAGAAGACGACAAAGTCACTGCAACGGAATTAACTTTGACTTACCATGGTGTGAAACACCACCATTCTTACAATTCTCAATATTGTGGTAATAAGCTATATCCTTATGTTTTTAGAGATTCCTCAGTGGCAACGAAAGTAAGATGCGGCCGACCAAAAAGCGAGGCATTAGTAAAAAATGTGCTCCTGACTTAGGCTAAAGAGAAGCTACTAAGCGATTTAAAGCAAAATGTCCCGTTTTCATGAGGTTTTTTAATTTATTATTATTATTATCATTTTTTTAATTCACGTGTAATCCTAGTTATGGGGGGAGTTGGTCGCTGTTGGGGGGGGGGGGTGAGTCATTGGCCAAGGGGGAGGGGGACACGTCTGGTCTCCGGGCCTGCCTCGAGTTTCAATCTGGCGACCCTATTCGTATTAGGTACAAGAATTTGGTGGGACCGCATGTTTCTAAATATGACATAGTCTGATTTCAGTGGTTGTTATTTTGTAGCATTTTCTTTCTATGCGTGAATATATGTTATATTTCAGGTATAATATGGATCGACTTTCTAAGAACAGGAACATATCTGCAGCTAATCCAGATTTGGAAGCTTTGGGTGCAAGCGCAGTTAGATGAAGAGGGAAATGTGAGCGATGGTGATACATTTGATGATTCTGATGATGATCCAGATTTCGTGATAGGTGATGGCCACAATGAAACAGAGAGTGATACTAGTGAAGAAAATGATTTATTGAAGGAAGAGCCTGGAGTGGTCTGTACTACAGATAATACCTCACAGGAAACACAGTTCTTTTATGGTAAAAATAATTTCAAGTGGGAACGTTCTGAGCCTGTTAGGACAACCCGTGCACAACATTCTGAAAGGAGGAATGCCTGGACTAACAGCCAAAAGTCGAAGTTTGGGACGAAGTCCTACTAAATGTCAAATGTGGAAGAATTTATTTGATGATGACATGACAGATGAAATAGTTTAACATACAAACGTGAAACTGAATACTATACGGGCAAAGTTGCAGACAACAACTAATCCATCCAATTACAGAAATACTGACAACACTGAGATCAAAGCTTTCATAGGTGTTCTAATGATGAGATCAGTATTCAAATCGTCTCATGAAGATATGTTTTCTCTTTTCGAAACAACCCGACCGGACGTCCTTTATTTGTGGTGACAATGTCGGCAAAGCGCTTTGCAATACTTCTAAGCAGCCTGAGATTTGACGATGTGACTACCAGGGACGAAAGAAAAAAGTGAGATCGCACTTGTGATATTTCATGTTTATTTTATATAAGCCGGCAGCGGTGGCCGAGGGGACTGAGGCGCTCCAGTCACGGTCAGCACGGCCACTACGGTCGGGGGTTCGAATCCCCCCTCGGGCATGGATATTTGTGCCGTCCTAGTTCGTAAGTAGTTCATAAGTAGTTTGTAAGTTTAGGGACTGATGACCCCGTAGTTAAGTCCCATAAGCTTAACAAACATTTGAACATTTGAATTTTATATAATGTAAACAACAAAGTGTTAATATCGACTAGAAAGCATTAAATTTTACTTAGAATATGAATTAACTGACTCTTTACTTAATTTCTGCGAACTAATGTGGAGGTCGGTGACATAACAACATTAGGTGGTCTGAGAGTCCGCATGTTTCTAGTTACGCACATTTCAGAGATGTTTCGGATTAAGGGTTAAGTAGCCCCGTTACACACGCATCAACCAGTCCCGTTGCAACGTGCTGTCTCCGCGGCGTAAGACGTTTGTCATGCGATAAAAATACTTTGAATGTGCATATAAAATGATCTGATAGAAGAATGAAACAAACAATGACGGTATTTTTTTTTTCTCTTCACGTCGATGTTTTTTTTTTTTTTTTTTTTTTTTTTTTTTTCCGGGAGGTCAGTGAAGCAGTGAACATATCGCACGCGCCGCCACTGGCTGTACGTACACGTAACGCGAGCGTGGGAGCTAGCGCTACCTTGGCAATTGCCGGCATCCGCTGTGGCCGCGATGGTTACGCAACGGTCGCCTCTAGCCAGGTGGGGGCAGGAAGGTAACAATGAGCGGGCCCCACTCTACCTGTGTACAGTCAAGCGCATGCGCTGAAGCAGCACGCCGCGCTAGGCGTGACGCGGATACTGTCTGCGTATCAGTGTTCACTAGAGATGGGCAACACGATTGTTTTTTATGAATCGATTATTGCGATTCAATCGCACATTGTGAATCGATTCCTACGATTCATTCACGATTCTTCCGCGATTCTTTAGTCTGCATTGGCGCGATTCTTACTTCTACATCTTCCTCATAGATGGCAATACATGTCTGTCCTGGATGTTGGAATCTTAACCTTTTGCATCTCCTACTACGATTCGTTCACGATTCTTTCTGGTCTGAGACGGCACGATTCTTACAAAATGCCGAAAAGGTGACAATATGGGTATCGGATTTTTTAGTATTTATGGTGCATAAAGTTCAGACTTAAAATAATAATGAGGCAAAGCCATTCGATTCAGCTCTCACGAATTCTTGAGAAAATAGTCTGAAGTTTTGCGAGCGGTTATAAATACATATAACACTACCAACTATTTCTGCTGTCATCATAGCTCATTTAGTAGCTTTGTAGCTTTAGTGAACGTAGGTCACTTATTTCGAATCCTGCTGTGACCTTTGTTTTCGTTCTGTTTGAATACTTCAGCCATTTAATTATAAATTTAATTAAATCTATGGTAATTCACACACATATAATCGTTATAAAATAGTTATTATGTAAAATCAGTTAGTTTAATGAAACACGTCTGTATAAACAAACATTAAAAATAAAAATCCGTCTCTAAATATTAAATTTCTTTCGAGGTACAAGACATTCGCGTTTATTAAAATGTTTCTTTTTTGTAAAATCGGTTTCTTTCAGGAAAGCTGATAACGTAAAAACCAAAATGGCAAAAAAGATTTTTGAGATGGCTTTAAAAACATTTAAAATCGCGTTTTTATATAAAAAGAATATTTTTGTAAAATTGATTTTTTACAAAAACTATAACTACGTAGATGAACTCGAAAAGCTTAAACCTCTCTAAAAACAAAATGTAATCTAAATCGTTACAGCGATTTCCGGGATATGCGAAATATAAATGTGTAATGATTGATCGTTTAAATACATAATATGTAAACTTTATAAAAGACGTATATTCGTATGTATTGGCAGCTGTGTATTTCGCTGCGTTTTGTTTCTGTCATCTGTAATTCGTGAATAGGCTAATAATTAACAGCTCACGATCTTCGTTCTGTGCTTCCTTTGTTCACACGCTTTCTGGCTTTCGTAATCATTCGGCGCGATTCGCTACTTGCGTTTCGAATCACGAACCGTTAGACAGGCGATTCTTTTGAACGACGATTCGTCCCCCCCCCCCCCTCTTCTCTCCGGCATTCGGCACGATTCGGGAAGATTCGGCAGTCGCCTTCGAATCGTGAATCGTTGGAACTTAAGAATCATCACGAGACAGACGATTCTTTTGAACGACGATTCGTCCGGATCACGATTCGATTCTTACGATTCTTTATTTGTATTCGTTCAAATGAACGACTCATTGACGAATCGCCACAACTCTAGTGTTCACTAGAGATGGGAAAACTAAAACATCTGACGGTTTCGAAACGAATGAAACCGTACCATTTGTGGTTTCGAAACACTGTTTCGAAACCATGAAACTGCGAAGCAATGTATGTTTTGTCATGAAATCTTCGTTCTAGGAGGGCAATAATTTTCACTATGTGCACAAGGGAACATACAAGAATCTGTCAACCATTAGAGTATATATTTACTTCTTGGTCTGTACGGAACATGTTGATAAAGATTTTCTCCCGTGTTATTGATGTTGCCAACATAGTCACACGAGGCCGCCGGTATGGTAGGTAAAAAGTTTACCCCGTTAGGAACTCAAAAACTGCAATACGGTACACATATTACAGTGATGGATCATAAATGCTACTTTCTATACATACTAAATAAATATAGCGACTAAAGGGCACACTAAATAATAACAAGTAATACTGTGGAATTACAAAAATAATAAAGTAAGAGACAAGTTCACCACTTGTACGTCTTGACCGTTACACCACCGCCGCAATTCTTTTAAGATGAGTGTCGAAAAATTATAACGACAGTAGGTAACTTCGTTTTCACTCATAAGAAACCAACTCTTTAACACGACATTAAATATGCCATCTACCCTTGTTAGTATAAAAAATGTCATTTCATGCTTCACGTTGTATCTTATTTTAAAGAATGTAGTTTCACTCGTGTGTCTTTAATATGGTAGATAAACCTACAAATTAAGTGGTTATTTCAATGCAAATAGTGCACGCTGTTTCATTGTTCTTTTACATTTATAAAGCAGACATTATGTCATTTCGGAATACAGCAGTCTCTTGCAAACGAATCTTGATATCAGTAATCATAAGCTGCAGACTCAAGAGTGTCAATTACTATTTGACACTCTCTAAATGGTTTATATACTAGTAAGTTATATGTGTATCTTTGTGGAACTTCAGTAAAATGAAACACCACATTTTGATACCATTAACAAGTTCCGCGTTTCTGCATTAGTGGTTTGAAACACCGGTGTTGTTAAACCGACACGAAACCGTGAAACCGACAGGAAGAAACGGTTTCAGTGTATCGACAATCGACCGCGAACATGATCCGAAACAGAACGGAATGAAACCGCGCGGTCTCGAAACCGTGAAAGATACCGGTTTTGAAACACTGAAACTGTTGTGTGTATCGAAACCTGGTTTCGAAACCATGAAACCGTAGCCAACTCTAGTGTTCACAACCGTTCGATAATTATCGTACATGTACGATAACTTCGTGCCTGCGTACGATGTACGAAAAAATGTTACTATCGTACGCAGATGTACGATAATTTCGAACGTAATAAAATGTAACAATACATTGTCTCTTCAAAGATTTTTTATTCTCGCAGCCCTACTGGTAAATTACTTTCGTAATTAAACTTGTCGCTTTAATCACCGCAGTAGCTATGAACGGCTACTTTCGTAATACAGCTCGTCGATTTAACAGGCTGGGTCTGTGGGACCCGATAGTTAAAATGTCTATGACAAGTGCCAAACAGTGTGTTTAAATCAAATGACGAGTTTTTATATTGTTTAGGTCCTACTGAATGCTGTAGGGACATTATTTCATTGGCTTTACACAGGTCTTTAGGCAGTTTCGCCCTGGTTTCCATGGCTATACAATATGCTGCCTAAAGACCTGTGTAGGGTAGCGATTGCGCTTATCGCTGAAACAACCCGTTTTCGGTTATATCGGTTCTTTTCATCTCCAGTTTAACCGCATTGTAAAACTTGCTCAAGATAACCGGTATTTTAAATAACCCGTTTTCGGTTTTTTATTGCTATTATTTCCAGTAGAGTTCGACAGAAACATATTTTGCGGCCGAAACAAAAACCGTAACCGAAATTTCGGTTCTTCTAGTTTCGGCCGAAACCGAAACTTGCGAAATTTAGTTAAAATTTAGGCACATTAACGTTATACGACAAATCACTAGTCTATCCATATTTTGCAAGATCCCCTCCCAATACTACGCCTTCTTGAGTGTGTGTAAGCCTAGCCAGGAGTCCATAGAAGACGATATACGAAGCATACAGATTTACTGGCCTAGTATTTCCATCCGGCAGTTGCGAATATTGAGCCAACCACTCCGTAAGTTGGACTTGTGAGCCAGTGCGAAAAAATATATATATATATATATATATATATATATATATATATATAGACGAAGATTACTCACCAAACGAAGGAGCACAAGTGTGACAGCAGCACAAACAAATAGAATACACACACACACACACACACACACACACACACACACACACACACACTAGCTTTCGCAGCCAAGCTGCTTCGTCAGGCAGAAGGGAAGGAGAGGGAAAAGGAAATGATGAGTGTTTGAAGCAGTGGGTAAGGAGTCATTCCAATCCCGGGACAGGAAAGACTTACCTTGGGGGGAAAAAAGGAGGGTAAACAAATACACACTCATCCATATATATATATATATATATATATTAGGGTCAGTAAATGAACTTCAATCAGTGCTGCAGAAGTATTTCGAAAACTAAAGTCACAGATCGGACTAAGAGTACGATATTTGTCAGTGTAAATTTACGCAAATTGAACTAGGAAAGCTGTGTCCTACATGAAGAAAGAATGTTCAAATGGTTGTGAGTTCTTATTCTTAGGTGATCAGTCCCTAGACTTAAAAACTACTTAATCTAAAACCTAGGGACAACATACGCACCCATGACCGAGACACGAGGAAGGACTCGAACCTCCGACTGGAGCAGCCGCGCAGTCGGTAACATGGAGCCTCAGACCGCACGGCTACCTCGCGAGGCACCACATGATCAATGTTACCTAAACCCACATTGGTTATTAAAAAAGCCCCTCGCTTTCAGAGAATGACATTAATAAAACTTGTTAGCATAACAATATGATACTACATTAAAAGTTACTATTCCAAGGTTAGAGTACATCACTTACATAATAGGTACATGAATCGAATTTACCTTCTCTTCCAAGAAACATTTTGGATGCTTTCTCCTTAAAAAGACGCAGCATGTTTGTAGTACCTTCGCCCGTTTTCAGCTTTTTAAAGCAAATGGAGCACTGTACTTCACTGCTTCCGTACTTCGTGAAGTACTTCCACACTCGGGATGGTGCCATTTAAGACACAACCGATGTCTGGCGACGACAGCAAGGAACTGCCGCATGACCAGACGGAGGCAAGTCTCGTACACTGCCGGTGCACGCGCGTCGTCTAATAGGCCACGCCACACGGCAACAGCTGCATCGATGCCTCAGTAGCTGCACCAGTTCTTAAGTTCTTATGCCACGCGTTTGTTGCGCGTTTCTGACTGCCAGGATTCTTCTTAAATTATCACTTATCGCTTTTCTTAGTTACTGCGATGACCTAATATTTCACAGCAGTGGAAATTTTAGGAAGAGCCCTAAATATTAGAGTCTAATAATTTCAATTTTTTTAAATATTTACAAATAACACATTTTGAACCACTACTACAGAAAGTAGTCCTACCGCTTTTTTTACCCGGTTTCTTGGCAATAACAAGAAAAACCGGTTACAACCGAAACCAAATAAACACCGAAAAAAGATGGTTATTCCAAACTAAAATACCGGTATCGGATTTAACCGCTCGGTTTTTCCCATCCCTACAACCGTCCTGGATTCTGCGGGACAGTGCGGCATTTTGACTATATGTCCCGCATTGTGGAATAATTACTGAAAATGTCCCGCAAAATCGGAAAAGTATCACGCACTCTAGTAATTTTAAAACTGTTGGTCCAAGAGCACTGCTTGCAAGTCAACTTCACAGTGCATCATCTCTATGTATATAAGTAAGTGTCCCAATTGACTGACTGACTCATCATAGCCCAGCCCAAACCACTGAAGATAGAAACTTGAAATTTGTGGAGGGTGTTGATCTTACTCTGTAGGCGTCATTTAAGAAGCGATTTTTCGATATTCCGTCCGTAAGGGGGTGAAATAGGGGATGAAACATTTTTGAAAATACGTAGCTATTTAGGCAATTTTGAAGCTAGAACTACACAATTTCGGATTTTAATTCAGGGTTCGAATTTAAAAGACACGTGTTCCGGAATTACTTGAAATTCGACAAATAAGGGGGTAAAATAGGAGACGCAAAAATTTTCGAAAATATGTTGCTGTTAACTCAAATTTCAAGCTATAACTACGAAACTTAAGATATGGATTCTTCATCAGGATTAAAAAGAAACAACTGGTGCAGAGCAACCAGCCTACGCATTCGAAGCAGCGGGGGTTCAGCTAGTCTACGAATAAATGACAGTTTTCGTACATGAAATACGAAAAAAATACACGTAAACCATTTCAAAATAACAAAGTCGCTAATAGTGAAAGTTGTTTTTGTTTGGAGCTGGTACTGCATTTGGTGATATGATGACTTATTAAAAATTCTGTTTTTGGCATATTTTCTGTGCGTTAATAAGTACGTTTCGGTGCTCACGGTGGGGAACATGAAGTAATACTATCACAGTCTGTATAAAAGTATTTAAAATGTGGCATGCAAGTACAAATATAAGCATTCCAGTTACTTCGTTTAGGAATACAAAGGTGGTGAAATTCTGAAAAAGCAATAGTGAAAGTGAGTGAGCATTGCAGTTAGTAAGGCACAATTAAACTCTGCATTTCATCGAAAGAACTTCTATAATAGAGTAGTTCAAATGGTTTTAAAAAGTAGTATTTCCTAATTTAATCGAGGTCCTTGTAAAACATAATTCTTTGGGCGGTCTAAATTATTAAAAAAATGTGTGGAGCACGATGGTCTAAGAGCTGGAACAACTGAAAAAAGAACAGACAACGACGATGATCGGGAAAACGTAATAGAAAGAATATGTAAAAAAATTGTCAGACTCTGAAATTCAAAATAGGCGCATGAGAAAATATTTGTGAACTGTAAATAAAGACTGGTTACTTTATGTTACTTTAAATGAGTAGGCCTACTCGGCCCGCTTAAATTTCTTTCCTAGTTTCAGAATAACTGATACAATAAGTCGCGTGATCTTAGACCTCCTCTATATCCTCGAAATGTCCCGCATTGCGTTTTGAGAAACTTCGTCGCCTTAGTGTAGGGGAGGTATGGCCCCGTCGGACATGCATTCTGTGACGACGTAACGCTAAATTTGCAGAAATTATTACTCGAAAACAAAACCAAAAACATGAGTGTGTGGGAAATTAAATTTCAAATAGAGTTTCTATTGTATGGAACTCGAGCCTAGATGGCGAAATTGGCCGAAAAAATTCGCAAAGGTTCCAAAAACGGGTTCTACTAAATAAATAAATAACGTTAACTCCCATGGGAAAATGTTAAATTAGAAAGTTGTAGCCCTTAAGATTATCTGTCGATTGCTTTTTTGTACATATCGATTGATTTGATACGTTTCGAGATATATCGAAAAAACAGTTAAAATTCTTTAAAAACTAGATTCCCTTATAACTCGACAACAGTCACGTTTCGAAACCTATTATTTACCACAAGTATGGCATCCCGCGAGATGATTTTTTTATAAAACTTATACATATTTTACACGGCACATTAATCTGGGCATTCCCGTGACTACAGTTAAGCATACGAGGCGCGTCCAGAAAGTAAGTTCCGTTTGGTTATATAAAACAAACGTGTACAGATACCGAAAAAATATTTATTGTACAAAAATATACAAGTATTAAACTACTTTTCCACATAGCTTCCGAAATTTTGCAGGCATTTGTCATAGCGTGGCAGAAGTCTTTGTATGCCTTCTTCGTAGAAGGTTGCCGCCTGTGTATTCAACCATGTGCTAACATGATGTTTCAGCTCGTCATCATCGCTGAAGTGTTGACCACCATGGACAGGTTTCAGGTGTAAGAAGAAAGTCGCTAGGAGCGAGACTGTACGGAGGATGATCAAACACGTCCCAGTGAAATTCCCGTAACAGTTGTTTGGTCACATTCGCCTTGTGAGGTCGGGCGGCAACGTGAAGGGAAGAAGAAGACTCCTTTCATCTCTTACACCTAAAATCTGGCCTTGATGGTCAACACTTCAACGATGATGAGCTGAAAGAACATGTTTGCCACATGGTCGAATACACAGGCGGCAACCTTCTATGAAGAAGGCACACAAAACCTTGTCCCACGCTATGACAAGTGCCTACAAAATTTCGGAAGTTATGTAGAAAAGTAGTTGAACAGTTGCAGATTTTTATACAATAAATATTTTTTCTGTTTCTGTTCACGTTTGGTTGATATCCAAACGGAACTTACTTCGTGGACATACCTCGTAGTTCTGTCTTCATCCCGTAAGATTTATCTATTGTATCTTATTTTATTTTTTAAATAAATTGAAACATGAAGATTCACATCGCATTTAAACGCACGCGCTTTCGCGCGTGCGTGGCATTTTTTCAACCATTTTTTTTTTTTCTCTCTCTAAACAGACTCCGTTCCCTCGGCTTCATTTGTTAACATAAGAACACGGCAAAACGTAACTTCACTTTTACACTTCGCCTGTCACTCGCACCATATTTCACCAGTTTCGTACTGTACTTCATTATTACGAAAAAACCTCTCCTGATACTACATCCTATTCAAAAACTTCAATAAAAGAGCCGTTTTTAGGGTGATTTTGTGTCCTACATTGTCCACAAGTGCTATTTACATACAGTAAACTGTTATCATTGCATGTTTCTGTTTTTGTGCTTCATTTTTATTTAGATATTACTATTTCTATTATTTTTCTATTTTCCCTCCCAAAACCCCTTAATTCCCGTGGTAACCCCGTCAATTTCTTTTACTATTTTTTTATTTTACTTATTTATTTATTTTTTATTATTTATTTATTTTTTGCTTACATTTATATAGGGTGTCCAGAAAAGGACTCCCTGATTTCAAACTTAAATATCTCGAAAACAAAAATCGATATAGAAATGCAGTAAACGGTATGTTTATTGTGAAAGCTGTACGAAGTTTATACAACAGTTTGAAATAATAATTACTAAAGCTGCTAACAGATGGCGCTGTAATCGCCACACGTAATGCCTTGCATAAATAGTGATCCGAAGCCCAGAGCGATCAGTTCCACTATTGAAACGTGAAACGAGGTTAGCGTACCGAAGGAAGAGATTAAAACCATGTACTCCATTGAACAACGCGTTTTTCTGGTGCTAGAGTACCACAGGTTAGAAGAGAGTCCTACGGCAACAAGGCCAAGTTTTCAAGCACGATTTAATGTTCCAAAAGGACCTGATTCGAAAACCATTAGTACGCTCTTCGCAAAATTTCAACGAACAGGCAGCGTAACTGATGATCTAGTGGGGCATGTTGGCCGCAAGCAAACCGCAGTTACGCCTGAAAATATCGCCACAGTTTCTGGAATTATTCAGCGAAATACAATGTCAGCCGTCCGTAGAACTGCATCTGAGACTGGTTTGAAGCGTTCCAGCACGCAGAAAGTACTGAGAAAGAGCCTACACATGTTTCCATTCAAAATTCAAAACGCACCAGGCCATACCCGTACGAGCTGTGCAACAAAGGGTTGCGTTTGCTAATCAGATGCTCACAATGATTGATAGTGAAGGATTTGGTGTTGGCTGCATCTAGTTTACAGATGAAGCACACTTCCACCTGAATGGATACGTGAATTAGCAGAACTGAATAAGCAGAAGCCATATTGGTGTGAAGCAAAACCCCTGTATTCTTCTAAAGTTACTGTATGGGCTGCAGTATACAGCAGAGACATTATTGGCCCTTTTTTCATTCGAGAAACGGTCACTGGTGCACGTTACGTTGCAGTTTTGGAACAATTTGTCGCCACACAGCAAGCGTTAGAGGATCGATCAGGTACTGAATGGTTTATGCAAGATGGAGCCCGACCACATGGGACCGAACAAGTGTTTCGCTTTCTTGAGGAATACTTCGGGAATCGAGTCATTGCTTTGGAATATTCCAAATTTACTGGTGCAGGCATGGATTGGCCTCCATGTTCGCCGGATTTGACTCCCTATGACTTTTTTTTTTGTGGGGCACGGTGAAAGACTCGGTCTACCCGAAGCATCCCGCCACGCTGGACGAGCTCGAATCGGCGATCTCTGTGGCATTATGATATTGCTGGCCTATGGCCACTTCATATTTCTGACAGCTGGCCGTTTCTTTGCTAGCATCGTACGTGTCTTAAACGCGGAAGAAAGACAGCAGTGCAGCATATGTTGAAATGTGGGGTGGGGAGCAGTAGCATATGGCGCAGTAGGTGCTGGTTCCCGTGGGAAAGCCCGCCTATGTTACTGGTGCTCTCCTCGCATTGGCTGCTGCATTTCACGTCACGTGATGTCTTTTGAAATTACTTTTGTTTATTATCAACTAAATATTAATTATTCAGAGCTGAGAATTTATGATAAATATCTCTCAAGGAAAGGCTAGGTTTTGACACTTTAAAAAGTTTAAGTGCCTTCTCCTATTGTAACAAGAGAAGAGCGATTTTGCAGAAGGTGCGTGACGGCCCTGTTTTGGCGCTAAACAGAGCGTCAGGTGCCCTCTACCTCTACCTCTAGTCTCGCAACGCGCCGCAGTTTCAGTCTCGAGCTGACCACTATACGCGCCGGACCGCGCCGGTCATGACTAAAGATTTGTGTAATAGTGATAACAGTCGAGGTCTCAACATGAGCTATGGGTGGCATAGGCCGTATCATATTTACAATAGTTGCTCATATTTTACTATTTATTTAATAAATGGCATCCCTGAAAATTAAAAAATTTCGCGAGTCGCTTCTTATGCTTCCATCATACAGAACTTATTTTAGCCTCACTTGTGTGCTGTAGAAGAACCAACGACCTGTGTGCTGTCTTCTGCGTTGGGGACACAACTATAGAAGACAACAGGTTAGTCAGAACTCTACGCTTTCCATAAAGACTTGGACAGCAACTACGGCACCTCGTGCGTACTGTAGGGCGGTACAAACGCACACTGCTACGCAACAGCATCCGCAAGGATGTGGAGGTTTTAGGGGACTTGAGGGAGGAAGCGGTACTAAATTCTCCGATCGCAAATAAAACCGTAGGAAGCTTGTAGCATGTGAATCCATTTCGTTTGAGACACTACGAAACGTGATGGCGAATTTCATTCTTCGTTTGCGCCACCTCAGTAGTGCCAATGGTAAACATTTTGTAAAACATTGTGATGTGATTGTTTGCAAAGAGTGTTTTCATACCATTATTTCACTTACGTATGCTGATATGAGCTGTACGGCGTACAGCGCCATCTGGTAGCAGCTTTTGTAACTATTATTTCAAACTGCCGTATAAACTTGTTACAGCTTTCACAATAAACAAACCGTTTACTGCATTCCTCTATCGATCTTTGTTTTCGAGATATTTAATTTTGAAATCAGGGAGCCCTTTTCTGGACACCCGGTATAAAGGCCATGTTTTTCGTCGAAATGTCACTTCCTGATGTCCGGCCTATGGACCAATTGACGTTAGAGACGATGAAGAGAAACTACCGCAGAAACTTGCTTTCCTCCTTTTGTGGACACCCTGTAGACGGAGATTGAGTGCCAGAAGTGATGAACGGCAGTGGGGTCCGCTATAGGCGAGCGCGAACGGGCCAGTTTAGACAGGGGTGTTCCCTGCGCGGCAGATGTTTAAGTTGCGATTAGGACGGTGGGTGCAGGCGCACACAGCGGTAAGCGGCCGTTTACCTAGCGCCTGGCCGTGCGGTCAGGGGGTCGAAGCGCGCGCACGTGGCCTACCACGTGTGCTGGCGTGGGCTGGGGTGGGGTTTTTCCCACACAAAGGCGCTCTTCTCTCTCTGTGCCTACACAAAGCGCTCTCTCTGCAGCATACGGCATGGACGACCAGAGGTAACCGCGCACCTCATAGTACAGCTGGGAGCCGACCAACCAAGCCTACTGCCCCCGGCAACCAGACCTGTGGGAGTGTCAGGTCCAAAGGTTCATTTATCTATCTCAAAAGCCAGGCTCAGTTGCAACTTTTTTTTTTTTTTTTTTTTTTTTTTTTTTTTTTTTTTTTTTTTTTTTTTTTTAGGTCTTTATTTCACTGACGCGTTTCGCCCTTTTCAGGCATCATCAGATTATGTAAATATACGGTGAGCTGTAAACGAAGGCTTCCGCGGCCGTTGTCATCCTTCCTATACATATTATAAAAGCGAAAGTTTGTATGTTTGTTACCGCATCACGCTAAAGCTGCAGCACTGATTTAGATGAAATTTCATATAGAGATTTCTTATGTCTTGGATTAGGACATAGGCTACTTTTCAAAATGTTTATTACAAGTTATTTATTTGAAATATATCCATAGAAATACGTAACGGTTGTAAGAAGGTTCTAATACAACAGCAGAGGTGCCATATAGTGTACGTCATGTTTAGCCGCGAGGGTTAACGCGTCATGTCAGGAGCTTCTATTATTTCGGGCAATAGATCGTGTCCTGCTGTAGCGAAAATTTTTTCTTTGTTATTGTTATCTTTTTTTACTTTCGAATATACAAAAGGATTCTGGGATACTGCCGAAACGGCTTAACTGACATATAATTACATACACAAGAAATTTGAATGTTGGCGTTTATGCCGCATTCTTTTTCATTTGTTGTAACAAATTAAGGATGTATGTATATAAATTGAAGACTATAAATGAAATATGCTCTAAGTACCATGGCAAGAAAAAACATTGCAGTTTTGTGTAGAATGGGATCTAGATACCAAGCCCTACATTTAATTATGGTGTTTAATAATTATTGTCCCTGTTAGAGAAAAAGTGCGGATTAACAACAACCAAAAAAAAAAAAAAAACCAATCTTATTTTAGTCAAATATGAAAATATTTTGTGTAGGGGTCAAAATGAACCCTATCCGCCGTTCTAGTGTTAAAGGTAAATCAGTCCACAATCCGAAGATTGGTTTGAACACCACAGTGCTTTACTAGGCATGGTCCTGTTTGGAGGTGGTATGCCGTTGCCTTCCTCCGACCTTCGAACTGACTTACCCAGCCAGTTATAGGGGGACCTACAGTTTAACGTGGGTTCCGAACCACGGTGCTACTCGGTATTTTTCACGTGAGCAATACTGCCAGAGGTGAAAGAAGTGGAAAGTGACAGATAAAAATCCTAGGACCTGGCGGGGATCGAACCCGCGACCTTTGGATTTGTAGTCTGGCACTCTACCACTGTGCAACCGTGGCGTTATAGGAGCTATAGTATCATCGAACGCAGAGAACGAGGGCTTCACGCCGCTACACACCACATCCTGTGTGCCCGAGCTGTGACGGACGTAGCGAGTGAACTCTGTTGAGAGGGTGGTGTCGAGGTGACCGCTATGTTGGTGGGACGGTAGGAACAGACCTGAGGTGAGGCTCTTGCGACTGGTGGGGCAGGGTGTGCCGGTGACAAGGTGAGCGCACAAAGGCTTTGGCGGCTGCTGCCATTGCCACTGCAGGGTGGCATTGTTAGCGTTGCCCCATTGTGGGCCGCGGGCACGCGCCGACCGGGGCACGAGCCAGACGAGACGGCGCAGATGGCCCGTGTGTGTAGTGGGGGAGGTCGAGCTGTGCAAAACACGGCCCTCTGCCCGCTACCAGGGCAAGGCCCAGTGGCTCAGTCTCCCAGGCCGTACACCTCACCCTGGGCACTGGTCTCTCTGGTCCAGGCTCTAAACACGACACCCTCCACACTACATCTACATCTACATGCGATACTCTCCAAATCACATTCAAGTGCCTGGCAGAAGGTTCATCGAACCACAATTATACTATTTTATCTCCCATTCCATTCTCGAATAGCGCGCGGGAAGAAAGAACACCTGAATCTCTCTGTCCGAGCTCTGATTTCTCTTATTTTATTCTCATGATCATTCCTACCTAAGTGGGAGTCAACAATATATTTTCGCATTCGGAGGAGAATGTTGGCGATTGGAGTTTGGCAAGTAGCCCACGCCGCAGCGATAAGCGCCGTTGTTGTAATGATTCCCATCCCAGATCCTGTATCATTTCCGTAACGCTGTCTCCCCTGTATCGTGACAATACGAAACGAGCTGCCCTTCTTTGGACTCTTTCGATGTCCTCCGTCAAACCCACCGATAAGGATCCCACACTGGGCTGCAATACTCCAAAAATGGACGGACAAGCGTAGTGTATGCAGTTTCTTTTGTAGCTCTGTTGCATGTTTTAAGGGTACTGCCAATAAAACGCAGTCTCTGGTTCGCCTTTCCCACGATATTATCTACGTGTTTTTTCCAGTTTAGGTCTCAAGTAATACTAATTCCTAGCTATTTCGTGGGATTTACGGCCTTCACATTTGATTGATTTATCATGTAAACAAAGTTTAACGGATTTCTTTTCGTACTCATGTGGGCGACTTCACACTTCATTATTTAGAGTCAATTGCCAATTTTTACACTATACTGATATCTTATTCAGATCGTTCTGCAGTTGGTTTTGATCTTCAGATGCTTTTACTAGACGGTAAATGACGGCGTCATCTGCAAACAACCTAAAAGAGCTACTTAGATTTTCCCCTAAATCGTTTATGTAAATAAGGAAGAGCAGAGGACCAATAACACTACCCTGTGGAACGCCCGATATCACCTCTGTTTTAGTCGATGCCTTACCATCGATTACTACGAACTGTGTCCTCTCTGACAAGAAATCCCCCATCCAATCGCAAATTTGGGGCGATATACCATAACCACGCAATTTGATTAAAAGCCGTTTGTGAGGTACGGTGTCAAAAGCTTTCTGGAAATCAAGAACTACGGAATCGATTTGCGAACTTTTGTCGATAGCACCCATCACTTCGTGTGAATAAAGAGCTAGTTGTGTTTCGCATGAACGATGTTTTGTGCAAAACACGGCCAGGGGCAAGGCCCAGGGTAGCGGCGTCAGTGGCCCACTCTCCCAGGCAAGAAACCTCACGCTGGGTACTGGTCTCTGTGGTCCAGGCTCTAAACACGACACCCTCCACACTAGCGTGATCAACGCTCTAGATACCGTCACCAGCGTCTCAGTCTCTCAAGGAATTTACTGACAAAATTTCCTAACTGTAACCGCTCTGTCTCTGCAGCCCCATCTCGAAACCGAGGACCATTAGGGATGGCGGTTATTGCTGAAACAACCGGTTTTCGGTTATACCGGTTCTTTCCATCTCCAGTTTAACCGCAATGTAAAACTGATCAATTGCGAGCCGGAACCGGGACTCGAACCTGGGACCTTTGCCTTTCGCGGGCAAGCGCTCTACCACTGAGCTACCCCGACACGACTCACGACACCGCCTCACAACTTTACTTCCGCCAGTACCTCGTCTCCTACTTTCCAAACTTCTCCGAAGCTCTCCTGCGAATCTTGCAAGACTAGCACTCCTGGAAGAAAGGATATGGTGGAGACATGGCTTAGCCACAGCCTAAGGGATGTTTCCAGAATGAAACTTTCACTCTGCAGCGGTGTGTGCGCTGTTATGAAACTTCCTGGCAGATTAAAATTGCGTGCCGGAACCGGGACAGGCAAAGGTCCCAGGTTCGAGTCCCGGTTCCGGCACGCAATTTTAATCTGCCAGGAAGTTTCATAACAGCGCACACACCGCTGCAGAGTGAAAGTTTCATTCTGGAAACATCCCTTAGGCTGTGGCTAAGCCATGTCTCCACCATATCCTTTCTTCCAGGAGTGCTAGTCTTGCAAGATTCGCAGGAGAGCTTCTGAGAAGTTTGGAAAGTAGGAGACGAGGTACTGGCGGAAGTAAAGTTGTGAGGCGGTGTCGTCAGTCGTGTCGGGGTAGCTCAGTGGTAGAGCGCTTGCCCGCGGAAGGCAAAGGTCCCAGGTTCGAGTCCCGGTTCCGGCACGCAATTTTAATCTGCCAGGAAGTTTCATAACAGCGCACACTCCGCTGCAGAGTGAAAGTTTCATTCTTAAAACTGATCAAGATAACCTGTTTTTTAAATAACCTGTTTTTCGGTTTTTTTTTATTGCTATTATTTCCAGTAGAATTCGACCGAAACATAATTTGCTGCCGAAACAGAAACTTACGAGATTTAGTTAAAATTTAGCAACATTTACGTTATACGACAAATCACTAGTGTTTCCATATTTTGCATGATCCCCTCCCAATACTACGCCTTCTTGAGTGTGTGTAAGCCTAGCCAGGAGTAAGTAGAAGACGAAATTCGAAACATACACATTTACTGGCCTACTTTTTCCATCCGGCAGTTGCCAATATTGAGCCAACCACTCCGTAAGTTGGACTTGTGAGCCAGCGCATACGTACATCTCGTTATATACACAATATATATATATAAGTTACAGTCAGTAAATTAACTTCAATCAGTGCTGCAGAAGTATTGCGAAAAATAAAGTCACAGTTCCGACTAACAGTATGATTGTTGTCAGTGTAAATTAACGCAAACTGAACAGGGAAAGATGTGTACCAGATGATCAAAGAATGTTCAAATGGGTGTGAGTTCTTATGAGACCTAACTGCTTAGGCCATCGATCCATACACTTACAAACTACTTAATTTAACTTAAAATAACTTACGCTTAGGACAACATACACACCCATCACCGAGGGAGGAGGGAGGACTCGAACCTCCGACTGGAGCAGCCGCTCAGTCCGTGACACGGAGCCTCAGACCGCACGGCTACCTCGTGAGGCACCACATGAACAATGTTACCGAAACCCATATTGGTTATTAAAAAAGCCCCTCGCTTTCAAGGAATCACATTAATTAAACTTGTTACCATAACAATATGATAATACATATAAAATTATTATTCCAAGTTTATAGTACATCACTTACATAATAGGTAAATGAATCGAATTTACCTTCTCTTCCAAGAAACATTTTGGATCTTTCTCCTTAAATGTCACAGCATCTTTGTAGTACCTCCGCCCGTTTCCAGCTTTTTAAAGCAAATGGAGCATTGCACCTCACTGCTCCCGTACTTCGTGAAGTACTTCCACACTCGGGATGGTGCCATTTAAGACACAACCGATGTCTGGCGACGACAGCAAGGAACTGCCGCGTGACCAGACGGAGGCAAGTCTCGTACACTGCCGGTGCACGCGCGTCGTCTAATAGGCCACGCCACACGGCAACAGCTGCATCGATGCCTCAGTAGCTGCACCAGTCCTTAAGTTCATATTCCACGCGTTTGTTGCACGTTTCTGACTGCCGGGGTTCTTCGTAAATTATCACTGATCGCTTTTCTTAGTTACTGCGAAGACCTAATATTTCGCAGCAGTGTAAATACTAGAAATAGCCCTAAATATTAGGGTCTACTAGTTTTAATTTTTTTTTAAATTATTTACAAAAAACACATTTTGAACCACTACTATAGGAAGTAATTATACCGGTTTTTTACCCTGTTCTTAGCAATAACTAAAAAACCGATTACAACCGACGACAAATAAATACCGAAAAAACCGGTTATTCAAAACTAAAATACCGGTATCGGTTTTAACCGGTCGGTTTTTCCCATCCCTAGGAACCATCGCAAATCTAGAGGATCAAGCCTCTAGATCAATTATTCCTGCAAGGTCCGCAGGATAACTTCTGTGAGGTTTGGAAAGAAGGAAGCGAGGTACTGGCAGGAATTAAGGTATGAGGACAGACCGCGAACTCTGCCCGGGTAGCTCTGTGGTAGAGCGCTTGCCCGCGGTAGACAACGGTCCCAGGTTCGAATCCCGCTTCCGGCACACAGTTTTAATCTGCCAGGATGTTTCATATCGACGCACACTTTCCTGCAGAGTGGAAGTTTCAGTCTGAAACTTCCGCCGCTCCTCGACGTGATCTCCGTTCAAAAGAATGCTCAAATGTTTGTGAAGCTTAACGGACTTGACTGCGGGTTCATCAGTTCCTAAGCTTACAAACTACTTATGAATCCCGAGGAGGGATTCGAACCCGCGACAGAGGACGGCCTTGCGCGTCGTAGCATAGCGCCTCAATGCGCTCGGCCGCTCCGCCGCGGACCGATCTCCGTCCAACTGTAAACATTTTTGACGACGCCTCGATTCCATGGCTTCTGTGGACGCTTCTTTAAGAGTCTGCTTTCACTACTGGGAAATCGCTTATGTACTTGCAACACGGCTAGTAAATGTGCGTCTTAAAAAAAATAATAAAAAAAAGCTACAAATTGTGCAAAGTAGGTACAAAATTTTTTGATGTGGTGTATTTCTCGATCACTGTGTATAAAAGGAAGTGTCCCGATTGACTGACTCATCATCGCCCAGCCCAAACCACTGAAGATAGAAACTTGAAATTTGTGGGGGGTGTTGCTCTTACTCTGTAGGCGTCATTTAAGAAGCGATTTTTCGATATTCCGTCAGTAAGGAGGTACAATAGGGGATGAAACGTTTTTTGAAAATACGTAGCTATTTAGGCAATTTTTAAGATAGGACTACAAAATTTCGTATTTTAATTCAGGGTTCGAATTTAAAAGACACGTGTATCGGCATTTTTTGAAATTCGACAAATAAGGGGGTAAAATAGGTAACGCAAAAAATTGATTTTTTTAAAAAATATGTTGCTGTTAACTCAAATTTCAAGCTATAACTACGAAACTTCGGATATGGAATCTTGGTCAGGATTAAAAAGACACGAGTTTCGGTATTTTTGGAAATTCAGAAACTAAGGGGGTAAAAGAGGGATCAAAAATTCTTTTCGAAAATAATTTTTTGTCAAGACAATTTTGAAGATATAGCTGCAAAAAATTGGCATTTGTATTGTTCGTTATGATTTAAAAAAACACGCGTTTCGGTATTTTTGGAAATTTAACCGTCAAGGGGGTTAAATTGGAAAGGGGATGTTTTTCGAAAATATGTTGCTGTTTAGGCGATTTTGAAGTTAGAACTACAAATTTTCGGATTTGGATTCGGGGTTCGAATTTAAAAGACACTTTCTTTTTTTTTTTTTTTTATTTTTTTTTTTTTATTTTATTTTTTTTTTTTTTTTTAAATTACACTAATAAGGGGGTGAAATACGGGATACAAAAATTGATTTTCAAAGATATGTTGCTGTTAACTCAAATTTGGAGCTATAACTACGAAACATAAGATATGGATTCTTTATCAGGATTAAAAAGAAACAACTGGTGCTGACCAACCAGCCTACGCATGCGAAGCAGCGGGGGTTCGGCTAGTATACTATATAAGACAGGCATATTGGGGTAGGAGTCCGGTAGAGCACTTGACTACGAAAGAC
The DNA here is from genome assembly GCA_026315105.1 of Locusta migratoria. Classification (NCBI taxonomy): domain Eukaryota; kingdom Metazoa; phylum Arthropoda; class Insecta; order Orthoptera; family Acrididae; genus Locusta; species Locusta migratoria. Next base: position 15,100,846 of record CM048754.1, read on the forward strand.
AAAGGTCCCAGGTTTGAATCTCGGTTCTGGCACTCAATTTTAATCTGCCAGTAAGTTTCAGATTTTGCGTGTGATTAGTTTCTTTAAAAAATATAGAGGTTTCTTACGAAGATGTTCTAACTTACTATACTTCGTGACGTGGCGGAAGGAATCTCGTACGAGTGTACCAACCAGTCGTGTGGCTTGCTGCTGTACCGCCAGTGAACCGTGCGGTTGGCAGCCCTGCGCACAGTGCGGCGCAGCTGGTGGTCGGCGTTTTGTCTGGGCTATCTCGGCACCGCGGGGTGGCGTGGCTGCAATCAGACGGTGTAGCCGCCCCCTGGACCGGTGCCACGTGAATGGAGGGCAGGCACCCTCATCCCTCAACCCTCAACCCCCCAGCCGACTCCCCGTACCTCTAGCCGGTTATTCCGCGTGGTTACCCCGGCTAAAAGAGTTTTAATTCCGCACGGCCGCGATGCGAGCTCTGTAGGGTTGGGCGCTGTCGATCTGGCTTCACAATCGCGGTCGGATTATGACAGCAGCGGTACAACTATTTATTCAGCGGTCGCAAGTCACGCAGAATCGAGCTGGCGGGCTAGAAACAGGTACTGAAGCCGGGCTCGATTATCGTGCGTAGACTTTTCTTCGCTGTAAGTGATGCGTCTGAGCTTTGGTGCTGGCGTAGGATGCTACGCATAAAATGGACTGAAAGAAGAACAAATGTGTCCGTTATTGAACAACTGAACATCTCCAGACGCCTTTCTTCTCGAGTCGACGAAAAAATTCTCCAGTTCTTTGGCCATATTATGAGAAGAAACGGAGAAAACTTAGAAAAAATGATCTTACAAGGAAAGATCGAGGGCCCAAGAGCAAGAGGAAGAGCAGCGAGCAGATGGATAGACCAGATCAAGATGATCTCCGGTCTGCCTCTTCAGCAGGCACTGAGAAAAGCTGACAACCGTCCGGGATGGAGACGTTTGGTTCATGGGGTCACGATGCTCAGCAATGAGCTCAACGACTTATGATGATTATGATGAAGTGAAATATAGAGGGCGACTCGCCGTGGCGACACTTGCTATGTGTTCACTGGTCCAGGGAACACTCGGGAAAAAAAGCTCGTCTTTAAAAAAAAAAAGTAAATAAATACACCCAAACAGTACAAAGACTCAACCAAAAAATCAAAACACAACTAATGAGAAATTACAAGAAGCACAAAGTACAATACGGGATATTGACTGGACAGCAACAAAGTTGTTGTTGTTATGATCTTCAGTCCGAAGACTGGTTTGATGCAGCTCTTCACTGTACTCTATCCTTAGCAAGCCTCTCCATCTCCTTATAAGAACGGCAACCAACATCCATCTGATCCTGCTTTCTGTTTTCGTCTCTTGGTCTCTCTCTGTCCCTCTGCGATTTTTACCCCAAAACACTTCCCTCCAATGCTAAATTTTTTGTGTCCCAGCCTCGTCGCCGCTTTTGTGTCTCGTTTTCGCCGTAGGTGTCGGTGGCCGAGTAGAAAGACCGACACAGGACTAGAGGACGCACGCTTGTGCAGGTACGGAGGGGAGCAGCCAGTGGGACAGCAGAAACTAGAAACACTAGAGTAAATTAGAACGAGATATATATTTCTTAGAGACTTAGTAATACTTAACTTTTACATAGCTCAGTACTGCAGAATGTTGATACATAGTTGAGCTAAAGGCCTGCCTAGTGCCTATCCGATAGCCAAGTCTTCACTGGTGCCTATCTGATTCCGAAGTGTTAGCTGGTTCCTATCTCAGTCCCAAGTGAACGATGTCGTTCAGTGGTGGCCACGAGCGGAGTTGCGGCAGAGGGCGCTCGTGGCTGACGTCGTAAGAACGCCGCGCCGTGCGTGCATGGCGGCGTGCGGCGAAAGTACGTGGCGCGCACTTTAGACTTGTGCGACACCACAAACAGTAAATAAATACACCCAAACAGTAGAAAGACTCAACCAAAAAGTGGTGGCGCTAGGCGCCGGCCACCGCCACCGGCCTCGCGCCTGCAGGGGCCTCGCAAAACATTGTTAAAATTTTAGTTTTTTTTTTTTTTTTTTTTTTTTTTTTCTTTTTATATATATTTGAAGTTTAACGGCGCTTTTCAACTGCCTGGTTATGTAACAACGACCTACATGTAAATTAATACAATTAAAGAATCCCTGAGACGGATTTACGTCTCTAATATGTCAAAGACATTATTGATAGATCTGAAGCATTGAATTAAAATTTGTGGTGCGGCCGGGAATCGAACCCAGATCTCCATGCTTACTAGGCAGACGTCTTAACCGTTTTTTTTTCTTTTTTTATTTTTTCCTTTTTTTTCCTAAATAAGAAAAGCTCGTTGCAGGGTAGGATGAGATATGGGCCAGATTAATCTTTTCGCCTGATAGCATAAGTATTTTGCCGTAAGAAGTATCATAAGTTGTGTTTCTCTAGCTATGGAAATCATCAGCTGAAATAAAGACCATAAAGTACGGTACAGATACAAATACAAAACGATTATCAACAGAAGGCAGAGCTAATGCTCAAACGTAGGTGTAATTTTTTTTTCCTTGCCTTCCTCGACCGAGTAACGGAAGGCGTATGCAAAAATGTATAATGTATTATGAATACTTCGAAAGCTACATTTACGTTTACTCTTCAAAAAAGAATACTTTGTTTACATCGAATTAAAATTACTAGGCATGGCGTGATTTGAACCGATTTATGACATATCACCAACTTACCGTCTTACTCACCACGCCATGTTTCCATTTTTTTTTTTTTTTTTTTTTTTTTTTTTTTTTTTTTATGGCCTCCTTCCTCCCCTTCAGCCCCATCTTACGCTCTCCAAAATCGCCTTCTTCGGCGTCGGCTTCCTTCGCCTTTTAAACGATTAAACGAAAATATCCTTTTCTTCTCACTTCTTATTTGGAGTACTCTTCTTGGTACCTTTTTTATTTTACATCCTTTTTTTTGGGCAGGAAAAAAAATTTGCAATTATAAAAGAAAATAATGTTTCTTCTTTCGTAATTATTCTGAAGATCCGTAAAAGTAACACTTACTGGTGAGAGCGGCGTTAAGACTGTAGTAATAGAATCTGAACGAACGGAAAACGTGGTCTATCTTTGAGAAGGAAAAAAAAAAAAAGAAAAAAAGTGAAAGTTCCCAGTTTCACCACTGGGTTGCATCAAATCAACAAAAGCCATATAGTGTTCTCGTACCTCCATGCTTACTAGGCAGATGTCTTAACCGTTACACTACTACACCACTAACGGTTAAGGCGATTTCCCTCCACAACACAAACTTTAATTTAATTTTAGTGGTGTGGTAGTCTAACGGTTAACACGTCTGCCTAGTAAGCATGGAGGTCCGGGTTCGATTCCCGGCCGCACCACAAATTTTAATTCAATGCTTCAGATCTATCAATAATGACCTACATGTAACGTACACTAGCTTAACCAAAGGAAGAAACACGACAGCCGTACCCAAGAGTGGGATTCGACCTCAACAAGAGCGACCTCGCTCACCTTGCTATGACGCCTTAGTGCGCTCGGCTATTCCCCGCCGGCAGCTATTTTAGTTTCCCTATTTATTACCGAATGAGTGCAGCAGAGATAAAAATTTTAGTTAAATACTTGAAAAACAACTTCTTCAGTACATCTTAGAAAACAATTTGTAAGTAGTACAGTGTATCCAAATGGTTATATAACAATCAGAATCAAGCTCACAGTTAGTCAGTACAGTTTCGGCAGAAAAAAGTTTCTCAAAGTTAAAAACTGATTAAGACATACTTGAAAATCACAATGACCTCCCCCCCCCCCCAAGAACAACCTATCTGCGTTGTCAGTACTATTAATTAAACACGAAACAGCGGCTAGTATTAATTATGCTGTAACTGTTGAAAAATCTGTGAGGTGAGAAGCCGAAAAGTTTCTCTATGTTAATTTGTGTTTGTTGTAATTTTTGTCACTGCAATAATACTTGTATATTATACTAATAAAAGTTTAGTATAATGATTATTGATGTACAATTCAGCTCATTTTATATAACATTTTCTTCCTTACTGAAAAAATGGAAGGGGCCTCGCAAAGACGTGTTCGCCGACACCCAGTTTTCGTCTGGCGTCGCCACTGGCTGTAAGTGAAATATAGAGGGTGACTCACAGTGCAGATGCTCGCTATGTCGTCACTTGTCCAGTGAACCCTCCGAAAAAAAGCTCCACGTGAAAAAAAGTAAATAAATAAATCAAATTAAAATTTATTTTAAACTATCATTCTTCTTTTGCAATAAAGTTCCTGATTGCTGCTTATGTTTTATTTAATACTAGCTGAAATCCCGCTGCTTCGCATGCGTCGGCTGTTTGGTATGCACCGTCTGTTTCTTTTTAATCCTGACGAAGAATCCATATCTTAAGTTTCGTAGTTATAGCTTGACCACAGCGGAGGGGTATCTGTGGAGAGGTCAGACAAACGTGTGCTTCCTGAAGAGGGGCAGCAGCCTTTTCAGTAGTTACTGGGGCAACAGTCTGGATGATTGACTGAGCTGGCCTTATAACATCAGCTAATGTGGCTTTGCCACACAGCTACTGCGAACGGCTGAAAGCAAGGGGAAACTACAGTCGTTACTTTTCCAGAGGACATGCAGCTCTACTGTATGGAAATATGATGATGGCATCCTCTCGGGTAAAATATTCCGGAGGTAAAATAGTCCCCCATTCGGATCTCCGGGCGGGGACTACTCAGGAGGATGTTGTCATCAGGAAAGGCATGAAAGGGAAGCAATAGTTGCGAAGGGAGTAAGACAGGGTTGTAGCCTTTCTCCGATGTTATTCAATTTGTACATCGAGCAGGCGGTGAAGGAAAGCAAGAAAAAATTTGGAATAGGGATTAAAGTTCAGGGGGAAGAAATAAAAAATTGCGTTTTGCTGATGACATTGTAATTCTATCAGAGACAGCAAAGGACCTGGAAGAGCAGTTGAATGGAATGGACAGTGTGTTGAAGAGAGCGTATAAAATGAACATTAACAAGAGCAAAACAAAAATAATGGAATGCGGTCTTAGAAAATCAGGCGATGCTGAAGGAATTAGATTAGGTAACGAAACAATGAAGGTGGTAGATGAGTTTTGTTACTTGGGTAGTAAAATAACATGCGATGGTCGTAGTACAGAGGATACAAAATTCAGAATGGCAATGGGAAGAAAAGCATTTTTGAAAAAGAGAAATTTGCTAACATCAAATATTAATTATGGGTAAGGAAGTCTTTTCTGAAGGCATTTGTGTGGAGTGTTGCCTTGTACGGGAGTGAAACATGGACGATAAGCAGTGCGGACAGGAAGAGAATAGACGCTTTTGAAATGTGGTGCTACAGAAAAGTGCTGAAGATTAGGTGGGTAGATCGCATAACTAATGAAGAGGTACTGAACAGAATTGGTGATAAAAGTAATTTTTGGCATACCCTGGCTAAAAGAAGGGATCGCTTGGTAGGACACATTCTTAGACATCGGGGAATCGTAAATTTAGCATTGGAGGGAAGTGTGTGGGGTAAAAATCGCAGAGGGAGACCAAGAGACGCGTATAGTAAGCAGATTCAAGTGGATGTGGGTTGCCGTTCTTATGAGGAGATGAAAAGGCTTGCTCAGGATAGAGTAGGGTGGAGAGCTGCATCAAACCAGTCTCCGGACTGAAGACCATAACAACAACAACAGCTTGAAATTTGAGTTAACAGCGCCCAAATTGGCTTAGTAGCAACGTATTTTCAAAAAAAATGTTTCATCCCCTATTTCACCCCCAAGTTGATTAATTTTCTGAAAATACCGAAACACGTGTCTTTTTAATTCTGACCAAGAAAACATATACCATTTTTTGTGGCTGTAGCTTCAAAATTGCCTTATTAGCAAAAATTTTTGAAAAACATCCCCTCTCCAATTTAACCCCCTTGATGGTTGAATGTCCAAAAATACCGAAACACGATTTTTTTTAATTCTAACGAAAAGCCGGCCGCGGTGGCCGATGTGACTGAGGCGCCCCAGTCACTGTCTGCACGACCACTACGGTCGGGGGTTCGAATACCCCCTCGGGCATGGATATTTGTGCCGTCTTTAGTCTTAGTTAGTTCATAAGTAGTTTGTAAGCTTAGGGACTGATGACCCCGTAGTTAAGTCTCATAAGTTGTACAAACATTTGAACATTTCTAACGAACATTACAAATACCAATTTTTGTAGCTATAGCTTCAAAATTGAAAACAATGTGTTTTGAAAAGTATTTTTGATCCACTCTTTTAGCCCCTTAGTTGTTAAATTTCCAAAAGTACCAAAACACGTGTCTTTTTAATTCTGATCAAGAGTCCATAACCTAAGTTTCGTAGTTATAGCTTGTAATTTGAGTTAACCGCAACATTTTTTGAAAATCAATTTTTTGCGTCCTCTATTTTACCCCCTTATTCGTTGAATTTCAAAAAATGCCAAAACACTTGTCTTTTAAATTCGAACCCTGAATTAAAATCCGAAATTTTGTAGTTCTAGCTTCAAAATTGCCTAAATAGCTACGTATTTTCAAAAAACTTTTCATCCCCTATTTCGCCCCCTTACGGACGGAATATCGAAAAATCGCTTCTTAAATGACGCCTACAGAGTAAGATCAACACCCTCCACAAATTTCAAGTTTCTATCTTCAGTAGTTTGGGCTGGGCGATGATGAGTCAGTCAGTCAGTCAGTCAGTCAATCGGGACACTTCCTTTTATATATATAGAGATTGCTATAGCTGTTTCGACAGTTTGTCATTCTCAAGCGCCTGCGTGTATAAGAATTACATTAATTATATATCAAACAATAGGAAAATATACATTAATTTGTTTGTTGTAAATTTTCGTAATATCCTATGTCTACGATGTTTGGACGTTAATTAATGTTGACATCTGGCGTAACTGTTGCTTTAACTGTCAGGTGTTATGCAGCTTTTTACATTAAAACTTTGAATTAAAGAAACTTTTATATTTTTTCGTAATTAGCAACAGCTTTGCCAAAGATGTTTACATATAAAGTAATCAACTAAGTTATGAGATACTTTTTTAACTTTAACATTGGTCAGAGAGGTTTATTTCGTTTTTTTCCTCTGTTCATTTAGTATATCTTAGCTTTTCAGCCTTTTTCATCGATAAAGACAATAAAATTATAAATAATAATTTTTTGTTTGAAATCAGAGTGTTCATTAAGTATTTCATTCGGATAATGTTTAGTGTGAATACATATTTCAAATTCCTCCAAGATATTCATTTCTATTCCCTTTGGTATTTTATGCAAAATCGTAAGTGCGTTTTCGATGTTAAGTGCTGAATGGTTTTCGTTTCTGAGATGTAAATAGAAACTAGATTGGTTGTTTTCACTTATTCTTACGTGTTCACGATATCTTGTGAGGAAATTACGTCCAGTTGACCAATGTCAAAGCTGTTACAGTTGTCACATGTCATTTTGTAAATACCTGGCTCTAAGTATGGGGAATTACTGATGGATGTAAACTACAATTTTGTTCTTAGATTGTTGTTAGTGCGAAAAGCAAATTTAACGAACTTTTCAAAAACACCAGGATTAAATTTTATTGACCTTATCGAAGAAAATGGCTGAAAAGCAAAGATATACTAAATGAACAGAGGAAAAACTAAATAAAAAAATACAAAAGTTTCTTTAATTTTAAGTTTTAATGTAAAAAGCATAACACCTGACAGTTAAAGCAACAGTTACGCCAGATGTCAACATTAATTAACGTCCAAACATCGTAGACGTAAGTTGTTAGGAAAATTTATAACAAACAAATTTATGTATATTTTCCTATTGTTTGATTTGTCATTAATGTAATTCTTATACACGCAGGCGCTTGGGAATGAAAAAAATGTCGAAACAGCTGTAGCGATATTAAATAAAACATAAGCAGCAATCTGGAACTTTATTGCAATGTAATTTAGAAGTAGTTTGTCAGCCTAGGGACTGATTCAAAAATGTTCAAATGTCTGTAAAACTATCGGACCAAACTGCGTGGTCATCAGTCTGTAGCTTACAAACGACTTAAACCTAGGTAAACTAACCTAAGGACAAACACACTCACACACACCCATGCCCCAGGGAGGACTCGAACCTCCACGGCGAGCAACCGCGCGCTTCGCAGCGAGACGCTTTAGACTGCTCGGCTACTCAAAAATGTTCAAATATTTGTAGAACTTATGGGACTTAACTACGAGGCCATGAGTCCCTAAGCTTATAAACTACTTACGAACTAGCTAAGACTAAGGACGGCACAAATATCCATGCCCGAGGGGTGGATTCGAACCCCGTCCGTAGTGGCCGTGCAGACCGTGACTGGAGCGCCTCAGTCCCCTCGGCCAACGCGGCCGGCCGCTCAGCTTCTGCACCGCGGCTAGGGACTGATGATTTACAAACATTTGAATATTTTTGAAAGCGCCCCGAAACTGGTGTTTGGTGGTCTGTGACGTCAGACACTCAGCACGCTGTGCGAAACTTCTGATCGCTTCTAGCCTGGGACTGGGGGCCGTGTTATTACGCGAGAGACAGAGGGAGCGGTTCCGCAGCTAGCGGCCACCTCTCCACGCCGTCCGCAGCCATTGTTCGAGTTGAGAAACACCTCCCCCCTCACCAGTGCATTCAGCACGAGTCGCCGGCCCTCAGGTGTGTGTAAGGGCCTAAGGGCGCGTGTAGTACGCGGAAGTGCCGCGAGGGGCGCGCAGATTGCCACCGCACGGTAAAGGTCCCAGGTTCGAGTCCCGGTTCCGGCACACAATTTTAATCTGCCAGGAAATTTCATCTAGGAGTAACATTGCAGAGCGATATGAAATGGAACGAACATGTAAGGACAGTTGTGAGTAAGGCGGACAGCCGACTTCGGTTTATTGGGAGAATTTTAGGAACATGTACTTCACCTGTAAAGGAGACCGTGTATAAAACGCTTGTGCAACCACGTCTTGAGTATTGCTGAAGTGTTTGGGACCCGCAGAAGATCAGATTAAAGGAAGACATAGAGGTGGTTCAGAGACGAGCAGCTAGATTTGTTACCGGTAGGTTCGACCAATACGCGAGTGTCACGGAAATGCTCCGGCAACTCAATTGGGGATCGCTGGAAGAAAGAAGACGTTCGTTTCGTGAATTTCTGTTGAGTAAATTTAGAGGGCCGGAATTTGAAGCTGAGGGTAGTACGATCTTGCTGCCGCCTACTTACATTTCGCGTAAAGATCACAAAGACAAGATAAGAGAAATTAGGTCTCGTACGGAGGCATATAGGCATTCATTTTTTCCTAGTTCAATTTGGGAGTGGAATAGGAAAGGAAATGCCTAGTAGTGGTACAGTGTACCCTCCGCCACGCACCTTACGGTGAATTGCGGAGTATGTATTTAGATGTAGAGCCGGCCGCGGTGGCCGAGGGGATTGAGGCGCTACAGTCACGGTCTGCACGGCCACTACGGTAGGTGGTTCGAATCCCCCCTCGGGCATGAATATTTGTGCCGTCCTTAGGATTAGCTAGTTCATAAGTAGTTTATAAGTTTAGGGACTGATGGCCCCGTAGTTAAGTCCTATAAGCTATACAAACATTTGAACATTCGATACGGAGTGCACGAGTACTGTCGCCAGCATAATAGCCAGGAAAATTTTAGTAATTTTGAAGTAGTTAGTCAGCCTAGGGACTGATTCAAAAATGTTCAGATGTCTGTAAAACTATCGGGCCAAACTGCGTAGTTTACAAACTACTTAAACGTAGGTAAACTAACCTAAGGACAACACACACACCCATGCCCCAGGGAGGACTCGAACCTCCACGGCGAGCAACCGCACGCTCCGCAGCGAGACGCTTTAGACCGCTCGGCTACTCAAAAATGTTCAAATGTTTGTAGAATTTATTGGACTCAACTACGGGGTCATCAGTCCCTAAGCTTACAAACTACTTACGAACTAGCTAAGACTAAGGATGGCACAAATATCCATGCCCAAGGGGGGATTCGAACCCCGACCGTAGTGGCCGTGCAGACCGTGACTGGAGCGCCTCAGTCCCCTCGGCCATCGCGGCCGGCCGCTCAGCTTTTGCACCGCGGCTAGGGACTGATGACTAACATAGTTAAGTCGCTTAGATTTACAAACATGTAAATATTTTTGAAAGCGCCCCGAACGTGGTGTTTGGTGTTCTGTGACGTCAGACACCCAGCACGCTGTGCGAAACTTCTGATCGCCGGGTGTCGGCATCGTTTGCGCTGCCCAGCGACGCTTCTAGCCTGGGACTGGGGGCCGTGTTATTACGCGGGAGACAGAGGCAGCGGTTCCGCAGCTAGCGGCCACCTCTCCACGCCGTCCGCAGGCATTGTTCGAGTTGAGAAACACCTCTCCCCTCACCAGTGCATTCAGCACGAGTCGCCGGCCCTCAGGTGTGTGTAAGGGCCTAAGGGCGCGTGTAGTACGCGGAAGTGCCGCGAGGGGCGCGCAGATTGCCATCGCCGGGGGGCAGAACTGCTTTGTGCTCCCAAAACAACGGCCGTCCGTGCCACTCAGACGCCGGCTGCGGCCTATACACTAGTAGGGCCACCGATGCCGTGTTACGCATCCGGTACGCACGCGTCGGTCGGCCGACTGTAAACGAAGCCTCGTGGCTCGCGAAACTGCTCCAGGCTAGCCAGATTGTCGAGAGGGTAAGCCGTTAGAAAAACCACTGTAGCGGACTGGCACAGTCTGGTCTCCCACGGGCCGATCGGGCCCGACCGACCGCCATGTCATCCTCCTCCAGTAACGCGGGGGTCACTACGGTGGGGGTTCAAAAAATGTTCAAATCTTTGTATAGCTCATGATACTTTACTACAGGGTCATCAGTCCCTTAACTTACAAACTACTTACCAACTAGCTGACACTAAGGACAGCACAGATATCCAAGACCGAGGCGGGAATCGAACCCACGACCGCAGTGGCCGTACAGTCCGTGACCGGCGCGCCTCTGTCCTCTCGGCCACCGCGGCCGGCAGTCGGGGGTTCGAATCCCACCTCGGGCATGGATATTTGTGCCGTCCTTAGTGCTCTTAATCTAGAAAAATTTAAAGTGATGCGCATGAGTAGGAAAAACAATCCCATAATGTTCGAATACTGCATTAGTAGTGAGCTTCTTGATTCTGTCGCGTTCTTCAAATATCTAGGAGTAACAATGAAACTTTCACTCTGCAGCGGAGTGTGCGCTGATATAAAACTGCCGGCCGCAATGGACAAGAGCACTGAGGCGCTCCAGTCACGGTCTGCACGGCCACTGCGGTCGGGGGTTCCAATCCCCCCCTCGGGCATGGATATTTGAGCCGTCCTTAGTGTTAGCTAGTTCATAAGTAGTTTGTAAGTTTAAGGACTGATGACCCCGTAGTTAAGTCCCATAAGCTATACAGCAGATTGAAATTGTGTGCCGGAACCGGGACTCGAACCTGGGTCCTTTGACTTTCGCGGGCAAGTGCTCTACTGACTGAGCTATCCCGACACGACTCACGATGCCGCCTCACAACTTTACTTCCGGCAGTACCACGCCTCCTACTTCCCAAACTTCACAGAAGCTCTCTTGCGAAAATTGCAAGACTAGCATTCCTGGAAGAAAGGATGTGGTGGAGACATGGCTTAGCCACAGCCTAAGGGATGTTTCCAGAATGAAAGTTTCACTCTGCATGTTTCGCAGGAGAGCTTCTGTGAAGTTTGGAAAGTAGGAGGCGAGGTACTGGCGGAAGTAAAGTTGTGAGGCGGCATCGTGAGTCGTGTCGGGATAGCACAGTCGGTAGTGCGCTTGCCCGCGAAAGGCAAAGGTCCCAGGTTCAAGTCCCGGTTCCGGCACACAATTTTAATCTGCCAGGAAGTTACTCTATTGCTAACTGTGAAGGATGAACAGCGACAAAATAATTAGCAGTGAATGGCCTGTCTGTTCTGCCGACGACATAAAAAAGAAAAATCCTCCCCGTCCCATAACAAATTTTATTTATCTCGCTCTGACACCCACGGTTTCATCCAAGTGCGTTTCCTTTTCTTTTTTCCCTCCTTCTATTCTAAATGCAGACACAACGCAACTGTAGTATAAACAAGATCTTAGCATTACACCGCCATTTTGAAGCAAATTTGACAAAATATTGGACGATAGTGTAATACCCCCTTTTACGTTTCAAAATTCAAATGTTTGTGAAGCTTATGCGACTTAACTATGGGGTCATTAGTCCCTAAACTTACAAACTACTTATGAACTACTTACTAACTAGGACGGCACAAATATCCATGCCCGAGGGGGGATTCGAACCCCCGACCGTAGCGGCCGTGCAGACCGTGACTGGAGCGCCTCATTCCCCTCGGCCACCGCGGTCGGCTAACGGTTTACATATTATTGTCTCAGTAAGATACCGTATGAACGCATTTTAATCTAAACACCCTACATCACAGAGTAGAAAAAAAAAAACATTAGTACCGTACATTATCACAACTTCATATCAACACATCAGATTTTGTTTGCAGCTAAAATATTCGAAATAATGTCAGGTAAATATTACAAGTTCTGTTTAAATTTTTCTTTGTCAGATATCTGAAGATGCCCCAACCGGGCGAAACGCGTCATTATAATAGAAAATATATTTGCAATCAAAACGTTCTGTTTATTCAAGAATTCAACTGAACACGGAAACATCCCTTAGGCTGTGGCTAAGCCATGTCTCCACCATATCCTTTCTTCCAGGAGTGCTAGTCTTGCAAGGTTCGCAGGAGAGCTTCTGTGAAGTTTGGAAAGTAGGAGGCGAGGTACTGGCGGAAGTAAAGTCGTGAGGCGGCATCGTGAGTCGTGTCGGGATGGCACAGTGGTAGAGCGCTTGCCCGCGAAAGGCAAAGGTCCCAGGTTCGAGTTCCGGTTCCGGCACACAATTTTAATCTGCCAGGAAGTTTCATATCAGCGCACACTCCGCTGCAGAGTGAAAGTTTCTTTCTGAACACGGTTGCTGTACCACACCACGTAAAAATGGAATGGGAAGATTTCTACAAGGTCGATCGTGTAAAACGGGATTAAGTCATTCCCTTTCCAGAGGTTTTGCACGTGAAGCAAGGTAGAAGTGAGGAGCATGAGCAAGTCCTCTCTTACTTTGAGCGCTCTCCTGCAGTTTGATATCCCAGCGGGGGCAGACCTGCTCGACCACCATCTGGCGCACCCCTCAGGTAGGGGGGGGGGTAGGTGGGGGGGGGGTTAGAGCAGTTATCCCCCGCCACCCCCCAGTCCTTTTAAAGCAGAGACCGTAATCCCATTTCAGGGTGGCACGCGTCCCGTCTGCCACGCACTGCGCTACGCACTCGTGCTGCCCTACGCACCCGCGGGCGACGTGAATGGACGCCAGAGACGACAGATTGGGCACGCCCGTTCCCCTGCGTTTCTGCAACCGCCACCAAGCCCTCCTCAGGCGTAGGGTGACCAAGCTTTGTTCACGGGTTTCAGGGAGACGACCTAAATTCGACCGTCATTATACGACAGGATAAGGGACATTCCAGAACGAAATCTTCCACGCAGGAGGACCGCACAAATGTACCATCATTTGATCAGCGTACTATTTCCGAACTGGAAGACATAGTAATAGGTAAAGCAGTCAACCGTCCGGCACACAATTTTAATCTGCCAGGAAGTTTCAATCCGAAGATTGGTTTGAACACCACAGTGCTTTACTAGGCATGGTCCTGTTTGGAGGTGGTATGCCGTTGCCTTCCTCCGACCTTCGAACTGACTTACCCTGCCAGTTATAGGGGGACCTACAGTTTAACGTAGGTTCCAAACCACGGTGCTACTCGATTTTTTACTTTTTTTAAATTTTTTATTTATTTATTTATTTATTTATTTATTTATTTTTTAGGACTTATGGGACTTAACTACGGGGTCATCAGTCCCTAAACTTACAAACTACTTACGAACTAACTAATCCTAAGGACGGCACAAATATCCATGCCCGAGGGGGGATTCGAACCCCCGACCGTAGTGGCCGAGCAGACCGTGACTGGAGCGCCTCAGTCCCCTCGGCCACCGCGGCCGGCGAGTTGATATGAAACTTCCTGGCAGATTGTGTTCCGCAACCGGGACTCGAACCTGGGACCTTTGCCTTTCGCGGGCACGTTTGGAAAGTAGGAGGCGAGGTACTGGCAGTATTGAAGTTGTGAGTACATACACTACGCTTGTCCGTCCATTTTTTTGGATTATTGCTGCCCAGTGTGGTATTCTTATCAGGTGGGTTTGACGGAGGACATCGGAAGAGTCCAAAGAAGGGCAGCTCTTTTCGTATTGTCACGATACAGGGGAGACAGCGTTACGGAAGTGATACAGGATCTAGGATTGGAATCATTACAACAACGGCGCTTATCCCTGCGGCGTGGGCTACTTACGAAACTACAATCGGCAACGATCTCCTCCGAATGCTAAAATATGTTGTTGACTCCCACTTACATAGGTAGAAATGATCATCAGAATAAAATACGAGAAATCAGGGCTCTAACGGAGAGATTCAGGTGTTCTTTCTTCCCGCGCGCTATTCGAGAATGGAATGGGAGATAAATAGTATAATGAAATAAATCGCAATTTCCGATCAGTACAAAAAAAGTGTAAATCTATCGGACCAAACTGCGTGGTTATCAGTTCGAAGCTTACAAACTACTTAAACCTAGGTAAACTAACCTAAGGACAACACACACACACACCCATGCTACTGTGAAGTTATCTGGGCACATATAACAGGTCTACAAGAAGTAAAGTTAATAGTTGGCTGTTTTTACCGGCCCCCCAGTGCTGCTTTAGCAGTTATAGAATCATTCAAAGAAAGTCTACACCAGTTAGTGCGTAGGTATCCGGGCCATGTAATATTAGTCGGAGGAGACTTCAACCTTAAGAGTATAGATTGGGACCTCGCTAGTTACATTTCAGGCGGTACAGACAAGCAGTCTTGCGAGCTACTTTTGGACACATTCTCCGAAAACTGTCTTGAGCAGTTAAACCGGCAACCCACGCGCAATGGAAATATTCTAGACCTTATAACAAGAAACAGGCCTGACCTTATGAACGATGTCTGTGTAGAGGCAGGAATTGGTGATCATGATATCGTCATAGCGTCAATGGTGACCAAAGTTCATAAACCAGTCATGAAGGCTAGGAGCGTGTTTTTGTTGGGAAAAGCCGACAAGCAAATGTTACGATCGCACTTAGAAAATGAATGGGCATCGTTTAATTCCGGGACTATGGATGTAGAGGAATTGTGGACTAAATTTAAGTGCATTGTTAATAAAGGGTTAGAGAAATATGTGCCAGTAAAGACGATTAAGGATAGAAAAGATCCACCGTGGTATAATAATCATGTTAGAAAGCTGCTGAGAAAGCAAAGGCTGTTGCACTCTCGATTCAAAAAAGAACACGCAAATGATGACAGGCAAAAGTTAGTAGAGATTCGTGCGTCTATAAAAAGATCGATGCGTGAAGCATATAATAATTATCACAGCCACACCTTAGCAAAAGATCTTTCCGAGAACCCGAAAAAATTCTGGTCCTATGTAAAATCGATAAGCGGGTCAAAGCCCACTGTCCAGTCACTCGTTGATCATTCCGGGGCAGTAATAGAAGAAAGCAAACGGAAAGCTGAAGTTCTAAATTTAACCTTTAAGAAATCTTTCACGCAGCGTATTAATTCCGAAATGGAGGACGTAGTAGTAGATATTTCCGGTGTAGAGAAGCAGCTGAGAGAGCTAAATACGAAAAAGTCTGCTGGTCCGGATGGAATACCAGTTCGGTTTTACAAAGACTATTCTGCGGCATTGGCCCCCTACTTAGCTTGAATTTATCGCGAATCTTTAATTCAGCGCAAATTTCCTAGTGATTGGAAAAAAGCGCAGGTGACTCCCGTGTATAAGAAAGGAAAGAGAACTGACCCACACAATTACAGGCCAATATCGTTGACATCAGTTTCTTGTAGAATTTTGGAGCATATTCTCAGCTCCAACATACTAAATTTTCTTGAAACGAAAAAGCTTCTTTCTATGAATCAACACGGGTTTAGGAAACAGCGTTCGTGTGAAACTCAGCTTGCCCTTTTCTCACTGACATCTTGTGAGCCATGGACGAAGGGCAACAGGCGGATTGTGTTTTTCTCGACTTCAAAAAGGCGTTCGACTCGGTGCCACACTGCAGACTGCTAACGAAGATACGAGCTTATGGAATAGGTTCACAGGTTTGTGACTGGCTGGAAGACTTCCTAAGTAATAAAACGCAGTACGTTGTTCTCGACGGCGAGTGTTCATCAGAGACGAGTGTATCGTCAGGCGTGCCCCAGGGGAGTGTGATAGGACCGCTATTATTTTCTGTCTATATAAATGATCTGATGGACAGAGCAAGTTGTAGTTTGCGGCTGTTTGCTGATGATGCTGTGGTGTATGGGAGGGTGTCGTCTGTAACTGACTGTAATAGCATACAGGATGACTTGGACAAAATTTCTAGTTGGTGCGAGGAATGGCAGCTAGCTCTCAATGTCGAAAAATGTAAGATGATGCGCATGACTAGGAAAAACAATCCCGCAATGTTCGAATACAGCATTAGTAGTGAGCTTCTTGATGCTGTCGCGTCGTTCAAATATCTAGGCGTAACCACTGCAGAGCGATATGAAATGAAACGAACATGTAAGGACAGTTGTGAGTAAGGCGGACAGCCGACTTCAGTTTATTGGGAGAATTTTGGGAAGGAGGAATTTGTAAAGGAGACCGCGTATAAAAAGCTTGTACGACCACGTCTTGAGTTTTACTCAAGTGTTTGGGACTCGCAGCAGATCAGTTTAAAAAAGAAGGCATAGAGGCGGTTCAGAGGCGAGCAGCTAGATTTGTTACTGGTTGGTTCGACCAATGCGCGAGTGTCACGGAAATGCTCCGGGGATCGCTGGAAGAAAGACGACGTTCTTTTCGTGAATTTCTGTTGAGGAAATTTAGAGGGCCGGAATTTGAAGCTGTGCGATCTTGCTGCCGCCTACTTACATTTCGCGTGGTGATCACAAAGACAAGATAAGAGAAATTAGGGCTCGTACGGAGGCATATAGGCATTCTTTTTTTCCTCATTCTATTTGGGAGTGGAATAGGAAAGGAAATGACTAGTAGTGGTACAGTGTACCCTCCGCCACGCCTTACGGTGTATTGCGGAGTATGTATGTAGATGTAGAAACTTTCACTCTCCAGCAGTGTGTGCGCTGATATGAAACTTCCTGGCAGATTGTGTGCCGCAACCGGGACTCGAACCTGCTACCTTTGCCTTTCGCGGGCAAGTTTGGAAAGTAGGAGGCGAGGTACTGGCAGTATTGAAGGTGTGAGGGCGGACAGTGAGTCGCTAAATGCTCTCATTCTGAAACAGCTGACGAATAACATCACGCGCCGCAAGATGGGGCTTTTTTTATGACGTGACTAGATGACCCGGTGAACTTCCTATCAGTAATATAAACCATATTAATTTAAATCGTACGTATTTTAGACCCAGTAGCTTTATAAAGGCATCATCAGATAGTCTAAGTATCGACTCGATAGTGGGCGGAAACAGTGGGCAAATCACGCAAACATGTCCAGGATAATGCTCATGTCACATTCGTGGAAGTTCAGGGAAGGTTTAAACGGTGATAAAATATGGAAAAACTGAAAGGAAAATTTAGATTTAAAACATGTAAAATAATGATTTGGCTGTTGTGTTATCTAGTCGACCCGACAATGCTAATATGGGTCTACTCTTGCTTTTAAATTGCAAAATTTTGCCGCAATCGTATATTGAAAAGAGCTCTTTCAGTTTTCCACAAATTTTCCTGTTTTCTGGTCAACTATTCCAAACTTTTACATCACTCAAACCTTCCTCTCGCTTCGAACGTCGAATGTGCAAAATTGTATCGCAATCATATGAATGGTATTGACATATCATAGAGAAATCTCGGTAATTTGGAAGGACCGTTGTATATCGCTTCGGACGGACTGCTATCGATTATGACGGACTATCGAGAGTTGCGTAGTGTCAATTTGTATGGAACATGCGAGCGTCAGAATTCAATCGTAGTTTGTTTACTCGCAAGCGTAGGCGAAATCAGTTGCCTTTAGGATATAGGAGAAAATTGTTTGCCCTAGACCACGATAATACCTTTATGAACCAGAGATTGACGTACTAAAAAAAATTGAATTAAATTATTTGTTTAACCTGAACCTAACCTTCTTAAGACTACGCTACATATCAGTTTATTAAGTGAAATACCATAGACCACGATAGCACCTTTATGAACCGAAGATTTCATACAGATCATAAAATAAATAAAACATGCTATACCTGCTCTATGGTTGACAGGTTGTTGTATGTAGCCAACAGCATTAATTATTTAATTTGTTTATATACGTCGAAATTAAGATCTGTTTTCATTTGTCCGCCAACATTTGTTTCTTACAACACAGCGACGTTCGTGTGTTCGATATACGAAACTGCGATAGTCGCGTCTACGATGAATATCGATAGTAGGGCGTTCGAAGCGATATACAACGGTACTTCCAAATTACCGAAATCTCATTCTTTTCTGCTGAATTTTCCGATTTTCCGAGAAACTTTTCCACATTTTTATTTCATAAGAACGTTACTCTTCCTTTGAACGTCAAACATGCAAAATTTTATCAGAATCAGACGAGGGTTATTGATATCCCATTGCAAAACGCCCTTTCAGTTTCTAGCGAATTTTCAAATTTTCCAGGTAATTTTCCCAAATTTGTAGTTCATAAGAACGTTCATCTTTCGTTGAACGTCAAATGATCAAAATTTTATCGCAATCTGATGGACGCTTCTCAACTTATAGTGCCGAGTACATTAGGAACACACTGAAAAAGGAAGTTGGCTCGAATTTTACGACTTTTCTTTTTAACTGTCCCTAGTTTTTTACTGAAAACTTTTCCAAGACCATAATGAACAAAACAAAAACAGAATTACCCTACTCTGTCAAGTGAATAGTCAGTTGTTCTGCTGAATTGAATCAAAAACACATTGAAAAACGAACTTACAGTTTTTCTCAAATTTTCCAATTTTCAACTAGATTTTTCAAAAAACTTTATTTCATACAAACCTTGACCTGTCAAGTCGTACTCTTACAAACATGTGGCAATTGATTTTTATTCATAGAAACAAACCGCTTTCGGTTTTTCCTAAATTTTCCTACTTTCCCGACGACTTTCCATATTTCGTTTAAACCTTCCCTGGACTTACACGAATGTTTCAAGACTAAAATTAGACTACTGAAAATGTTGAAATGTTTGTATAGTCTATGGGACTTAAATACGGGGTCATCAGTCCCTAAACTTACAAACTACTTATGAACTACTTACAAACTAGGATGGCACAAATATCCATGCCCGAGGGGGGATTCGAACCCCCGACCGTAGTGGCCGTGCAGACCGTGACTGGAGCGCCTTAGTCCCCTCGGCCACCGCGGCCGGCATTAGACTATTCCGAGGCGCCTTAGCGTTAGAGATACTGTACAGGACTTGATCTTTATCCTACGGGTGATAGGAAAATTATACAACCCATCCCAGTGCTGCATAAATAAAATGGGTTGGAAGCTTTGTCAGGATGGAAGGCGGAGCGGTGAAGGCTTGCGGGCGCCCTAGCAAAGGGTGGCTGAACGGCAAATAAAAGATAGAATTCAAGTAAATATTTGGTATATTCTGAAATACGGAATACATGGCGGGACTCGCCCTGGGAACGGATGCAATGAATGACTGCCAGTCTAAGCTAGCGGCTTTAAAAAAGGAAAAGGTTACGGTAATTGTAATGGTTACGGTTCACACAGTTGGTGGCTGATATCGAGCAGCCGCTAGGCGGGAGCGAACGGCATGCGGCCGTTCGCCCCGCACCGAGGCTGGACCTCTGCAGTGCGTCTGTTCTGCACGAGAACTCAAACTGAAGAGAGCGAAGGAAGTGATTCTCGCACCTCTGAGACCTCCAGCAGTAGCACACGTGATCAAACGTGGGTGTCTGCTATTGGCTCCACGGTAGCATGGAAACGTCAGTAGTTTCAGCACGGACGCCAGAAGGGTGGCGTGATTTTAGCATCAGCATTCATTACTGGTTCTGGCCGGCTCTGTCCTGCAAGGTGGACAGGCTTGGTCACGTTGTCAAGGCGTATGTCGCGGCAGAAGAACACTTGTAAAACTTAGGCGAAGTTTTGAAATAAAATTTTTGAATTTTTTCCTAATCTGTTTTAGACTGGCTGGTCATCCTGTACAATACGGTGGTCTTATGGTATGCCGGGCGCCGTGGCTCAGCGCGCCCGGTCAGGGGGCTCAACGCCCTCTGTAATAAAAAAGCTGAGCCAACAACACTTCGAACATCAACGAACAAAAACGATCAGCGTCCGCAATAAACAGAACCACCCTCAGAGCAAAAAAAAAAAAAAAAAAAAAAAAAAAAATGGTAAGACGTCTGCCTAGTAAGCATGGAGGTCCGGGTTCGATTCCCGGCCGCACCACAAATTTTAATTCTATGCTTCACGTTTGTCTTTAAAAATTAAGTTAATAATTATCCAGAAAAAATTGACGTAAGTTGAAATTATTCTTATAGCCCTGTACCCTACACCAAGTCGAGTCACAACCCTTTACTGTTCCTCGTTCACTTCCCATTCTTTGGAATTATTATTATCAGACGTCCCTTGTAGCTCCCCTGGAATCTTGTAGGTGGTGCTACCCCGCGAGCAGAACAGAATGACTCGCCTCAGATGCAACACAACCCCCTCGGCCGCCGTAATGGGCGTCCCAGACGCGCGCTAACAACCAGCTAACTGCCTGTCGCATCCATCTCCCGCCACCGGAAATAAATCCGCTTCGTTATCTAACTCTCCTTTCCCCCCACCCAACCTTTTCTCTGCTCCTCGCCACTTTCCACAACAAAGCCCCGCAGAAGTACAGTATTGCCTGAGAATTAACCGCCAGACAGACGCCCAGTGGTGCATTCTCAGTTAATAAAGTTCCCCAGACTCGAGGAATTCCTCCTTATCGCTCCCTACCTTGCCAAAACGGCGTACTCCATTATAACTTAACGCCAGCAAATCATTTCTGTAGAAGAGAGTTCCTCAGCAGAGGGAGGTATTCGACTACACACAGATTAGCCACGAAAATTATGACCACGTACGTAATAGCCGATACTAATCTTGTGTAGTTCGCGAACGAACTAGTTTGGAAGAGCGCACCCTCAGGCGAACTACGCGAACTAGTTCGCAGATCCCTCGCCTCTTAGTTCGTCCGCTCCTTTTCCGAGGACTGACGGGGAACAAAATGTTCAAATGTTTGTATAGCGTATGGGACTTAACTACAGGGTCATCAGTCCCTAAACTTACAAACTACTTATGAACTAGCTAATCCTAAGGACGGCACAAATATCCATGCCCGAGGGGGGAATTCGAACCCCCGACCGTAGTGGCCGTGCAGACCGTGACTGAAGCGCCTCAGTCCCCTCGGCCACCGCGGCCGGCCGAAAATTATGACCACGTACGTAATAGCCGATACTAGTCTTGTGTAGTTCGCGAACGAACTAGTTCGGAAGAGCGCTCCCACAGGCGAACTACGCGAACTAGTTCGCATATCCCTCGCCTCTTAGTTCGTGCCGGCCGCGGTGGCCGAGGGGACTGAGGCGCGTCAGTCACGGTCTGCACGGCCACTACCATCGGGGTTTCAAATCCCCCCTAGGGCATGGATATTTGTGCCGTCCTTAGTATTAGCTAGTTCATAAGTACTTTGTAACTTAACGCCAGCAAATCGTTTCTGTAGAAGAGAGTTCCTCAGCAAAGGGAGGTATTCGACTACACACAGATGAGCCACGAAAATTATGACCATCTATGTAACAGCCGAGAACTAGTCTTGTGTAGTTCGCGAACGAACTAGTTCGGAAGAGCGCTCCCATAGGCGAACTACGCGAACTAGTTCGCAGATCCCTCGCCTCTTATTTCGTGCCGGGGGGAATGAGGCGCGTCAGTCACGGTCTGCACGGCCACTACGGTCGGGGTTTCGAATCCCGCCTCAAGCGTGGATATTTGTGCCGTCCTTAGAATTAGATAGATCATAAGTAATTTTTAAATTTAGGAACTGATGACCCCATTGTTAAGTCTCATAAGCTCTACAAACATTTGAAAAATTTTTTTCTTAGTTCGTCCGCTCCTTTTCCGAGGACTGAAGGGTAACAGCGAGAGGACGCGAGAGCGCGCAGAATCGCGTGATTCCCTTCTGCCAGTTGCCGTCATTTCGAGCTGAGATGCAGCTTAGCTGTAGTTTCATAGTTCACTGCCACAAGAAATCTAAAAATAAAGTACTACGAGTACTCTGTATGCAAAGTAGTTGAATACCGTTGTATCACCAATTCGTGTAAATAACTGGTTTATTTGCCTAACTCTTTGATGTCGTATTGTCCAAAAATGCGGTTAATAGCACACGCTTCGGCAACACTGATTCCTTATAGAAACAAGCTATCATAAAAAAGATCTGTTTTAGTTGCGGTAGCAAAATCCAAAAAAAGCGGACGAACTAGTAGCAGCGGACGAAAAGTCTATATTTTATTGTGCAACAGATCTATGTCGGCATATTGCCATTTTCAAGCTCCTGCGAGTTATAATTATAGCCTACTGTGATGGTTTTATAATGTTTTCAAAAATCTTTTACTTACATTATGTTCTGATCTAAGGTATATAATTCATTTGGTACGGTCGCTGTCATAAGAAAAATGTCGAAAAGTCTCATTTATTTAGACGTTTCCACCGTAATGTTGTGAAAGTTTCTTTTTTTAATGTTTTACTTTATTTTATTTTATTTTATTTTTTTTAATTCGTTCATTGTTAAGATTTCGTATGTTTATACGCTATTTAATGTGACAGAAATTTAACAGCGCACCTATATGATGTACTATGTTTACAGCTGACAAATATGTCCGATGTAAGATTTTCAAATGTTAGTACCTTTGCTATAATTTTTATCGCTGGAATTTAAGTCGCGGAGTAGTAGCCGAGCGGTCTAAAGCACCTCGCTGCGGAGCGCGCGCGCTTGCTCGCCGTGGAGGTTCGAGTCCTCCCTCGGGCATGGGTGTGTGTGTGTGTGTGTGTGTTTGTCCGTAGGTTAGTTTACCCAGGTTTAAGTAGTTTGTAAGCTACGGTCTGATGACCACGCAGTTTGGTCCGATAGATCTACAAACATTTGAACATTTTTGGAATTTCAATGTTTCATATTTTTAACCGGCGTGCAGTTGTAGATGACTAATAAGATTTTCGATGAACTGCTTGTGTTTTAGATCTATTTGAGTGCTTGTGTACATATATATAGATTTCTATTTCTTCCAAAACGTTCATCTAAAGACCTTTGGGAATTATGTGCAGTACTTTCATAGCTACATTAATATTGCCTGTTTTATGGTGTTCGTTTTCTGTGTTCAAAAATGTGGACGTGTTCTTTTCGCTATTTCTTATGTGTTCATTGAACATGTGTTCATTAAAACAATCACAGTGGGCTATAATATGACTGTAATTAGATAAATAACAATGCTGTTCATTATAATTTGCAGAAGCTTTAAAATGGCAGTGAGCCAAAGTAGATCTATTGCACAATAAAATATAATAATATCAGTTAAGCAGCAACCTGGATTTACATAATAATACCGTATTTTATCGCATAATTACTCCCCTATTTTTTTTTCACGAAAAATTTTCTTGAGAACACTAGGGAGGGAATTATGCGAGTAGTTATTCAGAAAGGAAGAAAAACTATGTATTAGGCAGTAAAATATACCGGTATACGGCAAATTGTGAAAAAATGGTACGTACAGTGCGTTTAAAATTAGTTGCGACTTTTGACACGTCGGTGCGGAACGAGTGGAGGGTTCGCATGGTTTGCAGCGTATGCTGAGCGCGCCGGCAACATCTAACGCCACGCTGGCGTCTGGGAACATTGTTTCTTTGTCTGTAGGACACAAGACTGCAGGATAGAGGACGCAAAGGGCCACCGCGCGACTCCACGAGCTGCTGTTTACACACGCTTTGGCAACAGCGGTGGCAGCGGGAGTGGAAAAAGTCGGCTCTCTATTGCTGTTACCTGGGCAACGGCGTCTCCTTCACCCGACAAGCCAAACGTCACAAGTCGCAACTAATGTTGTTAAACAACATTCATAGAATATATGACATCAACTGCGATTGGGCAAAGCCGAGAATGTGTACCCAGCCGGGATTTGTCATATATTCTATGAATATTAAATAATAACAACTGCAGGATCAGAAGTGACGTCTGTTCTTTCGGAACAGACGCCACGTATATATATATATATATATATATATATATATATATATAATATGCCGGTGACGGGCAATGATCCTATCGTTAGTGGGGAGGGGTGGGCAAAGTTTGAAGCCCTTACTCTTACGGGAATTAGTTTCATAACTACGAGTTTGAGTACTGTGGGCAGGGCGAAGCTGGGAATTTGTATCTGACGGGAGGCGTGCTTAGGTAGTCCTTGCAGGTGCGGTGATCACTGTGTCCCCAGTGGTGTAGGGGTCAGCGCAACTGCCTAGAAAGCAGGAGACCCGGGTTCGAATCCCGGCTGGGTACACATTTTCAGCTTTGCCCAATCGCAGTTGATTTCATATGTTCTATGAATGTTGAATAATAACAACTGCAGGATCAGAAGTGGCGTCTGTTCCGAGAGAACAGACGTCTGTTCTCTCGGAACAGACGCTACATGTATATATAATGTTGTTAAACTTACTGTAGCGGCATTTATTTTCTTAACACAAGGCCCACGGAAAGATCTGGAGCTCGCCTTTGCAGCCACGAGTTTATCTTTTTGTCACCGGCAATAGCGTATTGTAGAGATGGGAAAAATGAAACATCTGTCGGTTTCGAAACGAATGAAACCGTACCATCTGTGGTTTCGAAACACTGTTTGGAAACCATGAAACCGTGAAGCAATGTATGTTTTGTAATAGTGTGGGCCCATTTATCGTCAAAAATATACCTATAGAACCACTAACATAGTACGAGGAGCCGGCCGCGGTGGCCGAGGGGACTGAGGCGCTCCAGTCACGGTCTGCACGGCCACTGCGGTCGGGGGTTCGAATCCCCCCTCGGGCATGGATATTTGTGCCGTCCTAGTTCGTAAGTAGTTCATAAGTAGTTTGTAAGTTTAGGGACTGATAACCCCGTAGTTAAGTCCCATAAGCTTAACAAACATTTGAACATTTAGTACGAGGAAGCAACTGTAGCAGAAAATATTAAACATTTTATATTTCCTGCTTTCCCAGTAGCTGAGGACTGACGTTTTTATGTTGTTGTTGTTTTTTTTTTGTTTTTTTTTTATATATATTGGTTTTTATCAAAGTAGCTGTAATTAAATTTTGCATTCCTTCTCGCCGCGGTAGCAAGCAAATAAGAATGGTTGATGTCCACAATTAATGTGCATGTCGTATAGTAATAAGCAAAGGTTTATCGTCACATGCTATGCCGGCACATGTAATTGGGCGTTTTCAACACAAGACAGTAATAGACAAGATACAACACGAGCAAAATGGGATGCGCAATCATTAATAAAACAACAGGAACAATGAATGCGGAACACTTTTTATTATTTATTTTGTAATTATTATTTAGCGGGTGTAAGAAAATTATTATGTAATATTGGTAGCGTGAAGCTCTGTGATATCAGTTCGTAGGGAAAACGTATACTTCTTTCCCTGTATCTTTTCGCTGTCAAGTGTAAATCATTAAAAGAATGGCGATATTCGTTGCGGTAAGATTTAGCCTATTTGCGAAATATCTGTCCCCACCTTCCGCTTCCGAATGCGAAAATATTTTGTTAGTACCCACTTAGATAGGGAGACATGTTCGTCAGGATAAAATAACAGAAATCGGATCGAAAACGAAAAGCTTTTGGTGTTTCTTTTTCCCGCGCGCTATTAGAGAATGGAACTGTAGATAAATAGAATAAAACAGTTCGACGAACCCTCTGCCATGCACTTCTATATGTTTTGCAGATGTATCTCTTTCCTGTAATAAAAACTTGAATTGTGCTGTATGGAAGATCGACTTGTTGTTGTTGTTATGGTCTTCAGTCCAGAGACTGGTTTGATGCAGCTCTCCACCCTACTCTATCCTGAGCAAGCCTTTTCATCTCCTCATAAGAACGACAACCCACATCCACTTGAATCTGCTTACTATACGCGTCTCTTGGTCTCCCTCTGCGATTTTTACCCCACACACTTCCCTCCAATGCTAAATTTACGATTCCCCGATGTCTAAGAATGTGTCCTACCAAGCGATCCCTTCTTTTAGTCAGGGTATGCCAAAAATTCCTTCGCTCACCAATTCTGTTCAGTACCTCTTCATTAGTTACGCGATCCACCCACCTAATCTTCAGCATTCTTCTGTAGCACCACATTTAAAAAGCCTCTATTCTCTTCCTGTCAGCACTGCTTATCGTCCATGTTTCACTCCCGTACAAGGCAACACTCCACACAAATGCCTTCAGAAAAGACTTCCTTACCCTTAAATTAATATTCGATGTTAGCAAATTTCTCTTTTTCAAAAATGCTTTTCTTCCATTATGCCATTATGCATTTTATATCCTCTGTACTGCGACCACCTCATGTTATTTTAGTACCCAAGTAACAAAACTCATCTACCACCTTCATTGTTTCGTTACCTAATCTAATTCCTTCAGCATCGCCTGATTTTCTAAGACCGCATTCCATTATTTTTGTTTTGCTCTTGTTAATGTTCATTTTATATGCACTCTTCAACACGCTTTCCATTCCATTCAAGTGCTCTTCCAGGTCCTTCGCTGTCTCTGACAGAATTACAATGTCATCAGCAAAACGCAATGTTTTTATTTCTTCCCTCTGAACTTTAATCCCTATTCCAAATTTTTCCTTGCTTTCCTTCACCGCCTGCTCGATGTACAAATTGAATAACATTGGAGAAAGGCTACAACCCTGTCTTACTCCCTTCCCAACTGATGCTTCCCTTTCATGCCCTTCGAGTCTAATAACTGCGGTCTGGCTTTTGTACAAGTTGTAAATAACTCTCCTTCCCCTGTATTTTACCCCTGCTGACTTCAGAATTTGAAAGAGTGTATTCCAGTCAACATTGTCAAAAGCTTTCTCCAAATCTACAAAAGCTAAAAATGTTGGTTTGCCTTTCCTTAATCTGTCTTCTAAGATTAGACGTAAAGTGAGTATTGCCTCCCGGGTTCCTACGTTCCTCCTGAATCCAAACTTATCTTCCCCGAGGTCAGCTTCTACCAGCTTTTCCATTCTCCTGTAGATAATTCGTGTTAAAATTTTGCAACCATGACTTATCAAACTGATGGTTCTGTAATTTTCACACCTGTCTGCGCCTGATTTCTTTGGAATGGGGATTATTACATTTTTCTTAAAGTCTGAGGGCATTTCGCCTGTCTTATACATCCTACACACCAGTTCAAATAGTCTTGTCATGGCTGGCTCTCCCAGAGACTTTAGTAGCTCTGAGGGTATTTCATCTACTCCTGGGGCCTTGTTCCGACCTAGGTCTTTCAAGGCTCTGTCAATTTCATCTCTCAGTATAGTATCTCCTATTTCATCTTGATCCACTTCCTCTTCCCTTCCTACAACATCGTCCCTAAGTTCATTTCCTTTGTAGAGCTGCTCTATGTACTCTTTCCACCTTTCAGCTTTCGCTTCTTTGCTGAGAACTGGTTTCCCATCTGAGTTCTTGATATTCGTAGAGTTGCTTTTCTTGTCCCCAAATGTCTCTTTTATTTTCCTGTAGGCAGTATCTACTTTTCCCCTTGCTATACATTCTTCTACAGATTTACATTTGGCTTCTAGCCACTCCTGCTTAGCCATTTTGCACTTCCTGTCAATCTCATTTTTTAGGCGTCTGTACTCCATTTTGCCTGTTTCATTTACTGCATTTTTATATTTTCTCCTTTCATCAATTAAATTTAGTATTTCCTGTGATATCCAAGGATTTTTTGTAGGTCTTGCCTTTCTACCTATTTTGTCCTCCGCTGCCTTCACTATTTCATCTCTCAATGCTACCCATTCATCTTCTACTGTTTTATTTCCCCCTGTTTCTGCCAATTGTTACCTAAATCTCCCTCTGAAATTCTCCAGAACTTCAGTTTCCTTCAATCTATCTAAGTCCCATCTCCTTATTTTCCTACCTTTCTGCAGTTTTTTCAGCTTCAGCCTACAGTTCATGACTAACAAGTTATGGTCAGAGTCTATATCTGCCCCTGGGTATGTCCTGCAGTTTGTAACCTGGTTCCGGTACCTATGTCTTACCATTATAAAATCTATCTGATATCTTCCGGTGTCTCCTGGTCTCTTCCATGTATACAACCTTCTTTTGTGATTCTTAAACCACGTGTTTGTTACGATTAAATCATGTTCCGTGCAAAATTCTACCAGGCGACTTCCTCTTTCATTCCTCCTGCCCAGTCCATATTCACTTATTATTTATCCTTCTCTTCCTTTTCCAACTACCGAATTCCAGTCTCCCATCACAATTAAGTTTTCCTCTCCCTTAACTGTCTGAATAATTTCCTTTGGCTCCTCATATATTTCTTCTATATCCTCATCGTCGGCAGAGATAGTTGGCATATAAACCTGTACTACTGTTGTCGGTGTTGGCTTCGTATCTATCTTGACAATGATAATGCGATCACTGTGCTGGTCATAGTAGTTTACCCGCATTCCTATTTTATTATTCATTATCAGTCCTACTCCTGTGATATCCCCAACTGATTTTGTATTTATAATCCTGTACTCACCTGACCAGAAATCCTGTTCATCCTGCCACCGAACTTCACTAATCCCCACTATATCTAACTTCAACCTATCCATTTCCCTTTTTAAATTTTCTAATTTTCCTACCCGATTAAGGGATCTAATATTCCACGCTCCGATCCGTAGAATGCCAGTATTGTCTTTCCTGATGACAACATCCTTCTGAGTAGTCCCCGCCCGGAGATCCGAATGGGGGACTATTTTACCTCCGGAATATTTTACCCGAGAGGATGCCATCATCATATGTTCATACAGTAGAGCTGCATGTCCTCGGGAAAGATAACGGCTGTAGTTTCGCCTTGCTTTCAGCCGTTCGCAGTAGCTGTGTGGCAAAGCCACATTAGCTGATGTTACAAGGCCAGCTCAGTCAATCATCCAGACTGTTGCCCCTGTAACTACTGAAAAGGCTGCTGCCCCTCTTCAGGAACCACACGTTTGTCTGGCCTCTCCACAGATACCCCTCCGCTGTGGTTGCACCTACGGTACGGCTATCTGCATCGTTGAGGCACGCAAGCCACCCCACCTCGGCAATGACATCGTAAATATTTCGTCATGTCTAGGAGGGCAATATCTTTCACTATGCGGACAAGTGTATATACAAGAATCCGTCAACCATTAGAGTATATATTTACTTCTTGGTCTGTACGAAACATCTTGATTAATATTTTCTCCCGTGTTGTTGTTGATGTTGCCAACATTGTCACACGAGGCCGCCGGTATGGTAGTTAAAAGTTTACCCCGTTAGGAACTCACAAACTGCAATACGGTACGCATATTACAGTGATGGATCATAAATGCTAGTTTCTGTACATACTAAATAAATTATAGGACATAAAGGGCACACTGAATAAAGAATCACAAATAATGCTATGGAATTACAAGATATAATAAAATAAAAGACAAGTTCACAACTTGTACGTCTTGGCCGTTACACCACCGCCACAATTCCTTTAACATGAGTGTCGAAAAATTATAACGACAGGTGGTAACTTCGTTTTGCTCGTAAGAAACTAAGTGTACGGGAAAAAGTTCTACGTCTTTAACACGAGATTAATTATGCGATCTACACTTGTTAGTATAAAATCTGTCATTTCAGGCTCTATGTTGTATCCTATTTTTAAAAATGTAGGTTTACTCGTGTTTTTAATATGGTAGATAAACCTAGAATTTAACTGGTTATTTCAATGCAAATAGTGAACTTTGTTTTATTGTTCTTTTACATTTATAAAGCAGACATTATGCCATTTCGGAATACAGCAGTCTCTTGCAAACGAATCTTGATATCACTAATCATAAGCTGCAGACTCAAGAGTATCAACTACTATTTGACACTCTCTAAATGGTTTATATACTAGTAAGTTATGTGTGTATCTGTGTGGAGCTTCAGTAAAATGAAACACGACATTTCGATACCATTTGTCTGTTCCGCGTTTCTGTATTAGTGTTTTGAAACACCGGTGCTGTGAGACCGACACGAAACCGTGAAACCGCCACGATACCGTGAAACCGACAGGAAGAATCGGTTTCAGTGTATCAACAATAGACCGCGAATTTGATCCGAAACAGAACGGAATGAAACCGCACGGTTTCGAAACTGTGAAACGTGTCGGTTTTGAAACACTGAAACTGTTGTGTGTATCGTAACCTTGTTTCGAAACCATGAAACCGTAGCCAACTCTAACGTATTGAATTAGGATCGATGGAGAAATGCCTTCCTGCAGCTTTTACTCCGTTTCTATCGGCGTTAAGATAACACATTTAGTTTAAATTTTGCCGTGTAGTTTGAATATTTCGCCATTAAGACGACTTGTAGCAAACTGACCTAGAAATATGTCTGCGGCTTAACGTTTTCAAATTTACGGTATGTTGTGACGATGGAAATATTCGTTCGTGGCAGCACCGCTGCGTCCATTGTCAAGTTATTTGAAGGCTGCTCCTGTTAGAACGAACCAGGAGAGGGAATTAGGCGCGGTATTAATAAAATAGTTTTTTTAATTATGAAAAATCGTAGGGGAGGGGAATATGCGAGGGGGGAGCTTATGCGATAAAATACGGTATACTTTTATTTTAACACACCGCCAAGTCAAAAAGTGCACTATATGGAATAATGAAAATAGTTTGCCAGTAAAGAGGGTGTCTTAAGCTTTATTTACAGAGAATATTACACCAGTAAGTTAAAAGCTGTAGGTTTCATAAGCGTCAAAACAAAACCTAAGGGATGTGGAACCCGCACAGCGCTTAAAACAGCCTCGCCGAATTAGTCCTCCTTTGGGGATACACGCTCCATTCCGAAAGAATTAAATTTTGTATCCCATATCTGGGGAAGAGCCAGTCATGACAAAACTAATTGAACTGGTGTGTAGAATGTATGAGACAGGCGAACTGCCCTCAGACTTAAAGAAAAATGTAATAATCCCCATTCCAAAGAAATCAGGCGCAGACAGGTGTGAAAATTACAGAACCATCAGTTTGATAAGTCATGGTTGCAAAATTTTAACACGAATTATCTACAGGAGAATGGAAAAGCAAAATGGAGTACAGACGTCTAAAAAATGAGATTGACAGGAAGTGCAAAATGGCTAAGCAGGAGTGGCTAGAAGCCAAATGCAAATCTGTAGAAGAATGTATAGCAAGGGGAAAAGTAGATACTGCCTACAGGAAAATAAAAGAGACATTTGGGGACAAGAAAAGCAACTCTACGAATATCAAGAACTCAGATGGGAAACCAGTTCTCAGCAAAGAAGCGAAAGCTGAAAGGTGGAAAGAGTACATAGAGCAGCTCTACAAAGGAAATGAACTTAGAGACGATGTTGTAGGAAGGGAAGAGGAAGTCGATCAAGATGAAATAGGAGATACTATACTGAGAGATGAAATTGACAGAGCCTTGAAAGACCTAGGTCGGAACAAGGCCCCAGGAGTAGATGAAATACCCTCAGAGCTACTAAAGTCTCTGGGAGAGCCAGCCATGACAAGACTATTTGAACTGGTGTGTAGGATGTATGAGACAGGCGAAATGCCCTCAGACTTTAAGAAAAATGTAATAATCCCCATTCCAAAGAAATCAGGCGCAGACAGGTGTGAAAATTAGAGAACCATCAGTTTGATAAGTCATGGTTGCAAAATTTTAACACGAATTATCTACAGGAGAATGGAAAAGCTGGTAGAAGCTGATCTCGGGGAAGATCAGTTTGGATTCAGGAGGAACGTAGGAACCCGGGAGGCAATACTCACTTTACGTCTTATCTTAGAAGATAGATTAAGGAAAGGCAAACCTACATTTTTAGCTTTTGTAGATTTGGAGAAATCTTTTGACAATGTTGACTGGAATACACTCTTTCAAATTCTGAAGTCAGCAGGGGTAAAATACAGGGAAAGGAGAGTTATTTACAACTTGTACAAAAGCCAGACCGTAGTTATTAGACTCGAAGGGCATGAAAGGGAAGCATCAGTTGGGAAGGGAGTAAGACAGGGTTGTAGCCTTTCTCCGATGTTATTCAATTTGTACATCGAGCAGGCGGTGAAGGAAAGCAAGGAAAAATTTGGAATAGGGATTAAAGTTCAGGGGGAAGAAATAAAAACATTGCGTTTTGCTGATGACGTTGTAATTCTATCAGAGACAGCAAAGGACCTGGAAGAGCAGTTGAACGGAATGGACAGTGTGTTGAAGAGAGCGTA
This sequence comes from Locusta migratoria, assembly GCA_026315105.1. Classification (NCBI taxonomy): domain Eukaryota; kingdom Metazoa; phylum Arthropoda; class Insecta; order Orthoptera; family Acrididae; genus Locusta; species Locusta migratoria. The sequence goes on from CM048754.1 coordinate 15,133,351, forward strand.
TAGAATGAACATTAACAAGAGCAAAACAAAAATAATGGAATGCGGTCTTAGAAAGTCGGGCGATGCTGAAGGAATTAGATTAGGTAACGAAACAATGAAGGTGGTAGATGAGTTTCGTTACTTGGGTAGTAAAATAACATGCGATGGTCGCAGTTCGGAGGATATAAAATGCAGAATGGCAATGGGAAGAAAAGCATTTTTGAAAAAGAGAAATTTGCTAACATCGAATATTAATTTAAGTGTAAGGAGGTCTTTTCTGAAGGCATTTGTGTGGAGTGTTGCCTTGTACGGGAGTGAAACATGGATGATAAGCAGTGCAGACAAGAAGAGAATAGAGGCTTTTAAAATGTGGTGCTACAGAAGAATGCTGAAGATTAGATGGGTGGATCGCATAACTAATGAAGAGGTACTGAACAGAATTGGTGAGAAAAGGAATTTTTGGCATACCCTGACTAAAAGAAGGGATCGCTTGGTAGGACACATTCTTAGACATCGGGGAATCGTAAATTTAGCATTGGAGGGAAGTGTGTGGGGTAAAAATCACAGAGGGAGACCAAGAGACGCGTATAGTAAGCAGATTCAAGTGGATGTGGGTTGCCGTTCTTATGAGGAGATGAAAAGGCTGGCTAGGGATAGAGTTGGGTGGAGAGCTGCATCAAACCAGTCTTTGGACTGAAGACCATAACAACAACATCTGGGGAAGGTTAGTTAGGAACGCTTTTGCTATTCCACTTGTGTGCAGCTGACTGTTGACATCCGTCGCGCCGCGGCAGTGCATCCTATCCTGCCTTCCGTTGGCTACTGTGCGGACTGGGGAACGCGCCTCGCGCCGATTGCCCACAGCGGGCGTCGTCGTCGGCTAATTTATCAAGGCGTGCGCCCGTTGCCGGGGCAACGCGTCCGATAATGGCCTTATTTAGCGGCTGCCGCCCTTGTTAGGGCTAGATTGGCGCCGCTACCTGCCGCTACACGCCCCCGCATCCGCCCACGCCTTGTTGCCGGTTAATTGCCGACGATCCTCCCCTCCACACACACCCTAACCTAACCTCACCCACCTGCTCAACGATCGCCACGCTCAGCCGGTCGTAATTTCTAATTTTATCAGCCCTCTGCTGCCCCTCTTTTTTTTAAACTCCTCTACCCTTTTATTTTTAAACCTCCTGCTATTTTTTTTTCCTCCACCGTGATTTCACAGTAGGCTCGCTCGTCCCTCCTGATTCCGTTTACAGAGCGTTTAGCTACTCATCACACACCGTAATTACACCGACTGTGCCGAGGTTAATTCTCGCGTGCCGTGGTTTACTAAAGCGCGTTAGTGGAAGAGAGGCCGCTCTCTCAATTACCGAACGTACACACACGCTGTGGACGTCTGTCGCCCATCGCTGTTTCCACTTTCCTAATACACACTCCTCCGGAGCAAACTATATATTGGCCCACTATAGGTTACGGTAGTAACACTAAAAGTGGGCCTTTGCGATCGTCTTTTGACAGCTCGAAATTTAAATTAAAATAACGGCTTAACTATTCCTCTGTCACGAAAATTGAATAATCGAGTTTGTAGAGGAGAAAATTCTCCACAACTTTGCTCTTTTATATATATATATATATATATATATATATATATATATATATATATATATATATATATATATATTGTGTCCCAACTTCGTCGCCGCTTTTGTGTCTCGTTTCCGTGGTAGGTGTCGGTGGCCGAGTGGAATGAGACCGACACAGGAACAAAAATAGCACGCTGGTGCAGGTACGGAGGGGAGCAGCCAGAAACTATAAACACTCGACTAAATTAGAAAGAGATATATATTGCACAGAATGTAACAATACTTAACTTTTACATAGTACTGCAGAATGTTGATACATAGTTGTTAGAGGCCTGCCTAGTGCCTGTACGATAGCAAAGTCTTCACTGGTGCCTATCTGATTACGAAGGTCCTAACTGGTTGCTATCTCAGTCCCAAGTGAACGATGTCGTTCAGTGGTGGCCACGAGCGGAGTTGCAGCAGAGGGCGCTCGTGGCTGTCGTGAGAACGCCGCGCCGTGTGTGCATGGCGGCGCGCGGCGAAAGTAGGTGGCGCGCACTTTGTACTTGTGCGACACCACAATATATATATATATATATATATATATAGCTCATAGCGTTTCAAAGATATTTGCAAAAAAAAAAAAAAAAAAAAAAAAAAAAAAAAAAAAAAAAAAAAAAAAAGCGTAGTAGGCAAGGCGTTGTATGATGACGCTGAAGGTTGGTGGTTCAGAACCGCCCACTTCCTAATTTTTTTTCCTAAAAGGGTTTCAGACAGTCTTATTAATTAATTTTTTGTTATTTATATTATTATTTTGGTCCAAAATGTTTGCAAAAACTTATAAAACTACAAATCTAAAGTGGACCGTAAAACACGTCAGTGTGATTTTTTTCTAACTTTTAAACAAGTGAAAGCAGTGGCGTATTTACTATAGGCTGACTAAGGTGGAGCCTACAGAGACAAATTTTATGGGTTGTAAATGTCGGGCCAAAATACACTACTCCGCTTCCGTAAGGAAAATGGTAGCCTTTGTTTCAGTGTATTACACCCTAGTTATGAGAATAAAAAACGCAGCATCGCCGTCTATTAGTTATTTGGTACACTATGTAAGTAACAGTGCCTCTGTCGGAATTTTGCTATACTACGCAGCAATTCAAGCATAGCATACACCAGAAACTACAAATTACGATGTCTTTCATTCCCCTGATCCGATTTTCATGAAATGAAGCTTATATGTTGCCCCAAGGTACTCTCAGTTGACCTATGAAACCCCATCGAAGTTCGTACAGTACTCTTGGAGATTTGCTATTCTACACTGTACTTATATGCATAGTATAACAAAAAATCGCAATGAGGTGTTTTACGGCCCATTTTAGACTTGTAGTTTTATAAGTTTTTGCAAAAATTTTGGACCTGAATAATAATAAATTAACTAATAAGATTATCTGAAACCCTTTTAGGAAAAAAAAAACAGTTGGTGGTGGCGGGTTTCGAACCACCGACCTTTCGTGTCACAGTCCAGCACCTTGCCCACTACGCTACGGCTATAAATCAAAACAAGATATTTAATCTCATACTATTGATGATCGTTATTAACTGATGCTAATATGGCATTTGTAGGCACTAGATTATCATTTATCGTACGAAGAACGATGTGTTTTTGTTAATTCCTCAGTGTGCCGTTGCTTTGAAATGACAATGTGTAAGGTACAATAAGAAAATCATCAAATACGCGCAAGATGGCGTATGCCAGAGAGAGTTCTGGGCGAGGAATGTCACGTGACATCTCCGAACGGCTGGTTTTCGTTAATCCAATGGAGGGTGTCAAATCTCCGTTATTTTTGCAAATATGTCTCAAACGATACGAGATATGAAAAAAAAAACATAGGGAGATAAGTTGTAGAGAATTTCCTCCTTTACTAATTAGGTTATTCAATTTTCGTGTCAGATGAACGGTTCGTTTGCAATTACAGTTATATTACAAACGGCTTTTTTTTATTTTATTACCGTATTTTTTGTCCGAAAAATATGAAAATGGGAGATTCTGGTCTCTGGCGGCCTGCAATCATTTCTGTAAAATTTGGTGCTGATCGGTTGAACGGTTCGTCTTAAAAACAGGGAACACGTTACGGACAGACAGACGGACAGACAGACAAACATACATCCCAAAATCGCCATTATTTTTGCAAATATCTTTGAAACGCTACGAGATATGAAAAAAACACAAAAGACCAAAGTTGTAGAGAATTTTCTCCTCTACAAATTCGGTTATTCAATTTTCGTATCAGATGAATAGTTGAGCCGTTATTTTCTTTTAAATTTCGAGCTGTCAAAAGACGATCGCAAATGCCCACTTTTAGTGTTACTAACGTAACCTAAAGTGGGCCAAATCTCAAAATTACGATGTCTTTCCTTCCTCTGATCCGATTTTGATGAAATGCGTCTTCTTGACTTGACTGTTACGCATACCTGAGCCTCTCTGATAATGCTTGACAAAACCAAAGAATTCCTCAGACAGACATTCCAGTAATGTTCCATCCACAGTTTACATATTATACTCCTTACAGATACGTATCAAAGTATTAAATCTTACTGCGGCAGTATGCTACAGGAGCTATGGGTTAGGTGGTAATTACAGAGAACAGTTTTTCTGTGCATCAGTTTACAAATTTTATGTCCGCTACATAGAGTAAAATTTGAGTTATATATACAGGTAGCCGGCCGCGGTGGCCGCAGGGACTGAGGCGCTTCAGTCACGGTCTGTACGGCCACTACGGTCGGGGGTTCGAATCCCCCATTGGGCATGGATATTTGTGCCGTCCTAGTTCGTAAGTAGTTGATAAGTAGTTTGTAAGTTTAGGGACTGATGACCCCGTAGTTAAGTCCCATAAGCTTAACGAACATTTGAACATTTATATACAGGTAATAAACAATCCTCAGTATTAATGTTCGATGGTAGCATAGTAAACAAAGGATGCTTCCAAACACTTTTAGCAGTTATATGATTTAGTCTCATGCAGGAAAGAGGCTGTGAAGCAAGTCAACAGCAGTTTTGAGAATGGAAATAAACTCGGTTGAAAATATATCATAATTGCGAATGTCATCTTCATTCGCTCAGGGACGGAAATAGTTGTTGCACATGGAGTTAAGGAGCGTGGGTAATGACTTGAAAAGAGATTTATCAGACGAACTAGCAGAAGACCCGGCGTAACCCGGGTATTTATTTGTTTATTCCTGCCATTTTTCAGTTATATATTTATTTGTATAAGGGCTGTATGTCTGTAAAATATCTTGGGGAATACAATTAGTGGTATAGAAGTAATAGATTAAAACTTGATGCGTGATGTGGCGGTTTTCCATGAACGTTACTGTTTAAGTGCTCATATGTCATGAACTACGTGTCGCACTGTGATACAATTTAGAAGGTACACTCAAATATATGCTTGTATACTGTCAGTAAAATTTCCTGTGACTACAATTTGTAGTGTAGAAATTATAAATTGCAACGTCATACCGAGAGCTGTAGTTTTACTCCATAAACAGCGGAAAAGTAGTAAGCGAGAAACTTTTTTTCCTTTCGTCATTTTACTGTGGTTGCCAGCGAGAAAAAGTTTAATAAAGATTTGAAATTATGTTTAAAGTATGTTGCAATTCGCCAAGTACTGTCATTCTCACTTCGAAAGTCACGCCGCATTATATGACATTTTTTGCGATTTCTATTGGTTATGATGTAATATCTATTGAACCATGTGCTGTATGTGATTCTTAACCATGCAGCGATTATTACCTCGCGGTAAGGAATGTGCGTACTAAATTTGGTTGAAATTTGTCCAGTGGTTTAGGAGAAAATCAGCAGCATTATCGCAAAATGCAGCAGTTTTTCGCGCATCTCATGTTCTATGACGTCATATCTCGTGAACTATGTATCGTACGTGATTCTTAAACTTACGGCGACCGTTCTCATGGATTGAAGCTTACTTGTATAAAATTTTAGAAAGATTGGACTAAAACTGTAGACACACATACAGACACTTTGCTTTATATATTAGGTATCACGGAAAGAAAAAGCAGGGCAATGGAATGTAGTCGAATTAAATCAAGCGACGCTAAAGCAATTATATTAGCTGATTAGAAAAGAAAAGTAGTTGGGGCCTTTCGTTGTTTGGTAAATGAGATAGCTGATGATGACTGAATGAGGAAAAACATAAACCACGGACTAGCTACATCAATTACATATTTAAGAAAAAGTATTATTTGTTAACGTTGAATAAATATTTAAGTGTTAGTAGGCACCAGAGAACTAACCTCTTTTCCCCTCCATAACATTTAAAGAATAAGGCTCCAATGTATGAAATGGCTTCGTCTTTTGGAAAAGATATCAAATTTTCTGTAAAGTTTGCGAAAAGACACCAAATGCTTTTATTTTCAAATATTGGATGAATATAAACTGTTAATTTGTTAGCGTTATGACATGTGGTGCTACAAAGAATCTAATATATAAAGCAGTGTCCGTATGTGTGTACGTGTTGCATACAAATCTACAGTTTTGACCCAATCTTTCTCAAATTTTATACAAATAAGCTTCAATCCACGAGGACGATCGCCGTAAGTGAAAAAATCACATACGATACATAGTTGACGAGATATGACGTCATAAACAATCAGACGCGCGAAAAACTGAGGCATTTTGCGACAATGTGCTGCTCATTTTCTCATAAACCATTGGACCGATTTCTACCAAATCTGGTACACACATTCCTTACCGTGAGGTAATAATTACTGTACAGTTAAGCATGGTTCAAAAAATATTACTTCATAACCAATAGAAATCGCAAAAAAATGCCATATAATGCGGCGAGACTTTAGAATTACACTGTATGAGAATGACAGTACTTAGCGACTTGCAACAAACTTTAAACATAATTTCAAACCTTTATTAAACTCCTTCTCGCTGGCAACCATAGTAAAATGATGAAATGAAAAAAGTTTGTCGCTTACTACTTTTCCGCTGTTTATGGAGTAAAACTACGGTTCACGGTATGTCGTTACAATTTATAATTTGAACACTACAAATTGTAGCGGCAGTAAATTTTACAGACAGTATACACATATATATTTGAATGTAGCTTCTAAATTGTGTCACATTCCGACACGCAGTTCATGAGATATGAGCACATAAACAGTATAACGTTCCGTTGCTCATCGACTAAAACTACGGCTTTGGGTATGACGTTACAATTTATAATTTGTGCACTACAAATTGTAGCCTCAGGAAATTTTACGGACAGTATACACGCATCTAGTTGAGCGTACCATCTAAATTGTATCATAATACGATACGTAGTTCAAATGTTCAAATGTTTGTAAAGGTTATGGGACTTAACTACGGGGTCATCAGTCCCTTAACTTACGAACTACTTATGAACTACTTACGAACTAGGACGGCACAAATATCCATGCCCGAGGGGGGATTCGAACCCCCGACCGTAGGATACGTAGTTCTTGAGATATGAGCACATAAACATAACGTTCATACAAAACCGCCAATCATGCACCAAGTTTTAATCTATTACTTTACTCGAGTCAATGAGCTCTCAAAAGAGGGGTGTGGAGTGCATGGAATATGCGAGAATTTTTGACTCCAGGACTTTGTTAGTATTGTATGATTCATAATATAATCCATGAAAGCTACAATTATAAAAAGGTTTTCTGTTTCAATTGCAAGTACCTTATTGTCATTGTTAGACTGTTGTTATTTACCATGCTAGCACGTTTCATAAGGTAAAAACTTTAAAACCCCTCAAAACACTCATTTCTGGAGGGACATCGAAACTGAGCGCACATCTTATAAATGATGTAACTTCTGATTGGCTGAAGTTAAGATAGCAAATATGCACATCAAATTGAAGGAAATTTAATGCTCTACAACTTTCTTTCTGACAAATTTTCTGTGAAACGATCGAGTGCATCACTAGAAGTAAATGTTTGACAAAATTAGAGAGGTAAAGATGATTTTTTCCGAAATTGTCGATTTTCAATAACGTATATCTCTAAAATCATTGGGAATTCTACGTAAATGGATGGAAACAATTTTATAGCAAATTCAATTATCTTTCATTTTTATTTGGAACAAATTTTTCCTAAAGCTGGCCGTTTTCGAGATACAAACTGAAAACCAAAAAATGGCACCTTTCCACCCCCCTCCCCGCTTTAGCTCACCCCCCAGGGGCGGGGACTTCTAGTATTTTCACCTCCTAACTAACCCTAGCAAAGTACTGAAGTCAAACATTCTCGCATATTCCATGCACTCTACAATGCATTCATTGACTGGACTACTTCTTTATTACTAACTGTATTCCCAAGAGAGTTTACAGACATACAGCCCTTATACAAATAAATATATACCTGAAAAATGGCATGAATAAATAAATACCCGGGCAACGCTGTTTTTTTCAGCTGGTGCTGAATATTAGGTGGGTAGATTGCGTAGCTAATTAGGAGTTATTGAGCAGAATCGGGGAGAAACGAAAATTTTTGGCAGATCTTGGGTAAAAGGAGGAATCATTTATTGGTAAGCAATCTGGGGCTTCATAGAATCATTATTTTGACATTGCTGGGAAGTAAAACCTGTATAGGGAGAACAAGAGACGACACAGTGTGGAATGTATAAAGAGGCTTGCACAGGTTAGAATAGCGAGAAGAGCTGCATCAAACCAGTCTCCGGACTGAAGACCGCAACAGCAGCAACAGTGATTGCAAATTCAGTCGGAGGTGGATCCTACGCAAGAAGACATTTATCTACTTTATTCACCAATTTCCTGATAGATTCTCGTGTAATTATGCCTTTGTTACTAACCTGAGATTGTCATCAGGCCTGTGCCCTTACTACCGAGCTGGTTCGAAGTTCATATCTAGTTTAAGATTATTTCAGTCCGTTGTTGCCGGCCGCGGTGGCCGAGGGGACTGAGGCGCTCCAGTCACGGTCTGCACGGCCACTACGGTCGGGGGTTCGAATCCCCCCTCGGGCATGGATATTTGTGCCGTCCTTAGTTGTAAGTACTTCATAAGTAGTTTGTAAGTTTAGGGACTGATGACCCCGTAGTTAAGTCCCATAGACTCTACAACCATTTGAACATTTTTTTTTAGTCCGTTGTTGATGATTTATAATATCTGAAACAGTCTCTGTTTGTTACAGGTAAGCGTTACTGGCGAAGCATCTCTTGCCCGGCAAATGTAAGTCACTCAAGTACTTGTAACCATTATTTATTTCTTAAGATGTATGCTATTTTATAAGTATCTCTCTCTCTCTCTTTATATATATATATATATATATATATATATATATATATATATATATATAATATATATATAATATATATAGGGTGTTTCAATAAATGTGTTTGCCTCTGTAACTCATAAAATAATAGGTGACGGGAAATTTTAATGCGGTAGGTCAACACAAGAAATGTTACACTTTCTGCGGAGCTATGAACATAGTTTATTGTATCATTTTCCAAAGAGTTACACCACAAAGATATAATATTTTAAATGGAACAATAGTTTTTTTCTATCGTGCATTGGATTCGTTGAAACCAGCTGCGTCCAAATCAATTTAAACTACATTCCTATCACTGTTAGTTTGGGAGCTACAACCCTTCAAAGTTTAGGGGGCGGAGGCTGCGATAGCGTAGCTGACTGGCCGAGTGGCTATCCCCTGGGGCACGGCCCACTGTCTCATGACCACCAGCCAGTCAGCTACGCTGTCGTAGCCTCCGCCCCCTAAACTTTGAAGGGTTGTAGCTCCCAAACTAACCGTCATAGGAATGTAGTTTAAATTGATATGGACGCAGCTGGTTTCAACGAATCCAATACACGATAGAAAAACTATTGTTCCATTTAAAAAATTACATCTTTGTGCTGTAAAAATGATACAATAAACTATGTTCATAGCTCCGCAGAAAGTGTAACATTTCTTGTGTTGACCTACCGCATTAAAATTTCCCGTCACCTATTATTTTATAAGTTACAGAGGCAAACACACTTAGTGAAACGCCCTGTATATATATATATATATATATATATATATATATATATATATATATATATATATATGAATTGGTGTTCGTTAGTCAAGCTGAAACTCGAGAACGGCAGAACCGATTTGGCTAATTTTAGTCTTGAAATATTCGTGTAAGTCCAGGGAGGGTTTAAACGGTGTTAAAATATGGAAAAGTTGTCCGGGAAAGAGGAAAATCGGAAAAAAAACTGAAACAGCTTTTTCCAGTGAGCTATCAATACCGTTCGTCCAATTGTAACACAATTTTGTACATTTCATGTTGAAAGCAAGATGAAGGTTTGAATAAAATAAAAATGAAAAGTCGTCCGGAAAGTAGGAACATTTAGGAGAAAGCGAAAGTTTATTTTATTTTATTATTATTTTTTTACGAATAAAAATAAATTGCCCCATGGTTGTAAGAGCATTACTTGAGTACGGCTTGACAGGACGAGGTTTGTATGAATTTTTTTTTTTAATCTACCGGAAAATTGGAAAATTTGAGAAAAACTGAAAGTGCGTTTTTCAATGTGTTTTTCATTTAATTCAGCACTATAACTGACTATTCGCACGACGGAGAGGGTTAATTCTTTTTTTGTTTTGTTCATTATGGTCTTGGAAAAGTTTTCACTAAAAAAATAGAGACGGTTAAAAAGGGAAGTCGCAAAATTCGAAACAAGTTTCTTTTTCAATGTGTTTCTAAATGTACTCAACACTATAAGTTGAGAACCATTCTGCGATAAAATTTTTATCATTTGACGTTCATCGAAAGATGAACGTTCTTATGAACTAAAAATTCGGGAAAGTTTGGAAATTCGCGAGAAACTGAAAGAGCTCTTTTCAGTGGGATATCAATAACATTCGACTGGTTGCGATAAAATTTTTGCATATTTGACGTTCAAAGCGAGAGAGGTTTGAGTGAATTAAACGTTTGGAATAGCTGGTCAGAAAATAGCAAAATTTGTGTAAAAGTGAAAGAGCTCTTCTCTTCGGGATATCAATATCATTCGTATGATTGCGATAAAATTTTGCAAATTTGACGTTTGCCTTTATGAAGCTACTGGGTGTAAAATACACATGATTTAAATTAGTATGATGTATATTAAGGGATAAGTGATACGAAGTTCACCAGGTCATCTAGTATGCAATAAAAAGTTTTTCCCATTGAAACACGCCCACTCAATGTGTTCCATTTTGGGTTATTCATTACTCTTGTTTCTCCACTATTAATATTGGCTATTTGTATGTCAATTCTTTTATTCCTTTACTAGCTGAACCCCCGCTGCTTCGCATGCGTAGGCTGGTTGGCCTGCACCAGTTGTTTCTTTTTAATCCTGATGAAGAATCCATATCTTAAGTTTCGCAGTTATAGCTTGAAATTTGGGTTAACAGCATTGTATTTTGGAAAATCAATTTTTGCATCTCGTATTTCACCCCCTTATTCGTCGGATTTCCAAAAATACCGAAACACGTGTCTTTTAAATTCGAACCCCGAAGTCAGATCCGAAAATTTGTAATTTTTTCGAAAAACACCCCTCTCCAATTTAACCCCGTTGATGGTTGAATTTCCAAAAATAACGAAACACGTATTTTTAACGTGTAACTTACTATGCAAATATCAATTTTTACAGCTATAGCTTCAAAATTGTTTTGACAACAATGTGTTTTCGAAAAGAATTTTTGATCCCCTCTTTCACCCCCTTAGTTCTTGAATTTCCAAAAATACCAAAACTCGTGTCTTTTAATCATGATCAAGAGTCCATATCCTAAGTTTCGTAGTTATAGCTCGAAATTTGAGTTAACAGCAACATATCTTTGAAAATCAATTTTTGCACCCCTTATTAATCTAATTTTCAAAAATACCGAACACGATTCTTTTAAATTCGAACCCCGAATCCAAATCCGAAAATTTGTAATTTTAACTTCAAAATTGCCTAAATAGTAACAGATTTTCGAAAAACACCCCCTCTCCAATTTAATCCCCTTGATGGTTGAATTTCCGAAAATAACGAAACACGTATTTCTTAACGTCTAACCAACTATACAAATATCAATTTTTGCAGCTCTAGCTTCAAAATTGTAACAATAGCAACGTGTTTTCAAAAAGAATTTTTGATCCTCTATTTAACCCTCTTACTTGTTGAATTTCAAGAAATACTAAAAATCATGGATTTTTAATACTGACCAAGATTCCATATCCGAAGTTTCGTAGTTGTAGTTTAAAATTTGAGTTAACAGCAACATATTTTTGAAAACCAAATTTTTGCGTCACCTATTTTACCCCATTATTTGTTGAATTTCAAAAAATGCCCAAGACGTGTCAATTAAATCCGAACCCTGAATTAATATCCGAAATTTTGTAGTTCTAGCTTCAAAATTGCGTAAATAGCTACGTATTTTCAAAAAAAACGTTTCATCCCCTATTTCACCCCCAAACGGACAGAATATCGAAAAATCGCTTCTTCAATGACGCCTACAGAGTAAGATCAACAGCCTCCACAAATTTCAAGTTTCTATCTTCAGTGGTTTGGGCTGGGCGATGATGAGTCAGTCAGTCAGTCAGTCAATCGGGACACTTCCTTTTATATATAGAGATTAATGATCAATGCCCCATGTTTATATATATTTCCACCCTTGTGACTGAACTTGTGTGTTCGTATGAATGTGGAAGGTTGCTATTAATACTGACTGACTGCCACGCAATGGCTTATAGTCGCCGCTTGGCGCTCTAGGCCTTGTTTACTTCAGTTAAGAACGCGTGGCTTCGTTTGTCGTCTGCACTGCCATCTGCTGGGTGGCCAGAGACATAGACCAAAGATAACATAGACTGCGCGTATCCATATCTCTGCTGTGTTGTGGTTTGAAACCAACATCCAAAATTGCCCCTAGTCACGTGACCGAGTTTTCGTAATACGAGCAACAGTTATTCTCATTTACAGCTGGAATCAAGCGTTGATTTTAACAAGAATACGACTTCTTGTATTCGTATTACGCATCTAGTAGTAAACGTAACGTAATTTCATGGAATTATTAATATTAATGCAGTGATTGTCGTGTTTACATGTGTCTAGGTGAATTGTATCGTATTGTCATTTATTTTTAGAAGCAGCAGAATTACATATCCTCGGTGTTTGTGTCACGCTATGAATCTTTTGCTTTTTGCAACTTTTGAATCTCATTATTGGCGGGAAGATACTTCAAGCTGCTATTGAGCAAGTTTATATGTCAGCAAGTAAGTCATTTCTGCTGAAAATCTGCTTTCAATAACGTTATAGAAACGTCAACATTCATACAGAGTATTCATTAAACCTATAAAGTCACTTCTTGCGAAATGCATCGATGATGTTTGCTCACTACACTATTATTTAATGTAAACAGCCGATACTTTGGTTGTTTCACGCTTTGGCACCAGGGTCTGTGACATAGGTCGTAAAATATAAATGGTTCTATTTTGTTAAAATCTGACATATTTTATAGAAGCACAACGAAACATTTCACATGTATTATTGACGAATCGTAAGGCACCTAATGTTCATTTCAAACTGATATTGGATCTTCTACTACTGAGTATAATGCAAACTAAAAGACTGGCAGTACAACGAAAAAAAAAAATAAATAAATAAATAAAACTTTCGCTTTAAATCTGTAGTCCTGTTGCTTGTAAAAAGACTGTCAATACGTTTCATCTAGGCACTTATAAAAACTACCGATATCGCATTAATTCTTGCAATTGCGGAGAACTAACGCCAATTTTACTACTAAAGATGTAATAAGAATACGCTAATACGTTTTATTGTTAAAATATTCGCTTAATTTCCACTACAAAGAATAAGAACCGTAACTCTAAGGTATATTTTGCATTACTCGTAATGATTAAACCGGTTTCCTGCCCCGAGTCACGTGACTTGGATGTTGGTTTCAGTGTAATGACGACACACGCAGTCTATATTATCTATGGTCTATGGCCAGAGACAAGCTTACTTGGCAAGATGGCGATGTGGCCTGTTCTTTGTGTAGCACCAACATAATCATGCTCGAAAGAGGTGAGAAAAGTGATCTCTCTAGAGCTCTAGTAGAGGGTATTTTCTTCTTCAGGTATACCCGGGCCGCTGAAAGTTTGCACTTGACGTTTACAAATAACAAGTGAAGAGCAAGACACGCGAGGCGATAGTCGCTAGGAGCGATCCAATCACAGCGCGGTAAACACTTGCGGTGGTCACGTGCCGTGACGTCACAGTTCCCGCGTTGCCGGCTTTGTTCAGTGCTACCGTAAACATAGTTATGTATCGTGTTTATCGCGTGTTTATGTTGTGTGCGCTTTTTCCTTGAGATTTGTTTTACTTTGAGTGGTTTAACTTGAGTTTTCGAGTTCAAGTAATTGGATAATGTCACCGAAAAGACGTTTGTCTAGTGACGTTTTCTGAGTAGATTCTTAGTTTCGTGTGAATAAAAAAAACTTCGAAGCTTATGCTCTGAGCAGGAAGTTAATTCTCGCTTCAAACGATAGGAAAGAAAGTGTGGTGCAATGGCTACATCTACATCTACATAGATACTCTGCAAATCACATTTAAGTGCCTGGCAGAGGGTTCATTAACCACCTTCATAACTTTTCTCTACCGTTCCATTCTCTAATAGCGCGCGGGATGAAAGAACACCTAAATCGTTCCGTTTTCGATATGATTTCTCTTATTTTATTGGGATGGTCATGACTCCCTAAGTAGGTGGGTGCTAGCAAAATATTTTCACATTCAGAACTAAAAGTCGGTGATTGAAACTCCGCAAACAGGTCACGCCGCAATGAATAACGTCTTTCTTTTAATGATTTCCACCCCAATTCGTGCAACATTTCCGTGACGCTTTCCCCCCCGTAAGGTGATAAAACAAAACGAGCTGCCCTTCTCTGAACCTTCTCAATATCTTCCGTCAGTCCCACCTGGTGAGGGTCCCACAAGGGGCAACAGTACTCCAGGAGAGGACGCACAAGTGTGATGTAGGCAGTCTCTTTGGTGGAGCTGGTGCATCGTCTAAGCGTTCTGCCAATGAAACGTAATCTTTGGTTCGCCTTCCCCACAATATTTTCTATGTGCTACAAGAAAGAAATATTGCTGCAGCTATGTCAATGACAAAACTTCTCTTATATTCGCTCGCAAATCAAATTAAGTCTGTTACACCCACATAAGTACTAGACGAAATCGCAAAGGAGCAGGATGTAATAAGGCTGCCCCCATATCACTGCCATTTTAACGCTATAGTATTAGTATGAAGTCACGTGAAGAATTACACGAGGAAGAATAAGAAGTCATTCACTATAACAGACATGGAAAGGCTGTTGCAAATGTGGATGCCGCATCTTGGAAAAACAAGGGTCGTGCACGTTGAAAAAATGATTCGGCCAGCGCAAACAATGGAAGGGATCATCAGTAATCATGAACAGTTAATGATTTGTCTTGGTGATGAAGATGATTTTAGCAGTGACGACAACAGTGAAGATGTGGAGCAGGATGTAATTGCACCATTCTCGCCGTAAATTGGTGATTGAAAAGAATTGTCAATTAAATACATTGAAAGAAACCCTGAGACGGATTTACGCCTCAAATATGTCAAAGACATTAATGATAGAGCTGAAGCATTGAATTAAAATTTGTGGTGCGGCCGGGAATCGAACCCGGACCTCCATGCTTACTAGGCAGACGTCTTAACCGTCAGACTACCACACCACTATCGATTATGGCGCCTCGGAATAGTCTATGTACGATTTCCCTCCACAACACAAACTTTAATTCAGCTTCTTTGTTCCAAAGATAATTGCCACTACTGCCAAGGCTCTCCATGCAGCGGAATAGCACCTCAGCAATGGACATGGTGGAACAATCCTGTTATGGTGATATAAATATCAATTAAATACATAATCGTTAGTGGTGTGGTAGTCTGACGGTTAAGACGTCTGCCTAGTAAGCATGGAGGTCCGGGTTCGATTCCCGGCTGCACCACAAATTTTAATTCAATGCTTCAGCTCTATCAATAATGTCTGTGACATATTTGAGACGTAAATCCGTCTCGGGGTTTCTTTCAATGTATTTAATTGATATTTATATCACCATAACAGGATTGTTCCACCATGTCCATTGCTGAGGTGCTATTCCGCTGCATGGAGAGCCTTGGCAGTAGTGGCAATTATCTTTGGAACAAAGAAGCTGAATTAAAGTTTGTGTTGTGGAGGGAAATCGTACATAGACTATTCCGAGGCTCCATAATCGTTAGTGGTGTGGTAGTCTGACGGTTAAGACGTCTGCCTAGTAAGCATGGAGGTCCGGGTTCGATTCCCGGCCGCACCACAAATTTTAATTCAATGCTTCAGCTCTATCAATGAAAAGAATTGTAATTATAAAACGTAGAACGAGAAGTTACTATCTTGATTATTGTTTATTTCGCATCTGTCATGATCAAATGCTTATTTTCTACACTCCTTTGCTCCGCTATTGAAAGTGTGTGCGGTGTCGTGCTCTTGTCTATATTACTATGCCGATAATTAATTGCTGCTTTGTGGTTGCAGCTCGAGAACGAATTATTATATGCACTTTTATTGCTCAATAGCTTACATTTACGAGGTGCAACTGAAAACCGTTTCACCTGTTGTCTGTATAGAGACTAGTGTTGCAACGTCGCTAAAGCAGTGTAGCCAACTTAACTCGCCGTAACGCGAAACGTCAAGTGCAATGTTTCAGCGGCCCGGGTATAGCGACGGTTGGTCGACAGTAGGCTCTGAACGCTCTCTGCATCGCTTTGAGCGCGTCCTACATCAGGTGCGTGGAGGGCAAGGCTTTGCCCGTGTCCTGAGGCTTCAATCTTACTGCGACCGCCGAAGTGAGTATATCGTCGAATCATGTTGAGGGGATGGCATGCTATAAGAAATTTGCTTTCTTTGTGATCAGACAGTCTTGGTTTATCAGTGATAATTTTTCATGAGTAATTCTTTCGCTATACGAGGCGAAATGTTTCTTCATTTACAGAACTCGAGTAATTCAGTGTAAATTTAGTATTTGCATTTTCATTCTGGTGATGATTTTGTGTCCAGTTTTCTCAAGTTAGAATACACGTGTGTGGCAGTCAGCCTTTGTGCAAACTTAGTATGTTTGAATTTCCTTGCTATTTTTTAACTTACGTTTTCGCGCCATCTGTATCTGTGAATATGCTAAATTTTTCTCAGATTTTCGGGGTTGATTCTTTTTTGCCTTGGTATGACCAACTGCACCACGTGCTTTTGAAACGGTCACTACTTCGGCCTTCAGCCATGTTTTTACTGATACTAGCTTTCTTCTATATGAATTCTCACATGTTCTTTACTTGCTTATTCTAAATTGCCACGGTGGAGTAGCCGAGTGGGCTAAGGCGCCTCACTGTGGAGTGCTCGCTGTTGGAGGTTCGGGTCCTCCCTGGGGTATAGGTGTGTGTGTTGTTCTTAGGTTTCTTTACCTTGGTTTAAGTAGTTTGTAATTAAGGACTGATGACCACACAGTTTGGTCCGATAGATTTACAAATATTTGAACATTTTTTTATTCTGAATTAATTTCTTTTTGTAAATTCTATGTAATTCATCGTGGTCGCACACCACGTGGTACTTAATAATAGTATGCAGCTGCCTCCCCACACATGAGTTCGTTTGGTGCATAGTTTGATTTTAATTGTGCTTGAAGACACTCGACATCTCGTAAAAATGCCGCCGAAGCTTCCTTTTGTCGCTGCTATGAAGTGTTGCCCCATGAGTAATGTGTTGCAAGCATTATGCGTGTGACTGTAAGTGAATGGATGTGCTTTCATTTATCCACTATGTATTTGCAAATTTCCTGCCACTTTACCTCCATATTCGTAAATGCCAGACACAATTTTACTATGGGCAGTAAGTTTATGATTTAATTCACTTTTGTACAAGTCGTGTGCTTTATTGTGATTATTTGGTCTTCCCACATTTTAATTCTTTATTTTATTGAACATATGATAATTTAAAGCATCAAACCTCTGCTTTATAATTTCATGCTCCCCATCCCATGTTTAATTATCTATTTCCTTTTATATATATTATATGTTTTTGTTAAAGCTTTGGCTGCTCCCTTAAGGAGTGAGCAGTTATATAAATTTACATTAGCCAAGTACTGCGGCCACTCGCTAAGTAATTTAGAGCAGCAGTGAGCGTTTTAACTTGCATTTACAGATCTCTACTGCCTGAAATCTTACCTAGAAAATTTAGCAAGCTACTTTCACCATTAGAGTCAACATTGTCGATTAGTAATAAAGACCAACATTTTCAACTATTTGTAAATCTATCGGACCAAACTGCGTGGTCATCAGTCCGTAGCTTACAAACTACTTAAACTAACCTATGGACAAACACGAACACCCATGCCCCAGGGAGGACTCGAACCTCCACGGCGAGCAACCGCGCGCTCCGCAGCGAGACGCTTTAGACCGCTCGGCTACTCCACCGCGGCACCAACATTTTAAACGACAATGTAAGTACCTATGAAAAGGATGGCGCTTTCACTGTTACTTAAATGGCCCCTCACATCTCATAAAGTGTTACTTAGTGCTTATCATCAGGGTTTGTCAGGAATATCACGGATACTCCACCTTTCAATTAATAACTGTAGTGTGGGATGGAAGATTAGAACTGTTTTTTTTTATTTTGTTCATGACCTTTCTTTATCTGAAATTCTGTCAGGTTCCTAAAAGACAAGCAACACTTCGTGATATAGCCGCCTTTCAGTTGTCCATGTAGACAAAAGTTTTATGTATTTGGTGCATTGTGCTGCCACTTACTGTCAGGTACTCCATTACGACCACAGTAGTATAAATATCATTGTAAATAGTAATTTACAAACCCTGAGACTGTATTTCCTCTTGAACATGTCAAAGAGCATTACTTATCTGAAGTGGCCCAAGAGGAAGCTCCAAACATCAACACAGTAACAACGACATGTGGTGTGGTGAAGGAAAGTCACCAGAAACAAATATGAGGCGTTACTCTTGGCACGACCTTTAATGCACCTCATACTGCAAAGGTAGTCTGGTAACTGGCCACCCATTTCCCATTTAAGAGGCAAGTCCTGACTATAGTCCACGTGATGTTACACAGAATAGGCGGTGTTCGCATAGCTGAATGGTTGACAGCAAGGGTGCAGCCCACTGTCTCATAGTGGCCAGACAATCATCTAGCGATCGTGGGCTACTGCGCTTGACCTCACATGTACTGTGCTGAGGCAACATATTTCCCATTTAAGAGACAGGTCCTGACTATAGTCCACGTGATGTTACACAGAATAGGCGGTGTTCGCATAGCTGAATGGTTGACAGCAAGGGTGCAGCCCACTGTCTCATAGTGGCCAGACAATCATCTAGCGATCGTGAGCTACTGCGCTTGACCTCACATGTGCTGTGCTGAGGCAACCCATTTCCCATTGAAGAGACAGGTCCTGACTATAGTCCACATGATGTTACACAGAATAGGCGGTGTTCGCATAGCTGAATGGTTGACAGCAAGGGTGCAGCCCACTGTCTCATAGTGGCCAGACAATCATCTAGCGATCGTGAGCTACTGCACTTGACCTCACACGTCCTGTGCTGAGGCAACCCATTTCCCATTGAAGAGACAGGTCCTGACTATAGTCCACGTGATGTTACACAGAATAGGCCGTTTCGCATAGCTGATTGGTTGGCCGCTAAGGCACAGCCCACTGTCTCATAGTGGCCAGACAATCATCTAGCGATCGTGAGCTACTGCGCTTGACCTCACATGTGCTGTGCTGAGGCAACCCATTTCCCATTGAAGAGACAGGTCCTGACTATAGTCCACGTGATGTTACACAGAATAGGCGGTGTTCGCATAGCTGAATGGTTGACAGCAAGGGTGCAGCCCACTGTCTCATAGTGGCCAGACAATCATCTAGCGATCGTGAGCTACTGCGCTTGACCTCACATGTGCTGTGCTGAGGCAACCCATTTCCCATTGAAGAGACAGGTCCTGACTATAGTCCACGTGATGTTACACAGAATAGGCGGTGTTCGCATAGCTGAATGGTTGACAGCAAGGGTGCAGCCCACTGTCTCATAGTGGCCAGACAATCATCTAGCGATCGTGAGCTACTGCGCTTGACCTCACATGTGCTGTGCTGAGGCAACCCATTTCCCATTGAAGAGACAGGTCCTGACTATAGTCCACGTGATGTTACACAGAATAGGCGGTGTTCGCATAGCTGAATGGTTGACAGCAAGGGTGCAGCCCACTGTCTCATAGTGGCCAGACAATCATCTAGCGATCGTGAGCTACTGCGCTTGACCTCACACGTCCTGTGCTGAGGCAACCCATTTCCCATTGAAGAGACAGGTCCTGACTATAGTCCACGTGATGTTACACAGAATAGGCCGTTTCGCATAGCTGATTGGTTGGCCGCTAAGGCACAGCCCACCGTCTCATAGTGGCCAGACAATCAACTAGCGATCGTGGGCTACTGCGCTTGACCTCACATGTACTGTGCTGAGGCAACATATTTCCCATTTAAGAGACAGGTCCTGACTATAGTCCACGTGATGTTACACAGAATAGGCGGTGTTCGCATAGCTGAATGGTTGACAGCAAGGGTGCAGCCCACTGTCTCATAGTGGCCAGACAATCATCTAGCGATCGTGAGCTACTGCGCTTGACCTCACATGTGCTGTGCTGAGGCAACCCATTTCCCATTGAAGAGACAGGTCCTGACTATAGTCCACGTGATGTTACACAGAATAGGCGGTGTTCGCATAGCTGAATGGTTGACAGCAAGGGTGCAGCCCACTGTCTCATAGTGGCCAGACAATCATCTAGCGATCGTGAGCTACTGCGCTTGACCTCACACGTCCTGTGCTGAGGCAACCCATTTCCCATTGAAGAGACAGGTCCTGACTATAGTCCACGTGATGTTACACAGAATAGGCCGTTTCGCATAGCTGATTGGTTGGCCGCTAAGGCACAGCCCACTGTCTCATAGTGGCCAGACAATCATCTAGCGATCGTGAGCTACTGCGCTTGACCTCACATGTGCTGTGCTGAGGCAACCCATTTCCCATTGAAGAGACAGGTCCTGACTATAGTCCACGTGATGTTACACAGAATAGGCGGTGTTCGCATAGCTGAATGGTTGACAGCAAGGGTGCAGCCCACTGTCTCATAGTGGCCAGACAATCATCTAGCGATCGTGAGCTACTGCGCTTGACCTCACATGTGCTGTGCTGAGGCAACCCATTTCCCATTGAAGAGACAGGTCCTGACTATAGTCCACGTGATGTTACACAGAATAGGCGGTGTTCGCATAGCTGAATGGTTGACAGCAAGGGTGCAGCCCACTGTCTCATAGTGGCCAGACAATCATCTAGCGATCGTGAGCTACTGCGCTTGACCTCACATGTGCTGTGCTGAGGCAACCCATTTCCCATTGAAGAGACAGGTCCTGACTATAGTCCACGTGATGTTACACAGAATAGGCGGTGTTCGCATAGCTGAATGGTTGACAGCAAGGGTGCAGCCCACTGTCTCATAGTGGCCAGACAATCATCTAGCGATCGCGTGCTACTGTGCTTGACCTCACTTTTCTCTAAACGGCATTACCCGTGTACGACTATTACAGCATTTGGGATGCCTCTCCACTCGCCGTTCGGGAATGGCCGTGCGTTCTAAGACGCCTTGTTTTAGAGTGTAAAGCTGCTACCCCTCGGAGGTTCGAGTCCTCCCTCAGGCATCGGTGAGTGTGTGTGTGTGACCTCCTTCCCGTAAGTTTGTAAGCCTAGGGACTGATGACAACTGCAGTTTGCTCCCGTAGTTTTACAAACATTTCAACTTTTTTTTAACCTCGCTAGTAGGGTTATGTCCGAGTGGTTCGGCCGAATCGATTATTCGCCGAATCTAGCACACTGGCATCGGATTCGAGATTCGGCGCATGATGGCCGAATACTACCGAATTCTGAACCAAAGTGTTCTATGGAAACCTTCAGTTACGAATGTTGTAGTTTATTTTGCATAACAGTATGCTTTGTATTCCTTATTTACTTTATTTTCTATAGATCCACTGAAATACGTGACGCC
Source organism: Locusta migratoria (assembly GCA_026315105.1). Lineage (NCBI taxonomy): Eukaryota > Metazoa > Arthropoda > Insecta > Orthoptera > Acrididae > Locusta > Locusta migratoria. The sequence continues at coordinate 15,155,048 of CM048754.1, forward strand.
ATAAAACAAAACGTTCTTACTTTGAATTTATTCCAGTGAAACCACTACGAAACTCACGCAGTTGCGTGGCTATTGTGAAAATCTACCATACTTACCCGAATCTATAATGTACTTTTTCCGATTTTTGGGGTCCAAAAAACCACCTGCGGTTTAAATCGAAGCCGGCCGCGGTGGCCGAGGTGACTGAGGCGCTCCAGTCACGGTCAGCACGGCCACTACGGTCGGGGGTTCGAATCCCCCCTCGGGCATGGATATTTGTGCCGTCCTAGTTCGTAAGTAGTTCATAAGTAGTTTGTAAGTTTAGGGACTGATGACCCCGTAGTTAAGTCCCATAAGCTTAACAAACATTTGAACATTTTTTTTTTAAATCGAGTACATAGCGAAGTTCTGAATAATGGCTCTAGGACCCACCACAAGAAACTTTTCCCATCTGATATAAAATTAAAATAATAAATAAATACATAAAAAAGGAGATGAGTATAATTCCCTTTTTATTTTCGACTATTAAATTTTAATACACCATCCAAAGAAGGAAACAAAACTTTAGTATTACTCATGTTCAAATGTAGCAGCCTTCCAAATATCAGTAGCAATAGAAATAAATTTCTTTACGTAAATAATAACCACAGGCTTTAGGATTCTTGCATGAGTTGACTCATTCTGATTTCACATATTGTTTTGTCGAATTTTGTGAAGTGCTAGGTATGTGAACTGTAATGAAGCACTAGGGTTTTAGGAAGAAATTTATTTATTATGTGGAAAAAAATTATAATCGTCCTATCCGTCACTCATGGAATGCCTGATATGTCACTATAAAATTAACCTTTAAAATCCTGGTTTTAAGAATATTTTTCCAACTTCCAAAATACTCTACTCATCTTCTCAGGTTTTATTTTTGACTCTTCCCCATTGAAAAAAATAAAAGATACGTAATCATTTTCTTTCTAGAACCTCATTTTGCATTTTTTTTTATTTTAACAAAATAAAACAGTTTGTAATAGAGTGAAAATAGATTCTTATCTTTTAGAACATCTAAACAACATATATCTCAAAATGAAACTTCCTGGCAGATTACAATTGTGTGCCGGAACCGGGACTCGAACCTGGGACCTTTGCCTTTCGCGGGCAAGCGCACTGCTGGTAGTGCGCTTGCCCGCGAAAGGCAAAGGTCCCAGGTTCGAGTCCCGATTTCGGCACACAATTTTAATCTGCCAGGAAGTATCATATCAACGCACACTCCGCTGCAGAGTGAAAGTTTCATTCTATATCTCAAAATGTTTTATATAAATTTCTTTTAAGGGGGGGGGTTATTAAAAAATGCTAAAGATTTGAAATAAAAATCTAAATGAAAATTTCTTAAAATTTTACTGTAATGTTATCATTTGGGATCCATAGCAGAAGGCATATTCATCACAGGCTGTGAGAGAGTTTTAATTCTCTTTAAATGCATGTACTTGAGTTGACAGACCATTTGGGTTCGAGATTCGGAAGAATCTTTTCGGGTTCGGAAATCAGCGCATATTTAAATTCGGATTCGATTTTGTAAAATTAGGGTTCGACCATCCCTACCTGGCAGCCCCAGATATGATCGTTTGAGGGCTTCTCCGCTCATCCCTCCGTTCTCCGCCCCCCGCGCGCCTGGTCCAGACGGCTCCATTTATTAGCTGGCTGGCCTCGCGGGGGTGGTGGGCGTGGCCTTCTGCCGCCCCCGCCGCCAGACCGACTCTCACCCCCTGCTTCACCTCAGCCACGAGGAGCTCAGACGTCCGAGGGAAAGCACCCCTTCCCTGATGCGCTATCCAGACATTCCTTCGGTGACCACAGCGTTAGCAAGTTGTGGGTTTCCCAACATATTAAACCCTTTCAGACCTGGCGTCCAATATATTGGTGACCAACTTTTTATTACTTTTAGAACACTACATGATTTCGCTTTACTTTGAGACCCAGTGGCCTGTTTACAGGAGATCTCTGACTTGTGCGCAGGCGCACACACTGAATAGCCTAAGCTTACCTTTAGTTACACGTAGATGTTCAAAATGCTGTCCCTCTATGGAAAGAGTGGCCTGACATCTCTTGAACTTATTTGTGATCACTCCACGAATTTCGGCTGCCGAAATCTGGGAAATGACTAGTCGAATCCTGTCTTCCTACTCTTCGAGTGTATGGAGATTGCTTGCATACACCTTGTATTTTAACATTCCCCAAAGATAAAAGTCACAGGGATTTAGATCTGGAGAACGAGGAGGCCAGTCAACTATCCTATCATCAAAAACACTTCGTATTGCTACCATAGAAGCATTGGCAGTGTGTGGTCTTGCATTGTCCTGCATGAAATAACCGTACAGCTTTTCGTCGGGTGAAAGTTCTTGAAAAAATGAATGCAAGATATTGTTCATATACATGTCGGAATTTACTGTTTCGTGAAAAGAGATTCGACTTGTCATTTCAGCAGCCGAAATTAGCCGAGTGTTGGCAAATGTGTTAAAAAAAGGTCAGGCCGCTCTTTCCATAGAGGGACATCATTTTGACCATCTACTGTAAATAAAGGTAAGCTTAGGTTACTCAGATGGCAATGTTTTTCAGACTTTAACTCGGCACAATAGAGTCCGAGAATCGGGCGCTGCCGTGGCCGGCGGATGCGGTGGCGGCGGCCGGGAGCCGTAGCGCGCGATCCGCGGACGCCTGGCAGGCGTCTTTCGTGGGACACCATGTATATACCGCACTACCAACCCAGGGGCAGACATAGGGTGCGACAAGTCTACTTTTGGGTGTGTTATGGTGATGATCTGCGCCATCAAATAAAGGCAACGTAGCGGACTGCCACCATAACCCCGGCGATCTACCCAGGGACACAACTGCAGGTAACTCCCTCTGCGACAGACGTTACTCACGTTCACAGGTTGATACGGACCCAAGGGGATCCACATCACCCTGTACAGCGAAGATCTTTAGGAACACTGTGCTTCATAAAACCCCAACCTCGCAATAGTGTTGGCGGAGCGTTTTCAGGCGCTGGTCCAGCACCTAAGAATCAGGAGACACGATTGGAAGAAAGAGGCGCAGTAATAGAAGAAAGAAAACAGGAAGCTGAAGTACTAAATTTAACCTTTAGAAAATCTTTCACGCAGGGGGACTGCACAAACGTACCATCTTTTGATCAACGTACTAATTCCGAAATGGAGTACATGTTGTTGTTTGTTGTTGTGGTCTTCAGTCCGGAGACTGGTTTGATGCAGCTCTCCACAATACCCTATCCTGAGCAAGCCTCTTCATCTCCACATAAGAGCGACAACCTATATCTGTCTGAATCTGCTTACTGTATCCATCTCTTGGTCTTCCCCTACGATTTTTTCCCCACACACTTCCCTCCAACGCTAAATTCCCAATTCCTTGATGTCTAAGAATGTGTCCTACCAATCTATCCCTTCTTTTAGTCAACGTATGCCAGAAATTTCTTTTCTCCCCAATTCTGTTCAGTACCTCCTGATTAGTTACGCGATCCACCCACCTAATCTTCAGCATTCTTCTGTAGCACCATATTTCAAAAGCCTCAATCCTCTTCCTGTCCGCACTGTTTATCGTCCATGTCTCACTCCCACACAAGGCAACACTCCATACAAATGCCTTCAGAAAGGACTTCCTTACACTTAAATTAATATTCGATGTTAGCAAATTTCTCTTTTTCAAAAATGCTTTTCTACCCATTGCCATTCTGCATTTTATATCTTCTGTACTGCGACCATCGTTTGTTATTTTACTGCCCAAATAACAAAACTCATCTACCTCCTTTATTGCTTCGTTTCCCAATCTAATTCCTTCAGCATCACCTGATTTTCTTACGCTGCACTCCATTACCCTACTTTTGCTCTTGTTAATGTTCATTTTATATGCACCTTTCAGCACACTGTCCATTTCGTTCAATTGTTCTTCCAGGTCCTTTGCTGTATCTGACAGAATTACTATGTCGTCGGCAAAACGCAATGTTTTTAATTCTTCCCCCCGAACTTTAATTCCTTTACCAAATTTCTTCTTGCTTTCCTTTATAGCTTGCTCAATGTACAAATTGAATAACAATGGAGAAAGACTACAACCCTGTCTTACTCCCTTTCCAACCACTGCATCCCTTTCATGCCCTTCAACTCTGACAACCGCTGTCTGGTTTTTGTACAAGTTGTAAATAACCTTACGCTCCCTATATTTTACTCCTGCTTGCTTCAGAACTTTAAAGAGTTTATTCCAATCAACATTGTCAAAAGCCTTCTCCAAATCTACAAAAGCTAGAAATGTAGGTTTGCCTTTTCTCAATCTATCTTCTAGGATAAGCCGTAAAGTGAGTATTGCCTCCCGAGTTCCTACATTTCTCCTGAACCCAAACTGATCTTCCCCGAGGTCGGCTTCTAGCACCTTTTCCTTCCTTCTGTATATAATTCGTGTTAATATTTCGCAACCATGACTTATTAAACTGATGGTTCTGTAGTTTTCACAATGGAGGACGTAGTAATAAGGATTTCCGGTGTACAGAAGCAGCTGAGTGAGCTGACTGCTGAACGATCTTGCTGGATATGTGACAATGGCACCCAGTGACATTTGCACCCAACCAAAAATCTGCGACATTTGCACCCGGTCTGACTGGAAACTACCTGTTTACTACGTCACGACCTACCTGCAGCTAAGCCGCTTCTGTGTCCGCGCCATCCTCACCCCAAGAGTCCTCGCTCGCCGGAAAGGCTCTCTCGACACAGTCTGCCTGCAGTCCCGAGGTCCTTGTCCACCTCAGCGGATGACTGCTAACTGTCAGTACGATTATGAAGATCGTAGTGTTCGCTTGGTGTAGCTTGTGTGTTTGTGAGCTTATAGGTTCGATATGGAAATATCAACGACCAACAAGGGAAAGCCATGTGGCCACTATGAAGTAACTTCATAATGTCTTGTTAGACAAGATAACATGTAAAAAGGTTAATAAATATAAAATTATATAAAAAAGGAATTAAAAATAAAATAAAAACGTATATAAAAACAAAATAAAATAACTGATTTTAAGCCGGCCGCGGTGGCCGAGGAGACTAAGGCCGGTATTACACCATCAAATTATTGGACAAAGAATTGGACGAAAAAATTGGATGAAATATTGGTCATATTTTTTTGACAAAGAAATTGGATGAAACCCAAAAGGGGGTATTACACTATCATCCAATATTTTGTCAAATTTGTTTCAAAATGGCGGTGTAATGCTCAGCTATTGTTTATACTACATTTGCGTTGTGTCTGCATTTAGAAGAGAAGGAGGGAAAAAAGAAAATGAAAGACACTTTGATGAAACCGTGGGTGTCAGAGCGAGATAAATAAAATTTGTTACGGGACCACCGGGAGGATTTTCTTTTTTATGCCGTCGGCAGAACAGCCAGGCCGTTCACTGCTAATTATTTTGTCGCTCATCATCCTTCACAGTTTGCAATAGAGTAACAAAAAGACTGACTCAAACAGTGTCTACGAATAAGATTGTTAAGTTGATAAAGCAAGTTTCGTTAAATAAAGTTTTAAATGGAAAATGTGAGCACTGACAAAGAGGATAATCTGAATTGTGTATGACGTTATTAACAATGTAAGGGAGGGAAACATTGCTGATAAAGTAAATAGGCTCTACTTATTTCCTTACAAAAATTGGCTGACGTATTTATATGTACATAGATTCGCTTGCAAACAGATGTCGATGTTTTGCAGGTTGTTTCACTTCCCAGCACTTAGCACACCACGTTACCAAAATCATACATTCTAAAATCTGCTTCGGCCGTATTAAGATTTAGGGGTATTACTTCTTCAATTCCGATAGCATATACTGACTTTTTTACATCACGTATTGTAACTCAACCTCACTTTCGCCGCAGGGTATTGGGCTGCGCGAATTGACGTGACGGACAGTGTGAATTGGCCTTGTCACCTGTTATACAACGCCCCATCTGATTTTTTTAAATTTTGTTCTTGCTAGACAACACTACACAAACATTCCACTACTAGCCATGTTTACGAATACGAACGTTATGTCCAAGTAATGTCAGATATTTAACCTCCAAATAAAACAGCTGTAGTGGCAAGGAAGCTGTATACTACTAGCGCTCCAAGCGGTCACATTTCTCACTGCAGGAAACAGAAGACGAGCGATTTCTTTGATCAAATCTAGGCCGAGGCCTAGATTGGATGAAATATTGGACGATGTTCCCATTACACTACGTCCAATTTTTCTTTGTCCAATTCTTTGACAAATAATTTGATAGTGTAATACCGGCCTAAGGCGCTCCAGTCACGGTCTGCACGGCCACTACGGTCGGGGGTTCGAATCGCCCCTCGGGCATGGATATTTGTGCCGTCCTAGTTCGTAAGTAATTCATAAGTAGTTTGTAAGTTTAGGGACTGATGACCCCGTAGTTAAGTCCCATAGACTATACAAACATTTGAACTGATTTTAAACACATCTAAATGACAATTTATCTCTGCCTTTTAGCCAGTCCAAAGCCTGGATAACAGTGTGATGGGAGTAGGTTTATTACGAATAGGCGGTAGACAGCACATGGTCTCTCTGATGCAGACACAAGTTTTTATTTATGATCAGTTTCAGGACAAGCCAATCATCTGCGAATACTGTTTTTTGTTTAGTCATCAGTAAGGATGCAACATGTCTCTCAAATACATCGATGTTCAGACGGACAAACATTGATGTTAACTAACAGCGCTGTGAAAACATCTATGTTTGAAAATATCGATGTTTCCATACTTTTCAGAAACATTATGGTAAGCGCACTGAAATGGTTTTATATGTCGGTATCATAATAACTGAAAGTAAGAGACTTTTGAAACACAAACGAAATGGCAATAATTACCTGTTTTTTTACACAGCCCGACTTAAACATGACGTTAGCGGCGGGGTGTTTGTAATTTGGTAATAAAACGTAACTTATGTGCCTCAATATGTTCTTTGTCTAGGCTACGAATACACAGCGAAATGGCAGATTTGAATGAAAGCGAAGTTGGGAATGACGTTTCGCAACGTATTGTGCTGATTGAGTTGTGATTACGTGTTGATTACGTGTGAAATAACTTGCGATTTGCTTACGTATTGCATATTTTCTTAGCCGTCGATGTGGAGAAGACTTAAACAAACATTATGTTTCTATTATTTATTATTTAATCATGTGTGTATTTTTAAAACGAATAGGACTACTCATCTATGACGTTTACAAAAACATGTACGTAGCAGAAATGGAGATCTGCGTGTTAAAGGTACTTAAAATTTCTTGTCTTCTGTCTCGAATTTTTCCGCCGATGTTGTAAGTGAAGTTTCGACAGCACGATATTAGAGTCTAATTATGGTAACACTGTTGAAGTTTCGATTCCGCTGCTGTTGGAAGATGAAATTTTGGCAATGCCAGCCGCCCGTGTGGGCGAAACATCTAATTATCGAACGTCGACAAAAAAAAAAAAAAAAAAAAAAAAAAAAAAAAAAAAAAAAAAAAAAAAAAAAAACACGCCAGAAGGCAGTAAGTCAAATAGTATCCTTAAAAAGCTTTAACAATTTTGTTGCAGATAAGGATTTGGGATTCATCAGCAAAACTTATCACTGATATCCTTTTACCCAGAACTTTTATCACAGCCTTGAACCTCTTCTTTATTTCCGCCTTCATTGCGCAAGTTAAACAGTAATGGCGACAGTCCACAACCTTTTCTTACACCCTGCTTAATCTGAGCAGTTTGTTCTTGACTTTCGACGCTTGTTGTATCCACTTGGTTGTTTTACAGCTTACTCCTATTTTTCTCAGATTTACGAACATGATGCAGCACCTTACATTATCGAAGGCTTTTTCCAGGTCACATATCTTATGAATATGTCTTGGTTCTTCTTCAGTCTCGCTTCCACTATAAATTGCAGTAACGCTATTGCCGCCACGCATAGCCGTACAGTACGGCCTTTTGTTTGTGCGACCTGACAGCCCTCGGCTCTTCTACCTGCCGAGCAAAGACCGGACGGGGAGATTAGCGGACCGCCCCTCGACCAGAACTGGCTGCTAATGTCACTGGGTGCTTTTGTCACGACACCGATCTTGCTGCCGCCTACTTACACTTCGGGTAAAGATCACAAAGACAAGATAAGAGATATTGGGAGTCGTACAGACGCAGGGGTTGGAACACTTGCGCGGAGTGACACTTGCGCGGAACCCGGGGCCCTTGGGGCGGCTAATGGCTTTTCCTGGGTACAGGCACACCAACAAGTCTAGCACTGCTGTTGTCAAGTTTCCACACTGTCAACATAACACGAAACTCAGTGAAATTGCACAACCCTTTGCAAGCTGAAGAGCAATATAGTGACTTGTTCTAACTACATATTAATCCGTTGAGTGTTCCTCCTGTTAACAAAAAGGTATTTTAATAGTGATAATGTTTTTGACAGTTAGTCTCTCCTACTACAAGACTATGACTTTCCACAGTCATACCTCCTAAAAGCATATTATTCAGAACACTAAGCATATCAAGACACCTGCGCAAGCAATAAATATATTAGGCATCCTGCACAGATACGTTGATGTAATTGACCGCTATGTAGTTAACTCCACTATCACGCAACTTCCATCTCCTTAAAAATAATAGGAGATGCAACCTTAAACCTTCAATTAAAAAACGTTAATAATAATCGATATCTCATAATAAACATAAGGTGTAGCTGTCTATATTTCATAATGCTATTCCTAACATATTTAAAAGCTGCTCAAAACCACCTACAAAAAAAAAACTTTATAATGAGATTGTATATAATTCCACGATCAAATTGTGTTTTAGTTATTTGTAGTAATACACCCAAAGATCTGCCCTTGCTTTTAGTGCCTTGATCAGCTGTTTATTTTTAGAGGTATTACTAGGGACAGGAAAAATTCGCATTTGCGATAAATGCGAATATAGATGCGAATTCTGACTCAAAAATGCCGTAAATCCGAAATTGTAGTTAGCAACGGTTGCGATTTCATCACATTCCTCTACACATGGTGCTGTATTGTAAATCGAGTGATTTGTGTATGACGTGTTATCTCCCTGTTGAGTGAGGCTGTGATATCTCCGGGCCGTTACTACAGCTCCACCTCGCTCGGTGGGCCTTTCCCTGAATACGGCACATGTAGCGGCTGGAGGGCGAGGAGTAGGGGTGGTGTATCCCTACTTCTGGAACACCCTGTTCACTACCTGCAGCGTTCGGGTCTCCGCGCAAGTGTCTACAAATTCCCTTTCCGCGCAAGTGCCACTCCGCGCAAGTGTCACAAACTCCAGACGCATACAGACATACTGTCTTTTTCCTCGTTGTATTTGCGAGTGGAGTAGGAAAGGAAATGCCTAGTAGTGGTACAGTGTACCCTCCGCCACGCACCTTACGGTAGATTGCGGAGTATGTATGTAGATGTAGTGCTGCGACAATGGCAGGTTACCACGACGTAAGGTAGTTTGGACGAGATGTAAAAGTCATTGTACGGGGCACAGCATTTCCGAGATAGCGACACTGTGGAGATTTTCCCGTAAGACCATTTCACGAGTGCAGCGTGAGTATTAGGGAATCCGATGAAACAACAAATCCCCGGCATCGCTGCGGCTGGGGAAAGATCATTCTAGGGACTGATGACCCCGTAGTTAAGTCCCATAAGCTTAACAAACATTTGAACATTTGAAAGATCATTCAGGGCAAGACGAGCCCCTACACCATATTAAGTGCCTGTCGTCCTATTTAGTACAGTGGACAACGTGGTAATTGCCACGCAGGGGGCCCTGGTTCGATTCCCAGTCCGGCCAGAGAATTTCTGCACTCGGGGACTGACAAGGGGAACACCAAGTATGGTACCAACGGAATTTGTCGGGTCGCAGGTATGTTGTGAGGCAATTCCTCCAGACCATCAAGCGAAAAGGATTTGTCCCAATGGGCCTTGATTGCTAAGAATATCGAGATCACATTCGCAGCAAATTACCACGCGTAACGTGTCTACTTATACATGGCGGTTACCGATCAAAGGGGCAGCGTGGTGTTCAAATGTTCAAATGTTTGTTAAGCTTATGAAACTTAACTACGGGGTCATCAGTCCCTAAACTTACAAACTACTTATCAACTACCTACAACTAAGGACGGCACAAATATCCATGCCCGAGGGGGGATTCGAACCCCCGACCGTAGTGGCCGTGCAGACCGTGACTGAAGCGCCTCAGTCCCCTCGGCCACCGCGGCCGGCGCAGCGTGGTGTAATCGGCAAGGTGCGAGGCTGCCATCGATACATAGCGGCAGAACAATTTTTAAAAATTGTTGTGGTGTCGCACAAGTCTAAAGTGCGCGCCCCCTACTTTCGCCGCGCGCCGCCATGCACGCACGGCGCGGCGTTCTTACGACGTCAGCCACGAGCGCCCTCTGCTGCAACTCCGCTCGTGGCCACCACTGAACGACATCGTTCACTTTGGACTGAGATAGGAACCAGCTAACACTTCGGAATCAGATAGGCACCAGTGAAGACTTGGCTATCGGACAGGCACTAGGCAGGCGTCAACTATGTATCAACATTCTGCCGTACTGAACTATGTAAAAGTTAAGTATTGTATAAATTCTGTGCAATATATATCTCGTTCTAATTTACTCTAGTGTTTATAGTTTCTGGCTGCTGCCCTCCGTACCTGCACCAGCGTGCTATCTTTATTCCTGTATCGGTCTCATTCCACTCGGCCACCGACACCTACGACGGAAACGACACACTAAAGCGGCGACGAGGCTGGGACACAAAAATTGTAATTCCTACTTTTTATATTAAAATAAATAAATAAATAAAATGTCCCCTTCGGGTCATTTATTTTTCACTTTTCTTCATTTCTCTTCTTTTACTGTGCAAATTATATGCCTTTATACCCACTCCTATGTTACAGCTTGAGTAAACAGTTAGGATAATAGCAAATAACACAGTAGCAACTGATTATCTTACTTATTGTACAGTGTTATTTACTGACTGTAGCCATCGTTAATATCTTTAACACCTGTACAAAATTCTGGGTGATAATTGTCTTAGAAGCACCGAAAACACAGAACATTGTAGCACCACGCACATCTAATGAATGCTACCGCTTTACAGGCGCAAGGTGTTTTCATCAGCGATACTGGAAAACACTGGTCGTTCACATTAAAAAAAACAGTGTTCGGTCGTCAATTAATTGCGACGCAAACCAGGCATATTTAATCGTGGGAACGAAGACTGGTGCCCTGAACTGATGCAACAGTAATGGATGTATTCGAATCGTGTCTTCTCGTGAAGCGATTCCGCAATTAGCTATTAATAATTCACTATTTTTGTTTATCTTTACTGATATCTTTTTCTTTGCTTAATTTTTTTTTAATGGACGGGATTGAACCAATGTCCTTCAGCGCCGCAATTTTTGTTTGTTTTGCTAAGCCGCTCTTTTATATTTCTTCTGCAACGGTCGCTTCGACCCTTTTTGAAATTTATCTTCATTTAAATAAATCAGGGACAAAAGGAAAAAGGAGGAAAAAAGGTGCAGTATAATTAGAACGAAAGAGCCCTTCAAGCATAAACAAAAGAATACCTCTGACATCTTTGTAATAAAATTAACGATTCCGTCGGACCAGCACGTCCTCCCAAGACTGGCGATCGCTTTGATTAGCAGCACGAGAATAAAAACCGCACGGCGGCGATACATCAGTAGATCATCCACACACGACTTGTCGAAATTATTTGTGGGTTACCGTTGTCTTCTGGGTATCGAACCCGGGTCTCCTGCATGGCACCCTTGCATCTTGCCGATTACACCCCGCTGTCTCGCTGAGCGGTAACCGCCACGTATAAGTAGACACATTACGCATGGTAAGGTGCTCTGTGGTGTCGCACAAGTCCAAAGTGCGCGCCACGTACTTTCGCCGCGCACCGCCATGCACGCACGGCGCGGCGTTCTTACGACGTCAGCCACGAGCGCCCTCTGCTGCAACTCCGCTCGTGGCCACCACTGAGCGACATCGTTCACTTGGGACTGAGGTAGGAACCAGCTAACACTTCGGAATCAGATAGGCACCAGTGAAGACTTGGCTTCCGGACAGGCACTAGGCAGGCCTTTAGCTCAACTATGTATCAGCCTTCTGCAGTACTATGTAAAAGTTAGGTATTGTATAAATTCTGTTCAATATATATCTCGAATGAAACTTCACTCTGCAGCGGAGTGTGCGCTGATATGAAACTTCCTGGCAGATTAAAATTGTGTGCCGGAACCGGGACTCGAACCTGGGACCTTTGCCTTTCGCGGGCAAGCGCACTACCGACTGTGCTATCCCGACACGACTCACGATGCCGCCTCACAACTTTACTTCCGCCAGTACCTCGCCTCCTACTTTCCAAACTTCACAGAAGCTCTCCTGCGAACCATGCAAGACTAGCACTCCTGGAAGAAAGGATATGGTGGAGACATGGCTTAGCCACAGCCTAAGGGATGTTTCCAGAATGAAACTTCACTCTGCAGCGGAGTGTGCGCTGATATGAAACTTCCTGGCAGATTAAAATTGTGTGCCGGAACCGGGACTCGAACCTGGGACCTTTGCCTTTCGCGGGCAAGCGCACTACCGGCTGTGCTATCCCGACACGACTCACGATGCCGCCTCACAACTTTACTTCCGCCAGTACCTCGCCTCCTACTTTCCAAACTTCACAGAAGCTCTCCTGCGAACCATGCAAGACTAGCACTCCTGGAAGAAAGGATATGGTGGAGACATGGCTTAGCCACAGCCTAAGGGATGTTTCCAGAATGAAACTTCACTCTGCAGCGGAGTGTGCGCTGATATGAAACTTCCTGGCAGATTAAAATTGTGTGCCGGAACCGGGACTCGAACCTGGGACCTTTGCCTTTCGCGGGCAAGCGCACTACCGGCTGTGCTATCCCGACACGACTCACGATGCCGCCTCACAACTTTACTTCCGCCAGTACCTCGCCTCCTACTTTCCAAACTTCACAGAAGCTCTCCTGCAAACACGCAAGACTAGCACTCCTGGAAGAAAGGAGTGAAGTTGTGAGGCGGCATCGTGAGTCGTGTCGGGATAGCACAGTCGTTAGTGCGCTTGCCCGCGAAAGGCAAAGCTCCCAGGTTCGAGTCCCGGTTCCGACACACAATTTTAATCTGCCGGGAAGTTTCAATATATATCTCGTTCTAATTTACTCTAGTGTTTCTAGTTTCTGGCTGCTCCCCTCCGTACCTGCACCAGCGTGCTACCTTTATTCCTGTGTCGGTCTCATACCACTCGGCCACCGGCACCTTACGACGGAACGAGACACAAAAGCGGCGACGAGGCTGGGACACAAAATGCTGCGAATTTGATCTCGATATTCTTAGAAATGAAGGTCCATTGGAGTAAATCCTTTTAGGTTGATAGTCTGGAGGAATTCCCTCTCAATGTACCTGCGACCCATCAAATTCCGTTAATACCATACTTGGTGTTCCCCTTGCGAGTGTCGTGTCGTCCTCGTCATCTCTTAATCATCATCGACGCGCAGGTCGCCTACTTGTTGTCACAAAAAGACTTGCACCAGGAAGATCGAACGCGATGTCTAACGGCCACAAATGCCACACGAAATCATCGTCATTAACGGCCGAGTGCACCAACATCGGTCAAAAGTTAATCGCGGTCAAGTCGGCATTTAACCGTCGTCAACTCAAGTTTCTGGTGCACCGACACCGACCAAACTTAAACGAGGGAGTTGACCGCGGTTAAATTTGACCGCGGCTGACGCCCGGTTTTGTCGAGATGACCAGGGCTATAGGAGTCTGCAGTATCAAGATGGCGGCGCGTTTTGCTGTTTTAGACGGAATTGAGAAAGATTTATTTTACCTCAATCATTTAAATCGGGATCAAAACCGGAACGTTGTGATTGTGGAAAGGGGGACTCTTTTGAAGATTACAGTGACAAAAAGTTCGGAGAAAGATTTTGTTTATCCAAAGAAAGTGTGGTGGTTGTTAAACTAAATCAGTGACAGGTTAGAATTTCCTACCGATAGAAATAACCCTATTTCGCCTATGAACAGATTATTGATTACGTTAAGAGCATATGCAACTGGTGCATTTAACATACTTATTGGTGGCAACAGTAACATATATCGCGACGACACATTGCCAGGAAGAGCAGTTTGCCGCGCCATAATTAATGAATATTTCCAGTAAGGTAACTATCAAATTCAAAAAAGTTTTGAATAAAAAATTAGGATATCTTTCGTAACTATAATCGTAAAGCTTTCGTGTTATTAAAACATGTTATCTGTATATTTCTGTTACCAGGTGAACATGCTGTGCATGGGAAAGTACGCTGTGAACAACAATGACATTTGAGTTGATTTGTTCGAAACAATAAATCATAATTTAAGTAATTATATAAATATGTCTTAGAGTGTTTTTTTAATAATCATTTCTCTTTGCAAAATGACTGAATTCGGTAAAATTTTACGACACTTCTCGCTGGACTCCAGTGCTTATGTTGGCAACAGATGAACAATGAATTGTAGAATTGCGTTAATATTTTTCACAAGCTACAGAGTAAATGTTATTGCTGCTCGTTTCACTCGCAGCAAAATTAATACTGTGCCTGATCTATGGTTGAAAGGTTCTTGTATGTACCCTTGTCCGTTCAGAAGAAAATAATTTTAATTGAAGTTGTCACGAAAAAAATATTTATTGGTCATCTTAGTTGCCGTCATTACCATTGGTGCCAACATAACCACTGCAGCCCGGCGAGAAGCGTCGTACAATTTTACCGTATTTACAATCTTGTACATACAAATCACGTGGTACTGTCGTCATTCACCAAAGATAGTCGAGTATACACATGTAGGTAAGCTCAACTAACACCTTTGCATCACTTGGGTGCCTTCCACTGCGCTACACGGACTTGATCACGATCAAATGTACGATTGGCTGACGACGGTTTGCTGACCGGTGATGAACGTTGGAGCACCGCAGAGACGTTTTGACCGCGGTTAACTTTTGACCGTGTTCTCGGAACCCTTGATTATCGTGCTTTTTGACCGAGGTTGTGCACTCGGCCATAAGTGCCCGTGTGTTCCCACTGTGCTTCGCCTACGCAGCTCCAGAGGACCCTCCTGGCCACGTGCTGTGCTGTGCTGCGCTGGTATCGCCGTCAGGTTACGACCTGATGCGTCACGCCGGCTAGCGCTCGTCCATCACCCGGGGCAGACAGCCGAGTTCGTTAAACTGGCGGCGCTTCGGTTTAATTCTTCCACCGTCACCCCACCCCGCTACACCACAACACACGCACACTACGCACGACACGAAAGCGCGTGTCCTTTATCTGCCGCTCGCAGCCGTCGCGTCGGCGGCAGATAGCAGCCTCTGAAAAATGGCGTCTCCTCCCGCGCTGCGCCGCGCTGGTATAAGCCAAGCCCGCAATTAACGCAGGCCGCCATCTTGGGACCGCTGTTCCACCCCCCCCTCCACTAGCACTTCTCACAAGAAAATTCATCACTAGCGAGAAACTTACCTCAGCTCACGAACAGATATTCATCTTCCGAGACATCAATGTTATCTACATCTACATACGTACTCCGCAATTCACCGCAAGGTGCGTGGCGGAGGGTACACTATACCACTACTACGCATTTCCTTTCCTATTCCACTCCCAAATGGAACGAGGAAAAAAAAAAAAAAAGAATGCCTATATGCCTCACGAGCCCTAATTTCTCTTATCTTGAATTTGTGATCACTACACGAAATATATGTAGGTGGCAGCAAGATCGTACTACACTCAGCTTCAAATTCCGGCCCTCTAAATTTCGTCAACAGAAATTCACGAAAAGAACGTCGTCTTTCTTCCAGCGATCTCAATTTGAGTTGCCGCAGCATTTCCGTGACACTCGCGCATTGGTCGAACCTACCGGTAACAAATCTAGCTGCTCGCCTCTGAACCGCCTCTATGTCTTCCTTCAAACCGATATGCTGCGGGTCTCAAACACTTGAGCAATACTAAAGACGTGGTCGTACAAGCGTTTTATACGCGGTCTCCTTTACAGGTGAAGTACATCTTCCCAAAATTCTCACAATAAACCGAAGTCGGCTGTGCGCCTTACTCACAACTGTCCTTACATGCTCGTTCCATTTCATATCGCTCTGCAATGTTACGCCTAGATATTTCAACGACGCGACAGCATCAAGAAGCTCACAACTAATGCTGTATTCGAACATTATGGGATTGTTTTTCTACTCATGCGCATCACCTTACACTTTTCCACATTGAGAGCTAGCTGCCAATCTTCGCAACAACTAGAAATTTTGTCTAAGTCATCCTGTATGCTATTACAGTCAGTTACAGACGACACCCTCCCATACACCACAGCATCATCAGCAAACAGCCGCAAATTACAACTTACTCTGTCCATCAGATCATTTATATAGATAGAAAATAATAGCGGTCCTATCACACTCTCCTGGGGTACGCCTGATGATACACTCGTCTCTGATGAACACTCGCCGTCGAGAACAACGTACTGCGTTCTATTACTTAGGAACATGAACGCTGTGGAACATGATGAGCGGCATGTCCTCTACAGAGTTCGACCACCAGAGACGTGACTGATTTGATTTGATTTTGTCAGGGAAGCCAAAACAGTCTGGGTCCAACCCGCCACTGCCCGCACCGAAACTAAGTTTATTGTGCGGTATCGCTCCCTGTATATCTAGCAAAGCCAACCAATGCCCTTTAACAGTGCAAGGAGTCCCTTTACCAGTTCTTTATTAGACACAATTTATTCGGGTCTGGTTGTCCCAAATGTTCTGTGCCTTTTACTCTCCAATACAACGCATTCGAAGATAAGATGTGATGCAGTTTCATCACCGTCATCACAGATCCTACATTTAGGGTCCTCTTCTGTTATTCCCATTGTATGTAGGTGTTTTTTGAAATTCCCATGGCCTGTCAGCAATCCAACCATGAGTCTAATGTCTCTTCTGTACAGACCCAGGATTGCAGAGCTTCTTTTAATACATGGCTTTCGCATCATTACCTTGCCATGTTCTTGTTGATAGACTTTGGCCCAATATTCTACGTACTGTCTTCTGAGCCAGTTACGTAGCTCCAATTCAATCATTGCCTCGGTGATTGTCAGGACAGGTTCCGGTCCAATAAATGGAGCCTCTGCCCCCATCCTGGCTAATCTGTCGGCATGTTCCTTGCAACTGATCCCTGACTGGCCAGGGACCCACAATAGGTTTACTCTATTGCTTTCCCCTAGCTCCACCAGAACCCTGTGACATTCTGCAACAATTTTAGACCTTGTTGCAGGAGCTACCAGTGATCTCATGGCTGCCTGGCTGTCTGCATAGATTATAGATGCTGCGGTCTTTGTAGCACCTACGCAAATTCTCCTCCACACATGCCCTGATGGCAGTGATTTCGGCCTGGAATAGTGAGGCCAGTTTCCCTAGAGAGATGACGCCCTCCAGTCTTGGCTGCACCCCGTATACCCCGGCCCCAACGCCTCGGTCTGTTTTTGACCCGTCAGTGAACCAGACAATATCCCCCGTACGGTGTCGAACTATTTTCTCCCACTGCTCCCTACTTCCAATTGTTATACTGAAAGGCTTGTTGAAGCAGTATGGGGTTATAATACAGCCGGTTGGCATTTCCCCAACCTTTCCTATATTTACCTCACTCACTGTTTTAGTGTGTGATTCTGGATATCCCAAAGAGTTCCAGTTGTTGCCAGATTTGAGTCTGTATGCACCAGCCGCTGCCTCCATCTTGACCCAAAGGTGTAATGGGGGCATATCCAGCATGGTTTCCATCACAGCAGTTGGTATGCTGCTAATTCCGCCTGTTATGGCTAAGCAGGCTAGTCTCTGCACCTTACCAAGCTCCTTAGCAGCAACCTGCTGTTCTACCTTCTTCCACCACACGACCGCCCCATAGGTGATCCTGGGTCTAATCACTGTGGTGTATATCCAGTGCATACGCTTGAGTATCAGGCCCCAATTTTTGCCACAAGCTCTCCTGGTACTTACCAGAGTAGACGCGACTGAAGTCTAGGAGAAGTTTCCTTAGAACCGTCCAGGACGAACCGCCTGAAAATTTCCCTCTCTCGCAGGTTCAGTGGACCGGCCAAAACCTAAATTTTAAAACCTGGTGAACCTTTAATAGGCTCAGGACGGGGGTCGCCCCCAGTAAAAGTTAATATGCTTCAGTGGGGTATAATCGACCAAACTGCTGTAAACGGCGACTGTGGAGAAAGTCAAGATATGGAACACCTTCTTACATGTGAAAAATGTCCACACCGGTGTACCCTCGAAGATTTGTGGCTCGCGAATACTATTGGAATAGACGTAGCCCAATTCTGGGCCGATACCATTTAAATAGTCAGGACACGATAAAGTAAAGTAAGGGCATAATGTTCAAATGTTTGTATAGCTTATTGGACATAACTACGGGGTCATGAGACCCTAAACTTACAAACTACATATGAACTAGCTAACACTAAGGACGGCACAAATATCCCCGACCGTAGTGGCCGTGCAGACCGTGACTGGCGCGCCGCAGTCCCCTCGGCCACCGCGGCCGGCGTAAAGTAAGTAAGTGACTATAGGGTATTTATTAATTTTTTTAAATTTTGTAATAATCATGTCACATATACCAGCCTCAATAATCGTGCATGTATCATATGTTTCTGACGTCATGTTTTGCTTGTAATTTTTTTTTCTCTTTGCGCATGAAGTTTCTCTTAATGGTAACGTAACATGGTCATGAACCATAAAATTTTCACAACCAGTTGGCTGTATTAGATGTGTTATTAATATTTGGTTCTTTTTTCCATTAATTATTCACATACGGTTGTTGTTATGGAGCCATGTTTAAAATTGTTTAATTAATTTCGACATCAGTTTGAGTTCAGTCCCCCCCCCCCCCTTATTCTGCGACCGCAATCCTGAATTCGCCACTGCGTCGGACATTCTTTTTCTGTCGAAACTTCGTGGCCGATTAAAGTTGTGTGCCGGAACCGAGACTCGAATCTGGGACCTTTGCCTCTCGCGGACAAGTGCTGCACCGACTTTGCTATCCGTCTTCATAGCTTCACTTTCGCCAGAACTTCGCGTCGTACTTTGCAAATTTCACAGAAGTTCTCCTGCCAAACTTGTGAATTTTGAGGACGGACCATGAAGCGTGCTGGGATAGCTCAGTCGGTAGTGCGCTTGCCCGCGAGAGGCAAAGGTCCCAGGTTCCAATCCCGGTTCCGGCACACAATTTTAATCTGCCAGGAAGTTTCCTATCAGCGCTAACTCTCCGCTGCAGAGTGAAAGTTTCATTCTGGAAACATCCCTTAGGCTGTGGCTAAGCCATGTCTCCACCATATTTTTCTTCCAGGAGTGCTAGTCTTGCGTGTTTGCAAGAGAGCTTCTGTGAAGTTTGGAAAGTAGGAGGCGAGGTACTGGCGGAAGTAAAGTTGTGAGGCGGCATCGTGAGTCGTGTCTGGATAGCCCAGTCGGTAGAAGAGTAAATTTTCATTCTGGACCCTATTTTTGTCGTCGAAGTGCAGAAAATCTATGAGTCGTGGGCTCAATAAGTCGTTGCAGAAATACCAAGCCAGGCTGTCTTTACAGCCGTCCACAAGTCAGAAAGTGACGCCATACAATTTTATTATGTTAACCCCCTTCCACGGTATGTACTTGAGATATTTGTGTTTGTACTCTTTTTGTGACACCAGGCTTACTGATGTTTGTCACTTTACAGATTCTGAAGATGATTTTTTTGTATCGACACGCGTCAATAAACGCATGACCACATCACTATCTGTGGCCCTATAATTTTACACAGCGTCCTAATAACATTGTTTATCAATCAATATAAACGCCCAGTCCGGTCCTGAACTGCGTTTTCGCATCCCACACGACCGCAGTTCCACCAGTCTCGTCCAACTGAAGGTTACGGACGGAGCTCCAGCAAGTCTTCCCTGGTCCTCAGTCGACTTGCTGCTGCTGCTGTTGGTCTACAGGAAACGCCGCCCGTGATCTGACGCTGGGAGATAAGACCGACACATCCTTGCTTCAGGCGGCTATCTGCTTCGCTGGAATTTCCTGTTGCACAACCGGCTCGTTCGCCATCTCCACTGCCAGGCCCTCGACTACAGTGGCTGTGCAGTTCGCCACCCACTGCTCGATCGCTAGTCGCAGGTTCCAGTGGCACGGAAAATATTTTCCAAAGCTCTGCTCATCACGTTCCGTCTCTGCAATTCCACAGGCGACCTATTCCTGCATATAAGAAGCGTGTGTGAATGGAACGTTTTAAGAGGAGACCTTGATGAAAAACACGCACGAAGATACGAGCTTATGGAATAGGTTCACAGATTTGTGACTGGCTGGAAGACTTCCTAAGTAATAGAAGGCAGTATGTTGTTCTCGACGGCGAGTGTTCATCAGAGACGAGTGTATCGTCAGGTGTGCCCCAGGGTAGTCTGATAGGACCGCTATTATTTTCTATCTATATAAATGATCTGATGGACAGAGTAAGTTGTAATATGCGGCTGTTTGCTGATGATGCTGCGGTGTACGGGAGGGTGTCGTCTGTAACTGACTGTAATAGCATACAGGATGACTTAGACAAAATTTCTAGTTGCTGCGAAGAATGGCAGCTAGCTCTCAATGTGGAAAAATGTAAGGTGATGCGCATGAGTAGGAAAAACAATCCCATAATGTTCGAATACAGCATTAGTACTGAGCTTCTTGATGCTGTCGCGTCATTCAAATATCTAGGCGTAACATTGCAGAGCGATATGAAATGCAACGAGCATGTAAGGACAGTTGTGAGTAAGGCAGACAGCCGACTTCGGTTTATTGGGAGAATTTTGGGAAGATGTACTTCACCTGTAAAGGAGACTGCGTATAGAACGCTTGTACGACCACGTCTTGAGTATTGCTGAAGTATTTGGGACCCGCAGCAGATCGGTTTGAAGGAAGACATAGAGGCGGTTCAGAGGCGAGCAGCTAGATTTGTTACCGGTAGGTTCGACCAATGCGCGAGTGTCACGGAAATGCTCCGGCAACTCAATTGGGTATCGCTGGAGGAAAGACGACGTTCTTTTCGTGAATTTCTGTTGAGTAAATTTAGAGGGCCGGAATTTGATGCTGAGTATAGTACGATCTTGCTGCCGCCTACTTACATTTCGCGTAAAGATCACAAAGACAAGATAAGAGAAATTAGGGCTCGTACGGAGGCATATAGGCATTCTTTTTTTTCCTCGTTCCATTTGGGAGTGGAATAGGAAAGGAAATGCCTAGTAGTGGTACAGTGTACCCTCCGCCACGCACCTTGCGGTGAATTGCGGACTATGCATGTAGATGTAGATTTCAAAAATGCACCAGATCCACATTTTTCGAGATATGACAATGAACGATTGTACCACGCTTTACATGAAAGTATCACATTTACATTCAAAATCCTTTGATTATATACCAGGTATTTCAAATTTACAATACAAATCAAACATACTGTACAGAAAGTACTGGTCAAGTTTAGAGTCGAAACAATATTCAAAGCCACCAAAAAGATCAGTGAATGCATACGATCAACGAAAGATGCTCGACACCCTTTGGCTACTCCGGGTGTGTATAAATTCCATGTAGTCGTGGGAAGGTTTATATTGGAACAACAAAAAGAAGTATCAATACTCGCCTAACGGAACACAAAAGGAACTGTCGACTGGGACACACGGACAAATCGGCCGTAGCGGAACATGTTTTTAAAAACGGAGACCACAAAATAAAATTTAGTGAGACAAGCGTGCTAGCTAAGACATCGCATTATTATGCACGTATGAATAGAGAGGCTATAGAGATTTTCAAACACCGCAATAATTTTAACAGGAAGGAAGAAGGCTTGAAGTTAGACAGGATATGGCGGACTACTTCGTACCAAAGATGTGACAATCGATTACCTTCGATCGAGAGTAATGACGCCAGCCAGAGATAGTTTTACCGTTGACATCACGTGACGAGTGGTGGCGCCCTCTATATATGCAGGACCTCCACGGCTCAGCAGCCAGTCGTCGACTCACCTCAGAAGATGTCGTCCGCAGCCGGCGACGAAACGTCAGGGGAAGAAATTTCTACTGTTCCACCACGACCTCTCAGCCCGGAAGTTTTAATTACTGAAGACGCCGGCCGTAAAAGTCTACACGTTATGATTAACAAATCAAACATAATTTATCAAAAAATGTAATTATATTAACGCCTCGGTTGCACTGTGGTAGAGTGCCAGACTACAATTCCAAAGGTCGCGGGTTCGATCCCCGCCAGGTCCTAGGATTTTTATCTGTCACTTTCCACTTCTTTCACCTCTGGCAGTATTTCTGATGTGAAAAATTGCCGAGTAGCACCGTGGTTCGGAACCCACGTTAAACTGTAGGTCCCCCTATTACTGGCTGGGTAAGTCAGTTCGATGGTCAGAGAAAGACAACGGCATACCACCTCCAAACAGGACCATGCCTAGTAAAGCACTGTGGTGTTAAAACCAATCTTCGGATTCTTGACAGCTTTACCTTAAGTATTTAGTTGAATTTACTGTCTGTAAAATCCTTCCTCGAAGCATTTGTCTGGAGTGTGGCATTGTATAGCAGTGAAACGTGGACGATAAGGAGTTCAGATAAAAAGATGATAGAACCTTTTGAAATGTGGTGCTACAGACGAATGATGAAAATTAGATGGGTAGATCACGTAACTAATGAGGAGGTGCTTAACCGAATCGGGGAGAAAAGGAGTTTCTGGCATATCCTGACTAAGAGAAGGGATAGATTGTTAGGTCACATTCTGAGACATCAAGGAATTGTCAACTTAGCATTAGAAGGAAGCGTGTGGGGTAAAAATCTTAGAGGAAGACCAAGGCATGAATATAGTAAGCTGATTCAAAAGGATGTAGGTTGCCGAACGCATTGTCAGATGAAGAGACTTGCACAGGACAGGGTAGCGTGGAGAGCTGCATCATACCAGTCTGCGGACTGAAGACCAAAACAACAACAGTTTTGATTGAAGTTCGACGGGTTTCTCCAAATGTTCAAATGTTTGTTAAGCTTATGGGACTTAACTACGGGGTTATCAGTCCCTAAATTTACAAACTACTTATAAACTACCTTATACTAAAGACGGCACAAATACCCATGCCCGAGGGGGATTCGAACCCCCGACCGTAGTGGCCGAGCAGACCGTGACTGGAGCGCCTCAGTCCCCTCGGCCACCGCGGCCGGCGGGGTTTCTCCATTTGGCTACACTGTCCATTACTTAATAACACGTCATTTCAAAATATATGGGTCGGTTAGTAAAAAACGGGACAATATAAGTCACGTATCTATTTTTTCTGGACAACAGGACACTTACGCTAAATAAGAGACTATCCTGTAAAACACGGGACGTATGGTTACCCTACGTTTGCTCCGTCTTCAACGATCATGCTGTCGACGAGACGTTTAATACTAATATTCCTTCCCTAAGTTGGAAAATTTAGATTTCTATCTGATTCTGCTGAAGCAATAGCCCCCTTACTTAACAGCCATATACAACCGCTCTCTCATAGAAGGATCTGTACCAAAAGATTGGAAAGTTGCACAGGTCACACCTATATTCAAGATTGGCAGTAGGAGTAACCCACTAAACTACAGGCCTACTTTATTGACGTCAATTTGCAGCAGGGTTTTGGAACATATCCTGTATTCAAATATTATGAATTGTCTCGAACAGAACGATCTATTGACCCAAGGTCAACACGTATTTAGAAAATATCGTTCATGTGCAACACAACTAGCTCTTCATTCACACGAAGTGATGCGCGCTATGGACAAGGGTCCGCAAATCGATTCCGTATTTCTTGATTTCCTGAAGGCTTTTGATACCGTACCTCAGAAACGGCTATTCATCAAATTGCGTGGTTATGGTATATCACCACAAATTTGCGATTGGATAGGGGATTTCCCGTCAGAGAGGACACAGTTTGTAGTAATCGATGGTAAGGCATCGACTAAAACAGAGGTGATATCGTGCGTTCCACACGGGGGTGTTATTGGTCCTCTGCTATTCCTTATTTACATAAACGATTTAGGGAAAAATCAAAGAAGCTCTCTTAGGTTGTTTGCAGATGACGCCGTCATTTACCGTTTAGTAAAATCATCTGAAGATCAAAACCAACTGCAGAACGATGTGAATAAGATGTCACTATGGAGCCAAAATTGGCAATTGACTGTAAATAATGAGAAGTGTGAAGTCGTCCACATGAGTACGAAAAGAAATCCGTTGAACTTTGTTTACAACATAAATGAATCAACCGTGAAGGCAGTAAACTCCACAAAATACCTAGGAATTACTATTACTTCAGACTTACACGGCCAGCCGCGGTGGACGAGGAGACTGAGGCGCTCCAGTCACGGTCTGCACGGCCACTACGGTCGGGGGTTCGAATCCACCCTCGGGCATGGATATTTGTGCCGTCCTTAGTATAAGGTAGTTGATAAGTAGTTTGTAAGTTTAGGGACTGATGACCCCGTAGTTAAGTCTCATAAGCTTAACAAACATTTGAACATTTTTTTCAGACTTAAACGGAAAATAACACGTAGATAATGTCGTGGGAAAGGCGAACCAGAGACTGCGTTTTATTGTCAGAACCCTTAATAGATGCAACAGAACTACTAAAGAAACTGCATACATTACGCTTGTCCGTCCATTTTTGGAGTATTGCTGCCCAGTGTGGAATCCTTATCAGGTGGGTTTGACGGAGGACATCGAAAGAGTCCAGAGAAGGGCAGCTCGTTTCGTATTGTCACGATACAGGGGAGACAGCGTTACGGAAATGATACAGGATCTGGGATGGGAATCGTTACAAGAATGACGCTTATCGCTGCGGCATGGGCTACTTACGAAACTCCAATCGCCAAAATTCTCCTCCGAATGCGAAAACATATTGTTGACTCCCGCTTACATAGGTAGAAATGACCATCAGAATAAAATACGGGAAATCAGAGCTCGAACGGAGCGATTCAGGTGGTATTTCTTCCCGCGGGCTATTCTAGAATGGAATGGGAGATAAATAGTATAACGGTGGTGCGATGAACCTTCTGCCAAGCACCTAAATGTGATTTGCAGAGTATCCCATGTATACCTGCGGGTCGGACGGCGACTTCATTTCCGTATGGTTCAGCAAACTGCGGCCCCAGTACGGATCCGTGTGGGACGCCTCCAGCTAAGTTTAGCGCCTCTCTCAGCCGAGAGCGGGACCGATCAGTCACCCTTTGCAGGGCTCCAGGTGGCCCCAGCTGCCACCCCTTCCGCCCTTTGCTACCCCCTCCAACCCCCTCGCCCTTGGCCCTTCCTCCCAGAAGCCCGCCAGGCAAGTTTTTACTCGTCCGCCGTCCCGCCGCCGATATTGCCAAAGTTTTGCCGCGCTCCCGTCCCGGTCGCCACGCGCGCAGTGTCCTCCGCTACAACGGCAACAACAGAGCTTGTAGTTGTAGTTGTAGTCGCCGCGTGCCGGGCCCAGATTGGGAGCAGAAAGGGCAGGCCGGCAAGTTGTTTTGATGTCCCGACGACGGTCCGAAGGGGAGGGTCCGGCAACTCGGTTCGTGAAGTTCGCGCCGCAGCTGTCGGCAGATCACAGGAAGACACTCCCCCCCCCCACGTATCGGAAGAGGGGGCGCCGCTGCCCTGAGGAAGACGTCCCGACCCAGTGCCGAAACACTTCTGACGTACTCGGGCAGCACGTTACGGCAGCGGGAAACGGAAAGAGTTAACACGCGGTTTCCGCAATGAGCACTGAAAATCTCTTTTGCCTTCCGTCGCTTTAGGCGGTTCCGATTTTTCGGGAGTAATTTATCGGCGATCCGATAAATTGGACGTCCGGAGGCGCTTGCCGACCATTAATGAAATCTTCTCGGGTTACAAGCCGCGTCATGTGCTTTACTGGCCACGAGCTTTCGACAGAGATCTCCTCTGCCATTGTCAAGTGGATGGCTGTCAATTCGTTCACGCTTCTCTGGACGGACCTCGACCTTGCTCCGATGGGTTGCACGCTAAGTATGTACTGCTGTTCCACAACTTGTACAAAAGCCAGACTGCAGTTATTAGACTCGAAGGGCATGAAAGGGAAGCATCAGTTGGGAAGGGAGTAAGACAGGGTTGTTGCCTTTCTCCGATGTTATTCTATTTGTACATCGAGCAGGCGGTGAAGGAAAGCAAGGAAAAATTTGGAATAGGGATTAAAGTTCAGGGGGAAGAAATGAAAACATTGCGTTTTGCTGATGACATTGTAATTCTGTCAGAGACAGCGAACGACCTGGAAGAGCAGTTGAATGGAATGGACAGTGTGTTGAAGAGAGCGTACAAAATGAACATTAACAAGAGCAAAACAAAAATAATGGAATGCGGTCTTAGAAAATCAGGCGATGCTGAAGGAATTAGATTAGGTAACGAAACAATGACGGTGGTAGATGAGTTTTGTTACTTGGGTAGTAAAATAACATGCGATGGTCGCAGTACAACGGATATAAAATGCCGAATGGCAATGGGAAGAAAAGCATTTTTGAAAAAGAGTAATTTGCTAACATCGAATATTAATTTAAGGGTAAAGAAGTCTTTTCTGAAGGCATTTGTGTGGAGTATTGCCTTGTACGGGAATGAAACATGGACGATAAGCAGTGCGGACAGGAAGAGAATAGAGGCTTTTGAAATGTGGTGCTACAGAAGAATGCTGAAGATTAGGTGGGTAGATCACATAACTAATGAAGAGGTACTGAACAGAATTGGCGAGAAAAGGAGTTTTTGGCATACCCTGACTAAAAGAAGGGATCGCTTGGTAGGACACATTCTTAGACATCGAGGAATCGTAAATTTAGCATTGGAGGGAAGTGTGTGGGGTAAAAACCGCAGAGGGAGGCCAAGAGACGCGTATAGTAAGCAGATTCAAGTGGATGTGGGTTGCCGTTCTTATGAGGAGATGAAAAGGCTTGCTCAGGATAGAGTAGGGTGGAGAGCTGCATCAAACCAGTCTCCGGACTGAAGACCATAACAACAACAACCTGCGGTACCTGAAACAAATCACTAGTCTTTTCATATTTTGCAAGATCCCCTCCCAATACTACGCCTTATTGAGTGTGTGTAAGCCCAGCCAAGAGTCCATAGAAGACGATATACGAAGCATACAGATTTACTGGCCTAGTATTTCCATCCGGCAGTTGGGAATATTGAGCCAACCACTCCGTAAGTTGGACTTGTGAGCCAGCGCATATCTCGTTATATACGCTGCAGGAGTATTTCGAAAAATAAAGTCACAGTTTCGACTAACAGTATGATTGTTGTCAGTGTAAATTTACGCAAATTGAACTAGGAAAGCTCTGTACCACATGATCAAAGAATGTTCAAATGGGTGTGAGTTCTTATGGGACCTAACTGCTTAGGTCATCAGTAACTAGACATAAAAACTACTTAATCTAACTTAAACTAACTTACGCTAAGGACAACATACACACCCATAACCGAGGGAGGAGGGAGGACTCGAACCTCCGACTAGAGCAGCCGCGCAGTCCGTAACATGGAGCCTCAGACCGCACGGCTACCTCGCGACGCACCACATGATCAATGTTACTTAAACCCATATTGGTTATTAAAAAAGCACCTCGCTTTCAAGGAATCACATTAATTAAACTTGTTACCATAACAATATGATAATACATATAAAGTTATTATTCCAAGCTTACATAATAGGTATATGAATCGAATTTACCTTCTCTTCCAAGAAACATTTTGGATGCTTTCTCCTTAAATGACACAGCATGTTTGTAGTACCTGCATCTGTTTTCAGCTTTTTAAAGCAAATGGAGCATTGTACCTCACTGCTCCCGTACTTCGTGAAGTACTTCCATACTGAGGATGGTGCCATTTAAGACACAACCGATGTCTGGCGACGACAGCAAGGAACTGCCGCATGACCAGACGGAGGCAAGTCTCGTACACTGCCGGTGCACGCGCGTCGTCTAATAGGCCACGCCACACGGCAACAGCTGCATCGATGCCTAAACAGCTGCACCAGTTCATAAGTTCTTATGCCACGCGTTTGTTGAGCGTTTCTGACTGCCGGGATTGTTCTTAAATTATCATTGATCGCTTTTCTTAGTTACTGCGATGACCTAATATTTCACTGCAGTGGAAATTTTAGAAAAAAGCCCTAAATATTAGGGTTCACTAGTTTTAATTTTTAAAATTATTTACAAAAAAAATATTTTCAACCACTACTACAGGAAGTAGTCTTAACGGTTTTTTTACCCAGTTGTTGGCAATAACTAAAAAACCGGTTACAACCGACACCAAATAAATACCGAAAAAACCGGTTATTCAAAACTTAAAATACCGGTATCGGTTTTAACCGGGCGGTTTTTCCCATCCCTACTGTTGTCTGCACAGCGGGCACGCGAAAACAAAAACAGTTTGACAAGCGGACACCAGAACACGGAGGCGCTGCTATCGTTGCGTTGTAATAATTAATAAAAATTAAGAATGTATTGTATTATTCCTGTTTTTAGAAAGTCAGTAATAAATGATCTCTGAATTTAAATTATGATTGAAATTAACAAACTCTTTAAAAGTATTTGTCTAAGTCCAATTTCTGCTGTAAGTAATTATTTGAATTGACCGCGTTTATTGAGCCTAATGGAATATTTGGAAGAACAGATGCAGGTTCGTATAGAGAAAAGAAGAACCACAGTACTTATCGAAAATAATATTACACTTCTTACTTGGTGATTATGCTACACTTCGTGTCGTAGCTGATGATTTTTCTGTTTATCTGGAATCAAATTCTTTCATGAGAAAAGACGAAATCGATTGTGGCTGTTCGTACGATTATTTTTATCGATCGAAATATTCTGAATTGTAAAATATTCACTTAGAACGTCCACGAAAGTTTACTAAATGTCCTTTATGAAGTATCCTTTCCACATAAAATAACTCCAAGTGTCATATAAATCTCATATAACACGCAAAACAGTTCCGGGAACAATACCTCTGAAATATTTCATTGGGACACAATTTCTCTGACGACACACACATATTAATATGTCAATAATGAAAAGGGCTTCTTTAATAAGTTTTCTGAAACACCAGTTTTAAGATAACTTCTCAAATATATTCTTACCTTAGATTCTTGGTACAACAAATATACATCAGCAAGACCGATCACGAAAAACAATAGCGCAGAATAAAAACGATGGCGGAACGCTTTTTTTTTAAATGAGAGCATAGGATTTCTATATCCTAAGAATAGTAACACTTCGTATTACTTGTACAGTCTTTACTACACTATTTATTTATTGTTTCTGATAAAATGGTAAATGAATGAATAATGGTGTTGTTACTAATTTATATATACAGAGTGTTTCACTAAGTGTGTTTGCTTCTGTAGCTTATAAAATAATAGGTGACGGGAAATTTTAATGCGTTAGGTCAACACAAGAAATGTTACACTTTCTGCGGAGCTATGAACATAGTTTATTGTATCATTTTCCAAAAAGTTACACCACAAAGATATAATTTTTTAAATGGAACAATAGTTTTTTTCTGTCGTGCATTGGATTCGTTTAAACCAGCTGCGTCCAAATCAATTTAAACTACATTCCTATCACTGTTAGTTTTTGGAGCTACAACCCTTCAAAGTTTAGGGGGCGGAGGCTACGACAGCGTAGCTGACTGGCTGGTGGTCATGAGACAGTGGGCCGTGCCCCAGGGGATAGCCACTCGGCCAGTCAGCTACGCTATCGCAGCCTCCGCCCCCGGAATTTTGAAGGGTTGTAGCTCCCAAACTAACAGTGATAGGAATGTAGTTTAAATTGAGTTGGACGCAGCTGGTTTCAACGAATCCAATACACGATAGAAAAAAACTATTGTTCCATTTAAAAAATTATATCTTTGCGCTGTAACTCTTTGAAAAATGATACAATAAACTATGTTCATAGCTCTGCAGAAAGCGTAACATTGCTTGTGTTGACCTACCGCATTAAAATTTCCCGTCACCTATTATTTTATAAGTTACAGAGGTAAACACACTCAGTGAAACACCCTATATATATCCAGAAAAATGTTCAATTGCCGAGTTCGCATAATATTTAATTTATCCAGACAAATTAGCTTTTAGCTCTGTTCCACAGTGTGTGGGTATTATAGCGTGCAGTTGGTCGGATCGTGTGTAGGCTGCTACGAAATTGGTTTGATTCGTTGGTCAGTTGGTGAGTCGGACGACAAATCGGAACATGTATAGCGGCCCTTAAGCCATCCTCATATCACCCGGGACGTGTTGTCCCAATGTGTTGCAGGCCATACGTGCTGTCTACCTAGTATAGTGTGGCCACAGCTTGGTCTGAAACGACCCGCTATATCCCACGGAACTCAACATGCTGCTCATCGTGATTTGTGGCTGCAGCGCTCTCGTTGGGACTGATGGCCTAGCTGTTTGGTACCTTTCTCTCATCAACCAACCAACCAACCAACCATCTAGTGCCCTTTGCTAGCTGACGCGTATATCACTGTGTTTACAAAGATGGATGTACGTAAAATTACACGGTATCTCTGTTAGCGATCGTCGGGAAAAAAAAGCACTGAAGTGTTTTACGGCCCACTTTAGATTTGTAGTTTTATAAGTTTATGCAGAAGGATGGAAAAGCTGGTAGAAGCCGACCTCGGGGAAGATCAGTTTGGGTTCAGGAGAAATGTAGGAACACGGGAGGCAATACTCACTTTACGGCTTATCCTAGAAGATAGATTAAGAAAAGGCAAACCAACATTTCTAGCTTTTGTAGATTTGGAGAAGGCTTTTGACAATGTTGATTGGAATAAACTCTTTCAAGTTCTGAAGCAAGCAGGAGTAAAATATAGGGAGCGTAAGGTTATTTACAACTTGTACAAAAACCAGACAGCGGTTGTCAGAGTTGAAGGGCATGAAAGGGATGCAGTGGTTGGGAAGGGAGTGAGACAGGGTTGTAGCCTTTCTCCAATGTTATTCAATTTGTACATTGAACAAGCTATAAAGGAAAGCAAGGAGAAATTTGGTGAAGGAATAAAAGTTCAGGGTAAAGAATTAAAAACTTTGCGTTTTGCCGACGACATAGTAATTCTGTCACAGACAGCAAAGGACCTGGAAGAGCAGTTAAACGGAATGGACAGTGTGTTGAAAGGTGCATATAAGATGAAGATTAACATGAGTAAAACTAGGGTAATGGAGTGTAGTGTAAGAAAATCAGGTGATGCTGAAGGAATTAGATTCTGTAATGAAGCAATAAAGGAGGTAGATGAAGTTTGTTACTTGGGCAGTAAAATAACAAATGATGGTCGCAGTACAGAGGATGTAAAATGCAGAATGGCAATGGGTAGAAAAGCGTTCTTGAAAAAGAGAAATTTGTTAACCTCGAATATTGATTTAAGCCTAAGGAAGTCCTTTCTGAAGGCATTTGTATGGAGTGTTGCCTTGTACGGGAGTGAGACATGGACGATAAACAGTGCGGACAGGAAGAGGGTTGAGGCTTTTGAAATATGGTGCTACAGAAGAATGCTGAAGGTTAGGTGGGTGGATCGCGTAACTAATGAGGAGGTACTGAACACAATTGGGGAGAAAAGAAATTTCTGGCATACCTTGACTAAGAGAAGGGATCGTATGGTAGGACACATTCTTAGACATCAAGGAATTGTGAATTTAGCGTTGGAGGGAAGTGTGTGGGGTAAAAACCGCAGAGAAAGACCAAGAGATGGATACAGTAAGCAGATTCAGACAGATGTAGGTTGCCGTTCTTATGTGGAGATGATGAGGCTTGCTCAGGATAGGGTATTGTGGAGAGCTGCATCAAACCAGTCTCCGGACTGAAGACCACAACAACAACAACAAGTTTATGCAAACATTTTGGACCAAAATAATAATCTAAATAATAAAAAAATAATTAATAAGTGTGTCTGAAACCCTTGTAGGGAAAAAATTACGTACTGCTGTGTTCCGAACCACCGATCTTTAGCGTCATAGACCAATGCCTTGCCTACTACGCTACAGCTATCAAGGAAGAGATGGGTCCTTTAATCTCATACTATTCGTGGCCGTTGTTAACTGATTCTAATATGGCATTTGTAGGCACTAGATTATCATTTATCGTACGAAAAACGACGTGTTTTTGTTAATTCTTCAGTGCGCCATTGCTTTGAAATGACAATGTGTAAGTTACAATAAGAAAATCATCAAATACGCGAGGAATGTCACCTTACATCTCCGAACGGCTGGTTTTCGTTAATTCAATGGAGGGTGTCAAATCTCCGTTATTTTTGCAAATATGTCTCAAACTATACGAGATATGAAAAAAAAAAAAAAAATAAGGGAGCTAAGTTTAGAGAATTTTCTCCTCTACAAATTAGGTTATTCAATTTTCGTCTCAGATGAATAGTAAAGCCGTTATTTTCATTTAAATTTCGAGCTGTCGAAAGACGATCACAAAGGCCCACTTTTAGTGTTACTACCGTAACCTAAAGTGGGCAAATGAAAGTAGCTTTTTGTATGCTTGCGCGTGGCATGCAGTACTCTTCCGGAAATTGTGTATTTTTTTTTTCTAAAAAATCGTAAAGATGCTGCATTTATCTGAAAACGAGAAATCATTTTAAAAAATTGTCAACGTCGTTTCAAGTGCCTGGGATGTATTTTCTCACAGGATGGCAACATAGCGAAAGAACTGGAATCGAGGTGCAGCAAAGCTAATGCAGTGAGTGCTCAGCTAAGATCTACTCTCTTCTGCAAGAAGGAAGTGAGTACCAAGACTAAGTTAGCGGTGCACCGATCTACAACTTTGTTCTACGGGAGTGAAAGTTGGGTGGATACAGGTTACCTCATTCATAAGGTAGAGCCTACAGATATGAAAGTAGCAAGAATGATTGCAGGTACCAATAGATGGGAACAATGGCAGGAGGGTGTCCATAATGAGGAAATCAAAGAAAAGCTGGGAATGAACACCATAGATGAAGCAGAGAGCGAAGAGACTGAGATGGTGGGGTCATGTTACACGCATGGGAGAAGCAAGGTTACATAAGAGACTAAAAATCAAATGTTTGTATAGCTTATGGGACTTAACTACGGGGTCATCAGTCCCTAAACTTACAAAGTACTTATGAACTAGCTAACACTAAGGACGGCACAAATATCCATGCCCGAGGGGGGATTCGAACCCCCGACCGTAGCGGCCGTGCAGACCATGACTGGAGCGCCTCAGTCCCCTCGGCCACCGCGGCGTGCCCTAAGAGACTCATGAGCTCGGCAGTGGAGGGTAAGAGGAGCCAAGGTAGACCAAGAAGAAGGTACTTAGATTTCGGTGAAGAATGATTTTGAAGTAAAAGGCATAACATCAGACGAGGCATCAATGTTAGCACTGAATAGGGGATCATGGAGGAATTTCATTAGAGGTACTATGCTCAAGACTGAACGCTGAAACGCATAATCAGTCTCTAATGATGATGATGATGATGATGATGATGATGGTGATATTAACGACGAAATGCATCTGCTGCACCAGCACCAGTCCCGCTTGTCTTGCTCTCGTACATTCTCATTTTCCACGTTGTGGAGTTAGAAAATAAGTTTTCCCTATCCACTGTCGGTAGAATTGTGTATGAAAGGAAAAAAAAATAGAATGAGACGTCTATACTAATAATAAATCTGTAAATGTAGGCCTGTCGCTCTTCACTTCAATCTTCAAAACTACTGGGCGAATATTCATACGGTTTTCACAGGAAACATGAGAAACGTTTGGTTTAACATGTGTTGTTGTTGTGGTCTTCAGTCCGGAGACTGGTTTGATGCAGCTCTCCACCCTACTCTATCCTGAGCAAGCCTTTTCATCTCCTCATAAGAACGACAACCCACATCCACTTGAATCTGCTTACTATACGCGTCTCTTGGTCTCCCTCTGCGATATTTACCCCACACACTTCCCTCCAACGCTAAATTCACAATTCCTTGATGTCTAAGAATGTGTCCTACCAATCTATCCCTTCTTTTAGTCAATGTATGCCAGAAATTTCTTTTCTCCCCAATTCGGTTCAGTACCTCCTCATTAGTTACGCGATCCACCCACCTAATCTTCAGCATTCTTCTGTAGCACCACATTTCAAAAGCCTCTATCCTCTTTCTGTCCACACTGCTTATCGTCCATGTTTCACTCCCATACAAGGCAACACTCCATACAAATGCCTTCAGAAAGGACTTCCTTAGGCTTAAATCAATATTCGATGTTAACAAATTTCTCTTTTTCAAAAACGCCTTTCTACCCATTGCCATTCTGCATTTTATAGCATCTGTACTGCGACCATGGTTTAACATATAGGCATAATTTTATCAAAATCGGATCACGAGTAATGAAAGATATCGTAATTTAATCATTTCTCTAAAACCCATAGAATATGTATATTTCTTGAGAATAATCTCCAAAAGTACTTAACGAACTTTCATGGATTTCCACAGGCGAACTGAGAATAGTTTGGAGATTGACCTAGGCTTCATTTCATCAAAATCGGACCAGGTAATTTGTAGTTCCTGGTGTATGCTATGCGTTAATTGCAGCGTAGCATAATAAAGATCCGATAGAGGCGTTGTTATTTACATAGTGTACCAAATAACTAATACATGGCGATGCTGCGTTTCTTATTCTCATAACTAAGGTGTAATACACCGAAACGAGGGCTACGATTTTCCTTACGACAGCCGTGTAGTGTAGTTATGTTGTCAACGGCCGTTGAATACTTTTTGTTAAAATCAGTCACGTAGAATGAGAGAAATCATTATATAAATACGCTAACACGAAAATTGTGTTACATATTACTAATTTATTCGTACAAGAAGGCCAATGAAAATTATATAATTCGAAAGATTGTTTGTCGTAGATTTCACGAATATAAATATTGTGTGTGAATTTAGTCATTAAAAGTTGTAAAAGGAAGTAGAAATTTTCCTATCTACAGCTTGGATCAAGTTCTACATTCTCCAACAATCAGCTCACTGATTGGCTCGACCAAAGACGCTGTAATGCAGCGAATCTGTACCTTTCCACTTCTTTCACCTCTGGCAGTATTGCTCATGTGAAAAATACCGAGTAGCACCGTGGTTCTGAACCCACGTTAAGCTGTAGGTCCCCCTATAACTGGCTGGGTAAGTCAGTTCGAAGGTCGGAGGAAGGCAACGGCATACCACCTCCAAACAGGACCATGCCTAGTAAAGCACTGTGGTGTTCAAACCAATCTTCGGATTGTTGACTGCGTTACCTTTACAAAAATGTTCAAATGTTTGTACAGCTTATGGGACTTAACTACGGGGTCATCAGTCCCTAAACTTACAACAACTTATGAACTAGCTGCAACTAAGGACGGCACAAATATCCATTCCCGAGGGGGCATTCGAACTCCCGACCGTAGTGGCCGTGCAGACCGTGACTGAAGCGCCTCAGTCGTCTCGGCCACCGCGGTCGACGACTCCCGGAAGAAAGGATATGGTGGAGACATGGCTTAGCCACAGGGTAAGGAATTTTTCCGGAATGAAACTTTTCACTCTGCAGCGGAGTGTGCGCTGATATGAAACTCCCTGGCATGTTGACATTGCGTGCCGGAACCGGGACTCGAACCTGGGGCCTTTGCCTTTCGCGGACAAGCGCTCTACCGACTGAGCTATCCCGACACGACTCACGATGCCGCCTCACAACTTTACTTCCGCCAGTACCTCGGCTTGTGAGGCGGCATCGTGAGTCGTGTCGGGATAGCTCAGTCGGTAGAGCGCTTGCCCGCGAAAGGCAAAGGTCCCAGTGGCGAGTCCCGGCTACGGCTCTCAGCTGCGGAGAGAAAAGTTTCATTCTTGATGTTGCCTATTTGGGGTAGAAATGAATTCTTGTATTAGTTGGTGAGCAAAATTCTTTTCAATCTCCTGATGATGGCAGACAGTGCCGAAATCGGTAGAGGGTAATAAACCAGAATATTGAACAGCTCTTGGGCGGAAGAACAATATCTTCTCTTTTCGATTTACGGATAGTAAATTGTAAATCGTGCCGGCCGCAGTGGCCGACGGGACTGAGGCGCTTCAGTCACGGTCTGGACGGCCACTACGGTCGGGGGTTCGAATCCCCCCTCGGGCATGGACATTTGTGCCGTCCTTAGTCTTAGCTAGTTCATAAGTAGTTTGTAAGCTTAGGGACTGATGACCCCGTAGTTAAGTCCCATAAGTTCTACAAACATTTTTGTAAATCGTGTCGTCAGTTCCCTCTGCTCCAGACATCAGGTCAGGGCCCTTGGTGACACAAATCGGTTGAACGTGTCTCTTTGCCTCTTCGGTGTATTAACGATGTCTAGAGTGTCATTGTTGCGGTCCATTGTGGAAGAACGCTACGTAGGTGTACAGAAACCTAATACTTTCCACTAATTAATGGAAAGTCGAGGAGGTGGCTGGTGGCGAGACAGCATGGGGGAACAACGGACACGAGGCACCATCGGCCACGCACCGTATCGTGCTTTGCAGAGAACAGGTGTCGCGCTAGACGGAACCAGTAGCGGGAGTTGTTTGAGACGCACGGAGCACCTCCTAGGTTGGCAGGCCTGCGGCGGGCACCCAGGACGCACCTCGTGCCTTCCTTTGGCGGCGGCTATCTATGACGTCAATGCAGGCCCTGAAGCTTGCGCAAGCCTCTTGCCTGCTCTCCGGGGTCACTGCGGGACCACGGGCTACTGTGCCACCGCGTGCTCTGCGGGAAGCCTACCCGACACTCTGCAGGCGCACCGCCGCTGACGCGTAGACGCGAAACTCCTAGTCCAGTGACTACCCTTTTTTGGAAAAATGTATTTTTTTTTCAGAGTTCTAGGTACATATGAAATAGTCTTGTAGTTCTCTGTACAAAATTTAAATGGTTCTGCAGAATTTCTCGAAATATCGCAAGTCTGAATAGTGGGAGAGATGTGAAGTTGGCACCCCTTTTTTAAAAATTGTACTTTTTTTCAGAGTTCTAGATAGATATGCAATAGTTCTGGTGTTCGCTGTACAAAATTTAAATAGTTCTGCAGAATTTCGCGAAATATCGCAATTCTGAATAGTGGGAGAGCTGTGAAGTTGGCACGCCTTTTCTCAAAAATGTACATTTTTTCAGAGTTCTAGATAGATATGCAATAGTTCTGGACTTCTTTGTACTAAATTTAAATAGCTCTGCAAAATTTCACCGAAAAAATACGAAAAATTACCACAAATTTTAGTCTTTTCAAAATAATTATTTGCCTATTAGTACAACCATAGTTATGATCACAGCTCCAAATAGCTCTCAAAGAGTTCTGCAGAAAATCCTAATGATATTATTTTGCCCATATCGTAGTTCATGAGCTAATTGCTTAAATGAGGGACATAAACTACACAAAATTGCACCAGAGTCGTCTGAAGTTGGCACCCCTTTTATGTGGAAAACACATTTTTTTCAGAGTTCTGGGTAGTTCTTCTATAGTTCTAGAGTTATATGTACAAAATTTAAATAGTTCTGCAGAATTTCGCGAAATATCGCAATTTTCAATAGTGAGAGAGCTGTGAAGTTGGCACCCCTTTTCTCAAAATTGTACTTTTTTAAGAGTTCTAGATAGATATGCAATAGTTCTGGAGTTATCTGTACAAAATTTAAATAGTTCTGCAGAATTTCACGAAATATCGCAATTCTGAATAGTGGGAGAGCTGTGAAGTTGGCACCCCTTTTCTCAAAAATGTACATTTTTTCAGACTTCTAGATAGATATGCAATAGTTCTGGAGTTATCAGCACAAAATTTAAATAGTTCTGCAGAATTTCTCGAAATATCGCAATTCTGAATAGTGGGAGAGCTGTGAAGTTGGCAC
This sequence comes from Locusta migratoria, assembly GCA_026315105.1. NCBI lineage: Eukaryota > Metazoa > Arthropoda > Insecta > Orthoptera > Acrididae > Locusta > Locusta migratoria. The sequence goes on from CM048754.1 coordinate 15,192,987, forward strand.
CCCTTTTCTCAAAAATGTACATTTTTTTCAGAGTTCTAGGCAGATATGCAATAGTTCTGGAGTACTCTGTACGAAATTTATATAGTTCAGCAAAATTTCGCCGAAAAAATAGTAAAAATTTCCACAAACTTTAGTTTTTTTAATAATTATTTACCTATTAGCGCAAACATAGTTCTGATCACAGTTCTAAATATCCCTCAAAGAGTTCTACAGGAAATCCTAATGACATTTTTCTGTGCAGATTATACTTCTTGAGATAATTGCAATAATGGGGAATCCATTTACACGCTACTGTAAAGTTGGCACCCCTTTTCTCAAAAATGTAAATTTTTTTTCAGAGTTCTAGATAGATATGCAATAGTTCTGGAGTTCCCTATACAAAATTTAAATAGTTCTGCAAACTTTCGCCGAAAAATACGAAAAATTACCAAAAAATTTTAGTTTTTTCAAAATAATTATTTGCCTATTAGCGCAAACATAGTTCTGATCACAGCTCTAAATAGCTCTCAAAGAGTTCTGCAGACAAACCTAATGATATTTTTTTGCCCAGATGATAGTTCATGAGCTAATTGCTTAAATGAGGGACATAAACTACACAAAATTGCACCAGAGTCGTGGGAAGTTAGCATCCCTTTTATGTGGAATACACATTTCTTTCTGAGTTCTGGGCAGTTCTATAGTTCTAGAGTTCTCTGTACAAAATTTAAATAGTTCTGCAGAATTTCGCGAAATATCGCAATTTAAAAAAAAAAATGTTCAAATATTTGTACAGTTTATGGGACTTAACTACGGGGTCATCAGTCCCTAAGCTTACAGACTACTTATGAACTAGGACGGCACAAATATCCATGCCCGAGGGGGGATTCGAACCCCCGACCGTAGTGGCCGTGCAGACCATGACTGAAGCGCCTCAGTCCCCTCGGCCACTGCGGCCGGCCGGGAAATCCAGAACATGTTCGAACGCGAGTATCATTTTCACAGCCCTAAGGGAAACACGGTGATTAATGAGTGAGCGGTCTAACGTAACCGTGGCACTGTGTTTTACAAACAGGAACGACGGAGTTGGATCTAGATTGAATGTGTCAGAGGTCGAACAGCATGACAGTGTCATCAAGGTCTTCAAGAGGCGTGCGGGCAATCGGCATTGCCGTACACAACAGTGGCGCGTTGGGTAAAAGCCTTCAACGGAGGTCGGCAAACTGTGGCAGACATGCATCGGGCAGGTCGTCCTAGCGTCTCTGATGAAGAAGTGCATACTGCTGCCGCGTTAGTGGATAGTGGTCGACGCCAGGCGATTCGTGAGCTCGATCACGAAACCAGATTAGCACATACGACTGTGCTTCGCATCTTGAAGGAACGCTGGGGCATGCGAAAAATTGCCACATAACATTGAAAACTTAACTTTGGTCATTTTCAATATGCTCGTGCCATCTTGCATCAACCCTGTGAACTAGAACCATGTGGCGTAGTTTTCGTACTTTTTGGAGCAGTTGTTGTAAATTCCTGAATGCTCCCCTGCAATCATTTTGCGTGAGATTAGGAGCTATGTCACGTACTGACGTTGTCTCCTACTTCAGTTGTTGACGTACCAACGCTCAAGTGTTGCAGATTGGTTGATTAGTGATTATCGAAGAACATATTGTTCAAAACTGTAATTGTTGCTTCTTTATCCTAATTGAAGAAAATACCAGGTCGTTACTCCAAAGACAGGAAAGACCCCGAAGTACATAATCCGTATATGACTACCTTTCTGGAGAAAATAGCACTGCTCTGTCTACACAGAAGACCTCTGCCAGCGTTGAAGTTAAAAGATCTCATGACATTTATGCCACATATTCCTCTAATTTTTCATGGTCTTCACCAAATACTGATATCCACAGAAACATTGGACAGTGAGGACTTACATCTACGTGAGGAGGTGCGTGGGGGAGGGTGCACTGTACCACTACCAGGCATTTCCTTTCCTATTCCACTCCCAAATGGAACGAGGGAAAACAAGCCTATATGCCTCCGTACGAGCCCTAATTTCTCTTATCTGCTCTTTGTGATCACTACGCGAAATGTAAGTAGGCGGCAGCAAGATCGTACTACACTCAGCTTCAAATTCCGGCCCTCTAAATTTCCTCAACAGAAATTCACGAAAAGAACGTCGTCTTTCTTCCAGCGATCCCCAATTGAGTTGCCGGAGCATTTCCGTGACACTCGCGCATTGGTCGAACCTACCGGTAACAAATCTAGCTGCTTGTCTCTGAACTGCCTCCATGTCTTCCTTTAAACTGATCTGCTGCGGATCCGAATCACTTGAGCATTACTCAAGACGTGGTCGTACAAGCGTTTTATAAGCATACAGGTAATCGTAAAAGCCGTGAATTTTGTGTCCCATCCTCGTCGCCACTTTTGTGTCTCGTTGTCGTAGGTGTCGGTGGCCGAGTAGAAAGAGACCGACACAGGAATAAAGGATGCACGCTTGTGCAGGTAGGAGGTGACCAGCCAGTGGGACAGCAGAAACTAGAAACACTAAGCTAGATTAGAACAAGTTGTATATTTCGTAGAAATATAATACTTTTACAAAGTTCATGGCTGCCAACTAAGTGTAATACTGAGACATAGGTTAACTAGGTAGAGGCCTGCCTACTGATGATTCCGTTTCAGTGCCTGTCCTAACCCAAGTGTTAACTGGTGCCTATCTGATTCCCAAGTGAACGACTTCGTTCAGCGGTGGTCACGAGCGGAGTTGCAGCAGAGGGCGCTCGTGGCTGACGTCGTAAGAACGCCGCGCCGTGCGTGCATGGCGGCGCGCGGCGAAAGTACGTGGCGCGCACTTTGGACTTGTGCGACACCACAAAAACTGCATCAGCATGGGTTCCGCATGAACTGACGAAGGTGCAGAAATGGATGCTTTACGACTCTGCTCAGACGCACATGCAGCGCTGTGAGTGCGAATGACAGGCTTTCTTACGCAATATCGTAAGATTAGTCATGGGCCACATCGAACGAGCCAAAACTGAAACGTCAGTCCGATGAATGGAGTCATTATGGGTCGCCGCGAAAGTCAAGGAAAGTGCGTCAGAGCCCCAGTATGGTGAAAGTTATGGTGATTCTCGTGTACGACTGTGATGGAGTTATCCTAAGCATTACGTTCCTCCACGGCAGACGGTCAGTGCACAGTGTTACTGTTCGCTTTTGGAGCATCACCTGCGACCAGCGTTGTGAAAGAAGCGGCAACACACCATATTCGCCCGACCAAAGTCCTTGTGACTTTGATTTTACTCCGAATATGAAGGAACCAATTCGTGTCATTCGCTTTAAAACTGTTCCAGAGATTTGACAGGCAGTAGACGGCTCCATTCGCCCCATCAACAGAACAGGCAGATGATGATACCCTAAGTTCAAATATTCAAATGTTTGTAGAGTTTATGGGACTTATCTACGGGGTCATCAGTCCCTGAACTTACAAACTACTTATGAACTAGCTAATACTAAGGACGGCACAAATATCCATGCCCGAGGGGGGATTCGAACCCCCGACCGTAGATACCTAAGTGTAGCGAAACCGGTCATCAAGAAAAATAAATCAATATTTGCGATCTTGACGTTTTCCATCTGATTTCTCTTATTATTATTATTATTATTATTATTATTATTATTTTATCATTTCTCACATGTAATTATGTTAGCATTCTAGGAGAAAGGGAAACAAATTTCGTAAATACATCTCAACGCAACGAATAACGGTGTTCAATGCCTCATTTATGTAACACTCTCTCCTCTGTATCGCGATAATACAAAGCGAGGTGCGCTTCTCTGAACTGTTTCGATGTCCTCCGTCATTCCTACCTTATAAGGATCTCATAACGCGTAGCAATACTCCAAATTAAGACGGACACGTGCAGTTTAGGCAATTCGTTTGTACAACTGTTGCATCTGCCGTGTCTTCTGCCAGTAAAACATAGCCTATTTTATTTTCTGTGTTTGCCTTGCAATCACAGTGGTTCGTAATTGAATTTTCTAAGTATTTAGTTGAATTTTCTGCTTGTAGAGTTCACTGGTTTATCGTGGAAATGAAGTGTAACGAATTTCTTTTAGTGTTCATATGAATGACTTAACACTTTTCATTATTTAAACTGAACCTCCAATTTTTTGCAACATTCAAAAATGTTATCTAAACCATTTTGCAGTTCCTTTCGATCTTCTGGCGATTTTACTAAACGATAAACGGCAGCGTCATCCGGGAACATTCTAAGAGAGATACTCAGCTTGTCTCTAAAATTGTTTGAAAAGACAAGGAAAAGTACGGGCGCTATTTAGATGAAATTGTCCAATGATGAAATGCATAGTTTCAGAGCTACCGTATCCACTTTTGCACCGTGGGCCGCAACGATGTAATTAACTAACGATAGCAAATCATTATCATCATCATCATCATCATCATCATCATTAGAGACTGATTATGCCTTTCAGCGTTCAGTCTGGAGCATATTACTTCTGATAAAATTCCTCCATGATCCCCTATTCAATGCTAACATTGATGCCTCGTCTGATGTTATGCCTTTTACTTCAAAATCATTCTTCACCGAATCCAAGTACTTTCTTCTCGGTCTACCTCGACTCCTCTTACCCTCCGCTGCCGAGCTCATGAGTCTCTTAGGTAACCTTGCTTCTCCCGTGCGTGTAACATGACCCCACCATCACCGCTTCATCTATGGTGTTCATTCCTAGTTTTTCGTTCATTTCCTCATTATGGACACACTCCTGCCATTGTTTCCATCTATTATTACCTGCAATCATTCTTGCTACTTTCATATCTGTAACCTCTACCTTATGAATAAGGTGCTACTTTCATATCTGTAACCTCTACCTTATGAATAAGGTACCCTGTATCCACCCAACTTTCACTCCCATACAACAAAGTTGGTCGAAAGATAGAGCGGTGTACTGCTAGCTTAGTCTTGGTACTGACTTCCTTCTTGCAGAAGAGAGTAGATCTTAGCTGAGCACTCACTGTATTAGCTTTCCTGCACCTCGATTCCAGTTCTTTCGCTATGTTGCCGTCCTGTGAGAAAATACATCCCAGGTACTTGAAACTGTCTACCTGTTCTAGCTTTGTTCCTCCTATCTGTTTGTTTTGGAGATGCTGATCTTCATATCATAATCATTGCACCTCTGATCTAGCTCTGAAATATCAATTTGCAAACTTTCAATTGAATCGGCCATTACAACTAAGTCATCCGCATATGCGAGACTGCTTATTTTGTTTTGTCCTATTTTAATCCCGCTCTGCCAGTCTACTGTTTTCAACTTATGATCCATGAATAGTATGAACAAGAGTGGTGACAGGTTACAGCCTTGTCTTACCCCTGAAACTACCCTGAATTATGAGCTTAATTTGCCATCTACTCTAACTGCTGCCTGACAGTCTACGTAAAGCCCTTTAATTGCCTGCAGAAGTTTGCCTCCTATACCATAATCTTGTTGAACTGACAGTAGCTTTATCCTAGGAACACGGTCATAAACCTTTTCTAGATCTATGAAACATAGATACAATTCCCTGTTCTACTCAATGCACTTTTCCAGTACCTGCCGTTGGCCTCTAAGAGGCCTAAACCCACACTGATTTTCCTCTAACTTGTCCTCAATTAATACTCGCACTTTCCTTTCAACAATACCTGAGAATATTTTGCCTACAGCGCTAATTAAAGAGATATCTCGATAGCTGTTACAATCTTTTCTGTTTCCATGTTTGAAAATTGGCGTGATTACCGCTTTCGTCCAGTCAGACGGAACCTGTCCCGATTCCCACGCCTATTCAGTTATCCTTTGAGACCTGATATTCCACTGTATTTGACGAGTTCCGGCTTAATTTCATCCACCCCAGCCGCTTTATTGCACTGTAATCTACTAACCATTTTCTCCACTTCCTCAAATGAGATCCTGTTTCCATCGTCGTTCCTATCCCATTCCACCTGAAAATCTGACACATCTTTGAACGTTTCCCCTACATTGATCAGTTCTTCAAAAAATTCCCTCCATCTGCTCAAGGCATCCACAGGATTGACTATCAGCTTTCCTGACCTGTCCAAAACACTTGTTAATTCCTTCTTCCCTCCCTTTCGAAGATTGCTGATTACGCTCCAAAATGGTTTTCCCGCGGCTTGATCCAGAGTTTCTAGCTTGTTTCCGAAATCTTCGTATGATTTCTGCTTGGAGTATGCAATTATTCTTTTGGCTTTGTTATAAACATATTTTTTTGCAGACATATATGTAGAAGCGACTTTTATAGGCCAGTCAAATTAGACATTGAAAACGCGAATCGTGATGTAGTTCTAATTTTTTGATATGTTGTTAGGACCAGTTAGAGTAGTATGAAACCAAATTTGCAGCTTCGAAAACCCTGTGCTTCCCAAGTTATAAGTGAAAAACTCCGAAATTTTCGGACTTTTTTTAGATTTTGCCTTCTAACACATAAACTATGAGTTTTATGATGTAAGTAGTTTTTACCATTTCCAAAGTACATAGAATATGTAACAATTTAAGCCTAACCGCTGCGTTATACGTCCAATAGTTTTCTAGATATGAAGCGTCAAAAATGGGCTTATTTTTACCAAAAATGAAAATTTTAAGTTTTGCTCTGATTTCGAGCTGAATTTTGGCATAACCGCTCATCCTGCGAGAATAGACATGAGAACTGAAGTTGTAGTACATTTTATTAGCTTTAAAATAAGCACAAGATGAACTCTCTAGAGCGAGTAGTTCTCTTCAAATTGTAGAAAAACAGAAAGTCAGAAAACTGAATTTTTTTAAGAAATGAGTCTAAACTCTAATGACAAATTGTGGGCATGCAAAGAAATAAAAATGTATACCACTGTCTTTAAAGAAATGCAATTGTGTAATAAAAAACATACATTTCAATATCTGAAAACTCGCACTGTTTTGGTTTCTTAGAAGGTCCTGGTTGTTCACAGTCGTGTTCTAGGACATTCATTCAGGCAGAGAGGATGGGGGATTGGGAGCTACACATGGATACAATAAGCTTTCTTTCACTCAGAGGGCCATTTTTTTACGCTAGAAGTGCTCGTCTATATTTACAGGACGTGAGTAACCTACAACACCGAATGGTCCCAGAGGAATTTACTGTTTTCACTAGAGGAGACTTCACGATTCGCAGATCTCATAAATTTTGGTCACGGCTTTAACTATCAAACAGGTTCTAGTGAGATCAATGAAGAGCCAGGGAGGATTAACTCACGGCCGTGGTATATCCAGCAGTGTGCTTCCGCGGTGGACGGGAGGAATGGTGTACATGTTAAACCCGTGCGAAGAGCTGGAACGTTTTTGGGACATTTCTTCTGTAACATCAGAACAACACAGCCACTTTTTTTCACGATTTGACTGGCCTGTTATCCATTCTTGAAAGATTGTGTCCAATTGAGTCGCTGGCGGCTCTTTAGAAGGCGTGTGCTGTGGGGGGGGGGGGGTTAGAGAAGGCAGTTGCGTCATCAGACGGACGTAGGTGGCAGCATCGTCTCTTTGTTTGTTTGTTTGTGCGCGTCCGTAGGGTGAGTGGACAGGTCCTCTGACAACACTGGTTGTTTGCTTGTGGCTCATTTGTAGCACCTCCTGGGACCGGTTGTAGCCTTACTGCGTGGTCGACAGGCTCCGACGAGAAAGGGCAGATCAGAAAGCGTATCAAGTGACGCAGTACGGGTTATCTCGAAGATACGACCTCAATGAGGCAAGGTAGAAGCTATCCGCCTCTACTGGCGTGTCTTACAAGGGATCCATTGAGCGCGAGGTAGCGAGTTCCGTCTGTCTGTTGTAAGGCTCATTTGAAAGTGTTGTGTAATCAGCTACGGTAGGAAATGCAGTGGTATTATGGCGTATGATAGAGAGTTAGCAAATGAAGACCACGAAACGGTGCAAGTGTGAAAGTAATATCGCGATATACTGGGTGATGAAAAAGTCAGTATAAATTTGAAAACTTAATAAATCACGGAATAATGTAGATAGAGAGGTAAAAATTGACACACGTGCTTAGAATGACATGTGGTTTTATTAGAAACGAAAAAAAGTTCAAAAAATGACCGACAGATGGCGCTTGAACTGATCAGAAAAGCAGTAATTAGCATAACAAATTAAGGCAAAGCAAAGATGGCGTTCTTTACAGGAAATGCTCAATAGGTTCACCATCATTCCTCAACAATAGCTGTACTCGAGGAATAATGTTGTGAACAGCACTGTAAAGCATGTCCGGAGTTATGGTGAGGCATTGGCGTCGGATGTCGTCTTTCAGCATCCCTAGAGATGTCGGTCGATCACGATACACTTGCGACTTCAGGTAACCACAAAGCCAATACTCGCATGGACTGAGGTCTGGGGACCTGGGAGGCCAAGCATGGCGAAAGTGGCGGCTGAGCACACGATCATCACCAAACGACGCGCGCAACAGATCTTTCCCACGTCTGGCAATATCGGGTGGAGCGCCATCCTGCATAGAAACCCGTGTCATTCCAAGCATATGTGTAAATTTTCATCTCTCTATCTACATTATTCCGTGATTTATTAAGTTTTCAAATGTATATTGACTTTCTGATCACCCGATATATCGCATAGAAGATATTCATCTTTTTTATAATTTCTTTCATGTTGGATACCTCCCGTAGGATTTTCAATTGCCAAAATTCTAAGGTTATGACGATTAACTTTACCAGAAAGATAAAAAGTGGATTCATCGGGAAAAAAATAAAAATGAGCAAAATTGTCTTTTTCTATATCATCTAACATGCTAATGCAAAATTCGTAATTCTTTTTTTAATGTCGTTAGAACGTAATGCTTGCAATAACAGCAGTTTTTCAAAAAAATGTTCAAATGTTTGTAGAACTTATGGGACTTAACTACGGGGTCGTCAGTCCCTAAGCTTACAAACTATTTATGAACTAGCTAATTCTAAGGACGGCACAAATATCCATGCCCGAGGGGGGATTCGAACCCCCGACTGTAGTGGCCGTGGAGACCGTGACTGAAGCGCCTCAGTCGCCTCGGCCACCGCGGCCGGCCAGCAGTTTTTATGGCTTCATGTGCAGACGATGTTTTGGAACTCGCCATACCGTTTGTGGAGGAATGTTAAATTCCTTGCTTGCTCGTGATGTGGATTTGTTTGGGCTCCTTTCGTAATCTGTGCATACGCTCGACATTCTCGTCCGATGTGCGTGGACGTCCCGTGTTTTTTCCCTCTTTTCACCGTCATCTACGAATTTTGCTTATGACGAGGAGGTTGTTCATTAAATTGTCGGCGAATTGCTCGCTGAAATGGAACAATGGACTCTACTTTCGCCAGTTGCAGCACACAAAGTAAAATCGCTTCTTCTGTGGTGTCGCTGCCGTTTTACTGAAGACAACCAACAACAAACAACAGCGGCAATGCTGCAGTGATTTGACCGTCTACCCGGGCTATTTAAATTGTAAACTTTCCTTAATGCATTAACGCTGGAATCATGTTTCTATCTTTTCTAGGTTGGAAGAAATAAATGTTTGAAATCTGTTCATTCTTTTAGAATAATCCTGTACCAACTTTTGTGATTTGTGACTGATGGTTTCGTATGGGATTCATCGCCGTTAGAAAGGTCATGGTTGCAAAATATTAACACGAATTATTTACAGAAGGATGGAAAAGCTGGTAGAAGCCGACCTCGGGGAAGATCAGTTTGGGTTCAGGAGAAATGTAGGAACACGGGAGGCAATACTCACTTTACGGCTTATCCTAGAAGATAGATTAAGAAAAGGCAAACCTACATTTCTAGCTTTTGTAGATTTGGAGAAGGCTTATGACAATGTTGATTGGAATAAACTCTTTCAAGTTCTGAAGCAAGCGGGGGTAAAATATAGGGAGCGTAAGGTTATTCACAACTTGTACAAAAACCAGACAGCGGTTGTCAGAGTTGAAGGGCATGAAAGGGATGCAGTGGTTGGAAAGGGAGTAAGAGAGGGTTGTAGCCTTTCTTCAATGTTATTCAATTTGTACATTGAGCAAGCTCTAAAGGAAAGCAAGGAGAAATTTGACGAAGGAATTTAAGTTCAGGGGGAAGAATTAAAAAAATTGCGTTTTGCCGACGACATAGTAATTCTGTCAGATACAGCAGAGGACCTGGAAGAGCAATTGAACGGAATGGACATTGTGCTGAAAGGTGCATATAAGATGAACATTAACAAGAGCAAAACTAGGGTAATGGAGTGCAGTGTAAGAAAATCAGGTGATGCTGAAGGAATTAGATTAGGAAACGAAGCAATAAAGGAGGTAGATGAGTTTTGTTACTTGGGCAGTAAAATAACAAATGATGGTCGCAGTACAGAGGATATAAAATGCAGGATGGAAATGGGTAGAAAAGCGTTCTTGAAAAGGAGAAATTTGTTAACATCGAATATTGATTTAAGCCTAAGGAAGTCCTTTCTGAAGGCATTTGTATGGAGTGTTGCCTTGTATGGGAGTGAGACATGGACGATAAACAGTGCGGACAGGAAGAGGATTGAGGCTTTTGAAATGCGGTGCTACAGAAGAATACTGAAGATTAGGTGTGTGGATCGCGTAACTAATGAGGAGGTACTGAACAGAATTGGGGAGAAAAGGAATTTCTGGCATACCTTGACTAAAAGAAGGGATAGATTGGTAGGGCACATTCTTAGACATCAAGGAATTGTGAATTTAGCGTTGGAGGGAAGTGTATGGGGAAAAAATCGCAGATTCAGACAGATGTAGGTTGCCGTTCTTATGTGGAGATGAAGAGGCTTGGTCAGGATAGGGTATTGGGGAGAGATGCATCAGACCAGTCTCCGGACTGAAGACCACAATAACAAACAAGACTCCAACTGCCACGGCGAAATGGCCAAGCGCATTGAGACGCTAGGTTTCCATGCGCGATGCCGTTCCACGTCGGGGGTTCGAATCCCACCTCGGGCATTGATGATTGTGCTGTCTTTAGTATAAGGTAGTTCATAAATAGTTTGTAAGTTTAGGGACTGATGACCCCGTAGTTAAGTCCCTTAAGCTTAACAGACATTTGAACAGACCCCAATTGGCGTTGTGTTCGGCCTGCCTGGTACAGAGTAAGTTGTAATTTGCGGCTGTTTGCTGATGATGCTGTGGTGTATGGCAGAGTATCTTCAGTAACTGACTGTAATAGCATTCAGGATGACTTGGACAAAATTTCTAGTAAGTGCTAAGAATGGCAGCTAAAGTGATGCACATGAGTACGAAAAACAATCCCATAATGTTCGAATACAGCATTAGTAGTGAGCTTCTTGATGCTGTCGCGTCGTTCAAATATCTAGGCGTAACATTGCAGAGCGATATGAAATGGAACGAGCATGTAAGGACAGTTGTGAGTAAGGCAGACAGCCGACTTCGGTTTATTGGGAGAATTTTGGGAAGATGTACTTCACCTGGAAAGGAGACCGCGTATAAAACGCTTGTACGACCACGTCTTGAGTATTGCTCAAGTGTTTGGGACCCGCAGCAGATCAGTTTAAAGGAAGTCATGGAAGCAGTTCAGAGGCGAGCAGCTAGGTTTGTTACCGGTAGGTTCGAACAACGCGCGAGTGTCACGGAAATGCTCCGGCAACTCAATTGGGGATCGCTGGAAGAAAGACTACGTTCTTTTCGTGAATTTCTGTTGAGGAAATTTAGAGGGCCGGAATTTGAAGCTGAGTGTAGTACGATCTTGCTGCCGCCTACTTACATTTCGCGTAAAGATCACAAAGACAAGATAAGAGAAATTAGGGCTCGTACAGAGGCATATAAATATACTTTTTCTTTCGTTCTATTTGGGAGCGGAATAGGAAAGGAAATGCCTAGTAGTGGCACAGTGTACCCTCCGCCACGGACCTTACGGTGTGTTGCGGAATATGTATATAGATGTAGATGAAGCCTTTCTAAGTCACTTTACTTCGGCGACTTGCATGTCAATGATGATGAAATGCCGCGGTGTACTGGCTGAGAGGTCTAAAGCGCCATGCTGCAAAGCGCGGTTGGTCACCGTCGGGGGTTCGAGTCCTCCCTGGGGCATGGGTTATGGTGTTGTCTTTATGTTTAAATTAGTTTAAGTAGTTTGTAAGCTTAGGGACTGATAACCACAGACGCTAAGTCCCATAAGATTCTACATCTACTTGGGATACTCTGCAAATCACATTTAAGTGCCTGGCAGAAGGTTCATCGAACCACCATTATACTATTTATGCTCCATTCCATTCTCGAATAGTGCGCGGGAAGAAAGAACACTTGAATCTCTCCCTTTCGAGCTCTGACTTCTCGTATTTTATTCTGATGATCATTTCTATCTATGTAACTGGGTGTCAATAATATATTTTCGCATTCGGAGGAGAATGTTGGCAACTGGAGTTTCGTAAGTAGCCCACACTGAAGCGATAAGCGCCGTTGTTGTAATGATTCCCATCCCAGATCCTGTATCATTTCCGTAACGCTGTCTCCCCTGTATCGTGACAATACGAAACGAGCTGCCCTTCTCTGGACTCTTTCGATGTCCTCCGTCTAACCCAACTCATAAGGATCCCACACTGGGCTGCAATACTCCAAAAATGGACGGACAAGCTTAGTGTATGCAGTTTCTTTTGTAGTTCTGTTGCATCTTTTAAGGCTTCTGCCAATAAAACGCAGTCTCTGGTTCGCCTTTCCTACGACATTATCTACGTGTTCTTTCCAGTTTAAACCTGAAGTAATAGTAATCCCTAGGTATTTTGTGGAGTTTACTGCCTTCACTTTGGATTGATTTATGTTGTAAACAAAGTTTAACGGATTTCTTTTCGTACTCATTTGGACGAGTTCACACTTCTCATTATTTAGAGTCAATTGCCAATTTTTACACCATAATGATATCTCATTCAGATCGTTCTGCAGCTTGTTTTGATCTTCAGATGATTTTACTAGACGGTAAATGACGACGTCATCTGCCAACAACGTAAGAGAGCTACTTACATTTTCCCCTAAATCGTTTATGTAAATAAGGAACAGCAGAGGACCAATAACACTACCCTGTGGAACGCCCGTTATCACCTCTGTTTTACTCGATGCCTTACTATCGATTACTACGAACTGCGTACTCTCTGACAGGAAATCCCCTATCTAATCGCAAATTCTGTGGCGGTATACCATAACCACGCAATTTGATTAATAGCGGTTTGTGAGGTACGGTGTCGAAAGCCTTCTGGAAATCAAGAAATACGGAATCGATTTGCGAACCCTTGTCGACAGCACCCATTTACAAACATTTGTACATTTGAAGATGAAACGATGATGAAGATGACACAACAAAATGTGCAAATGTTCAAATGATTGTTAAGCTTATGGGACTCGACTACGGGGTCATCAGTCCCTAAACTTACAAACTACTTAAGAACTACCTTATACTAAAGATGGCACAAATATCCATGCCCGTGGGGGGATTCGAACCCCCGACCGTAGTGGCCTTGCAGACCGTGACTGAAGCGCCTCAGTCTCCTCGGCCACCGCGGCCGGCGATGACACAACATCCAATCTGTGAGTGGAGGAAATATCCGACTGGACTGGGAATCGAATCCGGGGCGCATGCGTGGCAACCTACCACGCTGTTCACTGTACTACGTAGCCGGAGAATTTCTGATGAATTTCCCAATTGCAGCTACACTTAAGACTGAAAAGGTAAAGCAGTCAACAATCCGAAGTTTGGTTTGAACACCACAGTGCTTTACTAGGCATGGTCCTGTTTGGAGGTGGTATGCCGTTGCCTTCCTCCGACGTGACTTACCCAGCCAGTTATAGGGGGACCTACAGTTTAACGTGGGTTCCGAACCACGGTGCTACTCGGTATTTTTCACTTGAGCAATACTGCCAGAGGTGAAAGAAGTGGAAAGTGACAGATAAAAATCCTAGGACCTGGCGGGGATCGAACCCACGACCTTTGGATTTGTAGTCTGGCACTCTACCACTGTGCAAGCGAGGCGCACACACTTAAGACTAGGGAGTTCTGTTTGAAACAGCGCGGTTATGATGTGAGTGTAGACTGGCTGTGACGCGCTTAGCTGTTGCATCAGGCCCACAACAACTCCTGAAACGCAGCAACTGCGAGAGTAAGACATAAAACAAGGTCTTTGGTTTACAGCAAAGATATGAAAATAAGTACAGTATATTATATCGATTAATGAAATTGTACAGAGTATTTTTCTACAAAATTATAGCTTAGGTTTTTGTAACAAAACAAGCTCAAGGCTGTATGATAGGTAAAAATTATATTGCGTACTCCTTTCCCTACTGGCGTCTTGTTCGGGCTGCCTGCTGCAGAGTAAGTTGTAATTTGCGGCTGTTTGCTGATGATGCTGAGGTGTATAGCAGAGTGTCGTCTGTAACTGACTGTAATAGCATACAGGATGACACACAAAATTTCTAGTTGATGCGAAGAATGGCAGGTAGCTCTCAATGTAGAAAAATGTAAGGTGATGCGCATGAGTAGAAAAAACAATCCCATAATGTTCGAATACAGCATTAGTAGTGAGCTTCTTGATGCTGTCACGTCGTTCAAATATCAAGGCGTAACACTGCAGAGCGATATGAAATGGAACAAACATGTAAGGACAGTTGTGAGTAAGGCGGACAGCTGCCTTCGGTTTATTGGGAGAATTTTGGGAAGATGTACTTCACGTGTAAAGGAGACCGCGTATAAAACGCTTGTACGACCACGTCTTGAGTGTTGCTCAAGTGTTTGGGACCCGCAGCAGATCAGGTTAAAGGAAGACATAGAGGCGGTTCAGAGGCGAGCAGCTAGATTTGTTACCGGTAGGTTCGACCAATGCGCGAGTGTCACGGAAATGCTGCGGAAACTCAAATGAGAATCGCTGGAGGAAAGACGACGTTCTTCTCGTGAGAGTCTGTAGAGGAAATTTAGAGGGCCGGATTTTGGAGCTAATTGCAGAACGATGTTGCTGCCGCCTACTTACATTTCGCGTAGTGATAGCAAAGACAAGGTAAGAGAAATTAGGACTCCTACGGAGGCATATAGGCATTCTTTTTTTTTCCTCGTTCTATTTGGGAGTGGAATAGGAAAGGAAATGCCTAGTAGTGGTACAGTGTACCCTCCGTGACGCCGTGGCCGAGCGGTCTGCGGCGCTCCAGTCACAGTCTGTACGGCCGCTACAGTCGGGGGGTTCGAATTCCCCCGACCGGGTATGGATGTTTGTGTCGTCTTTAGTATTAAGTAGTTCATAAGT
Source organism: Locusta migratoria (assembly GCA_026315105.1). NCBI lineage: Eukaryota > Metazoa > Arthropoda > Insecta > Orthoptera > Acrididae > Locusta > Locusta migratoria. The sequence goes on from CM048754.1 coordinate 15,208,234, forward strand.
AGTTTGTAAGTTCAGGGACTGATGACCCCGCAGTTAAGTCTCGTAAGCTTAACGAACATTTGAACATTTTGATTCAAGTTAGGGGTCGTACAAAGGCATATAAATATATTTTTTCCCTTGTTCTATTTGGGAGTTGAATAGGAAAGGAAATGCCTAGTATTGGTAAAGTGTACCCTGCACCACGCACCTTACGGTGTATTACGGAGTATGTATGTAGTTGTAGATACGCCTTTCTAGCTGCTTCACTTCGGCGACTTGCATGTCAATGATGATGAAATGCCGCGGTGTACTGGCCGAGCGGTCTAAAGCGCCATGCTGCAAAGCGCGCGGTTGGTCGCCGTCGGGCGTTCGAGTCCTCAATCGGGCATGAGTGTTTGCGTTGTCTTTATGTTTAAGTTAGTTTGAGCAGTTTGTAAGCTTAGGGAATGATAACCACAGACGTTAAGTCCCATAAGATTTACAAACATTTGTACATTTGATGATGAAACATTGATGAAGATGACACAACACCCAATCTCTGAGTGGAGGAAATATCCAACCGGACTGGGAATCGAACCCGGGGCGCATGCGTGGCAATCTACCACGCTGTACACTGTACTACGTAGACGGAGTCCATCTCCGTAGCTCAGCAGTAGCGTCGCTGACTGCGCGGCAGGAGGCCCGGGTTCGATTCCCGGCATTCCTAATCATCATCATCTCATCATCATTGGCACGTAAGTCACCCACGCGACGTCAAATAAAAAGAGTTACACTACAGCGGACGAAGAATCCCGCAAGGGATCTCCCGGCCAAGAAAGCTATACGTTCATTTCTATACGTAGAGGAAGAATTTGTGATTAATTTTCCAATTGCAGCCACAGTTGAGACTAGGGAGTTCTATTTCAAACAGCGCCGTTATGATGTGAGTGTAGCCTGGCTGTGACGCGTTTAGCTGTTGCATCAGACCCCGGGGCTAGAAGCGCGGACAGAGCGGCTTTCACTGGTGGTACCTGGCAGGTTGAGTGTTTGGACGGGCAGGTGGGTGCCGTGCCGCCTGGCTTTGTGTATTTTGACTGGACGGCTGCTTGTTTGGACTCGCACCTCCGGCCGCGTGGCCAGGTGTCTGCCCGACATAGATAGAACTGTCAGCGCGAGTACACACACGGCCGACAGCGGGCCTACAGGGAACACCGCGACGTCCACAGCAGGTAGAGGGGCGGCGGCGAGGTGGGCTTTCCAGCGAGGGGTAGCCGTGGCTGGTGCCAAAGGCAGGAGCGGCTTAGGGTGCGGAAAGTGGTGACCGTCATCGGGCATACCATCAGAGCAGCACGAAGTTCCTTGTTGTGGCCCTGGATGAGCCTGTCTGGACCGGAAGAACACCAGTCGCTGCATTAACCAATAGGAACAGATCAAACGCTACGCATCCACTGCCAGTGCCGTCAATGGATGGGCGAATCAGGTCTGACCAAATGCCATGCCATCCCCTCCTAACAGTGTTATTGCTGGATGAGCCAATCAGACCCTGGCGACTGCTATGCTATCCTCTGCTAATGGCGTCATTGGATGAATCAGTCAGATCTGACTGACAGCTACCCATCCTCTGCCACTGTTTCACTGGATGGGCAAATCTGGTCTGACCAAATGCCAAGCAATCCTCTACCAATGGCGTCGTTGAATGAGCCATCAGGTCCCACCGACTGCCATGCCATCATATGCCAATGGCATCATAGGATGAGTCAATGCCGGCCGTTGTGGCCAAGGGGACTGAGGTGCTCCAGTCACGGTCTGCACGGCCACTGCGGTCGGGGGTTCGAACCCCCCCTCAGGCATGGATATTTGTGCCGTCCTTAGTATTAGTTAGTTCATAAGTAGTTTGTACGTTTAGGGACTGATGACCCCGTAGTTAAGTCCCATAAGCTATACAAACATTTGAACATTTTGAATTACAGGAGTGGTTTAGAGTGGGCAATAAAATACCGGATTTCATATCAAACCCTGTTTTTTGGAATGTTCAAATGTTTGTAAGTCTATCAGACCAAACTGCGTGGTCATCAGACAAAATGTTTGTATAGCTTATGGGACTTAACTACGGGGTCATCAGTCCCTAAACTTACAAACTACTTAAGAACTAGCTAACCCTAAGGACGGCACACATATCCATGCCCCAGGGGGGGATTCGAACCCCCGACCGTAGTGGCCGTGCAGACCGTGACTGGAGCTCCTCAGTCCCCTCGGCCACCGCGGCCGGCAAAATGCTAGGACCTGGCGGGGATCGAACCCGCGACCTTTGGTTTTGTAGTCTGGCACTCTACCACTTTGCAAGCTAGGCGCACACACTTAAGACTAGGCAGTTCTATTTGAAACAGTGCCGTTGTGATGTGAGTGTAGCCTGGCGGTGACGCGTTCAGCTGTTGCATCAGACCCCGGGGCTAGGAGCAGCGGACAGAGCGGCTTTCACTGGTGGTACCTGGCAGGTCGAGTGTTTGGACGGGCAGGTGGGTGAGCGCGAGGCTGTGTGTATTTTGACTGGGCGGCTGCTTGTTTGGACTCGCACCTCCGGCCGCGTGGCCAGGTGTGTGCCCGACATAGATAGAACTGTCAGCGCGAGTACACACACGGCCGACAGCGGGGCCCACAGGGAACAGCGCGACGTCCACAGCAGGTAGAGGGGCGAGGTCTCCAGCGAGGGGCAGACGTGGCTGGTGCCAAATGCGGGAGCGGCTTAGGGTGCGGAAAGTGGTGGCCGTCATCGGGCATATCATCAGAGCAGCACGAAGTTCCTTGTTGTGGCCCTGGATGAGCCTGTCTGGACCGAAAGAACACCAGTCGCTGCATTAACCAATAGGAACAGATCAAACACTACGCATCCACTGCCAGTGCCGTCAATGGATGGGCGAATCAGGTCTGACCAAATGCCATGCCATCCCCTCCTAATAGTGTTACTGCTGGATGAGCCAATCAGACCCTGGCGACTGGTATGCTATCCTCTGCCAATGGCATCATTGGATGAATCAGTCAGGTCTGACTGACAGCCATCCATCCTCTGTCACAGTGTCACTGGATGATCAAATCTGGTCCAAACAAACGCCATGTAATCTTCTACCAATGGCGTCACTGGATGAGCCAATCAGGTTCCACCAGCTTCCATGCCATCTGCTGCCAATGGTGTCATTTGATGAACGAATCAGGTGTGACCAACTGTCATGACAGCCTCTGCCAAATGCTTCACTGATTGAACAAATACACCCAACTGACCTTCATGTCATCCTCTAACAATGATGGCATTGGATGAGCCAATCAGACCAGATATACCACTGTGTCATTCTCTACGAACAGTGTCAGTGGAACAGCCAATTAGTCCTGACCAACTTCCATGACATCTTGCCAACAGTGTCACAGGTTAGACTAAATGCCATCCATCTCCTGCTAGCACTGTCAATGAATGAGCAAATCTGTTCTGACCAAATGCCGTGCAATCCTCTACCAATGGCGTCACTGGATGAGTCAATCAGGCACCACCAGCTGCCATGCCATCCTCTGCCAGTGGTGTTATTCGATGAGCGAATCTGGTCTGATTGACAGTGATGCCAGCCTCTGTGAAAGGTGGCACTCATTGAGCAATTTGGCCCAACTGGCCAACATACCATCCTCTGACAACGGCATCATTGGATAAGCCAATCAGCCAGACATACCACTGTGTCATCCTCTACGAACAGTGTCACTGGAACAGCAAAACAGGCCTGACCTGTGCCAACAGCGTCACCGGATGATACGATCAGGTATGACTGACAGCCATCCATCCTATTCCAACAGTGTCACTTGACGAGCAAATGTGGTCCAATGAAACGCCATGCATTTCTATACCAATGGCGTCACTGGATGAGCCAATCAGGCCCCAACGACTGCCATGCCATCCTCTGATAATGGCGTCATTGGATGAGTGAATCGAGCCTGACTGATTGCCATTCCAGCCTCTGCGAAAAGGGTCGATAACTGAGAAAATTGGACCAACTAACCCTCATACTATCCTCTGACAACAGCGTCGTTGGATGACCCAATCAGGCCAGAGTTCCACTGTGTCATCCTCTACGACAGTCTCTCTGTAACACAAAATTGGGCTTGACCAACTTCCATGCCATCATCTTGGAACAGCATCAACGTACCAATCAATGAGGTCTCAATGAGTGCCATCCATCCCCTACGACAGTCTCTCTGTAACACAAAATTGGGCCTGACCAACTTCCATGCCATCATCTTGGAACAGCATCAATGTACCAGTCAATGAGGTCTCAATGAGTGCCATCCATCCCCTACTTACAGAGTCAATGGATGAGCAAGTCTGGTCCAACCAAACGCCATGCAAACCAATGGCGTCACTGGCTGAGCCAATCAGGCCCCTCGACTGCAATGCCATCTGCTTTTAATGGCGTCTTTGGATGAGTGAATAAGACCTGACTGCCTGCCATTCCAGCCACTGCCAAAGGCTAGGGTTACCACATGTCCGTCTTCAGAAAAGAGGACATTTCTAGATTCATAAAAGAACCTTCTCTCTCTCTCTCTCTCTCTCTCTCTCTCTCTCTCTCTCTCTCTCTCTCTTATTGACAACTCAAGTACTAGTGATGTCTCTACTGTATTATCAGAGTACTGATTGTGATTCATCTTATGCATCTTACGAAATTTATCCACCTTCTTACAAATTCAGAAGCATGAAATGTTGAGACCCGTAGAACGAATTACATGACTATATAGCAGTGAGCCCTAATATTTCATCACTTCACCACACTTGTAATCATCGTCTTAAGTGCTGAACATTTTTTTCCATACTTATAAGATGTCTTGCCTATCACCCCCCTGTTTTCACCAGAATTTTTTTACGATGCATCATTTACGGAAACCATAGTACTGTTGACTGTAAAATTGTCACGAATAAAGTAACTGTAAAAATTATCTAAGCGTACCTTGATATAGCTATGCTTCCATTTCGGATCAGACCGACGTGACTATATACATAAGTAGCATCTAGATTCCAGTGAGTGAATGGAATATGTAAACCTAGGTGAAAAAAGCAATGAATAAAATAAACGTTTAATTTACCGTACACAGGCTGGCAATTAATTATTAAAAACTGCTCAGTTTTTAGGACAAAAGCTTTAAATCGATATTTTCAAAACACTGCACTGTTTACGCAGTTACGTCTCTTTGGTCCTAAACAGGCGAATGTTAACGGCAATGGTGACTGTGGCACCTGACCTTATTTGCATGAAGTTTTGAACAAGGTTTTAACTTTATGTATAACCAACATAGCGCTAGCTTTTGATCTTAAAGTCATATGTGTGGTTGACAGATACACATACAACTGCCGAGTCCCAACACGACAAACGGAACGTCTTATTCTTGGGTCACACAACACTCCGACCGGAGAAAGAGGGGGGGGGGGGGAGAGTTTCATATTATACATACTGTGTGTATTGCACTGTCTTGAATTGTTGGAGACGTATGTTTTTAATTGGCCACCTCGGAAGATCGTATTCCGCCACAACTGCCACGCCAATATTATTTCCAATTGTTCCGAAGTAGCTTGACCTCAGAGCAGCGGCGGCACAGAAAAAAAAAACGCATTGTTTCAAGAAAGGTTAATTTCTCTGGAGTTAGTGATTGTGCCAGTTCAAAGAGTTATATTCACGCACCTTTAAGTTGAAGCAATTGCACAACGCGAAAAAGAGGACATTTCCCCATTTTGTTAAAGACCCGACCGGACTATTTTTAGGGTCCAAAAAAGAGGACATGTCTGGGTAAAAGAGGACGTCTGGTAACCCTACCAAAGGCGTCACTGATTGGGCAAATTCGCCCAACTGACCGTCGTGCTATCCTCTGACAACGGCGTCATTGGATGAGCCAATTAGGCCAGAGATACCATTGCGTCATCCTCTACAAACAGCGTAGTAACTGGAACAGCAAATTAGGCATGACCAACTTCCATGCCATACTCTACCAATGGTGTCACTGCATCAGACAATTGGGTCTCACTGAGCACAAAACCATTCTCTGCTGGAGACGTCATTGACTGAGCATATCAGGCTCAATTGACCACTATAGCCACGTAGCAATAGCCGTGCTCTTAGGCACTTAGCTGCATAGTGCGTGGCTGCTCCCCAATTCTGTTCAGTACCTCCTCGTTAGTTACGCGATCTAGCCGCCTAATCTTCAGTGTTCTGTAGCACCACCTTTCAAAAGCCTCTATTCTCTTCATGTCCGCACTGCTTATCGTCCATGTCTCACTCCCATACAAGGCAACACTCCACACAAATGCCTATAGGACTTCCTTACGCTTAAATCAATCATACGAGAAGAAGTTTCCTAAAGGTTTGAAATTATGTTTAAAGTATCGTGCAAGTCGCTAAGTGCTCTCCTTCTCAAATAGTGGACTGATAAAGTCACACTATCACGTGCAGCAATACGGGGAAGTTTTCATTGTTCATGACGTCATATTTCCTGAACTATCGCCCCTATCGCAAAATCCTCTCTTAGCTGACGTCTTCTACATTCCTGCCTAATGTCAGCTTCGTAGAAGGAGTAGTTTTCGAGATTTCGTATTTAATATACATTCATTACATCGCATTTAGCGATATTTGTGACATTAGCTGCTCCTCTTTAGTTGGTCTATCGATCTGCAACACATAAAAATTTATGCCGGACCGGGACTCGAACCCGGGTCTCGTTTGTGTTCGTTGTGTTCTTGGCTCAGCTTTTTTTTTTGCAGAGGGCGTTGAGCCCTCTGACCAGGCGCGCTGAGCCACGGCGCCCGGCGACCACTTGGCCACCCGGACACGCTGCCCGGCAAGACCCAAACTTCCATATGTTCAAATATTTGTAGAACTTATGGGACATAACTACGGTGTCATCAGTTCGTAAGCTTACAAACTACTTACGAACTAGCTAACACTAAGGACGGCACAAATATCCATGCCCCAGGGGGGATTCGAACCCCCGGCCGTAGTGGCCGTACAGATCGTGACTGGCGCGCCTCAGACCGCTCGGCCACCGCGGCCGGCTTCCATATGTTGGACATGTCTACTTCCCTTAGTGCTCGCGTGCATTAAGCAGTCATCCCTGCGACGGGGAGAGACATACTACACCATCTTTAGCCTGTCTTGGCTCTCATATTTACAATGATACGCCAGTCAGATTAGCGTGTTATGATACAAGTGCAGATGAACAATACCAATTACTGATTATAAATTATTTTATGAACAGGTTTCACTTAACAGAATTGTATGGCATACAAACAACAGTGACGCATTCATTGATGAAGAGAAAGGCCCGCTTTTCTATGGATAACTTACAAACTCACTGACTAAACACGAAATTTGCAATGATACGTCTGTTCTTAAAGATCAGACGCTGCCGATGCGCCGCAGCTATAAATGTTACATATACATTCATTACATCGCAATTAGCGATAATATCCGACATTAGCTACTCCTCTTTAGTTGGTCTATCATTTTGTAAGACATGAAAATTTGTGCCGGACCGGGACTCGAACCCGGGGAAGTAGCCATGTGTAACATATGGAGGTTTGGGTCTTGCCGGGGAGCGTGCACGGGTGGCCGAGTGGTTAAGACGACCGCTCGCGAAAAGCGGGAGACCCGGGTTCGAGTCCCGGTCCGGCACAAATATTCATGTGTTGCAAAATGATAGACCAACTGAAGAGGAGCAGCTAATGTCGGAAATTATCGCTAATTGCGATGTAATGAATGTATATGTAACATTTATAGCTGCGGCGCATCGGCAGCGTCTGTTCTTTAAGAACAGACGTATCATTGCAAATTTCGTGTTTAGTCAGTGAGTTTGTAAGTTATCCATAGAAAAGGGGGCCTTTCTCTTCATCAATGAATGCGTCACTGTTGTTTGTATGCCATACAATTCTGTTAAGTGAAACCTGTTCATAAAATAATTTATAATCAGTAATTGGTATTGTTCATCTGCACTTGTATCATAACACGCTAATCTGACTGAACAATTATCAAAATGAATAAAGATGACTTTGAGCAACAACAAAATAAATACAAAATGAAACAAATCCTGATAGTGTAACTTTCTTAATAGAATATGCAACTTGACCTCTGGTAAGAAAACACCTGTATTATTACGTAAGACTTTGAACAGTACGAAGCAAGCTTGGTGCTGGAGAGAGAGATTGACAATTAAATCAGAATGTGACACTTCCTCTTTAAATATTTGTTTCAAGGGTTAACACTGTATGTCTTTCTGGCCTACCTGTGCGCCAGGAAACAACGTGTGCTGCTGCCCTAGACTCTACTGCCATAAGCATGCTGCTGCTACTAAGGGACAAAAAACTAACTAACTACTGAAGTCGCGAAGGTGCTATGCGAATTCACTTACTACAACAATAACAAATTTCATCCGTGTTTGTAGAAAAACAATTAATGGGATTTTATGGGTGTATGAATAACTTGAAGTAGATATGAAATGCATTTAAGTTGAAATCCTCTATATTGAACAAGACTCTAAACAATGTTGTACAAAAACTGTAAGGCAGTTACAAGGGAATGCTTTACACCAAACTTTAGTTCCTTCACTTTCTGCACTCTCAAAAAGAGCATACAAAATTCCTGAAGTACAAACATGGATCATACCTACGCAATGCGGACAATAATCGCTGCATAATGCTTCTTACCTCTTCTCTTCATTCTGTCAAGGTACATATCGGATTCAATTACTTTCTTAAAATCTTTATACATAGAAATATTCATTTAATACATGCGATATACAACTTCATTCTTAGAGTGCCTGCCACACTCTCCGTACTCACACTTCAGAGTCCGGACAACAACCACCACTGCACTGCCACTGCTACTACTCAAACGCGAGAACAAGCACCCACCAAAGATGCTACCCGCGGAGCAAATATGTGACTCGCAGACTTCAAACTTACCTAGCTGGGCCATTCCGTGCCAAGTGGTCTAATATCGAGAAAAGTTCCCACATGACCCTCGTGGATTTTGATAAAATTTTGTATGAACATTCACACATGTTCTCAATGAACACTGGTAAAGTTTCAGTTTCAGAAATTCAATACTTCCAGAGATACAGTCACTTGTTTAAGACCATAGCACAGCTTCCAATAGTGCGTCCTTTAACTTTCAGCTACTTTGAGATTTTGTATCTCTGGGAGTATTTGCATGAAAGAAACAAAACTTGGCCATCTTATGAAACTTTTAGAGCTCTTTAAAGTAAAATATTAAGAACAGGATTTCTGGACAATTTTCATATAGATAATTTGGGGCAAAGTTGGGTGAAAAAATTGCGGGTTAAAAAAGTGCGAACTTTAGTTTTTTATATCTCCAGAAGTAATTGTGGGATGTACATGAAACTTTGCATACCATAACTCACCAACACAAGGTCTTAGAATATAAAGTTTCATTCTCATATTGCTTCCCATTATTTCACAAATCTAGGGTAAAGTTGAAGATTTTTCAAAAAGTGCTAAAAATGGGTATTTTAGTCAAATTTTTCAAAAAAGTGTTTTCTCCAAACTCCTTTAAACTATGCTCATTAGAAAGAGCCTATTCTAAACTATCTATAAAAGTGGAGTTGGTTTTGCAATGCAAGCATATAAGGCCCTAAGAAGTAGCATAATCCTAGAGGCGCACTGGAAGTTTGAACCCATTTTTCTGGCACTCAAATTATACTTGAAAGCTTATTATGTCTAATAAATGTTTGTTAATGCCTGGGATAAGTGAAATAAGAAGTCCTGATGAATAGGACATAGCTTAATTCCGAATAGAAAGAAGAAGAAGGAAAAAAGAATTCTTAATTGTCACCCCCCCCCCCAACTTCTCTCTCTCTCTCTCTCTCTCTCTCTCTCTCTCTCTCTCTCTCTCTCTCTCTCTCTCTCTCTCTCTCTCACACACACACACACACACACACACAAAATTATAATTTAGACTGAAAGTAAATTGTAAAATTTATTTGCACAATCATTATCTAATCATTAGTAGCATTTTCAATGAACACCACTAGCTTACTGAAGGAAAATAAGTATATAAATGAGTTGTTGTGGTTTAACCATTGCTAGTTTCATTTCACCTGAGAAAACCAGCATCTCCATCACCTTAGGGGCTACACTCGAGCATCAACAGCTATGGGTGAGTTTCTTTACACAGGTTTCCTAGCCTGATAGTAAAATTATTTAAGTGCCCTGGGTAAAATTAGAAACCACTGTTAGGTTCCTTAGATTGTTTACTCTAACCTATTTCAATTTTTCTGTATAAAATAAAGATTTTTGACTTACCTAAAGTACAGGCTCGTCGACAGAAACATAAACTTTGCCCCAAATTATCTATATGAAAATTGTCCAGAAATCCTGTTCTTAATATTTTACTTTAAAGAGCTCTAAAAGTTTTATAAGATGGCCAAGTTTTGTTTCTTTCATGCAAATACTCCCAGAGATACAAAATCTCAAAGTAGCTGAAAGTTAAAGGACTCACTATTGGAAGCTGTGCTATGGTCTTAAACAAGTGACTGTATCTCTGGAAGTATTGAATTTCTGAAACTGAAACTTTACCAGTGTTCATTGAGAACATGTGTGAATGTTCATACCAAATTTCATCAAAATCCATGAGGGTCATGTGGGAGCCTGTAGACCACTTGGCATGGCATGACCCAGCTACCTTTCACGTGAGAGAATGAGTGTCCTTTCTCTTTTATATAGGATGGAGATAAATAATAGGTTGTTCGATGTCTGGACCCGTGCTTATGTCATTTTCGGAGGAGTCACAAAATTATCAATCGGATTTCAAAAATAAAGGAATAAAAAAATACAGTTGATATTGGGAGATTTTCCTCATGCTGAGGAGGCGGGGGAGGAGTGCTATATTCTCGTAGGCCTCCACACCCTAGCTCCAGACACCGATAAAACAGCACAATAATTTTTTCGAGCTGAACCTCGCGTTAGTCCGGCTGTCGTCTGCCTCGCATTAACGTCGACATGGCGTATTTCGGCAGTGGCTCTCCCCTCCTCATCGTTAAGAGCTCCGCTTCGGACCACGGCGGCATCGGCATGGACTGCGCGCTGTTTTGAGAGGCGGCGCGCGTTTGATCAGCGCTCGTAAACGCCGGCGCGTTGCCTGGCAACCGGTGGCGGCGCCTTCAAAGGCGGCACCACCCACACCTGTTGCGTCGCCGCTGCAGACTTTTACTGCCGCAGCCGCCGCGCTCCTCTTAAAACCCTTTCTCCGATACTGGAAATAGAGACGGCGGACACAGCGAGATCTAGCCGCTCGTTATATATACGGCCTCCCCGTGCCCGCTAGACGTCCCGCACCTGGCGCCAAGCGTAAACGCTGCCCTCGTCTCCATTAGCAACCGCGCGGGCACAGGCAGTGTGTTTTGGAAACGTAAAACACGTTTACTACTCGCCCACGGCAACACTTAATTATCGCCGCTGGCATTTAGCGTCCACCGTACGGCCAGCACGGTTTTATAACGCTCGCGGATTGAACCTTACGTCTGTGCCGAGAACAGAAGAACTGTTGGGTTTCGAGAGGGAGAAACAGCCCAGGGCACCTGGATATAGATGGGCGTGCGCAGCCGCCATTTTCGTTCCTTCTAGACTCGCGCATAATAGTTCGCGATCGGGAGCGCTCATTTCAGTTCCCTCTTTTCGTTCGTCCGCTCCCAGTGACGGCTGAGCGGCGTGGTCTGCGCGTGCAGGTGGAGGGAGAAGTTCCCCCACCTAGCTGCTTCATGCGCTTGCTGCTTGAGCCGCTAACGATATCACGCAAACTAAAAGAAACAGTTTGTGGGTAATTTCTCGGCCGGCCGCGGTGGCCGAGGGGACTGAGGCGCTCCAGTCACGGTCTGCACGGCCACTACGGTCGGGGGTTCGAATCCCCCCTCGGGCATGGATATTTGTGCCGTCCTTAGTATAAGGTAGTAGATAAGTAGTTTGTAAGTTTAGGGACTGATGACTCCGTAATTACGTCCCATAAGCTTAACAAACATTTGAACTTTTTTCTTTTTAATTTTTTTATAATTTATCGCGTTTAAGTTTAGCGTTATCTCCATATCTTGGCATTATGGAATTTATTAGTCAGATATTGTAGAGTGCAGAACACATCAAAGCAGAAATTTTGCAGCACTGAACTATGTAATCTAGCAGGCAGACGCTCACCTCGAAATGTCTCTCATCAGCAGAAGGCAAACGCGTGATTTGTAATTCTGCTGCGCGCCCTCTCGCTATTGCCCGTCGGTGGTATAACAGACGACCGGTTACGCCTACGTGACGTTCTAAAATATGGCGGACGAGATTTCAATTTGCTTCAAGTATGGCAGCACCTTAGGCCGGTATTACACTATCAAATTTTCTTTGACAAAGATTTTTTGTCAAAGAAAATTGGATAGTGTAATATGGAACTTTGGTCAAAGTTGCCTTTCGTCAAAAATTCTTTGATCAAATCTAGCAGCTCACCGTAGATTTGATCAAAGAAAGCGTTCGTCTTATGTTAACTGTGGTGAGAAATATGACCGCTTTAAGCGCTAGCATCGCCGTAGCAGTTTTTGACGTACTGTTTGAAAACATAACCGCGTAATTCGTATGGCGAGTCGTCGCAACAACTAAATTTATGCAGTTGTATAAGGTTGATTATAAAAACCGGCTGCATCGAGCCGAAAGCTAGATAATTGCGGTATTCATTGGCGATCAAGTGAGTACTGTTTGCACGGCAGACGACGTAAAAATGAAAATTAATTGTCTCTGCACCAGTTTTGTAGCGGAGAAAGCAAAAGTACATAATGACACTTTAATTCCCTACATATATTTAGCCAGACAAATGCTATTTACACGATACATAATACGCAAAATATAAATGTTTCAAAAGTTTTGTTTACTGCAATATTTAGAGCAGAACGCCACTGCAGAAGCAAGTGAAGCGTCACCATTGTCAGTCTTCCAAACGACGAGAAGAACCGTTTTCGAGTGGTACAGCGGCTCTCGCCTCAGGTGTATCGGGTAATGCAGCCTAATATTACATATTTGTAGGAAACGACGAAGTACTTTGACAAGCTACACTGTAGATGTCTATTATGATTAAGAAAAGAACTTCGCACTTTTTTTTTTTTTTTTTTTTTTTTTTTTCAAATATGTCTTAAGAGTACAGCTTAAATTGTTGTGAGTGAACAAGGAGCGATGATATCTACAGTCTAGCTAGAAAAAGTACTTCGCTCTTTTCTACAAACATCAGATGTTAGGCCTTATTATGCGATACACCTGAGGCGAGAGCCGCGGTACAAATAAAAACGGGTTCTGTGAATAAAGGCACGCTTCCAGATGTCTAGTCGATGCAATTGTTGTACGCGTACATGCAATCTAAGTGTATAAGTAGATATTTGTAATCTATGTAATCAACAACTAAGGTTAATAACAAATATTCATCCGCCATTTTCAATGCACTGTGACAGATTCTTTATCAAAGAAAATTTGATAGTGTAATGTCACCATTTCACTACGTCAAAGATTCTTTGTCAAAGAATATTGGACAAAGATTCTTTGTCAAAGAAAATTTGATAGCGTAATACCGGCCTTAGCCAGTCTGTTGTCTATATAGGTCTTTGGTTGTTTCCGTCGACCGCAGGAACGCGATGGCCAGGCGAGTACGTCTGTGACCAGGATGTTGTAAATTCGACTCGCACGCTTTGCTTGTGTGACGTCACCAGGCAGCAAGCACGGAGCAACTGGCGCAGTATCCTCACGAAAAACGTGCAAGCAGGAAGTTGTGTTTTGCACTCGCTCGTTTCGTGACCTGTTATAAGTGTTCGGATAAGAAAGTAGCTTTCTTGTATTAAGGGAACAATTTTTCCCACATATTCTTTCTCTAATTATGAGTAAGAATACTTCGTGTTGTGCTGTTGCGGAGTGCAATACAGTGGACGCGAGACGGGAGGCCTTTTGTACCGTCGCTTTCCAAAAGAGAAGGAACTTCAGCGCATATGGATCTCTCTCCTTGTAAACGGCGAGACGAGATAAATGTCATAAATGCCAGAATTTGTTCCGAACACTTTTGTGAAGCCGATTACAAAAGATACTTGCAGAATGCGTCTTCGTTATTAGGTAAGGGCTCAGATCGATATTTCATTGGTATGAAAGTAGTATACAGTTCCATGTTCACAGTAATTAAATGAGTAAAAAAAAGCATTAATGCGAAAATCGGCTGCTAAGTTTGCGTTGTAACGAAAGTTTTCTTTATCTATATACTAGCTGAACCCCGCTACTTCGCATGTGTAGACTGGGTGGTCTGCACCAGTTGTTTCTTTTTAATCCTGATGAAGAATCCATATCTTAAGTTTTAGTTATAGCTTGAAATTTGAGTAATCTGTAGGTCCCCCTATAACTGGCTGGGTAAGTCAGTTCGAAGGTCGGAGGAAGGCAACGGCATACCACCTCCAAACAGGAGCATGCCTAGTAAAGCACTGTGGTGTTCAAACCAGTCTTCGGATTGTTGACTGCTTTACCTTTTTTTTACCTTCAAAATTGCCAAAATAGCTACGTATTTTCAAAAAACGTTTCATCCCCTGTTTCACCCCCTTACGAAGTATCGAAAAATCGCTTCTTAAATGACGCCTACAGAGTAAGAGCAACACGCTCCACAAATTTCAAGTTTCTATCTTCAGTGGTTTGGGCTGGGCGATGATGAGTCAGTCAGTCAGTCAGTCAATCGGGACACTTCCTTTTATATATATGGAAGATAATACTTGACCTGTACCATAGTAGTAATATTTTTCGTTGATCACTTCTAGAATTTCATAAAAATTTAAAAGTCATTTATAAAAGGGCATTTTTATTCACGAAAATAGACGCATTTAGCATATTTTGTAGGTAATGTTCCTTAAAGGACCTATTGAATAAATAAAGAAATCCATTTTAAAAATAAAATACTACTAGTACTCTGTATACAAAGTAGTTGAATACCAAACGAATGGTCCTGTGTGTAATTGTTGTCCAAAGTCTCCCGTTGTACACCATAGCAGTACCATGCCGACAGATATAAGGGGGTGGAAGATATGGTGGTTGAAAGTCGTCAAATTATAAAAAAAATTCTGACTGAAGGCCAGCGATGACGTTTGCGACTCTATATCAAGGAGGTTACATACAGCGAAACGTGATTCTACAGAACATATCTTTGGTCTATGCGTGCTACAATGTCTTCAGCTCTTTCTCTGTAAGGATAAGCATACGAATAAGGAAATCTCTATATATAAAAGGAAGTGTCCCGATTGACTGACTGACTGACTCATCATCGCCCAGCCCAAACCACTGAAGATAGAAACTTGAAATTTGTGGAGGGTGTTGATCTTACTCTGTAGGCGTCATTTAAGAAGCGATTTTTCAATATTCCGTCCGTAAGGGGGTGAAAAGGGGGATGAAACGTTTTTTGAAAATACGTTACTATTTAGGCAATTTTAAAGCTAGAACTACAAAATTTCGGATTTTAATTCAGGGTTCGAATTTAAAAGACACGTGTTTCGGCATTTTTTAAATTCGGCAAATAAGGGGCTAAAATAGACGACGCAAAAATTGATTTTCAAAAATATGTTGCTGTTAATTATACATGTGGAACCTCCAAAAACTGGAACAACTGCTTTTTAATTTATTTTTCTTTATTATTTTCATTTATTTGGCATAAACTGTTTAGAACTGCCTAGCAGCTGATAACCAGTTACTATTTGTTATGGTAAATAAGTCAATAAAAAGCGAAGAAAAACACTAAAAAAAGCGATGGTAGCAGGTTTTCCTGGGATCCGGGTGTTCAGAATGTACAACAGTGTATCGTTAACTAAGGCACACGTGTAGGCCTACTTACACTCAGCGAATATTCGTCAAAACACGAAACTCGTCTTTTGATTAGTGAGAAAACTGTGTTGTATCCAACATTTCTACCAAATTTTCAGATACCATTTAGTTCCGTACAACGCGGGTAATGTATTTCGGAGTAGAACCAAATAAACGTTAGGTTCGCCTAATTGTAACATACAAAGCAGACTGTCCGTATGTTTGTACGTGTTGCATAGAAATCTACAGTTTTGTTCCAATCTGTATGAAATTTTGTACACGTAAGCTTCAGTCCGTGAGGACGGTCGCCGTAAGTGTAATAATCACATACGATATATAGTTCACGAGATATGACGTCATAAACAATGAGATGCCCGAAAAACTGCTGCATTATGCGACAATGCTGCTCATTTTCTGCTAAACCACTGGACCGATTTCAGCCAAATTTGGCACACTTATTCCATGCCGTAAGAATTGCTGTAGGGTTAATAATCACATACGACACATGGTTCAGAAGATATGACGTCATAAACAATAGAAATCGCAAGAAACTGCCACATAATTCGGCGAGACTTTAAAAATACGCTGTATGAGAATGAGAGTACTCAGCGACTTTGAACAAAGCTTAAACATAACTTCAAACCTTTAGGAAACTTTTTATCGCTGACAACCATAGCAAAATGATGAAAGGGAAAAAGTTTCTCGCTTACTACTTTTCCGCTGTTTATGGAGTAAAACTACGGAATTACGTTACTATTTACACTTTGTACACTACAAATTGTGGACGCAGGATACTTTAGACAGTATACACACATATAGTGGAAAGTGCCTTCTAAATTGTACCACATTCCGACACTTAGTTCGTGAGATATGAGCACGTAAACAATAACGTTCCGCTGTTCATGGACTAAAACTGACTTTCGGACTGACGTTACAATTTATAATTTCTACACTACAATTTGTAGCATCAGTAAATTTTACAGACAGTATACACATATATAGTTGAGTGTACCTTCGAAATTGTATCACACTATGCCACGTAGTTCATGAGATGTGAGTACATGAACAGTAACGTTAATGGAAAACCGCCCCTTCCCGCACCAACTTTTAATTTATTACTTCATTACTACTAAATGTATTCCCAAGAGATTTCAGACATACAGCCCTTTTACTAATGAATACCTGCCTGAAAAATGGTATGAATAAATAAATAAATACTCAGGCAACGCCGGGTTTTCAGCTAGTCTAATATATAAAAATGAAAGCCTCTGTTTGCCCGTATGTTATGCCTGTGAATGTCATTCAGCCGATTGCGATAAAACTTGGACAACTTATTGGGTAATTGTGAAGAACGCTTGCACGGACGCCCGTTTCGATAAATCTCGAAAGTGCGACTACACTTCCATATATGATGCATTTTGATATGTTCTAAGTAGGCGGGAGAATCTGATTTGTTGATGTACGAAACAGTGATCATTTTAAGAGAAAGTTAGGTTAGGTATAGGTTAAACAAGCAGTTTTTTTTAGTATGTGTGGGCGCGTAGTGCCCGAATCTCCGGTTCGGGACGGTAGAATTGCGAAGTCTGTTGCCCATGTTATTTGCATGGCGCTTATGTTGGCAATACTAAAAAAAAAAAAATCTTGTTTAACCTACACCTAACCTAACCTAACTTCACTTAAAATGATCACTGTTTCGCACATCAACAAATCATTCTCTCGCCTGCTTTGAACATATCGAAATGCACCATATATCGAAGTGTGGTCGCGCGTTCGAGGTTTACCGAAACGTACGCCCATGCAAGCGTTCTTAACAATTACCACTTATTGTATGAACTAGCGTCACGGTTATAGGCATAGTAAAATTTCGCAATTCGCACTCTAAGGGAGTGAAATCATAATAATATATAAAACAGCACATTTTCACTCTGCCTGTCCCTTTAACCTTCTATTACTCGAGAACTATTGAACGTATCGTGATGAGGTTTCTTTTAAATTGTAGATCTCACAAAGGTCTAAAAATAAGTCCGGGAGAGCATATGTCTAACTTTTACGAGTAAAGCATATGTACCGTTTTTGTCTCGTAAAGTGCTGGTGCCGGATGGCTTCAAACTACATAAATAGTGATTGAGGGAAATCTATTAAAGTTAGACATGTGCTTTCTGGGACTTAATTTTAGATCTTTATGAGCTCTCTCTCTCTCTCTCTCTCTCTCTCTCTCTATATATATATATATATATATATATATATATATATATATATAATTTCGATTTTATTATTTAAAAAAAACCTCATCACGATGCGTTCAGTGGTTCTCGAGTTAAAGACATTTAAATATTACCCGTGCCAAGTCGCTGGGCGGGACGGGTTAGCTAGTATATATCTATAACCGCGAATGTCTGTTCGGTGTACGTTTATCACGTCTGAACCACAACACATAAAGAGCTAAAAAATGTGCAGTTACTAATGTCTAGCCGGGAAAGCTTTAGGCACGGTTTTCTGGCGATCTGATAGTTATTTATCTATATATATATTAATGTGAATGTGTGTTCGGTGTACGCGTATCACGTGCGAACGAAAAGACGCAGAGACTTAAATATTTGTACAGTTACTAATTTATACCTGAGGAAGGTTTTAGGCACGGATTTATAGCGATCTGATCGATATTTAGTAATTTGAAGAATATAACGCGAAATGCGGAACAACAATTGCTCTTTGAAAATTATATTTACTCTTTGAAAATGGTTTTATTGGTTGCGTTGTTGCTTGAGGGTTGATAATGATAAAAGGGTGGAGTATATTGGGATGGAAAGTTATCGGTGTATATAAAATTCTACGTGTGTGTGTGTTCCTATTTCGCTCTGCAGCGAAAACTACAGAACGCAAACGAATGGTCTGTGTGTAATTGTTGACCGAAGTCTCCCGTTGTACACCATAGCAGTTCCATGCCGATAGCTATAAGGGGGTGGAAGATATGGTGGTTGAAAGTCGTCAAATCATTAAAAAAATCGGACTGAAGGCCAGTGATGACGATTACGACTCTATAGCAAGGAGGTTACATACAGCGAAACGTGATGCACAGGTCATGCTCTATGCGTGCTACAATGTTCTCAGCTCTTTCTCTGTAAGGATGAACAAACGAATAAAGAACAATAAGAATAAATAAATACAGCAGTAAAAAAAGAAATTTCTTTTAATACATCTCTCTAAAGAAAATAGATTTGACGTTTCGCGCATTACATCAAGTGATTCTTCAAAACGAATACATTTATACGTGTGATTTGATCTAGACTACTTACTCATAAACGATAAGTGCATAGGCTTCTGCAATCTGATAGGAATATTTTTCAGTTCTTTCAAAACCAGTCTCATAGCACACTACCGAAAGGTAGCTTATTATATCATAATCAACCAACATGCGAGCGGAGCCGCGGGTTTAAGCTAGTTGTGAATAAAGTTTAAAGCTTTTCTTTTTCCTAATTGTTTGGCCTGCACCATCATATATGTCGTAGAAAGACATTGCAATAAAGTTCAGGATTGCTGCTTATATTTTATTTAATAGTGCTACAGGTGTTTCGACAGTTTGTCATTCTCAAGCGCCTGAGTGTATAAGAATTATATTAATTACAAATCAAACAATAGGAAAATATACATAAATTTGTTTGTTATAAAATTTGCTTATAACTTACGTCTACGATGTTTGGACGTTATATACTGACATCTGGCGTAACTGTTGCATAAACTATATGGAAATATACATGTATTTAGTTGTTGTATACGGTTTTTAGCTGTCAGGTTTTTTTGCAGCTTTTTACGCTGTTGTTGTTGTAGTCTTCAGTCCGGAGACTGGTTTGATGCAGCTCTCCACAATACCCTATCCTGAGCAAGCCTCTTCATCTCCACATAAGAGCGACAACCTACATCTGTCTGAATCTGCTTACTATATCCATCTCTTGGTCTTCCTCTGCGGTTTTTACCCCACACACTTCCCTCCAACGCTAAATTCACAATTCCTTGATGTCTAAGAATGTGTCCTACCAATCTATCCCTTCTTTTAGTCAAGGTATGCCAAAAATTCCTTTTCTCCCCAATTCTGTTCAGTACCTCCTCATTAGTTACGCGATCCACCCACCTAATCTTCAGCATTCTTCTGTAGCACCACATTTCAAAAGCCTCAATCCTCTTCCTGTCCGCACTCTTTATCGTCCATGTCTCACTCCCATACAAGGCAACACTCCATACAAATGCCTTCAGAAAGGACTTCCTTAGGCTTAAATCAATATTCGAGGTTAACAAATTTCTCTTTTTCAAAAATGCTTTTCTACCCATTGCCATTCTGCATTTTAGATCCTCTGTACTGCTACCATTATTATTTTACTGCCCAAGTAACAAAACTCATCTACCTCCTTTATTGCTTCGTTACCCAATCTAAATCCTTCACCATCACCTGATTTTCTTACACTGCACTCCATTACCCTAGTTTTGCTCTTGTTAATGTTCATCTTATATGCACCTTTCAGCACACTGTCCATTCCGTTCAATTGCTCTTCCAGGTCCTTTGCTGTATCTGACAGGATTACTATGTCGTCGGCAAAACGCAATGTTTTTAATTCTTCACCCTGAACTTTAATTCCTTCTCCAAATTTCTCCTTGCTTTCCTTTATAGCTTGCTCAATGTACAAATTGAATAACATTGGAGAAAGGCTACAACACTGTCTTACTCCCTTTCCAACCACTGCATCCCTTTTTTAATCTAAAACGTTAAATTAAAGAAAACTTTTATATTTTTCGAAATTAATAATAGCTTTGCCAAAGATGTTAACATATATAGTAATCAACTAAGTTATCAGATACTTCTTTTACGTTAACATTGGTGAAACGCTACTCGCTGCGCTTCGGTTTTGGGTAGCTGTGAAGTAGTCTTGTGTAATTTGAGAACGAACTAGTTACGAAGAGCACTCCCACAGGCGAACTACTTCGCAGATCCCTCGCCTCTTACTCCGTCCGCTTCTTTTCCGAAGACTCAGAGAGAGCGCAGAATCGCGTGAATCCCTTCTGCCAGTTGCCGTCATTTCGGGCTGAGATGCAGCTCAGCTGTAGTTTTAGTAGCGGTAGCAAAAGCCAAACGAGCGGACGAACTAAAAAGAGCCACCTACTTCGCGGTCGAGGTGCGAACTAAAAGTAGAGCTTCCGGTCGCGAGCTAAAATAAGCGCGATAGGTCCCGAACTACAATATGCGCGATAGGTCGCGAACTACAATATGCGCGATAGGTCGCGAACTACAATATGTGCGATAGGTCGCGAACTACAATATGCGCGATAGGTCGCGAACTACTTTATGATGCGCGATAGGTCGCGAACTACTTTATGATGCGCGATAGGTCGCGAACTACTTTATGATGCGCGATAGGTCGCGAACTAAAATATGCGCGATAGGTCGCGAACTAAATGACGCGCGATAGGTCGCGAACTACAATATGCGCGACAGGTCGCGAACTACAATATGCGCGACAGGTCGCGAACTACAATATGCGCGACAGGTCGCGAACTACAATATACGCGATAGGTCGCGAACTAAAATATACGCGATAGGTCGCGAACTAAAATATACGCGATAGGTCGCGAACTAAATGATGCGCGATAGGTCGCGAACTACAATATGCGTGATAGGTCGGGAACTACTAAATGATGCGCGATAGGTCGCGAACTAAATGATGCGCGATAGGTCGCGAACTAAATGATGCGCGATAGGTCGCGAACTAAATGATGCGCGATAGGTCGCGAACTAAATGATGCGCGATAGGTCGCGAACTACAATATGCGCGATGGGTCGCGAAATACAATATGCGCGATAGGTCGCGAACTAATTTATGATGCGCGATAGGTCGCGAACTAATTTATGATGCGCGATAGGTCGCGAACTAAAATATGCGCGATAGGTCGCGAACTAAATGATGCGCGATAGGTCGCGAACTACAATATGCGCGATAGGTCGCGAACTACAATATGCGCGAAAGGTCGCGAACTACAATATGCGCGATAGGTCGCGAACAGAATTAAAAATCACATGTTTGCCTTCTGCTGATGAGAGGCATTTCGAGGTTAGCGTCAGCCTGCTAGATTACTTAGTTCAGTGCTACAAAATTTCTGCTTTGAAGTATTCTGCACTCTGCAATATCTAACTAATAAATTCCATAATGCCAAGATATAAAGATAACTCTAAGCTTAATACGCGAGAAATTATCGACAAACTGTTTTTTTTTTTTTGGTTTACGTGATATCGTTAGCGGCTCAAGCAGCAAGCGCATGAAGCAGCTAGGTGGGGAACTTCTCCCTCCACCTGCACGCGCAGACCACGCCGCTCAGCCGTCATTGGGAGTGGACGAACTAAAAGAGCGAACTAGTTCGCGGTAGAGCCGCGAACTAAAGTGAGCGCTCCCGATCGCGAACTACTATGCGCAAGTCTAGCGTGGAGACCTCGTGGGCAGAAGCAGAGCCGCTGTAAACGTCTGCCTGCCTGAGACCTCTCTGGCCTCCTTGCCGCCTCGCGTCGCCACACCTGCCGTCGCTGCTCGGCTAGCAGACGTTTACTGCCGACCCCGGGTATTCTGGGAGCAGCCCAGGGCCCTACACTACACTACACTGCACTCCACGCCACCTATACTCCAATCTCTGTCTCTGCGCGTTCGATAATTTCCAAGAATGCTTGCAGTCGAAATAGCTCAGCTGAAATGATATATATCGATCGTGCAACACTGTGGTGTCGCACAAGTCCAAAGTGCGCGCCACCTACTTTCGCCGCGCGCCGCCATGCACGCACGGCGCGGCGTTCTTACGACGACAGCCACGAGCGCCCTCTGCTGCAACTCCGCTCGTGGCCACCACTGAACGACATCGTTCACTTGGGACTGAGATAGCAACCAGTTAGGACCTTCGTAATCAGATAGGCACCAGTGAAGACTTGGCTATCGGACAGGCACTAGGCAGACCTCTAGCTCAACTATGTATCAATATTCTGCAGTACTGAGCTATGTAAAAGTTAAGTATTGTATAAATTCTGTGCAATATATATCTCGTTCTAATTTACTCTAGTGTTTCTAGTTTCTGGCTGCTCCCCTCCGTACCTGCACCAGCGTGCTATCTTTATTCCTGTGTCGGTCTCATTCCACTCGGCCACCGACACCTAAGACGGAAACGAGACACAAAAGCAGCGACGAGGCTGGGACACAAAAAACACTAAATCGATAACTCGATTACCGACACACGGCTTATGAAGTGTGTTTCGTCTGTAGTCGTGAGAAAGTATTTAATTGGATTTTGAAGTTGTGTTCTTATGATTTAAAAGACTTTTCAATCAAAGGTAGGTAAACGAAAAAAAAAAAAAAAAAAAAAAAAAAAAAAAAAAAAAAAAAAAAATTAGTGTCATAACCATTTAGTGATTGGTTCTACATGTAGTACTTTAAAATCGCTGCGAAATATCGTCAGTAAAGTACATAGAGATGAAAAAAGTACACAGGGAGTTTCTTTCCCTTTACGTAGCTTTCACTGCAAAGTTTTTAAGTGTTAAGGAATCAATATGATTGGCGAATGAATTACGCTCAATTTCCATTATGTAAAATAAATTTCACACCCATGTATTGACTGCATCTCATTGTACTTTTCAGAAGCCAGTCTGTAGTGATTTATTATGCCATAAAAGTCGTAGTACAATTTTTATTTCTTTATATGAAAAAAAGGTGTTTTGTCCTCAACTTAAAAATATATACTGTATTTCGATACCTAATTTGTATCCCAAATTACATTACAGTGCATATCATCAGGGACATTCGATTTTCTATGTAAATATCACGATTTCCGATTATTTTATTACGTACATATGTATTACCACAGCTTCAGTTTACGTCACTGACGTTGGAGCAATGACATTTACACTAAAGTTCGTCAAAAACATTGAGCTATTTCCGAGCAATACATCACGATTCTGGTATAAAATGTTCAGTGTTGAATTATTTGCACGTCATTATACTTTCGTAAGCATTCATATTCATTTCGATCATTAGGGCCCGCGTAATCGATATACAGTTGAACGTTTCAGGCTGAGCTTCTTCGATTGCAAGCATTCTTGGAAAATACCGCACCTTTTGTCACTACTCTGTGTTCAAATATTTGTAAACCTAGTGGACCAAACTGCTAAGGTCGTCAGCCCCTTACGAACTACTTAAACTAACATACATTAAGAACACCACACACACACACACACACACACACACACACACACACACACACACACACACACACACACACGTACGCCCCACGGAGGACTCAAACCTCCGATGGGAACGGCCGCCCAGTCCGTAGCATGACGCCTTAGACCACGCTGTCACTCCGCACGGCAGGATTCCTGACGCCCTGCAGAAGATTTGGTGTACCTTGCGTCCAGACGAGACGAGTAGCACGGACTAGTCTCAATTCCATGTGGTTTGACTGCTGTCCGCGATGGCCGAGGCGCTCCAGTCACGGTCTGCACGGCCACTACGGTCGAATTCACCCTCGGCCGTGGATATATGTGCCGTCCTTAGTGTTAGCTAGTCCATAATTAACTACGCAACTTGATTAAAAGCCGTTTCTGAGGTACGGTGTCAAATGCCTCCTGGAAATCAAGAAATACGGAATCAATCTGAGATCCCTTGTCGATGGCATACATCACTTCGTGTGCAGCTCCGACCTTGTTTTGGCCGTATTTTCGCTTCACAGAAGAACAGTCAACTTTCTTCTCAATTTTTGACCAACGTTGCAGAGACTGTCGGTGTGAAGCCACAGCATTTCGAAGCCTTTATTGGTTTGTTATGCCTCCCCATTCTATTGTTGGTCACAATTAAAATTCCATAAAGTTTCATTTCAGTCAATTTCCCCAGTAAGGGCAAGGATGCGGAAAAAAGTAGTTCATCAGAGATAACCTCAATAAATGAAGATTACAGGAATTCCTAAACGTCATATATGTGATAGTGGAGACACGATGAACCACCACAGACGCCATAGAATAATCACGCAAAATAGATATTTCGGCAATGCGGAGATATTTAGAAATGTCCATTTGGAAATTCCATGCCGGCCGCGGTGGCCGAGGGGACTGAGGCGCTCCAGTCACGGTCTGCACGGCCACTACGGTCGGGGATTCGAATCCCCCCTCGGGCGTAGATATTTTTGCCGTCCTTAGTGTTCGCTAGTTGATAAGTAGTTTGTAAGCCGACCCCGTAGTTCAATCCCACAAGTTATACAAACATTTGAACATTTTTGAACAGATCCTATTCCATGACGTTTCCTAAGTCAGTGTACACTGAAGTCACGTAGATAACGGGACATCTAGTAATACCATGGTACACCTCCTTTCCCCGGCGAATGTCGTAGCTTTAGGTTTCATGGATTGAGCAAGTCATTCGAAGTCCTCTGCTCCCGACCGCTTGGAGGACCTCCTCACGCCCCTCTCGGCGGGAGGAGGTCATCCTGGCCCGGTTGCGGATCGGTCACTGCCGTTTCAGCCACCGTCATTTGATATCCGCCGACCCTGCACCGCTGTGCTCCTGCGGTGAACTGCTGACAGTGCGACATGTTTTACTGTCTTGTGTTAATTTTAATCATCTCCGTGTAGCCCTTCACTTTCCGTCTACTCTGGAGGAAATTTTAGATGATGACACACGAGCAGCTGCTCGAGTTTTGCGTTTTATCAACATGGCCAACTTATCAAAGGATATTTAACCCTTTTCATTGTCCTTTATCTTTCGTTTTTAGCCTCTTCTTCATTTTCTGACAGTCACCATTTTTTTTTTATTTTTTTTTAGATCTAGTGAATCTGTGTTCTTGTCTGGGCGCTAATGGTCGTAGAAGTTGTGCGCCCTAAACCCACAAAAAAAAAAAAAAAAATTGCAGGAATACTGGTCTATGCTGCCTCTATCTACATCTACATCGATACTCTGCAAATCATATTTGTCTGCCAGAGGGTTCATTAACCACTTTCATAACTTTTCTCTACCGTTCCATTCTCCAGTAGCGCGCGGGAAGAAAGAACACCTAAATCGTTCCGTTTTCAAGCTGATTTCTCTTATTTTATTGGGATGGTCATGTATCCCTAAGTAGGTGGGTGCTAGAAAAATATTTTCACATTCAGAACTAAAAGTCGATGATTGAAACTTAGCAAACAGATGAAGCCGCAATGAATAACGTCTTTCTTTTAATGATTTCCACCCCAATTCGTGCAACATTTCCGTGACGCTTTCCGCCCCGTAACGATACAAAACAAAACGAGCTGCCCTTCTCTGAACCTTCTCAATGTCTTCCGTCAGGCCCACCTGGTGAGGGTCCCACAAGGGGCAACAGTACTCCAGGAGAGGACGCACTAGTGTGATGTAGGCAGTCTCTTTGGTGGAGCTGGTGCATCTTCGAAGCGTTCTGCCAATGAAACGTAACCTTTGCTTCGCCTTCCCCACAGTATTTTGTATGTGTTGTCTCCAGTCAAAGTTGTTCGTAATTGTAACTCCTAGGTATTTGGTAGAATTTACGACCTTAAGGCTTGACTGATTTATCGCTTAATTGAAGTTCAGCGGTTTTCTTTTAGTGGTCATGTGTATTACTTCACACTTTTCTTTTATTTAGTGTGAATTGCCAATTTTCGCACCATGTAGCAATTTTGTCTAAATCGCTTTGCAGTTGCTTTTGATCCTCTGTTGACTTCACTAACTGATAAACGACAGCATCATCCGCGAACAGTCTAAGCGAGCTATTCAGATTGTCTCCTAAATCGTTTATAAACACGAGGAAGAGTAGGGGACCTATAACGCTTCCCTGTGGAACGCCAGATATCACTTCTGTTTTACTCGATGACTTACCGTCAGTTACAACGAACTGTGTCCTTTCTGACAGGAAATCGTGAATCCAATGGCACAATTGGGGAGATATTCCATAAGCACGCAATTTCATTAGAAGCCGCATCCGGAATTCCAAAAGCGTTATCGAAGCAACATTTTGTGGATGAACTTCCTCTCGATCACGTCTTATGAATGTTTGATTAGATTCATCTAGAGTGATCTGAGTGGATGAATCAGTCGCTGGAATTGTCCAGAATCATCTTTAAATGAATTTCGAGCAATTGTGGCTCAGTGACAAGGACCATTCCTCAATTGCTTGCGTACTTAAGTCCCGCATTGCATACCATCTAATAATAATAATAATAATAATAATAATAATAATAATAATAATAATAAATCGCACTGTCGTGTTTTACGGCCCTGTTTAGGTTTTCCTGCAGTTTTGATTTTTTGAAACATTTCGAACATAAATAATAAGATTATGGACGATACGATTACGACTCTACTATTGTGATAATAATGCACTGAATACGTAATATTCTCTGTATTCTCTCTGATCGTATTTTAACAAACAGCTCAAATTATTTCGTGTATGAGTTTAACTTTGACAGGCACACTTTTTTTTTTAACTTTTACCTCTTCGAACTGTCTTGCAGTGATAGTTTCTCCTGTTTTATTTTTTTATTTTTATTTTATTTATTTATTTATTTATTTATTTATTTTTTGCTTGTACTGGTTTACGTAAAATCAAGTGACAGTGTGAAACCGCCGTAATTTTTGCAAATGTCTCTGAATCGGCGCGAATTATGGAAATAACATAACAGACCGAAGTTGTTGAGAATTTTCTCCTCTACAAATACGTTTATTCAGTTTTCGTCTGAGCTGATCGGTTAAGGCATTATTATTTGCAATTAAATTTCTTGCTCTTAAACGGCCATCATAAGCGGCCTATTCTTAGTGTTACTGACCGATTTTTTTTTGTCCGAAATATTTGGGAAAGGTAGGTTCTGGCTGTTGGCGGCCAACAATTACGTCTTCAAAATTTGGCGCCGAACGGTTCAACGGTGCGACTTAAAAAAGTGTGACCACGTTGCAGACACAAGACAGAAATCGTAAATCGACGTTATTTTGCAAATATCTCTGAGGGAGCACTCATACACATAAATAACTCTAAAGCTTGCAGAACACAGCTCTATTTAATTAGTATGAGTGCCCGAAACCCTCTTAGAAGCCAAGGTGGGAAAAAAAATGTTAGTGGTTTCGAACTACCAACGATGTGCAACACAACGTAATGCACTGCCCACTACACAACGGCGAACAATTGCGAAACTGTTCTTAATTCTCATACTACTGATGACAGCTGTTGACTGCTAATATGGTATTTTTAGACACTAGATTAAAATTTATCGTTCTAAGACCGACATGTTTTTGTTAATTCTTCAGTGCGCGATTGCTTAGGAATGACAACGTTTAAGTTATACTAAGAAAATTGTGAAATACAGAAAGCAAGACGGCGTGTACCAGAGAGAGTTATGGACGAGGAATGTCACGTAACATTTCCAAACCCCCCTGGTTTAGAAGAAAGTTGGGTAGCACCGGACGGCGAGTAAACGCAGACATTTCAGTTTCTAAGAAACTCAAGCACGTTGAGTTGGGAAGACTGCTCTGTGGAGAGAGAAAAAAAATGTCAAATGGCGACCTACCTACTCGTGACTGTGAATTTCGTTCCCGTCAAAAATTTTCCGTCGCTCCTGTTCAACTTTGGCGGTTTTGACCCAAGAGATGGTTTTTTGAAATTAGCGTTTGATCTTGCAGAAGCTCTCAAAATCCCACACAGATATAATAAATAGAAGAGGCATCTAAATATAAAAAGGTGTAGAAGAGAGACAGAAAAGTGAAATAAAAATGACGAGTCTAAAAACAAAAGGTAAAGGCACTAAAGAAACGTTCAAAACAAAGATAATTATTCACCGTCTCTCGGAAGAGGAGTAAGGAAAAGAGCCGGAATGCATCACATGTGGAGAAACCTTCGAAGAAGACTGGATTCAGTGCTATGACTGCAAGGACTGAAGATTGTATTTATATAGATCCAGATCCTTTCCATATATATTACTACTGTGTTTTCAAGGCCAAGAATAAACTGGAGTACCACTGAATGCTGTGTCCGGGGCTACCCTCCAAATTTTGTGGTGCCAACAAACTAATTCAAAAGTGCAGAATGAAACTTTCACTCTGCAGCGTAGTGTGCGCTGATATGAAACTTCCTGGTAGATTAAAATTGTGCGCCGGAATCGGGACTCGAACCTGGGACCGTTGCTTTTCGCGGGCAAGTGCACTACCGACTGTGCTATCCCGACACGACTCACGATGCCGCCACACAAGTTTACTTCCGCCAGTACCTCGCCTCCTACTTCTTTCTTCCAGGAGTGCTAGTCTTGCATGTTTCGCAGGAGAGCTTCTGTGAAGTTTGGAAAATAGGAGGCGAGGTACTGGCGGAAGTAAAGTTGTTAGGCAGCATCGTGAGTCGTGTCGGAATAGCACAGTCGGTAGTGCACTTGCTCGTGAAAGGCAAAGGTCCCAGGTTCGAGTTCCGGTTCCGGCACATAATTCAAAAGTGTTTTTAAGATAGTTCATAAAAATGTTATGCATACTTAGAGAAGTTACTGATTTCATTTTACGGTGAAAATAAAGACAGAAAAATGTTTTATTAGCAATTCATTTGTGTCCCTAGCTACCCAACCTTCTCCTAAGTAAAATAAAGTGACGGTATCTTATCGCCGTTATTTCTGCAAATATCTCTGTAACGGCGAGAGTTATGAAATAAACATAACAGAGCAAAGTTGTAGAGAATTTTCTTCTGTACAAATTTATTTATCCAATTTTCGTGTCAGAGGACCGATTAAGCAGTTATTTTCATTTAAATTTCGAGCTGTCAAAAGGCGATCGCAAAGGCCCACTTTTAGTGTTACTACCGCAACCTAAAGTGGGCCAAAAAACTCCCAACTCTGGAGTAATTGCACAGTGTCTTGTTGACAACTTGGGACCATGGACTGCGTGGGATCCACGACATAGTCGAACAGTACCATCAGCTCTTCCCAGCTGTAACAGAGGCCCATGTGACTTTTACAGTCTGTTGGCACTCGAGTCGTTCGTCTGCTGCCATAGCTCATGAACACCAAATGTTGTTCAAATGTTTGTTAAGCTTATGGCACTTAACTACGGGGTCATCAGTCCCTAAACTTACAAACTACTTATGAACTACCTACAACTAAGGACGGCACAAATATCCATGCCCGAGGGGGGATTCGAACCCCCGACCGTAGTGGCCGTGCAGACCGTGACTGAAGCGCCTCAGTCCCCTCGGCCACCGCGGCCGGCGAACACCAAATCCCACCGAGCTTTCCTAATGGATGCAACAGTCGTTTATCGAACATCGACATCTGCGGTTGTAACACGTACTGTTGCTCGTCTGGTATTGCAGAATGGATAGTGTGGTGTACGTGCTGAGGGACGACGGTCTGAAATCCCATGCTGTCGGCACCATCATGACACTGTGGATCTCAGAACATTTAATTCTTAGGGCAATGTGAAGAGTCTGAGGTACGTGAACGATATCTTGCGACCTTTCCGTACGACATCAAGGACACCATTTTTTTCAGGAAGACAATGCGCGACCACACTTTGCTGCGCGAACATGTGGTGTTGTGTGCGGGTATCGGCATCAAACTGATTTCATACTCTGCTCAGCTAATTTCTCGCTCACAAAAATTAAATGGTAGCGGTCGTGAATTCGGTAGCAATTACAACACCAGAGACCAACATTACAGAAGTAGTCGGCGGAATCTAAATTTTACCTTATTGAGAGCTGGTACTAATATTTCGGTCATATTCTGTAGTGATTCCAGCTGAGATCACTGGAATATTACTTCGATAATTTAGTGCTGGGATTGTGCGTTTCGTATACTATTGTTCTATGACCGTGTTGAAAATTAATCATGATAGTCGCCAAAAAAATTGCAAAATTATCGGACTCCATAAACATCACGAAGATTTTTCTGCAGGCATTAAAATGTAATAAACCATTCACAGACACGAATTAAATAAAAGCTGCACAGAGAATGTTCTAGTACAATCGCGAAACAAATCGCAACAATACCCGATCATCACTTTATGAAGTACTGGAGCTGCTGAAAATAAATAACTTACAAAAGTTTGGAAAGTAGGAGGCGAGGTACTGGCGGAAGTAAATTTGTGAGGCGGCATCGTGAGTCGTGTCGGGATAGCACAGTCGGTAGTGCGCTTGCCCGCGAAAGGCAAAGGTCCCGGGTTCGAGTCCCGCTTCCGGCACACAATTTTAATCTACCAGGAAGTTTCATATCAGCGCACACTCCGCTGCAGAGTGAAAGTTTCATTTTGGACTTTTGAATTAGTTTGTTGGCACCACAAAATTTGGAGGGTAGCCCAGGACACAGCATTCACTGGTACTCCAGTTTATTCTTGGCCTTGAAAACACAGTAGTAATATATATGGAAAGGATCTGGATCTATATAAATACAATCTTCAGTCCTTGCAGTCATAGCACTGAATCCAGTCTTCTTCGAAGGTTTCTCCACATGTGATGCATTCCGTCTCTTTTCCTTAATCCTCTTCCGAGAGACGGTGAATAATTATCTTTGTTTTGAACGTTTCTTTACTGCCAGGATGTTTCAACTTTAAAATTAGTGAGAATGGAGAAGGGGGTTGTAAGTAAGATATTTCAAATTAACTGTGGGGGTTTACTGAAATTAATAAAAAAAGACTAAGCTCACACTTACATTAATTAGGCAAAACCCTGCAACACGTCCTAATAAGCGAAGACAGTAAGTGACGAACATTTCCGTTCTCTCCATTCAACTTGTTGCAAAAAAAGTTGAACGTGATAAGTGTCATATGTTTATCGATACGCTGGCAGAGAGGGGGCAGAAGTCAGCGATAAGCATCGCACAAGTTATTTAAAAAAATCATTAATGTATTACTACAGTATCCAAATTGCCATCTGCCACTATTTAAATACGGGGAAAGTTTGTTATTGTGGATCAAAGATAGTGGGTGAAGTTCTGTCCACTATAGCACGGTATCTCCATTTGAGTCATCAGGAGAGTAGCCCCACACAATGCTATGACTATTGCAGTCACGAACAACAACTGATAGCTTCAATATGTTGAAATTAGTAGGAGGGTTAAATGAAAATGTCTCATTAGGAGGCTTATAGACAGAGGAAACTCCAAGATTACTGACTAGAGTAATGATTTCGATGTCATTTTGCTCTGTAGTGGAAGCTGTAAGTATCTTAAGACTTGGGTTGGCAAAGATGGCACTGCCATACTGGCCACGAGGTCTTTTTTTTACAGCTTATGGGACTTAACTACGGGGTCATCAGTCCCTAAACTTACAAACTACTTATCGACTACTTACGAACTAGGACGGCACAAATATCCATGCCCGAGGGGGGATTCGAACCCCCGACCGTAGTGGCCGTGCAGACCGTGACTGGAGCACCTTAGTCTCTTCGGCCACCGCGGCCGGCCCACGAGGTCTTTAGACCACCAGGTTCATTCCTCGAATTTTAGGGCTCCCCTGGTCGATATTCCTGTGCGTTTCTTGGACACGTAAGAAATCACATTTTTGTGTATGACAGAGGTTCTGTAGAAGCTATTCTTGACATGTTGGATCTGGTACGACCTCTTCCCAAATATTGATGAAATAATACTCATCATTAATCTTTTATGGGACGTAAGTTATGAGTGCTGGCGTTCGGTTCGCTATTTGAAGATCAATTCCAAGTACCTATGCACGGGCACCACAGACAGGAGTCAGCTTCACCCCCAAATACCAAATTACCGTGCATCTACATCTACATACATACTCCGCAATTCACCGTAACGTGCGTGGCGGAGGGTACACTGTACCACTACTAGGCATTTCCTTTCCTATTCCACTCCCAAATAGAACAAGGAAAAAAAGGAATGCCAATATGCCTCCGTACGAGCCCTAATTTCTCTTATCTTGTCTTTGTGATCTTTACGCGAAATGTAAGTAGGCGGCAGCAAGATCGTACTACACCAGCTTCAAATTCCGGCCCTCTAAATTTACTCAACAGAAATTCACGAAAAGAACGTCGTCTTTCTTCCAGCGATCCCCAATTGAGTTGCCGGAGCATTTCCGTGACACTCGCGCATTGGTCGAACCTACCGGTAACAAATCTAGCTGCTCGCCTCTGAACCGCCTCTATGTCTTCCTTCAAACCGATCTGCTGCGGGTCCCAAATACTCGAGCAATACTCAAGACGTGGTCGTACAAGCGTTTTATACGCGGTCTCCTTTACAGGTGAAGTACATCTTCCCAAAATTCTCCCAATAAACCGAAGTCGGCTGTCCGCCTTACTCACAACTGTCCTTACATGTTCGTTCCATTTCATATCGCTCTGCAATGTTACGCCTAGATATTTGAACGACGCGACAGCATCAAGAAACTCACTACTGATGCTGTATTCGAACATTATAGGATTGTTTTTTCTACTCATTCGCATCGCCTTACATTTTTCTACATTGAGAGCTAGCTGCCATTCTTCGCACCAACTAGAATTTTTGTCTAAGTCAACCTGTATGCTATTACAGTCAGTCACAGACGACAACCTCCCATACACCACAGCATCATCAGCAAACAGCCGCAAATTACAACTTACTCTGTCCATCAGATCATTTATAAGGATAGAAAATAATAGCGGTCCTACCACACTCCCTTGGGGCACGCCTGACGATACACTCGTCTCTGATGAACACTCGCCGTCGAGAACAACGTACTGCGTTCTATTACTTAGGAAGTCTTCCAGCCAGTCACAAATCTGTGAACCTATTCCATAAGCTCGTATCTTCGTTAGCAGTCTGCAGTGTGGCACCGCGTCGAACGCCTTTTTGTAGTCGAGAAAAACACAATCCGCCTGTTGCCCTTCATCCATGGCTCGCAAGATGTCATGTGAGAAAAGGGCAAGCTGAGTTTCACATGAACGATGTTTCCTAAACCCGTGCTGATTCA
This sequence comes from Locusta migratoria, assembly GCA_026315105.1. NCBI lineage: Eukaryota > Metazoa > Arthropoda > Insecta > Orthoptera > Acrididae > Locusta > Locusta migratoria. Next base: position 15,241,996 of record CM048754.1, read on the forward strand.
TGGAAAGAAGCTTTTCCGTTTCAAGGAAATTTACTATATTCGAACTGAGAATATGCTCCAAAATTCTACATGAAACTGATGCCAACGATACTGGCCTGTAATTGTGTGGATCAGTTCTCTTGCCATTCTTATAAACGGGAGTCACCTGCGCTTTTTTCCAATCAATAGGAACTTTGCGCTGAATTAAAGATTCGCGATAAATGCAAGCTAAGTAGGGGGCCAATGCCGCAGAATAGTCTTTGTAAAACCTAACTGGTATTCCGTCCGGACCAGCAGACTTTTTCGTATTTAGCTCTCTCAGCTGCTTCTCTACACCGGGAATACCTATTGCTATGTCCACCATTTCGGAATTAGTACGTTGGTCAAATGATGGTACATTTGTGCGTGCCTCCTGCGTGAAAGATGTATTAAAGGTTAAATTTAGAACTTCAGCTTTCCGTTTGCTTTCTTCAATTACTGCCCCGGAATGATCAACGAGTGACTGGACAGTGGGCTTTGACCCGCTTATCGATTTTACATAGGACCAGAATTTTTTTCGGGTTCAGTATCAAGCCAGTTACTTCACTGCCAGTACCTGCAGAATCCGTGTACCGCGCTGCTACCGGTACCAGAAGGTACCCTTGTGCGTTGCCACTACCAGTACCAGACATGAACCCCTGTACTTCGCACCTAGCCGTGCCGGTACAGGTAGGTCTGAGCGGTGCTGTTCCTGCCTGCTCCCCCAGTCGCTTGGCCGTCTATATCCGTCTGCAGAGGAGCCTCCAGGTGTGGGTCCCTCCCCCCCCCCCCCCCCCCCTGGAATCGCACGCTCCACTCGTCGGCTCGGCCAGTAAACCCTTGCTCTTTATGGCCCCAGCGTCGCCTGTTTCGTCTGCGGTCCCCAGACACACGGAAATAGCGGCCCCAACGCAGCCTCAGTTCGACCACAACCTCCACTCTACAGGAGCGTTCCGCATCCACTCACAGTACCTCTGCTCTACACGCCAGCGTCTCACAGAATACCCGAACCTTCATCCCAATGTTCGTATCGGTTTAGTAATTGGCTCTCGATGTTGCATTTAGGCCTACGTGCAGCGTCGGTGGCGGAGGACCAGGAATAGAGCCGCGAGGAACACACCACTAGCAGCTGTACACATGTTTAAGGGATTTCTTTTCGTACTCAATTACTAATTATTTAGAGTTAATTGCCAATTTTTACACCATAGTGCTATCTTATTCAGATCGTTCTGCAGTTGGTTTTGATCTTCAGACGATTTTACTAGACGGAAAATGACGGCGTCATCTGCCAACAACCTAAGAGAGCTACTTATAATTTCCCCTAAATCGTTTATGTAAATAAGGAACAGCAGAGTACCAATAACACTACCCTGTGGAACACACGGTATCACCTCTGTTTTAGTCGATGCCTTACGATCGATTACTACGAACTCTGTCCTCTCTGACAGGAAATCCCCTATCCAAATGCCAATTTGGGGCGATATACCATAACCACGCAATTTGATTAATAGTCGTTTGTCTCTCCCCCCTAATCGCGATATTACCAAACCAGTTACCCTGCACGGCCGGCCGCGGTGGCCGAGGAGACTGAGGCGCTTCAGTCACGGTCTGCACAGCCACTACGGTCGGGGGTTCGAATCCCCCCTCGGGCATGTATATTTGTGCCGTCCTAGTTCGTAAGTAGTTCATAAGTAGTTTGTAAGTTTAGGGACTGACGACCCCGTAGTTAAGTCCCATAAGCCTTACAAACATTTGAACATTTGAGTTACCCTGCTCTGAACTTTCTTTCAAATTTTCAAATGTTTGTTAAGCTTAAGGGACTTAACTACGAGGTCATCAGTCCCTAAACTTACAAACTACTTATTAACTAGCTAACACTAAGGACGGCACAAATATCCATGCCCGAGGGGGGATTCGAACCGCCGACCGTAGTGGCCGTGCAGACCGTGACTGGAGCGCCTCAGTCCCCTCGGCCACCGCGGCCTTCGAACTTCCTTTAAACCCAAATGCAAACGTAGGCTTCCGCGGCTGTTGTCACTATCAATAAAATTCTTCCGGGTATGAGACCGCGTCGTCATTTTATAAATTCCACCGACGTTTCGGCCACTGTTGCAGGCGGTCTTCATCAGGGTCTGACTGCTGAGTATCCATTTTGTCCAGTAAGGGGGAAGAATGCAACCTCCAATCACATGAAAAACCAGCCTTCAAAACACCAATGATAATTGCCGCTTTCCACCAATGGCGTGCAATAATATAACCACCAATAAAGGAAAACCAACGCCACCCTTCCTCTCACTAATCCGCTGCTATATAAACGCCAAGCTATCGTATACTCAGCAGTCAGACCCTGATGAAGGCCGCCTGCAACAGTGGCCGAAACGTCGGCATAGTTTATAAAATGACGACGCGGTCTCATACCCGGAAGAATTTTATTGATAGTTTCTTTAAATCGTCTGTCATGTACAAGCTTCCTAGGGTTTTATTTGCGGACGGAGAAGTTAGTACTGCTTCCTCCCACAAGTCCCCTAAAACCTCCACATCCTTGCGGATGTTGTTGCGTAGCAGTGTGCGTTTGTACCGCCCTACAGTACGCACGAGGTGCCGTAGTTGCTGTCCAAGTCTTTATGGAGAGCATAGAGTTCTGACTAACCTGTCGTCTTCTATAGTTGTGTCCCCAGCGCAGAAGACAGCACACAGGTCGTTGGCTCTTCTACAGCACACAAGTGAGGCTAAAATAAGTTCTGTATGATGGAAGCATAAGAAGCGACTCGCGAGATTTTTAATTATCAGGGATGCCATTTATTAAATAAATAATAAACTATGAACAACTATTGTTAATACGGTACTGCCTATGCTGCCCGTAGTTCATGTTGAGACCTCGACTGTTATCACAATTACACAAATCTTTACTCATGACCGGCGCGGTCCGGCGCGTACAGTGGTCAGCTCGAGACTGAAACTGCGGCGCGTTGCGAGACTAGAGGTAGAGGTAGAGGGCACCTGACGCTCTGTTTAGCGCCAAAACAGGGCCGTCGCGCGCCTTCTGCAAAACCGCTCTTCTCTTGTTACAATACGAGAAGGCACCTTAAACTTTTTAAACTGTCAAAACCTAGCCCGTCCTTGAGATATATTTATCACAAATTCTCAGCTCTGAATAATTAATATTTAGTATATAATAAACAAAACTAATCTCATAAGAAAACACGTGACGTGAAATGCAGCAGCCAATGCGAGGAGAGCACCAGTAACATAGGTAGGCTTTCCCACGGGAACCAGCACCTACTGCGCCATATGCTACTGCTCCCCACCCCACAATTCAACATATGCTGCACTTCTGTCTTTCTTCCGCGTTTAAGACACGTACAATGCTAGCAAAGAAACGGCCAGAAAAATGAAGTAGCCACAGGCCAGCAATATCACAATGTCTGAACTACGAATATGGCAGTTATCGCTGGAACAACTGGCTTTCGGTTCTATGTCGGTTTCGATTGATCTTTTCGTCGTGATTATAAAAGTGCAGAAATCGAGCCCAAGCAGGCGTCACTTTCCAATTAGGGTATTGTGGATTTGTGAAATGTATAAGAAAATCCCACCAAAAACATAAAATGTACAAAAAGTCTCGCGACGTTTTCCTTCCACCATAAAAAGTCGTTAGATCTCGTGGGAAACTAAAGTCGGTTATTTTTGTTAGTATTTGTGGTAAAAGTCGACCACTGTACGTAACAAGAGCTTTGTTTCAGCCCTAAAATTAGCAAATGAGGTCCGTGTGAACTACCGGTTACTTTCTGCTATAAAGCCTTGTTCCGTGGCACAAACTGAGAACTGACTCGCTTCAAATTACTTACTGCCGCTTACTTATATTTCACATAGTGTTCACAACGACAAGAGAAATTAGGGCTCGTACGGAGGCATGTAGGCATTCTTTTCTTTCCCTCGTTCTATTTGGGAGTGGTGCAGTGTACCCTCCGCCACGCACCTTACGGTGGATTGCGAAGTATGTATGTGGATGTAGATGTACTATTTATGTTGTCTTCCTTCAGCATCGCTTGATTTTATTGGACTACATTACACTTCAATTGCTGTTCGACGTACTTTGCTGTCTCCTACAGAATTAGAATGTCATCGGTAAACCATGTTACGTATCAAAAGAATGTACCAAAACTAAAGTTAGTCTGCCAGACCAAAATTACCTAGCCGATTTCTTTCGTTTTTGTTCGAAACGAAAGATATTCATCCACAGATTTCTCATTAAGTATTAGAATTTACGTAACTCTCGCCTTCCTTTTTCTATACTCTAACGCGATCTCGTTGTTGTCTTATGGGGATGTCCTTGCTGTAAACTAAAATCAGTCGGTCTGGCCGTTCTATCCGACCGATTTCCTTCATTTTTGCTTTAAACGAAAGGCATTCATTCGCAGATTTGTCATAATGTATCAGAATTAACTTTAGTCTCTCCATGCTTTGAATAAAAATAAACGCGGTATCATTCTGTCTTTACACTGAATATTTTAATCGGTTTGTTTTACGATGCCGGCCGCGGTGGCCGAGGGGACTGAGGCGCTTCAGTCACGGTCTGCACGGCCACTACGGTCGGGGGTTCGAATCCCCCCTCAGGCATGGATATTTGTGCCGTCCTTAGTATTAGTTAGTTCATAAATAGTTTGTAAGTTTAGGGACTGATGACCCCGTAATGTCCCATAGACAATACAAACATTTGAACATTTTTGTTTTACGATATCTTCGGTTGTAATTAAGGGTCGCAGTTCTTTTTTCCCCCTAACAACACTCGGCGAATTAAGCTCTTTCATTTTTGCTTTTATACACTAGCATTAAATCAAATGTTCAAATGTTTGTATAGCTTATGGGACTTAACTACGGGTCATCAGTCCCTAAGCTTACAAACTACTTATGAACTAGCTTATCCTAAGGACAGCACAAATATGCATGCCCGAGGGGGGGGGGGGGGGGATTCGAACCCCTGAGCGTAGTGGCTGTGCAGACCGTGACTGGAGCGCCTCAGTCCCCTCGGCCACCGCGGCCGGCTAGCATTAATTAATTCTGAAGAAAGCTATACGTGGACATTTAACTTCCATTTTTCCCCCCTTTTTTTTTCCATTCCACTAACGGTGCGAAATATTCGCACGGGTCCTCTAGTAAAGGTTTTATTTATTCTCGGTTAACTTCAATTCTCAATTCCTTCTCCAACTTCCTCCTTGCGTTCCTTCACAGCTCGCTCAGTTTGTTGTTGTTGTTGTAGTTGTTGTTGTGGTCTTCAGTCCGGAGACTGGTTTGATGTAGCTCTCCACAATACCCTATCCTGAGCAAGCCTCTTCATCTCCACATAAGAGCGACAACCTACATCTGTCTGAATCTGCTTAGTGTATCCATCTCTTGGTCTTCCTCTGCGATTTTTAAACACACACTTCCCTCTAATGCTAAATTCACAATTCCTTGATGTCTAAGAATGTGTCCCACCAATCTATCCCTTCTTTTAGTCAAGGTATGCCAGAAATTCCTTTTCTCCCCAATTCTGTTCAGTACCTCCTCATTAGTTACGCGATCCACCCACCTAATCTTCAGCATTCTTCTGTAGCACCATACTTCAAAAGCCTCAATCCTCTTCCTGTCCGCACTGCTTATCGTCCATGTCTCACTCCCATACAAGGCAACACTCCATACAAATGCCCTCAGAAAGTACTTCCTTAGGCTTAAATCAATATTCGATGCTAACAAATTTCTCTTTTTTCAAGAACACTTTTCTACCCATTGCCATTCTGCATTTTATATGCTCTGTACTGCGACCATCATTTGTTATTTTACTGCCCAAGTAACAAAACTCATCTACCTCCTTTATTGCTTCGTTACCTAATCTAATTGCTTCAGCATCACCCGATTTTCTTAGACTGCACGCGATTACCCTAGTTTTGCTCTTGTTAATGTTCATCTTATTATGCACCTTTCAGCACACTGTCCATTCCGTTAATTACTCTTCCAGATCCTTTGCTGTATCTGATAGAATTTCGCTCAGTTTACGAACTGAGAACTTGGAGCGCGTATCTACAGAGGAATGTTACGACGCGCTCGGTGGAATACCTCAGCCAGGTCACGTAAGTAGCGACGCAGGTGAGCACAGGAGAGATAGTGCGTGACGCTCGAAGAGCGCTGATGTTGAGTCATTCCATCATCCTGTGATACCTGCAGCCGTCAAACCTGCTCGGACAGTAGAGGCGATTTGTCACCGGTAGTTTGCCGTCGGATGCGGAATTATTGCGGTGAGTAATAAGTAGTCACAGGCAAGGCCTCGACACCAGTGTCCTAGTTAACTGAGGTGATTCACCATCCACACACACGTGTCGTGAGTAAGCGACCTTCCTCTCCGCTGCTAGACTGTCTGTCGCCCCGGGATGAGGTAAGCTCACCTTATAGCCTTCACGTGCCCTGCAGAGTCTTAAGGACCCTTTCTCGACCCGGGGTTGGAACACTTGCTCGGAGTGATACTTGCGGGAAACCCGGGGCCGTTGGGGCGGCTAATAGCTTTTCTGGGTACAGGCACACTAACAAGTCTAGCACTGTCAACATAACACGAAACTTGTTCTAACTGCATATTAATTCGTCGAGTGTTCCCCCTTAAAACAAAACGGTATTTTAATAGTGATAATGTTTGGAGAGTTATTAAGACATTCTCTGCTACTACAAGACGATGACATTCCACATTCATACCTCCTAAAAGCATAGTATTCAGAACATTAAGCATATCGAGACACCTGCGCAAGCAATAAATATATTAGGCATCCTGCACAGATACGTTGATGTAATTGACCGCTATGTAGTTAACCCCAATATCACGCAACTTCCATCTCTTTAAAAATAGCTACTATGCTTTTTAATAGAATACGCAACCTTAAACCTTCAATCAAAAAAACGTTAATAATAAGTGAATGAGTATTTTACATACTTGATGCGTTTATTCGTAGACCCCAAAACGATTTGGCTGTATTCGAATTACAAATACATCTAAGAAATGTATGAACTACGGAATGTGTAAGGGAATGTCACACACCGAAAAATGCTAAAGATAAATTCTATTTTCTATCACCGTCATATAGAACAATTTTTACTCCGAACTTGGCATAAACCAACAGGGAGAAACAAGTTGCAAGACTTCCAGGAAAAATGAAGCGAAATTGGCAGCCAGTAGTTGGTTATAAATTACATTGCCTGTTAACTGTATAAATATAAATTACGGAATACGCGGAACTCCTGTTCAGTTCAGTCAAAAAGGTCTAAGGTAATAGGCAGTGGTTTACAATCAGATATCCGTATCACTCTCCTCAAGAAGTCTGTGTGAAGATTTATATTCAGAACATTCAAGAAAAAGGCTGCTGTGGTGTTGAAACTACAAGAAGCAGCTCATTTACTCAGGAAGGGAAAACGTTATGGTGCCCGTAAATTTGAATGGCTGTATCTCTCGTAGTAACATTCATTGCACAGGTAGCGGCTGGAGGGCGTGGAGTAGGGGTGGTGTATCCCTACTTGTGGAACACCCTGTCCACTACCTGCAGCGTCCGGGTCTCCACGCAAGTGTCTACACATTCCCTTTCCCCGCAACTGTCACTCACAGCAAGTGTCACAAACTCCTCGACCCATCCTCTCGTGTATCGGATCCAACGCTCTCTCCAGTTGCTAGCAGATGACAGCTGTCACGTTTCTTTCCTGTGGGTCCCTGGCCACGTGGGTGTGCCCGGGAATGGGACCGCCGACATAGCAGCCAAGGCCGCAGCTCTTTTGCCTCGCATGGCTACCTTTTGCGTCCCAGCGGACGATGTTCAACGGGCTCTTCGCCGGACTATCGTGTCGCAATGGCACAGTGCGTGTCTTTCACTGTGCAACAATAAATTGAGAACTGTAAAACCGATCCCGACCGCTTGGAGGACCACCTCACGCCCCTCTCGGCGGGAGGAGGTCATCCTGGCCCGGTTGCGGATCGGTCACTGCCGTTTCAGCCACCGTCATTTGCTATCCGCCGACCCTGCACCGCTGTGCTCCTGCGGTGAACTGCTGACAGTGCGACATGTTTTACTGTCTTGTCCCAATTTTAATCATCTCCGTGTAGCCCTTCACTTTCCGTCTACTCTGGAGGAAATTTTAGCTGATGACACACGAGCAGCTGCTCGAGTTTTGCGTTTTATCAACTTGGCCAACTTATCCAAGGATATTTAACCCTTTTAATTGTCTTTTATCTTTCGTTCGTAGCCTCTTCTTGATGTTCTAACTGGCAGTTACCGATTTTTTTTAGATTTAGCGAATCTGTGTTCTTGTCTGGGCGCTAATGACCGTATAAGTTGTGCGCCCTAACAACACAAAAAAAAAAAAAAAAAAATAAATAAATAAATAAATAAAATAAAATAAAATAAAAATAAACTTATAGCCTTCACTCCGTGCTCCGCAACGCCGATCCATACCTGCACGATTCGGACGCGAACTCCGTTCTGTAACGGGTGCACAAACCACGAAAAGCTGGCCAAAATTCGAAAACCTCATAAATTTGACCGAGTGTCCGGACTGGGGGTTTTGGGCGAACTCAAAATTATTCGACTGTATTTTCCTTTCGAACTTTAACGGTCCCGATAAAAAATTTTCCGGTTTCCAAAAGCGACGTTTCGGCCGAGATTTTCCCAAACATTGCCAAGCGCTGTACTGTAGAGTGATTGCTGCCGACGTCCTGATACACCTACACTAGTGGCTGGCCGGCTGCGGTGGCCGAGAGGACTGCGGCGCGTCAGTCACGGTCTGCACGGCCACTACGGTCGGGGGTTCGAATCCCCCCCTCGGGCAGGGATATTTGTGCCGTTCTTAGTATAAGGTAGTTGATAAGTGGCAGTTCGCCACTCTTCCTCTGAAGATGTCTTCCGCAGCCGAAGATGAAACGTTAGGGGAAAGTTACACAAATCGACCACGGCTTATGAGCCCGGAAGTTTTAAATGAAGTTAAGTAGTTTGTAAATTTAGGGACTGGTGACTGTGGTGTCGCACAAGTCTAAAGTGCGCGCCACCCACTTTCGCCGCGCGCCGCCATGCACGCACGGCGCGGCGTTCTTACGACGTCAGCCACGAGCGCCCTCTGCTGCAACTTCGCTCGTTGCCATCACTGAACTGCATCAGCCACTTGGGACTGAGATAGGAACCAGTTAACACTTCGGAATCAGATAGGCACCAGTGAAGACTTGGCTATCGGATAGGCACTAGGAAGCAGTACTAGGCAGGCCTCTAGCTCAACTATGTATCAGCATTCTGCAGAAGTGAGCTATGTAAAAGTTAAGTATTGTATAAATTCTGTGGAATATATGTCTCGTACTAATTTACCCTAGTGTTTCTAGTTTCTAGTGTCCCACTGGCTGGTCACCTGCTACCTGCACAAACGTGCATCCTTTATTCCTGTGTCGGTCTTTCTACTCGGCCACCGACACCTACGACGGACACGGGACACAAAAGCGGCGACGAGGCTGGGACACAAAAGTGACCCCGTAGTTATGTCCCGCCGGCAGCGGTGGCCGAGGGGACTGAGGCGCTCCAGTCACGGTCTGCTGCACGGCCACTACGGTCGGGGGTTCGAATCCCCCCTCGGGCATGGATATTTGTGCCGTCCTTAGTCTTAGGTAGTTCATAAGTAGTTTGTAAACTTAGGGACTGATGACGCCGTAGTTAAGTCCCATAAGCTATACAAACATTTGAACATTTTTGAACAGAGCTGTTCTATAGTGTACACTGTTTGTCCTGTGTGAAATCGTCCACAACCACAATGTATTTTATGTACTACCGGTGTTCTTAGGCCTACATCATCTTTAACAGGTCTCATCAATCGACGTATTTTTTAAGGAGGCCTCAAGATCCAATCATTCTTGTGTCTCTTAACGAGTCGTGCTAATCTTTCAAGTGACTGAGCCACAAAACGCGAGGTTGTTTTTCTTTTTTTTTTTTTCTTTTTTTTTTTTTTTTTTTTTTTTTTTTTTTTTTTTTTTTTTTTTTTCCTCCTCGGGGTCTTCTGTTCGTGTGTTTTCGGGAAGATAGCTTTCGCAATCTGGCGGTCGCTGAAGCCGTTGCCTCTAAAAACTTTCCGTAGGTGGCTCAGTTCCTTTCCAGTGTCCGACACTGCTTCCGCTCGGTGTACCAAGATTGTTTCAAATGTTCAAATGTTTGTTAAGCTTATGGCACTTAACTACGGGTTCACCAGTCCCAAAACTTACAAACTACTTACGAACAAGGACGTCTCAAATATCCATGCCCGAGGGGGGATTCGAACCCCGAACGTAGTGGCCGTGCAGACCGTGACTGGAGCGCCTCAGTCCCCTCGGCCACCGCGGCCGGGCAAGATTGTTTCTGCGACGGATGATGGTGGCTTCTGGAGTGCAGGTACCGGTCGGTGTGGGTGGGTTTTCTGGAAACACCATTTGCTTTACGGCTGAGGACGTCAAGAAACGCCTGATGTGAGAGGGATGAATTATTTGTAAAGTAAGTGTTTAAAAATAAAGTTCGCCACAGGCCGTTCTCAGTTGACGCTGCCTTACAGGTTCAATGTTGTCAATTTTTACGTGAAGCTATTATTTATGTCTATACAGTATACCGTCCCTCTTCTTTTCCAGCTCAAGTGTTCAGAATTTTATAGGAATTGAACTACACCTACATAAACGTACATATTCTGCAATTCACCAAAACGTGCGTGGCGGAGGGTACTCAGTACCACTAATAGATACTTGCTTTCCTGTTCCACTCCCATATAGACCGAGGGGAAAACGAATCTCTATAATCGTATCTTTTTGGTCTTCACGCGAAATGTAGGTTGGTGGCAGGAGAATAGCTCTACAGTCCGCCTCAAATTACGGACCTATAATTTTTTTCACCAATGTTCGTCGAAAAGAACGTCGTCTTTCCTCCAGCGACTTCCAGTTGAGTTGCCGGAGCATTTCGGTGACACTCGCGCATTGGTCGAACCTACCGGTTGCAAACGTCGCCGCACACATCTGAACTGCCCGCATGTCCTCCTTTAAAACCATCTGTTGGGAATCCCAAGCACTTCAACAATCTATATCTACATAGATACTCTGCAAATTACATTTAAGTGCCTGGCAGAGGGTTCATTAACCACTTTTCATAACTTTTCTCTACAGTTTCATTCCCTAATAGCGCTAGGGAAGAACGAACACCTAAATCTTTCCGTTATCGATCTGATTCCTCTAATTTTATTGGTATGGTCATGTCGCCCTGAGTAGGTGGATGCTAGCAAAATATTTTCACATTCAGAAGTAAAAGTCGGCGATTGAAACTTCGCAAACAGATCACGCCGCAATGAATAACGTCTTTCTTTTAATGATTTCCACCCCAATTCTTGTAACATTTCCATGACACATTCCCCCCCGTAACGTGATAGAACAAAACGAGCTGCCCTTCTCTGAACCTTATCAATATCTTCCATCAGTCCCACCTTATGAGGGTTACACAAAGGGCAACAGTACTCCAGTGTGTCATGTAGGCAGTCTATTTGGTGGAGCTGATGCATCTTCGAAGTGTTCTGCCGATGAAACGTAACCTTTGGTTCGCCTTCTCCACAATATTTCCTATGTATTCTCTCCAGTCTAAGTTCTTCGTAATTGTAACTCCTAGGTATTTCATAGAATTTGGCTGATTTATCGCGTAATTGAAATTCAACGTATATATTTTAGTGGTCATGTGTATTACTTCACACTTTTCTTTATTTAGTGTCAGTTGCGAATTTTCGCACCATATAGAAATTTTGTCTAAATCGCTTTGCAGTTGCTTTTGATCCTCTGTGGAATTCAGTAACCGATAAACGACACCATCATCCGCGAACAGTCTAAGGAGAGAGTTATTCAGATTGTCTCCTAAATCGTTTATAAACACGAGGAAGAGTAGGGGACCTATAACGCTTCCCTGTGGAACGCCAGATATCACTTCTGTTTTACTCGATGACTTACCGTCTGTGTCCTTTCTGATAGGAAATCGTGAATCCAGTCGCACAATAGTCAAGACGGGGTCGCACAAGCGTTTTATATGCGGCCTCCTTTACAGTCGAATCACACCCTGCCAAAATTCTCCCAATGAATTGAAGTCGACCATCCGCCTTCACTTATATACCCGTTCCACTTCATATCGCTGTGCAGCATTATGCCTAGGTATTTAACTGACGCAGCTCTGTCAAGAAGCACACTACTAATGCTGTATTCCAAAATTACGAGATTGTTTCTCCAACTCATCTGCGTAGCCTTACATTTTTCTACATTTAGAGCTAGCTGCTATTCCTCACACCAGCTAGAAAAGTCATACTCCATCCTACTGCAGTCATTCAGTGACGACACCCTCCCATACACCATAGCATCATCATTCAAACAGTCGCAGATTACAATTCACTCTGTCCGTCAGGTCATTTATATAGATCGAAAATAATAGCGGTCCTATGACACTTCCCTGCGGTCTAGCCTGAGGTATTTCCTCATACTCCATTTCGGCTTACTTTGATTATATATATATATATATATATATATATATACAGGGATTTACAAAAAGGTAATACCAAACTTTCAGGAAACGTTCCTCATGCACAAAGAAAGAAAATATGTTATGTGGACATGTGTCGGGAAACGCTTAATTTCCATGTTATAGCTCATTTTAGTATTTCTCATTAAATGTAAATTGAAATTATTGGTGCAGACAATTGTCAAAATACCAAATTGTTTCGTTAGTATGTACTGTACTTCCTCGATTCACCGCCAGTTCGCCCAATTGAAGGAAGGTAATGTTGACTTCAGTGCTTGTGTTGACATGCGACGGATGAGGCTTCATTCCAACGTGATCAAATTGTATATTTTCACAATCAACATGTGTAGGCTGACGAGAATCCGCACGCAATTGTGCAAACACGTCATCAACACACATTTTCTGTGAACGTTTGGGCAGGAATTGTTGGTGTCTTCACTGGGTCTCATGTTCTTCCACCTACGCTCAATGGAGCACGTTATCGTGATTTAATACGGGATACTCTACCTGTGCTGCTAGAACGTGTGCCTTTACGACACAACATGTGGTTCATGCACGATGGAGCTCCTGCACATTTCAGTCGACGTGTTCGTACGCTTCTCAACAACAGATTCGGTGACCGATGGATTGGTAGAGGCGGACCAATTCCATGGCCTCCACGCTCTCCTGACCTCAACCCTCTCGACTTTCATTTATGGGGGCATTTGAAAGCTCTTGTCTACGCAACCCCGGTACCAAATGTAGAGACTCTTCGTGCTCGTATTGTGGACGGCTGTGATACAATACGCCATTCTCCAGGGCTGCATCAGCGCATCAGGGATTCCGTGCGACGGAGGGTGGATGCATGTATCCTCGCTAACGGAGGACATTTTGAACATTTCCTGTAACAAAGTGTTTGAAGTCACGCTGGTACGTTCTGTTGCTGTGTGTTTCCGTTCCGTGATTAATGTTATTTGAAGAGAAGTAATAAAATGAGCTCTAACCTGGAAATAAAACGTTTCCGGACATATGTCCACATAACATATTTTCTTTCTTTGTGTGTGAGGAATGTTTCCTGAAAGTTTGGCCGTACCTTTTTGTAACACCCTGTGTGTGTATATATATATAATGTGAGTAGCACATAATCCTTACAACCCCCTTTTCTCGAAATTTTTGGATAATGCGCTTTAAAACTTCTGTGAGTGGACTCCCTTGACGTATATTATAAACATGCCAAGTCTCATCCAAAACTTAATTTCCGAGACAGGAATGACTCTTTGTAAGTAACTATTCTAATAAATTTATGTCTAATAATAATATAGCTAAGAGTTTCTGAAGTCGCTGAAGTACTAGTAGTAGCTGAAGTGTGCAGATCATACTTTTGAAACCTGACTACGCAACGCTGAAGTAACCGCGTTTCTCTTCCTTGCAGGTACGTCAAACAACAGTGTGCTGAACAGTTTCTGGGTGAGTACACCTGTTGTGTCTCTAGAGCTAAATTGATGTCTGCCTCACGACTCATTTGTATCACTAGCGATTTCTGTGCTTAGAAATGCAACCAGCTGTTTTATGGCTGTTTCTTTTTTATTCCATAACTAGTTTTCAAGCAACTTCAGGCTCATCGTCAGTGAGTACATTACAGGAATGATTATTATCTTCCACGAAGTGTAGTTTTACGCTGTCGTGGTGATTCTGGTAACATAACTGAACTTTAGTAATCGGGAACAGGATAAAACGGAATTAAACGTTAGGTTGTTATATTCTATGTACTTACTGTGTTTTTGTTATAGGTATAAGCGCAATCATGTTGTGCGTTTGGCACTGACGTTTTACACACATGACAGCATTTTTGCTACACTTAGCGTAACAAATTCAGAAATATAAACGTTGGATTTGGTGCAAATTGGATGGCTGTGGTAGATGCTGGATTTCAATGTTGTTTATTCAATACCACAATAATTATATGTCGCTCAAAGACATAGTCTACACCAGGGGGGCGCAGTAAGCGATGCGCAGTAGGAAACGCGTTTTCGACGTTCTGCGCATGACGTCACTGTGGGACACCAGGGAGTGAAGCAATATGCGGTGTTGGTTCCTAACTCGTATGTGTTACCGTTTCTGCTGCATTTGCTTAAACCTTTCATTCCCACATTATGAACTGAGCTTTGGAAAACTTAAAATTCAATGTTTTCTATATAAATAAAACATCAAATTACGTGCTTCAAAATTTTTGATCGATCTGTTGTTTTCTTATGTATTTCATGCGTTAACACAGACGTTTGTATCGAGGTATTTTATTACTTGGGACGTTATTTTAATGATTGTTAACGCTGCCAGATCAATAATGCTAGCATAATCATCGCCTCAGCACCAAAGACAAGACAATTCACTGCTGAAATAAAATAACATGAACCACAATTACGATCCTAATTACAACCACGTACAGACGGCAACGTAACACCACCCTCAAGAAGGACAGATTAATGCCTCAGAAGTGACTAAACACCGTACCAAGCGGCAAAATGTCGTACTAGAAGCAAGTTATTCGTCAACAACAATGCGATTTTAAGTATTGATACAGAAAATACGGTATAAATCAGCTTTTAATACGTTGTTGTCGTCGAGGAACAACGCTGGGAATGAAAGGCTTAAATAATATGTTTCGCTTCATAGTTTGGAAGTAAAAAGTTTATAGTGGAAAGTACATATATTGATTTCCCGAGTGCCTGTCGCGCGTGCTATCGTTTCTGCTGTAATTCTTTGAAATACTTCTGTTATTATTTATACAATGCCAGGCTGTGCTATTATGGGTTGTAATTCTCACAGCGGGAACACAAAAGGAACTGAAATAAAGTATCATTTTTTCCTCGAGATGAAACGTTAAAGGAAGTGTAGCTCTCAAAGTGCTACAGGAAGGACAATGTAAATGTTGCACATTCTCGAATACGCTCCCGGCATTTCAATGAAACCGATTATGTATGGGATTTACAGTCGGAGTTTCTTAATTTGCCACGGAAAAAAGTGTTTGAAACATTCCTGTTCATATTAAAGAAATTGCCGGTATGTTTGTGATTTGTTATGTTACTGATATGTATCGCGTAAATGTACGATAGAATATGACCCCAGCACTCTTAAATGGAATATTTTACAGCAGAATAGCACTTTGTACTTAAGGGAGAAACAATTTCTTTAGTCAAAAATTTATTATAAATGCACATTCCGTGCCGTACCGAAATAAGCTTGTGCAGGCCGTTTGGGAGCGCACAGTCCCACAGTGACGTCACAGCGCCAGCCAATGGCAGAGCAGAGCGCTTACTGCCCAACCTTATATTTATTAACCTTGGTCTACACTGCGAGCCCCAGAGAACGGCGATGTTCTTTACTTTGAGACAATGAGTAAGCACAAAAAGTATTTAAGGGACTAAATTAAATTGTACACATCATATTGAATTTTGCTACGATACAGTTGCATTAGTAATGAAACACATTGAGATACATTAACAAATATACAAAATAAAAGATTAAAGGGTGATGTATTTACAGAGTGGTTAGACAATTACTAATGTGGCTATGCTAATATAAACAGATTGTTCAACAGCAGGGCAGTCACTATTGTTACTTAAAGACGTTAGTAACAGAGAATGTCCTATGAATGGCAATGGGTGGATCCTGTCTAGTTGCTAGAATGAGTACCCCATTGGTAATATCAATGACCATTTTTCGATACTACGTATTGCTGACAAAGGGCTACATATGGATCTCCGTGAACAACTGATTTACATCCATAAAATCAAATGACCTCACATAATCCCTAACGAACAAACAGTCAGCACATAACTTTTTCTTTCAAAACTTCAAAGATATTCTAGCACCTAGACAGTATTATACACTCCTGGAAAATGGAAAAACGAACACTATGAATTCGTCGATCAATAAGAGATAAATTTTAGTGACGCATTCTTGAGGATGTATACAACACACGATCTCTCAGGTATAGCCATACGTCAGTACAGCCACCAGAGCGTCCGCAATATGGACGCTAGTACCGCGTATACCCTTCTTTTGCAGCAATTCAAGCTGTAATTATTTCATGGAAACGATCATAGAGGTGCTGACTGTACGATTGCGTTATGGTCTGCCACGCAATTTCCACCTGGTGCCTCAGCTGGGGCAGATTTCGTGCCTGTCGTGGAGAATAACCGGACATCACCAGTTGGGATTTTTTGTGATCTCTCAAAGGCTTTTGATTGTGTAAATCATGGGATTCTTCTAGATAAGATTAAGTATTGTGGTATGAGTGGGACAGTGCACAAATGGTTTAAATCATACTTAACTGGAAGAGTGCAGAAAGTTGAAATAAGCAGTCCACATGATATAGATGAAACGAATAATTTCTCTAACTGGGGGGTTATCATAAATGGGGTTCCACAAGATTCGGTCTTGGGTCCCTTGCTGTTCTTAATATATATTAATGACTTGCCGTTCTACATTCACGAAGATGCTAAGCTAGCACTTTTTCCTGATGATACAAGTATAGCTATCACACCTGACAAACAGGAATTACCAGATGAAATTGTAAATGATTTATTTCAGAAAGTTGTTAAGTGGTTCTCTACAAATGGACTCTCATTAAACTTTGATAAAACCCAGTATATAACGTTTCATATAGTAAATGGCATGATACCATTAATAAATTTAGACATTGAATATAAATCTGTAGCTAAGGTAGAATATTCAAAATTTTTAGATGTTTTCATTGACGAGGAACTGAATTGAAAGAAACATATTGAAGATCTCCTGAAACGTTTGAGTTCAGCTACTTATGCTATCAGAGTCATTGCAAAATTTGGTGATATAAATCTCAGTAAATTAGCTTACTACGCCTATTTTCATTCACTGCTTTCATATGGGATCATATCCTGGGGCAATTCAACATTGAGTAAAAAAGTATTCATTGCACAAAAGCGTGTACTCAGAATAATTGCTGGAGCCCACCCAAGAGCATCCTGCAGACATTTATTTAGGGATCTAGGGATGTTCACTGTAGCTTCACAATATATATGTTCACTCATGAAATTTGTTATTAACAATCCGACCCAATTCAAAAGTAATAGCAGTGTGCATAGCTACAACACTAGGAGAAAGGATGATATTCACTATTCAAGGTTAAATCTAACTTTGGCTCAGAAAGGGGTGAATTATGCTGCCACAAAAGTCTTCGGTCACTTACCAAGTAGCATCAAAAATCTGACAGATAGCCAACTAGTATTTAAAAAGAAATTAAAGGAATTTCCGAATGGCAACTTCTTCTACAATACAGATGAATTTTTAGATAAAACTTTAAGAAAAATTAAAAGAATTAAAAAATAAAAACAGAAAACGTAATAAAAAATCCTTAAAATATTGATTGTCAAGTGTAGACAACATTTAGTAGACTGACACGTTCCACATCATTATGAAATGTCCTATACAGGGTGTTTCACTAAGTGTGTTTGTCTCTGTAACTTATGAAATAATAAGTGACGGGAAATTTTAATGCAGTAGGTCAACACAAGAAATGTTACACTTTCTGGGGAGCTATGAACATAGTTTATTGTATCATTTTCCAAAGAGTTACAGCACAAAGATGTAATTTTTTAAATGGAACAATAGTTTGTTCTATCGTGCATTGGATTTGTTGAAACCAACTGCGTCCAAATCAATTTAAACTACATTCCTATCACTGTTAGTTTGGGAGCTACAACCCTTCAAAGTTTAGGGGGCGGAGGCTACGACAGCGTAGCTGACTGGCTGGTGGTCATGAGACAGTGGGCCGTGCCCCAGGGGATAGCCACTCGGCCAGTCAGCTACGCTATCGCAGCCTCCGCCCCCGGAACTTTGAAGGGTTGTAGCTCCCAAACTAACAGTGATAGGAATGTAGTTTAAATTGATTTCGATGCAGCTGGTTTCAACGAATCCAATACAGGATAGAAAAAAAAACTATTGTTCCATTTAAAAACTTATATCTTTGTGGTGTAACTCTTTGGAAAATGATACAACAAACTATGTTCATAGCTCCGCAGAAAGTGTAACATTTCTTGTGTTGACCTACCGCATTAAAATTTCCCGTCACCTATTATTTTATAAGTTACAGAGACAAACACACGTAGTGAAACACCCTGTGTGTGATCTATGGAACAAGTGTTAATCTAATCTAACCGCACAAGATGACGTTTCATCCGGTCCCAAGCTTGCTCAATGGGGGACAGATGTGGGGGATCTTCCTAGGCAGGGTAGTTGACGTACATCTTGAAGAATACTTTGGGGGGTATGGGGTACACCTGGCCATCCACAGTCCTACTGGAATAGCATATCGCATTGTTGGTGCACTAACGGTATCAAGTTAGGTTGAATGATGGTTTCAGTGTATCGTTCACTGTTCAATATTCCCCCGACAATCACCAGAGGAGAATGGCCAATCGTACCCCCACACCTTGATGAACGACCGTGCCTCCCGATGGGCGTCTCACACTTACGCCCCAACATCGTTCAAAAAAAAAAAAAAAAACAATGTTCAAATGTTTGTTAAGCTTATGGGACTTAACTACGGGGTCATCAGTCCCTAAACTTACAAACTACTTATCAACTAGCTTATACTAAAGACGGCACAAATATCCATGCCCGAGGGGGGATTCGAACCCCCGACCGTAGTGGCCCTGTAGACCGTGATTGGAGCGCCTCAGTCTCCTCGACCACCACGGCCGGCCAACATCGTTCAGCCCTCCTCCAGTGGGGTCGCGATATGCGCTTGGGGAAAGACGAATGGAGACGTGTCCCCTTCGATGAGGAGAATCGCTTCTGCCCTGGTGCCATTGATGGTCCTACGCGTGTGGCGTCGTGTGGGGGGAACACGAAAATCTGGAGTGTGGGCGACAGCGGCACACGGGGTTGACACTCAGCTTCATGTGTGGAGAGCCATATCCTACCTAGGCCGTCCTCTTGTGATCGTCGAAGGGATAGTGAAGTCTCTCTCTCTCTCTCTCTCTCTCTCTCTCTCTCTCTCTCTCTCTCTCTCTCTCTCTCTCTCTTCGTTTAGTCCATCCCGACTCTTGGTGACCCCATGAACCAGAGCATGCCACTTTCCTCTGTGCTGCACTTTCTCCCAGGTTGGAACCCGTTGCTTCTGTGATGCCATCCATCCTCCTCATCCTCTGCCTCCTCTTCTTCTAGTGCCTTCTATCTTCCCCAGCATTAATGTTTTTTTTTTCCAGTGAGGCATGTCTTCGCATTGTGTATCCAAAGTAGGTCAGCTTCTATTTTAATATTACACCTTCCAGAGAGCAATATGTTTCTATTTGCTCTAATATAGATCTGTTGGTTCTTTTTGCCTTCCATGGAATCCTAAGAATTTTCCTCCAGCACCACAATTCAAAGGAGTCAATTCTTCGCCGTTCAGCCTTTCTAATGGTCCAGGTCTCGCATCCATTCATTACAACTGCGAAGACCATAGCCTTCACAGTACGTGTCTTTGTTGTTAAAGTTATGTATCTGGACCTTATAATCTTTTCAAGGTTTGACATCGCTTTTCTTCCGAGCAACAAGCGTCTCCTGATTTCGTTGCTGCATTGTCCGTCACCAGAGATCTGGGAACCGAGATAACTGAATGTGGTTTTCTTTACTAGACCGGCCTTTTCACTTCCGTTTTTTACCTTCAGCAACAATGTGTTTCACTCTTGTTCACTTTCTGCCAGCAGTATGGTGTCATCTGCATATCTGAGATTGCTTACGTTTATTCCAGCGATTTTAATTCCTGTCTCTTCTTCATCTATCCTGGCAGAAGAGACAGGAATTAAAATAGCTGGAATAAAGGTAAATGTGGTGTCGCACAAGTCTAAAGTGCGCGCCACCTACTTTCGCCGCGCGCCGCCATGCACGCACGGCGCGGCGTTCTTACGACGACAGCCACGAGCGCCCTCTGCGGAACTCCGCTCGTGGCCACCAGTGAACGACATCGTTCACTTGGGACTGAGATAGGAACCAGCTAACACTTCGGAATCAGACAGGCACCAGTGAAGACTTGGCTATCAGTTAGGCACTAGGCAGGCCTCTAGCTCAACTATGTATCAGCCTTCTGCAGTACTATGTAAAAGTTAAGTATTGTATAAATTCTGTTCAATATATATATCGTTCTAATTTACTCTAGTGTTTCTAGTTTCTGGCTGCTCCCCTCCGTACCTGCACCAGCGTGCTATCTTTATTCCTGTGTCGGTCTCATTCCACTCGGCCACCGACACCTACGACGGACACAAAAGCGGCGACGAGGCTGGGACACAAAAGTAAACAACCTCAGATATGTAGATAACATACTTCTGGCAGAAAGTGAACAAGAGAGTTAAACTCATTGTTGCTGAAGGTAAAAAACGAAAGTGAAAAGGCCGGTCTCAGGCTAAATGTAAAGAAAACAAAAATTATGGTAACTAAATCTATTAATTGATGGGATATAGCAGGAGTATCCATGGGGGTGGTGTCCACATTCAATTATCTCGGTTCCCAGATCTCTGATGATGGTGAACAAGTGTACGTTACACTCAAACCGTCATTCAACTCGTCTTGCTGCCGTTCATGCACCAGCAAAGCGATATGCTTTCCCAAAGGATGATTCCGTCCACGTGTGACCATTACCACCCAAGGTGCACTTTAAGGTGTATGTCAGCTACCCTGGCCAGCATAATATCCAGATGTGTCCCCCAATGAGCATGTTTGGGACCGCATGAAACGTCATGTTGGACAGTCCATAAGACCGGCACCAATTGTGGCCGACCGGAGGCGCGAGGTGGAAATTGCATGGTAGGCCATTCCGTAAGACTACATTCAACATCTCTACGATCATCTCCATAGAAGAATTAAAGCTTGATTTCCTGCAAAAGGAGGGTATTCCCGGTACCAGCGTCGACATTGCGAACACTGCACTCACGTATGTATGGCTCTGCTTCTATGATCGTGTGTTGGATACACCCTCAATAATGTGTCAGTAAAATTTCTCTGCTGGATCGACGATTTTATGCCGTTCTTTTTTTTTTTTTTTTTTCATTTTCCGATAGTGCAGATATTGACGGTGGACTTGAGGAAGCCGCGGCGGAGTGGCCGAGTGCATGGACTCGCTGTCTACATCTACATGGGATACTCTGCAAATCACATTTAAGTGTCTGGCAGAGGGTTCATCGAACCACAGTCAAAGTACTTTATCTCCCATTCCATTCTCGAATAGCGCGCGGGAAGAAAGAACACATGAATCTCTCCGTTCGAGCTCTGATTTTTCGTATTTTATTCTGATGGTCATTTCTACCTATGTAAGTGGGACCCAACAATATATTTTCGCATTCGGAGGAGAATGTTGGCGATTGCAGTTTCGTAAGGAGACCACGCCGCAGCGATAAGTGCCGGCTGCGGTGGCCGAGGGGACTGAGGCGCTCCAGTCACGGTCTGCACGGCCACTACGGTCGGGGGTTCGAATCCCCCCTCGGGCATTGATATTTGTGACGTCCTTAGGATTAGATAGATCATAAGTAGTTTGTAAGTTTAGGGACTGATGACCCCGTAGTTAAGTCCCATAGACTCTACAAACATTTCGCAGCGCAAGCGCCGTTGTTGTAATGATTCCCATTCCAGATCCTGTATCATTTCCGTAACGCTGTCTCCCCTGTATCGTGACAATACAAAACGAGCTGCCCTTCTTTGGACTATTTCGATGTCCTCCGTCAAACCCACCTGATAAGGATCCCACACTGGACAGCAATATTCCAAAAATAGACGGACAAGCGGGGTGTATGCAATCTCTTTACTAGTTCTGTTGCATCTTTTAAGGGCTCTGTCAGTAAAACGCAGTCTCTGGTTCGCCTTTCCCACGACAGTATCTACGTTTTCTTTCCAATTTAAGTCCGAAGTAATAGTAATTCCTAGGTATTTAGTGGAGTTTGCGGTCTTCACTTTTGATTGATTTATGTTGTAAAGAATGTATAACGGATTTCCTTTCGTACTCATGTGGACGACTTCACACTTGTCACTATTTAGAGTAAATTGGCGATTTTTACACCATAGTGATATCTTATTCAGATCGTTCTGCAGTTGGTTTTGATCTTCAGATGATTTTATTAGACGGTAAATGACGGCGTCATCTGCAAACAACCTAAGAGAGCTACTTAGATTTCCCCCTAAATCGTTTATGTAACAGCAGAGGACCAATAACACTACCCTGTGGAACTCCCGATATCACCTCTGTTTTAGTCGATGCCTTACCATCGACTACTACGAACTGTGTCCTCTCTGACAGGAAATCCCCTATCCAATCGCAAATTTGGGGCGATATACCACAGCCACGGAATTTCATTAAAAGTCGTTTGTGAGATACGGTGTCAATAGCTTCCGGAAATCAGTAAATACGGCATCGATTTGCGAACCCTTGTGGATACCACCCATCACTTCGTGTGAATAAAGAGCTAGTTGTGTTTCGCATGAACGATATTCTGTAAATCCGTGTTGAGCTTGGCTCAATAGATCATTCTGTTCGAGATAATTCATACTATTTGAATACAGGATATGATCCAAAACTCTGCTGCAAATTGACGTCAATGAAATAGGTGTATAGTTTATTGGGTTACTCCTACTGCCTTTCTTGCTACGATGCGCGATGTCGTTTGCCGTCGGGGGGTTCGAATCCCCCCCTCTAGCATGGTTGTTTGTGCAGTGTTTAGTATAAGTTAGTTCATAAATAGATTGTAAGTCTAGGGACTGATGACCCCGCAGTTAAGTCACGTAAGCTTAACAAAGATTTGAACATTTGGACTCCAGGAATACTGGTACGGGAAAACCTCCACCTCGCCGCTACCTCGAAGGTACTGTCCCATCTCTGTTGCCCCCCTGCCCGCTCGCCGCCAGACTTCTCCACCTGCTTACAGTGCGTTTTCACGAGTCTATGTTTGACATGGAGGAAAACTTTATTGATGCAGTTCCCCTGAACCTGGTTTTGTACGATACCAATCACAATGACTACATGAAAACTAAATTGAAACAACTAAACTGGGTGTGGAGAATTAAACTCTAGGCAGTACTTTTGCCAAGGATACACAGATGATCTTGTCATAGTAATACTTGGCAAATTTGCTGACACAGTAAAGAATATGGCACAAGGTGCATTGGACATTGTGCAAGACTGGTGCAGAAAACAGGATCTGGGGGTTAGTCCTAAGAAGACTGTTGTTGTACCATTCATAAAGAAACATATCCAACACTCAAGTTGGAATCCAAAGCTTTTCAATGAAGCGCTACCTGTGAAGGGGACAGTGAAATACTCTAGATGAAAAACTGACATGGACCCCTCACATTAGCAATATTTGCTCCAAGGCAAAAAGTACTCTTGTGAGTACCAGGAGAGCTTGTGGCAAAAATTGAGGCCTGAGCCCCAAGGGTATGCACTGGATATACACCACAGTGATTAGACCCAGGATCACCTATGGGGCGGTCGTGTGGTGGAAGAAGGTAGAACAGCACGTTGCTGCTAAGGAGCTTGGTAAGGTGGAAAGATCAGCCTGCTTAGCCATAACAGGTGGAATTAGCAGCACACCAACTGCTGGGATGGAAACCGTGCTGGATATGCCCCCATTACACCTTTGGGTCAAGATGGAGGCAGCGGCTGGAGCATACAGACTCAAATCTGTCAACAAGTGGAACTCTTTGGGATATCCAGAATCACACACTAAAATAGTGAGTGAGGTAAATATAGCAAAGGTTGGGGAAATGCCAGCCGACTATATTATAACCCCATACTGCTTCAACAAGCCTTTCAATGTAACAATTGGAAGCAGGGAGCAGTGGGAGAAAATAGTTCGACACCGTAGAGGGAATATTGTCTGGTTCACTGACGGGTCAAAATCAGACCGAGGCGTTGGGGCCGTGGTATACGGGGTGCAGCCAAGACTGGAGGGCGTCATCTCGCTAGGGAAACTGGCCTCAGTATTCCAGGCCGAAATCACTGCCATCAGGGCGTGTGTGGAGGAGAATTTGCGTAGGTGCTACAAAGACCGTAGCATCTATATCTATTCAGACAGCCAGGTAGCCCTGAGATCACTGGCAGCTCCTGCAACAAGGTCTAAGATTGTTGCAGAATGTCACAGGGTTCTGGTGGAGCTAGGGGAAAGCAATAGAGTAAAAACCTATTGTGGGTCCCTGGCCACTCGGGGATCAGTGGCAACGAACATGCTGACAGATTAGCCAGGATGGGGGCAGAGACTCCATTTATTGGACCGGAACCTGTCCTGACAATCACCAAGGCAATGATCAAATTGGAGCTACGTAACTGGCTCAGAAGACAGCACGTAGAATATTGGACCAAAGTCCATCAACAAAAACATGGCAAGGTAATGATGCCAATGCCATGTTTTAAAAGAAGCTCTGCAATCCTGGGTCTGAACAGGAGAGAGATTAGACTCAGGGTTGGATTGCTGATAGGCCATGGGAATTTAAAAAAACAACTACATACAATGGGAATAACAGAAGAGGACCCTAAATGTAGGATCTGTGATGACGGTGATGAAACTGCATCACATCTAATCTTCGAATGCATTGCATTGGAGAGTAAAAGGCACAGAACATTTGGGACAACCAGACCCGAAGAAATTGTGTCTAATAAAGAACTGCTAAAGGGACTCCTTGCACTGTTCAAGGACATTGGATGGCTTTACTAGATATACAGGGAGCGATACCGCACAATAAACTTAGTTTCGGTGCGGGCAGTGGCGGGTTGGACCAAGACTGTTTTGGCTTCCCTGGAAAAATCAAATTAAACTGGGTCTCTATTGAAAAGATCTGGATATGCAGAATGGTATGTATTAGGCTCTATTACATTAGTTTCATTCACGTTCATTGTGTTAAACATCAAAGCAAAGTGCTTTCATGATTACAGGGAACTTCACTTTATGTCCATGACTAACTTGTCTATTCAAATTAGAATCGTAAAAAATGTCTATTGTTTTCTTTAGTATTTTCCTTTCGTAATGCTGTCTGTTTCGGAGATGTTCTTCCAACTGTGTTAAGACACTCAGTAAAATTCTCTTTCACAACGAAAGTACTTAAAGCAGTCGCCGGCTGCGGTGGCCGAGGGGATTGAGGCGCTCCAGTCACAGTCTGCACGGCCACTACGGTCGGGGGTTCGAATGTCCCCTCGGGCATGGATATTTGTGCCGTCTTAGTTCGTAAGTAGTTCATAAGTAGTTTGTAAGTTTAGGGACTGATGACGCCGTAGTTAAGTCCCATAGACTCTACAAACATTTGAACATTTAGAGCAGTGCTACTATTGTTAGGTATCAAAGGAAGCTCTTCTTCAGGATGTGGCGGTACCTTTAAATTTTGTTCCACATCTTCTTTGCCAACGTAATACTTGAAAAAAATATTCCCATCCCTAATCCTGCTCATTGACACCACATCAACAGTGATAATCTTGTAGTTTGCCTCGAGGGTAGCCATTAGCACTACATAATGTGTGTAAGTCAGTAGTTTTAGAATGATGAACTACTGGTTGCTGGCTTCTTAACCACAATATGCTTTCCATTGAGAGCTCCGATACAGTGTGGAAACTGTCATCGTTGTTCGAAACATTCTGAGATTGTTTTCCGTGTCTGAGCTGTGGTTTGTGGTAAAAATGCATGGTGTTCCACATCGCATGTGAGAATGCATTAACAGTATCTGACACAATTACATCGCCCATACTGTACCTGTAGGCAATACTTTTCTAGCCGCGAGAGTAGCCGAGCGGTCTGGAGCGCCATGTTGCGGATCGCGCGGCCTCCCGCGTCGGAGGTTCGAATCCTCCCGCGGGCATGGAATTTTTTGTATTGTCTTTAGTATAAGTTAGTAAATAAATAGTTTGCAAGTTTAGGGACTGATGACATCGCAGGTAAGTCCTGTATGCTTATTAAAAAAAAAAAAAAAAAAAAAAAAAAAAAACAAACCTTATTCTTTTCATTCTCCAGTCCGAGGAGTGGAGCGGGCTGTTTGAGATCCGGCCCATAAAGAGTGGCGGTTCTATTCAGCCAATTATCAGACAAGCTGATAGTGGGGCAAAGGGGTATCCCAATTGGGAATAAATGGGAGGGGCTTACCAGTTCCGGCATACGCCTTACAACCAAGGAAAACCTCCCGAAAACCTTGGTCGGAACCGGGGGATTGGGACCAATTTAATTCGTCTCCGGGACTTGCCCCGGACTAAAAATGGATTATCGAGAGAACACGAATACACTCACGACAAACAAAGATCGGACGCCCGAGTTATTTTCGTAATCTCGTAGAGATCAGCTCGACCAACAGTGGACAAGCTTATCAAACTTTCGAACTTTTCTAACTCTCCTGTGGCTAAGTACCTGCGGGAAAAATGTATTAAAGGAAAATGCATGGAATGCGCTGTAAATGCTCTGTCATCATTATCACGTACAGTATTAAGTTTTCGTAATAAGTACACAGACTACAAAAAGAATATTAATACGGTCTGGGGAAAGTGAGGGCATTTAGTTTACATAAACTTTAATTTTTTGTAAATAGTTGTGATGCAACCATTTGCTGACGGTGACACACTATAAGAGGAAAACATAGATTTTCTCATCAGCTTGTGAACCTCATGGAATTGACCCTGATCTAAACGGAAGTAGTTCTGAACTGTGTATCAGAAAATTCTGATATCAAAGCGAATTCGCTATGGTTGATTATCTTGTTCATGTTCTACATCTACATACATACTCCTCAATTCACCGTAAGGTGCGTGGCGGAGGGTACACTGTACTACTACTAGGCATTTCCTTTCCTATTCCACTCCCAAATTGAACGAGGAATAAAAGAATGCCTATATGCCTCCGTACGAGCCCTAATTTCTCTTATCTTGTCTTTGTGATCTTTACGCGAAATGTAAGTAGGCGGCAGCAAGATCGTACTATACTCAGCTTCAAATTCAGGCCCTCTAAATTTACTTAACAGGAATTCACGAAAAGAACGTCGTCTTTCTTCCAGCGATCCCCAATTGAGTTGCCGGAGCATTTCCGTGACACTCGCGCATTGGTCGAACCTACCGGTAACAAATCTAGCTGCTCGCCTCTGAACCGCCTCTATGTCTTCCTTCAAACCGATCTGCTGCGGGTCCCAAATACTTGAGCAATACTCAAGACGTGGTCGTACAAGCGTTTTATACACGGTCTCCTTTACAGGTGAAGTACATCATGCCAAAATTCTCCCAATAAACCGAAGTCGGCTGTCTGCCTTACTCACAACTGTCCTTACATGCTCGTTCCATTTCATATCGCTCTGCAATGTTACGCCTAGATATTTGAACGACGCGACAGCGTCAAGAAGCTCACTACTGATGCTGTATTCGAACATTATGGGATTGTTTTTTCTACTCATGCGCATCACCTTACATTTTTCTACATTGAGAGCTAGCTGCCATTCTTCGCACCAACTAGAAATTTTGTCTAAGTCAACCTGTATGCTATTACAGTCAGTTACAGACGACACCCTCCCATACACCCCAGCATCATCAGCAAACAGCCGCAAATTACAACTTACTCTGTCTATCAGATCATTTATACAGATAGAAAATAATAGCGGTCCTATCACACTCCCCTGGGGCACGCCCGGCGATACACTCGTCTCTGATGAACACTCGCCGTCGAGAACAACGTACTGCGTTCTATTACTTTAGGAAGTCTTCCAGCCGGGCACAAATGTTACTGCTTTTCCATTCTAATTCTCGCGTTATAAAGCGTATTATAATAATATCAGCATGTCCATTTCTTCATCAGAATCCCAGTCTGAACTAAGGTTCACGAGTGGACCCATAACTGCACAAGGAAACACTGTGCACTGTTTCGACAAGGAACGACTGTGTGACCAAGGCCAGAAACTGTCTGCGAATATGCGCAGACGCCGTGTCGCAAAGTGTTTCCTTCCCTGTGCCGCCCTGCCCTGCCTCAGCTGCGTCCCCATGTGCGCCTGACCTAAGACCACGTTCAAATTCATTCCAGTCGTGATAACCTGCCGCGGTATCAGCGTTGTGCGATCTAACGCCTCCGCCAGATACCTCTAGACTTATATAGACACTGTCTACCGTAGCGTCATCCTCGAAGAGTTTGCATATCGCTGTCAGTGGCGTAGCTGTCTCACCAAGGGCCCCGGGGCAAAAATGACATTGGGGCCCTCTTTACACTAATACTGTACAGATGCAAAACTACTTCATCATCAGCTCCTTATCACCCACTGGAAGACGTAATAAGGCAAACCTAAATACTACTAAGTAAATTATTGTGTGTCACGCAGCAGATAATATTTAATCGTACTCTCTAATATAATAGTGAAAGTTTGTTTGTTTGTTATGCTTTCACGCATAAATTACTAGGTGATTTGGATGAAATTTTGCGGAGGGCTAGAGATAGAGTTGGGCCTGGATAGGACATTCAGATGAAAATGCCCCATGGGACATTTTTCTTCAGTGATGACAGCAGGCAGAATGGTTGTCAGTGCCGACAACTCACTCTCGCTGAACTACTGCACTGTTAGCTAATTTCGTTTATAGACCAGTCAAAGAAGGAAAATAGGGGAAATATTCGTGTAGGATGGTTTCATCAAAAGTAAGTTCCCAGATTTTGTTAAATGAAACACTTTGGATTGAGTCGTGCCCCTAGCAGGCTTCTTCAAGTGTACGTTAGTGTCTGGCCAGGAAACAGTGATAAGTAAAATAACTAAGTCGATATCTTCGCTTATTATCGTGACAGTGGGGTAGAGGGCAGCGTCTCGATGCACAATTCACTATTGAGACAAAGTAATTATACATGAAACTTCTGATCCGTGAATCAAAAGTCGAATTTCCTTCATTCAACTAAAATGTTATATACAGTGTAACGTCTATTATCCGAAGTAATTTGGTGAAATGGATATTCGGAAAACCGGTTTATTCGGATATTCGAACTTTACACTTCTACTTGCCAATAAGAAGTACTGTACAGTAAATGTATTTATATTGTATTTCGAAGAGCGCGATCCTTCACATTGCACGCCGCAACACTTGCAAGACGCCGCTGTTGCTGTGAGCAGCTTTGATGCTGCCGCTACTTCTGCCGACTGAAGTGTGCCGATTGTTGGACACATTGGCTGGCAGCTTCGCCTGTCGGCAGCGCTACATATTGCGGCGGTTACTATGGGAAACTTGGATTGAGGGGGAGGGGATATGATGGACGATAGGGTGGGAACGTAAAAAAAATTAAATAAAAATTTCGACGCTCTACTGTAACGTTTTTCGATCGTTGCACACGAAGGCCGAGGGGCCCCTGGAGCTCGGGGGCCCCGGGGCACTGCCCCGCCTAGCCCTATCATAGCTACGCCACTGATCGCTGTGTTTACACACGCATGTCTATACAAATTTCTTTGGTCCCTTCAGTGTACAACGAAATAGCGCTAGCGGTGACGTCACACACCACGTACGTGTACAGAAATAGACGTCGCGACGGCGGAACGTTTCGTTTACAGATCGAATAAATAACAGGACGGGGCGGGTCTTCCACGTGGCGGATGTTCGTCTGCAGGCGTTTATTATTTTAAGAAATCACTTTTCAATTTAAACTGCTGCCGGCCGTCCGGTCCTAAGTGACGCTGCGAAGCTGCGGCCCGATTGAAAACATCTCTCCTCGGGGAAAAAGGCGGCCTCTAAATAGAGCTTCGCAGCGCCGGCCGTGTCGAGGTAAACATTTCAGGAAGCTCGGATTCCTCG
Organism: Locusta migratoria; assembly: GCA_026315105.1. NCBI lineage: Eukaryota > Metazoa > Arthropoda > Insecta > Orthoptera > Acrididae > Locusta > Locusta migratoria. The sequence continues at coordinate 15,272,299 of CM048754.1, forward strand.
CCGTGGCGAGAACACTAGAGGTGGGCCCTACAAAGGGAAGCGTATCGGTTTGTCGCTCGAGAACACCGTGACGCCGGGTTGTTATACCACGACGCACGCGCTCCGCCTAACCGAGTAAGTAAAGAAACAATGAAAGTAGTGGTATTTCACCGGCGATGTTGCCATCTCCCACTTATGCTACACCTCTCATGTCACCTCACAGTGCCAGACTAGAGTCAAGCTCAACAGGGTCTTCTTTCCCCGCTAATTTTTCCAAGCCCGTTCCCTTGGCAGTGGTTTCGCTAGATAGAAGATAGGGACAGCGGGAATCTCGTTAATCCATTCATGCGCGTCACTAATTAGATGACGAGGCATTTGGCTATATGTAGCCGCTTTAATCGCAACATGTGCGAAATACAGAGTGTATTAATTTATGCCCATCAGGTGGGCTTACAAAGGTGGCTTATTCTAATACATAATAATAGTAATAATTAAAAAAAATACACCCACACAAGTGCGAGAAGCGGGTATTATGCCTGATTTAGAGTGCCAGGCAGCAGCACGTAAACAAGAGATGCCCTACCCAATGCCAGCACGTGGCATCGAGCCCTTCAGAGCTGTCATCTGCTCAAACCGCCTCGTCGCAATAATGGTGCCCAGGAGAACACGTGTAGCCATCGTCGCCAGTTGGAAATTGGTGAAACCTAAACCCCGAAGAGCCTTTGCAGAGTCTGGTGCCCAGACACCGCGCCAATTAATAGTCGCTGATGTTGTCTCAATCTGCTGAACGGAGGTGAACCTCATCTTCAGCTCCTGGTGGATGGCGGGACGATCGTAGACCGCGACTTTGTTCTGGTGACACTGGTCAAGGTCGAGGTGGTCGCCCACGACCTGGACGTCGACGACGTGGGCTGTAACGCCGCGGACCGCCACTACATCTGGTTTGCGGAGACCCTCCGATGTCCTGAGGTGGGGTTCGACGTGGACATCGAAACCCCGCTTCTTGAGGCCCGCTGCAGCATAAGTGACTAAGGTGTTGTGTCTCTTAATGCGAGCCTCATGACTCCGCCAACACGACTGAACCAGATGGTTAGCGGTCTCCACAGCGTTACAACCAGCCCGACATCGAGTGTCACCATCCCGCCCACGCTGAAGCCTTGCACGGGTAGGCAAGGCATTAATGCGTGTGCGGACACAATTGATAAAGTCGCGGCCTGAAAGGAAGCTCCTCCCGGTTGAAATCCAGGCATGCTGCCCAGGTGTTCGGGCAGACTTCCTTAGCGCCGCACCATCCACTGACGCATGGAGCCGTTCCGCCCAGCAGCGCCCCAGTTGGTAGTAATTCTTGATCAAAACGTCGCCTCGCCACCGCAGATGTTGGTCCAGCCTCTCGAGCTCTCGCTGCACGCTGCCCTGCGCAGGGTCTTCATCCGGAATTCCAAGGGCCCGGAGGCCCATTAGACGCCTTCTACGGAGCAGTGGGCCCAGCCAGCGGGCAGACGGCACCCCCAGCCCCCCGGATGGAATAGGGGCATGGAAGTAGCCGACAGGAGTGTCCGCTGGAAGGCGCAGCCAAGATCTGATGGCTGCGCGCACACATGCATCCATAGAAGAAAGTGCCCCTAGTCGAGTTCTTGACAGGGCCAGGCCGTGATGAAGACCCGGGATGATGCAGGTGCGCAGGGCATAAACCCGTTGTTGGGACTTAAGTGGCGCCCGCGTCAGGAGCTGCAGCTGCTGAGCGACCTCCTTCCTAGGATTGAAAAGGGTCCTGCCACTCAGGGAGAAGTCGACCCCAAGGTACCGGAATCGACTTCCGATACCCATTGCTGGGATGGCCGCGTTGCCAGCCGTGATGTTAACCGCAGCATCCACCTTGATCTTCTTATCCCGCCCCGATGCAACCAGGGCGAGAGTGAAGCACTTGGTAGGGTTCACTTCGAGCCCCAAGTGCCCCAGAGTGGATACTGCGCTGGCAACCAAGTCCTGAAGGCCATCCCTTGTAGTGGCAAAAAGGAGGAGGTCGTCAGCGAAGGCAGCGGCATTGACACGCCGGCCCAAGATGCGGGCGCCCACATGGTCCGGGAGGCTGGCCAACATGAGGTCCAAGGTCATGTTGAAAAGGATCGGGGAAAGTGGATCACCCTGCCGGACACCTCTGGAAGGCCGCACTAGACCTGTCGACTTCCCATAACTGCATATCGTAGTAGAGCTCGCCGCGTAGCAGTCCCGGACATATCCAATGAACTCGACTGGGAGGCCATGGGCCCTGAGGGCAGGCCCCAGAGCACCATGATCAAGCGAGTCGAATGCCTTGGATACATCCAGAGACGCCACATACAGCGAGCTACACGATGAAGCCGCCTGGGTAATCGCAAGGTCTAGGAGGGTGGTGTTATGCAACATCCCATCCTGAGGGAGGAAGGCCCGCTGACGCCCATCCAACACACACGTCCGCACCAGTCGACCCGCCAGGACCTTATGAAGGGCCCTGGCCAGCACTGAGCAGACAGTGATAGGACGGAAATCAGCGGGGGATGTTGGAGCGGCCTTCTTAGGCAACAGGGTGGTCCGGGCACGAAGGAGTCGGGATGGGAGCGAACGGGAAAGGAGTAAAAGGTTTAGGATTTTAAGGAGGACCTCGCGGGGGAGGCGACGTAATTGTGCGGGGGTAAGGCCATCCGGTCCGGCTGCTGATCTGCGAGGTGGGAGTGATGACGCGGCCTCCTCCTCCGTAATCGGCGCCCAAAGCTGGTGGAAGGGCACCTCCTTACAGAATGGAAGCACCCTGCTATCCAGGCTGTCTACCAGGCCAGTTGGACGCCTGGTAAACAAGTCAGCCCAGAAATCCAGCAGCCGCGGGACTTGCGGCGGCGGCTGGAGCAGGGTGCCATCGAGGAGGCCGCGAATACAGCGCGCCGGGTTCTTCTTGAACGCGCGCTGACACACAGAGTACTCCCACCTACGTCGTGCTCGCTTCCGCTCAGGAGGCTGGGTCGTTCTAAAAGAGGCAGAAGGATGTAGACCTGCCTCTCTACTACCGATAGCATCCAAGGCAGCTGGAAGCATACCGAGGATAACTGAGCTGTCGGCTTGCGGACCCAGCGCTATGATGTCATCCAGACAGCGGAAGCGAGGAGCAGAAGATGGTAGAGCAGCCAAAACGGACCAGATGGCTGAGTCAACATCAGCGACCTCGCTGCCAGGAGATGGAGATGGCAGCGGATCTGGTGGCCCAGAACTTGCCTCCTGCAAGGCAGGTGGAGGCGCCTGGGTCAATGAAGGACCCACACTGGCCCCAGAGAGGACAGAAACAAAGCGGGCGACCTCATCCCTATAGGTTCTCCCCCTTCGCTGGCCCTTGATGGATTCAAGGGAGCGGTCGGGGAAGGACTCCGCCAGTTCTTGGTTTATAAACCGGACGCCCTTGATGGTAAGTTCTGCCTCTCTATGGGCCAGGCGCAGAAGTTCCTCCCTGGACCACCGAGCCTTCTTGCACGCGGTGTCTATCTCTGCGTTGACTTCTTCGGGGTGAGCTCGGCGACGATGGACACCCAGGCCGGTCTTAGTTGTAAACGACCGGCCACAGTCTGGGCACACGTGCGACGGAGGCGGCTGAGACGTGCTGGTTGACTGGGCAGGCATCTCGTCAGGTGGCTCGGACCCTCCTGCGGGAGGTTGTCCGGCACCTCTCTTTTCTCTCTGCGTTCGCACGCCACCTGAAACAGACGGGGTAGTGGGCTGGCAACCCATCCACCCCCAAACGCGCCCTGCTCTGTCAGATATACGACCCCGCCACGTGAAGGCCAGAGCTCGGACTTGTCACAGAGAGGCTTTTTGGTACCATCATCTCCCGACGCAAAAGCGCTAAGGGGAGATTGAGAGGGTCCGTGTAAGACGCATCATGTGACCATTAAGAGATTCATAGTTACTCCCGCCGTTTACCCGCGCTTGCTTGAATTTCTTCACGTTGACATTCAGAGCCTGCCTGCTCTCGGAATATTTGGAAGCGTCAGTGGAAAACCGCTTTGTGCTTCAAAAGATGAGCAAGCCGTTTGCTCTTGGCACGTCAAGATCAGTGTTAAGAACAAGTGGCCTTAATGTAATACAATGTTTTCTGTCTAGCGTGGTCATACTACGTCCTGGCCATTAAAATTGCTACACCAGGAAGATGTGCTACAGACGAGAAATTGAACCGAAAGAAAGAACATGCTGTGATATGCAAAATGATAAACTTTTCAGAGCATTCACACAAGGTTGGCGCCGGTGGCGACACCTACAACGTGCTGACATGAGGGAAGTTTCTAACCGATTTCTCATACACAAACAGCAGTTGACTGTCGTTGCCTGGTAAAACGCTGTATTGATGCCTAGTGTAAGGAGGAGAAATGCTTACCATCACGTTTCAGACTTTGATAAAGGTCGGATTGTAGCCTATCGCGATTAAGGTTTATCGTATCGCGACATTGCTGCTCGCGTTAGTCGGGATCCAATGACTGTTAGCAGAATATGGAATCGGTGGGTTCAGGAGGGCAATACGGAACGCCGTACTGGATCCCATCTTATACGCATGGCTGTAGCGGATCGTGCAGTCACGTCTCAAGCCTGAGTCAACAGATGGGGACGTTTGCAAGAAAACAACCATCTGCACGAACAGTTCGATGACGTTTGCAGCAGCATGGACTATCAGCTCAGAGACCGTGGCTGCGGTTACCCTTGACGCTGCATCACAAACAGGAGCGCCTGCGATGGTGTACGCAACGATGAACCTGGGTGCACCAATGGCAAAACGTCTTTTATTTTGGTTGAATCAAGGTTCTGTTTACAGAAACATGATAGTCACGTCCGTGTTTGGCGACATCGCGGTAAACGCAAGTTCGAGGCGTGTATTCGTCATCGCCATACTGGCGTATCACCCGGCGTGATGGTTTGGGGTGCCATTGGTTACACGTCTCGGTCACATCTTGTTTGTATCGACGGCACTTTGAACAGTGGCCGTTACATTTCAGATGTGTTAAGACTTGTGGCTCTACCCTTCATGCGATCCCTGCGAAACCTTACATTTCAGCAGGATAATGCACGACCGCATGTTGCAGGTCCTGTACGGGCCTTTCTGTATACGGAAAATGTTCGACTGTTGCCCTGCCCAGCACATTCTCCAGATCTCTCACCGACTAAAAACGTCTGGTCAATGGTGGCCGAGCATCTGGCTCGTCACAATACGCCAGTCACTACTCTTGATGAACTGTGGTATCGTGTTGAAGCTGCATGGGCATCTGTACCTGTACACGCCATCCAAGCTCTGTTTGACTGAATGCCCAGGCGTATCAAGGCCGTTGTTACGGTCAGAGGTGGTTGTTATGGGTACTTATTTCTTCGGATCTATGCACCCAAATTGCGTGAAAATGTAATCAAATGTTATTTCTAGTATAATATGGTGTGAAAACTACAGAACCATCAGTTTAATAAGTCATGGTTGCAAAATATTAACACGAATTATATACAGAAGGATGGAAAAACTGGTTGAAGCAGACCTCGGGGAAGATCAGTTTGGGTTCAGGAGAAATGTAGGAACACGGGAGGCAATACTCACTTTACGGCTTATCCTAGAAGATAGATTAAGAAAAGGCAAACCAACATTTCTAGCTTTTGTAGATTTGGAGAAGGCTTTTGACAATATTGATTGGAATAAACTCTTTCAAGTTCTGAAGCAAGCAGGAGTAAAATATAGGGAGCGTAGGGTTATTTGCAACTTGTACAAAAATCAGACAGCGGTTGTCAGAGTTGAAGGGCATGAAAGGGTTGCAGTGGTTGGAAAGGGAGTAAGACACGGTTGTAGTCTTTCCCTAATGTTGTTCAATTTGTACATTGAGCAAGCTATAAAGGAAAGCAAGGAGAAATTTGGAGAAGGAATTAAAGTTCAGGGTGAAGAATTAAAAACATTGCGTTTTGCCGACGACATAGTAATTCTGTCAGATACAGCAAAGGACCTGGAAGAGCAATTGAACGGAATGGACAGTGTGCTGAAAGGTGCATATAAGATGAACATTAACAAGAGTAAAACTAGGGTAATGGAGTGCAGTGTAAGAAAATCAGGTGATGCTGAAGGAATTAGACTAGGTAACGGAACAATAAAGGAGGTAGATGAGTTTTGTTACTTGGGCAGTAAAATAACAAATGATGGTCGCAGTACAGATGATATAAAATGCAGAATGGCAATGGGTAGAAAGGCGTTTTTGAAAAAGAGAAATTTGTTAACATCGAATATTGATTTAAGCCTAAGCAAGTCCTTTCTGAAGGCACTTGTACGGAGGGTTGCCTTGTATGGGAGTGAAACATGGACGATAAGCAGTGTGGACAGAAAGAGGATAGAGGCTTTTGAAATGTGGTGCTACAGAAGAATGCTGAAGATTAGGTGGGTGGATCGCGTAACTAACGAGGAGGTACTGAACCGAATTGGGGAGAAAAGAAATTTCTGGCATACATTGACTAAAAGAAGGGGTAGATTGGTAGGACACATTCTTAGACATCAAGGAATTGTGAATTTAGCATTGGAGGGAAGTGTGTGGGGTAAAAATCGCAGAGGGAGACCAAGAGACGCGTATAGTAAGCAGATTCAAGTGGATGTGGGTTGTCGTTCTTATGAGGAGATGAAAAGGCTTGGTCAGGATAGAGTAGGGTGGAGAGCTGCATCAAACCAGTCTCTGGACTGAAGACCACAACAACAACAACAACAACAACAACAACAGTATAATATATTTGTCCAATGAATACCCGTTTATCATCTGCATTTCTTCTTGGTGTAGCAATTTTAAAGGCCAGTAGTGTAGTAACACATGTGAAAAGGCACAATTGTCAAGCGTCACACTTGTGGCGAGACCCGGGCGAACAGGTAGCACGCGGTCTAGAGGGACACTATGTGATGTCATGCGGCCTACTAGCTCGTCCCTGAGCGACCACCAGATCCATCTGAGTCGTGCTAAGCCCTGTACAGCGCTTCCGATTAGCGTCCGTGTCCGTTCAAATGTTTGTAAATCTATCGGACCAAACTTCGTGGTCATCAGTCCGCACGTTACAAACTACATAAACTAAGGTAAATTAACTTAAGCACAACACCCACACGCGCACACACACACACAGACACACACACACACACACACACACACACACACGCGTAGAATTTTATATACACCGATAAATTTCCATCCTAATACACTCCATCCTGTTATTATTATCAACCCTGAAGCAACAATGCAACCAATAAAACCATTTTCAAAGAGTAAATATAATTGTGAAAGAGTAATTATTCTTCCGCATTTCGTGTTATATTCTTCATATTACTAAATATCTATCAGATCGCTATAAAACCGTGCCTAAAACCTTCCTAGCCGGCCGCAGTGGCCGAGGGGACTGAGGCGCTTCAGTCACGGTCTGCACGGCCACTACGGTCGGGGGTTCGAATCCCCCCTCGGGCATGGATATTTGTGCCGTCCTTAGGATAAGCTAGTTGCTAAGTAGTTTGTAAGTTTAGGGACTGATGACCCCGTAGTTAAGTCCCGTAAGCTACACAAACATAAAACCTTCCTCAGGTATAAATTAGTCTCTGCATCTTGTCGTTCAGACGTGATAAACGTACACCGAACAGACATTCAAATGTTCAAATGTCTGTAAATCTATCGGACCAAACTGCGTGGCCATCAGTCCGTAGCTTACAAACTACTTAAACCTAGGTAAACTAACCTAAGGACAACACACATACCCATGCCCCAGGGAGGACTCGAACCTCCACGGCGAGCAACCGCGCGCTCCGCAGCGAGACGCTTTAGACCGCTCGGCTACTCCACCGCGGCAAAACCATTTTCAAAGAGTAAATATAATTGTGAAAGAGTAATTATTGTTCCGCATTTCGCGTTATATTCTTCATATTTCTAAATATCTATCAGATCGCTATAAAACCGTGCCTAGAACCTTCCTCAGGTATAAATTAGTAAGCGTACAAATATGTATGTCTCTGCGTCTCGTCGTTCGGCCGTGATTAGCGTCAACCGAACAGACATTCACATTTATAGATATAGATATGACCAGGCTTGACACTCGCCTCACCAAAGCATTCATGCGTCAAAGCCTGGCACTTAATAAACTGCCAACAGCTTTCGATAGTACATTGGAACGGCCGTCTACGCATGCGCCGACATCGAGTATGAATTACTGATTCGTTATTGCTACCTAATGCCTCATATGCTCGCCTGTTTCTCTCATTTCACCCCGTATTAACCGTTCTATTCGTACGAAACGAATCGTCACACTTTCGACACCGTCTTAAGTATACCACAGGCGCCTTGCGTACACACACACACACACACACACACACACACACACACACACACACACGTAGAATTTTATATACAGCGATAACTTTCCATCCTCATATACTCCACCCTTTTATCATTATCAACCCTCAAGCAACAATGCAACCAATAAAACCATTTTCAAATGTTTGTAAATCTATCGGACCAAACTGCGTGGCCATCAGTCCGTAGCTTACAAACTACTTAAACCTAGGTAAACTAACCTAAGGACAACACACACACACCCATGCCCCAAGGGGGACTCGAACCTCCGACGGCGAGAAACCGCGCACTCCTCACCGAGGCGCCTTAGACCGCTCGGCTACTCCACCGCGGCTCCGTGTCCGTCCCTGGAATAAAAGTTCTTCCGTTTAGAGAGCAAAAATCGTCGTGTTTAGTGTTTCCAGGGAGCAATAGGACCTTTGATGCCTTTGTTAGTCAGTGGGGTCTTGAGCAGAGCGCGCGCACGGAAACGACTGTCAGATAACGGAAGAATTTTTTACGAAGGGGTTCCAGGTGCGACCGCAGTAATATGTTGCGTGTTTATGTGTATATGTGAGATATTTAAGAAACTGTAACTTAATGACTCCAGTGTCAAAGAACGAAAGAAAGCGCACTCTCATGTGCATTAAAGGTGTAACAAAGTAAGCAATAGAGGTGAATATTGTACATAAGGAAACCTGAAGGTATAGAAGAATGTACATACGAGAGGAAACAAATTCAGTGATGGATGCGAAACACAGAAGGATGTTATCTCCCTTCAAATAAACTTCTAATTAACAATTTTTATCCAATCACAGAAAACATTTGATAACTGAATGACCTCATTTTTCTAAACAAAGTGAAAATTAATGCAATCGCCATAGAGAGATTTAATAAACAAGGGTAATATACTTTAGAAGTTTGAACTATTTTATTCTCTGACAACAGGCGCCTAGAAGCTATTCAGAGGTAGAACAAGACCTCTAACAGCTATAAGGGATGGGACAAAGAAAAGAGGAAGATGCTTACTTCCAATAAGCAAACGAAAAGAAAATCCTTTATAATATTCTGGGCCCGTTGCGTCGTATACGTCATTTAGAGACGTTGTAAATTATTGATACCAAAGACGCTGCTTTTTATTAAATTATTTAATACGACAGGCCTGTTTCGGCGTGAATGCCATCGTCAGATGTACTGTAAAATACAAAGGTGGCTATACTATTTAATTTAAGAAGATAATTGTACTTTATACATACATTGGTAGCTCTTCTTACCATTGTAAGATCGCTTCTTCTCTTATATGTATACGTTCTTATTTACATATGTAAAAGAACTGTTGTTGTTATAGCTCTTATATAGCTGTATATGTACATTATTTTAAAAAAATCTTATGTTGTCGATGTTTGACAGCTATTTTCACAGATATGTCAGCGATATTACAAGTTTATAATGCAATTATTTCTTTGCTATTATATGGAGCATATTTGGTCTTACGGGTAGCCCGCCGGGGTGGCCGAGGGGACTGAGGCGCTCCAGTCACGGTCTGCACGGCCACTACGGTCGGGGGTTCTAATCCCCCTCGGGCATGGATATTTGTGCCGTCTTAGTTCGTAAGTAGTTCATAAGTAGTTTGTAAGTTTAGGGACTGATGACCTCGTAGTTAAGTCCCATAGACTATACAAACATTTGAACATCTTACGGGTATGTCAATGATTAACCATATATTTTTTGTAGAATTAATTTCGGTGTAACTTTTGGGTGTTTATGGATCGTAATAATTATATGCTTTCCAGTGATTACTTTTAATTTCGTGACAGTGAAATCTCTGACGTATTTGTAAATTCCGTCTATCTCTTTGGAAGAATGGTACTAATGAAATTTTCCAAGTAATGCTTGTACTTCAACTCGATTTGTTCATTTAAAATTTGTTCAGGGTAAACTTGCGTGTGTAAATAAATTTCAACCTCTTCAAGAACGTTCATTATTGCTCCCTTTTGCGTACAGGACCTGCAACATGCGGTCGTGCATTATCCTGCTGGAACGTAGGGTTTCGTAGGGATCGAATGAGGGGTGGAGCCACTATTCAAAGTGCCGTCGATGCGAACAAGAGGTGACAGAGACGAGTAACAAATGGCACCCCATACCATCGCACCGAATGATACGCCAGTATGGCGATGACGAATACACGCTTCGAACGTGCGTTCACCGCGATGTCTCCAAACACGCATGCGACAACCATGATGCTGTAAACAGCACCTGGATTCATCCGAAAAAATGACGTTTTGCCATTCGTGCACTTAGGTTCGTCGTTGTGTACACCATCACAGGTGCTCCTGTCTGTGATGGAACGTCAATTGTAACCGCAGCCATGTTGTCCGAGCTGATAGTCCATGCTGCTTGAAAAGTCGTCGAACTGTTCGTACAGATGGTTGTTGTCTTGCAAACGTCTCCATCTGTTGACTGAGGAATCGAGACGTGGCTGCACGATCCGTTACAGCCATGCGGATAAGATGCCTATCACCTCGACTGCTAGACCGTTGGGATCCAGCACGGCGTTCCGTATTGCCCTCCTAAACCCACAGATTCCACATTCTGCTGTCATTGGATCGCGACCAACGCGAGCAGCAATGTCGCGATACGATAAACCGCATTCGCGATAGGCTACAAACCGACCTTTATCAAAGTCGGAAACGTGATGGTAGGCATTTTTCCTCCTTACACGAGGCATCACAACAACGTTTCACCAGACAACGCCGGTCAACTGCTGTTTGTGTATGAGAAATCGGTCGGAAACTTTCCTCATGTCAGCACGTTGAAGATGTCGTCACTGGCGCCAGCCTTGTGTGAATGCTCTGAAAAGCTAATCATTTGCATATCACAGCATCTTCTTCCTGTCGGTTAAATTTCTCGTCTGTAACAAATGTTCAAATGTTCGTTAAGCTTATGGGACTTAACAACGGGGTTATCAGTACCTAAACTTACAAACTATTTATCAACTACCTTATACTAAGGACGGCACAAATATCTATGCCCGAGTGGGGGATTCGAACCCCCGACCGTAGTGGCTGTGCAGACCGTGACCGAAGCGCCTCAGTCCCCTCGGCCACCGCGGCCGGCTCGTCTGTAACACGTCGTCTTCGTGGTGTAGCAATTTTAATGGCTAGGAGTGTGTGTATGCTCTTGCTCAATCACTGAATAATTTAATAGTTTTAAATATCAAATAATCGTTGCCCAGAGACATATTTTGACCCGATATCTATTGAAGATATTGAACTGAATTCGAGGCATTGAATTAAAATGTATGCCGCTGCTGGGATTATATAGCATGGTAATTTTCGTAAACAGAATCGATAGAAGTCGTATAAGAAAACAACAGGTAGAGTTGAAATTCCTGTGGTGCAGGGCGCGGACTTTTAAGACTATCCGTACAGTACTTGTAATCATTAAGCCTTGGTGGCCTAGTGGTTATGTCGTCTGCCTAGTAAGAAGGAAATCCCGGATTCGAATCCCAGCCGCGCCATAAAATTTAAGTCAATTCCTCCAATTCAGCTTAATATCGTCAAATGTTATATTTCACAACGATGCACTACACTCTTTGGTTATACCAATATGTAGTTCCTGCACGCGACGCTAGAGTGCAGGGTAGAGACGGCTAGAGATCCTACACAGGGAAATAGTGACGATGAATGATACCGATTCGCTGCCACCCCCAGGACGCCATGTTTTTACCAGACATGGCGGGATTTGAGTATGTGTGAATAGCTGCAGTGTACCTTTCTGTAATGTAGAGTGCCTTAAACGCTTCTGACAGCGATTTCACTGTACAGTTACTTACAGATTGTATTACGGTAAATGTTCAAAAAAAAAAAAAAAAAAAAAAAAAAAAAAAAAAAAAAAAAAAAGAGAGAGAGAGAGAGAGAGAGAGAGAGAGAGAGAGAGAGAGAGAGAGAATTATTTCATACAAACCTTGTCCTTTTAAGCCATACTCATCTGATGCTCTCACAACCATATGGCAGAAACAAATGCCATTCGCTTACGTTTGTATAGGCCTGATAAATCTGCGAGCGAATAACGCTGTCGTAAAGGAGGGTCTATATCTTATCAATAGTCCTAAACTCGGCATGAACTTCGTGGAATATTCAATTACTGATATGACATGTCCGGAAGTGCAGTCACAATTGGTTGATATTAAACGGCCGAACCGATTTGGCTAATTTTGGTCATGAACTATTCGTGTAAGTCCAGTAAAAGTTGTCCGAAAAAGAGGAAAAAAAACTGAAACAGTTTTTTTTCCAGTGAGGTATCAATACCGTACGTCCAATTGCGATAAAATTTTCTACATTTTGCGTTGAAAGCAGGCGGAAGGTTTGCATTAAAAAAAAATTGGATAAGTCGCCCGGAAAGTAGGAAAATTTAGGAAAAATCGAGAGCGATTTTTTTCTATTAATGAAAATCAATTTGCTCTGATACTGATTCCTCATTGCAGTTGTTAAGTAAGTACAATAAAGATGGCGAAAATTATTGATAGATCTGAAGCATTGAATTAAAATTTGTGGTGCGGCTGGGAATCGAACCCGGACCTCCATGCTTACTAGGCAGCCGTCTTAACCGTTAGACTACCAAACCACTAACGATTAAGGCGCCTCGGAATAGTCTATGTACGATTTCCCTCCACAACACAAACTTTAATTCAGCTTCTTTGTTCCAAAGATAATTGCCACGACTGCCAAGGCTCTCCATGCAGCGGAATAGCACCTCAGCTATGGACATGGTGGAACAATCCTTTTATGGTGATATAAATATCAATTAATAGAAATAAAGAATCCCTGAGACGGATTTACGTCTCAAATATGTCAAAGACATTATTGTGGAGGGAAATCGTACATAGACTATTCCGAGGCGCCTTAATCGTTAGTGGTGTGGTAGTCTAACGGATGCCGGGCGCCGTGGCTCAGCGCGTCCGGTCAGAGGGCTGAACGTCCTCTGTAACAAAAAAGCTGAGCCAAATGTCCAACGAACGACCAAGTACGAACAATACAAACGACCGCAGATCATAGAATAACCTGAAGGAAGGAGGAAAAAAAAAAAAAAAAAAAAAAAAAAACAACGCTTAAGACGTCTGCCTAGTAAGCATGGAGGTCCGGGTTCGATTCCCGGTCGCACCACAAATTTTAATTCAATGCTTCAGATCTATCAACAATGTCTTTGACATATTTGAGACGTAAATCCGTCTCAGGGATTCTTTATTTCTATTAATTGATGGCGAAAATAATGTAGAAAACAGTTCAGATTCATCAAGGCGTTAAGATTGATCAAGCAAAGGGTTTAACAAGTCTGCCTGGGTCGCTATCCTAAGGTATCGCAGGTACGCGCAGTCTGGTAAAAACTCTAAAATTTCAACGAGGGACTTGATGACCTTTGTCGTTTAGTCCCTTTCAAAAGCAAACAATCAATCCATCCATCCATCAGTTCCCTCCGTGTATGGGATCTCCAGTGACGGGCTTCCTTAAATAGGCAGGGATCTCCGAAGCGTCGCGAACTCCCTGAATGACCGTACAAGGAGAGAGAAAACGGGCGTATAGTGTGTGGTGTCACAACTTGTCGCTGGTGATTTGCCTTCGGACGAGTTCTGGCTCGTCGCGTATCTCACTGGCCAGAGAGAAGCAGGCCTTTAATAGACCAGATACGCAGGAAGCCGGTCGAGGAAGAGACGCTAGTTATGATCGACATGTCTGCCCAATGACTCACCGCACTGATTCGAGGGTACGTGTCGCAGAATGTCGGAAACGCCGCTTTCCACCACTCGTTAAGGCGGTGAGCTCATTACGGGGCTCCGTAAAACATTCCACCGGCATTCGCCTGTGTAGGTATCTTCTCCGTTTCTCCGTTCCTTCCCTGTGTACACTTGGTTCCCGTCTTGATGAAAACTTTCCTCGCCCTTGTTATATAAGACTCATCGTGTTACGCTAAAATTTAATAAAGGGTTCTATTAAAAAAGTAAAAAGTTAAAAATGAATAAATAAATAAAGGGGATAGCGTCACGGATTGCGGTCGGTGTTCGTCTCTCGCGGCAATATCTACGTAATAAAAAAAAATAGCACTACATGAAATGTGAAGTATTCCAATAGTTGTTAATGTAAGTAATGCCAAAATACTGCTTCACTTTATAGATGTTAAAAACTGTTTATTTTTATCGCAATAGGCCTATTTCAGCACTGTGACCATCATCAGGCTATTTCCATATGGCTTCGTAGAGGTATAATTTATTACAATAACTGCATATAATTGCAGTATATATGTTCTTTAGATGGTATATATATTACGTTTATCAGGTATTAATTCTTGACAGCTAATCTGTCAGTTTGACATCCTCCAGCGATGCTCTATAGATAGAGCATATATTGATAGAGCATCGCTGGAGGATATGTCAAACTGACAGATTAGCTGTAAAGAATTAATACCTGTTAAACGTAATATACATACCATCTAAAGAGCATATATACTGCAATTATATGCAGTTATTGTAATAAATTATACCTCTACGATGCCATATGGAAATAGCCTGATGATGGTCACAGTGCTGAAATAGGCCTATTGCGATAAAAATAAACAGTTTTTAACATCTATAAAGTGAAGCAGCATTTTGGCATTACTTAGATTAACAATATGTCCTTAAAAGACATACACAATGCTGCAGGCCCAAATGAAATGAAATTATTCCAATAGTCCCTGTCCCTACAATTCACTGTCCAAACGGCAACTTAATATCTATTAAGGTTGGCGAAATACAACAGGAGTTATGACTTAGCTGCCTTTGATGTATTCCGATCGAAATTTATACATACAGGGTGAGGCAGCATATATATATATATATATATATATATATAATATTTGTGTGTGTGTTTCCGGAAACGCTTAATTTCCATATTAGAGCTCATTTTGTTACTTCTCTTCAAATCACATTAATCATGAAATGGCAACACACAGCAACAGAACGTACCAGCGTGACTTCAAACACTTTGTTACAGGAAATGTTCGAAATGACTTCCGTTAGCGAGGATACACGCATCGACCCTCCGTCGCATGGAATCCCCTGATGCGCTGATGCAGCCCTGGAGAATGGCGTATTGTATC
The DNA here is from genome assembly GCA_026315105.1 of Locusta migratoria. Lineage (NCBI taxonomy): Eukaryota > Metazoa > Arthropoda > Insecta > Orthoptera > Acrididae > Locusta > Locusta migratoria. The sequence continues at coordinate 15,287,742 of CM048754.1, forward strand.
ACAGCCGTCCACAATACGAGCACGAAGAGTCTCTACATTTGGTGCCGTGGTTGCGTAGACAAGAGCTTTCAAATGCCCCCATAAATGAAAGTCAAGAGGGTTGAGGTCAGGAGAGCGTGGAGGCCACGGAATTGGTCCGCCTCTAACAATCCATCGGTCACCGAATCTGTTGTTGAGAAGCGTACGAACACGTCGACTGAAATGTGCAGGAGCTCCATCGTCCATGAACCACATGTTGTGTCGTACTTGGAAAGGCACATGTTCTAGCAGCACAGGTAGAGTATCCCGTATGAAATCATGATAACGAGCTCCAGTGAGCGTAGGTGGAAGAACATGAGGCCCAATCAAGACATCACCAACAATTCCTGCCCAAACGTTCACAGAAAATGACGTGAAGTACAGTACATACTAACGAAACAATTGGTTATTTTGACAATTGTCTGCACGAATTATTTCAATTTACATTTAAAGAGAAACACTAAAATGGGCTCTAACATGGAAATGTGTGATGAATGTTTCCTGAAAGTCTGGCCGTACCTTTTTGTAAAACTATATGTAGGGTGTTTCAGTAAGTGTGTTTGCCTCTGTAACTTAAAAAATAATAGGTGACGGGAAATTTTAATACGGTAGGTCAACACAAGAAATGTTACACTTTCTGCGGAGCTATGAACGTACTTTATTATATCATTTTCCAAAGAGTGACACCAGCAAGATATAATTTTTTAAATGGAACAATAGTTTTTTTTCTGTCGTGTATTGGATTCGTTTAAACCAGCTGCGTCCAAATCAATTTAAACTACATTCCTATCACTGTTAGTTTGGAAGCTACAACCCTTCTAAGTTCCGGGCGCGGAGGCTGCGATAGCGTAGCTGACTGGCCGAGCAGCTATCCCCTGGGGCACGGCCCACTGTCTCATGACCACCAGCCAGTCAGCTACGCTGTCGTAGCCTCCGCCCCCTAAAGTTTGAAGGGTTGTAGCTCCCAAACTAACAGTGATAGGAATGTAGTTTAAATTCATTTGGACGCAGCTGGTTTCAACGAATCCAATGCGCGATAGAAAAACTATTGTTCCATTAAAAAAGTTATGTCTTTGTGCTGTAACTCTTTGGAAAATGATACGATATTCTACATTCATAGCTCCTCAGAAAGTGTAACATTTCTTGTGTTGACCTACCGAATTAAAATTTCCCGTCACCTATTATTTTAAATGTTACAGAGGCAAACACACTTAGTGAAACACCCTGTCTGTATGTATATATATATATATAATCTCATCGTATTACGCTAAAATTTAATAGAGGGTTCTATTATAAAAAAACTGACGTCATATCTCAGTAATAAAAAATAGCACTACGTGAAATGTATTAAAGTAGCCCCTGTCCCTGCAATTCACTGTCAAATCGACATCTGGGAAGATACAAGCGGTGTTACGACTTCGCTGCCTCACCCTGTATGTATGTATGTATGTATAAATTTGTATCGGAATACAAGCAACAGAATGCTGCCTTTGATGTGTATATATATATATATATATATATATATATATATATATATATATATAATTTCGATCAGAATACAAGCAATAGAATGCTGTCATAATATATATATACTTCAGTCAGTATTGAACTTGGATTCTGAAGTGTCTCTGACTTAGACCTTAAGAAAGATGGGTTTAGTCGTTTTATTATTGACGTGTAAATTTTAATTCGATGACACATCACTGTGGATGTACACCATTTGCTGTGATAAAAACTATTTTAAAAGTAATGAAGGCATTATTGCTCCTACCGGGACGAATAATTTTGCCTTCTTTCGCTTCTAACAAAAACAGTTAGTCTTAGAATTATGCGGTTTGCGGCATTGAATGTAGTGTAAAAAAAAAGCGCGTAGATTGAGCTAAGTTAAGTTAGATTTGCAGGAAAAAAATATTTTTCGTCGAAAATGGCCAATTTTCGCTGAAGGTCCCGATATGCAGAGATTTCCAAAAATTGGAGTCTCTCAAAAATGCGTATTTGGGCATGGATTTTGTGTGTTCCATCGTGTAGTTATGAACCATGGTCAAAAAGGACTCATTGCTTCAATTTTACTACTTTTTAACGATTTTCAAATACTGAAAATTAACAAAAAAACCACCTGTTTACAAATTTTTCAATTCAATAGTATTTATGGGAAAAACTATGAGTCCTATACGTATTTGCTGTGTCACACGATCAACAGAAAAGAATACCGAATAAACAAAAAAATAATATATGCCTAACTTTTGTAAAGAAAGTGAACTTTCAAGCAATGGGACGCTAATCGTACAATGTTTACACACTGCATGTACCAATAATCAGTACATTTCTGGTAGATAGTGAATTGTACACATATGTGCTGTGTCCCACGATGGAAAAAAACGAATACTGATTAAAGTGAAGTAATAAAAAGTTATTTTCGCCCAGAAACATGACTTCAGAAAACCTCGAAAGCAATACACGCTGTGACTGAAGTCCTATAAAAATTACTACAGGTCTGAAGATGGCCTCTAGCACGCCGAAACCCGTTATGTGATTCAATGAAGAAAGTGATATTCGCTGCAAACCTCTTATTAAAAATGAATGTCATTAGGCAACGTCCACCTCAAAATATACGCAGCATTGGTGCATTGTCATGCAATAACCTGACGTGTTGTCGGTTTGAAGAACCACTATGAAATGCCGACTAGCTACACTGTTATTCAGCGATATTCTGTGAGCAGCTATAAATCAAAGATGAGTGATGGCGTAACTCCCACAGAAAGGGCCAAGTGCGTTCCAATACAATTATTTAAGGAGGCGCTAAAAATGTCTGAAGCATGACTGAATAGCTGAAGATCTAGAGTTGCAATATAAATTTTGTTACTTCTCCAGGAGACCATTATTAACCCAGATAGAGCGGAATTACTTTTTTTTAATTTCTTTTAGAAGCTGTTACTTACCATCATATGACTGCACAAGATGGTTGTAAGTTTTTTTTTTTTTTTCACCATTACTTTTGCCACACTGCCCTTCTTTCTGGAAGGGCGTCAAAATGAATGTTTTAGAATTTTAATCTGGTGAATCTCTATTATTAAAAATCGTTTAAAATGAAATATATACATATAAACGTCACCATAATTAAAAAATGTTCAAGAAATACAAACCTAACGACGAGGAAGTCTTCAATATCGTCTGTACGAACCTCAACGGCGAAACCGTATCCAACCACTTTGCAATACACAATAAAAGCTAAAATTGATCTGCAATGTCAGCAGGATACTGAAAGAAATGAAATACGACACTGTGCACGAATTATTAAGTACAAGAATAGAAAAGTAAGTTGCCGTTCTCGTCCTTCCGCAAGGACGTCAGGCCTAAGTGGGTTAAAATGGGCGCAGAAATGCCCATTGGACAGTTCCGTCTTTTCATTTAATACGTTGTTCAACTCTTTCTTTAGAGCGCAGAATATCTCTCTTTCTTCTAAATTAGATTACAAACTTCCTCTATCTTCGTACTGTAATACCCTCGTACTATCATTGATTTTCCGCGAGTGTACTTCTTCAAAAATGTTCAAATGTTTGTTAAGCTTATGGGACTTAACTACGGGGTCATCAGTCTCTAAACTCACAAACTACTTACGAACTACTTACGAACTAGGACGGCACAAATATCCATGCCCGAGGGGGGATTCGAACCCCCGACCGTAGTGGCCGTGCTGACCGTGACTGGAGCGCCTCAGTCACCTCGGCCACCGCGGCCGGCTGTACTTCTTCCTTCAGGTTCCTAGCCACCACCGATGATCCATCCCCATGGTTGTGCTCATTGAATCTAAGTTTGAAATTACTCCCGGTTTCCCCCACATACTCAATGTCTCAGTTTGGACATTTGATTTCATACACTCCGGCTTTTCCCACCCAATTCTCAGCTGTGACGCTTTTATGTTTCAAACTCTGTTCTAATCTACTGTGTTCTAAAAACTATTTTTACTCTGTGTTAAATAATCTCCCGAGTTTGTGCGAGATGTTATCCCAAAATGGCATGACTCTACATCTCTGTGCAGCTTTTTCAGTTTGTTCCTTTCTATGCCTTATTGTTTCATCTCATCTTTCTATTAGGCCTACATCACAGCCATTTTATACTGCTATTTGCCGAAGAGTTCACAGTTCTTCTGTCCTGTTTCCGGCAGTCAGCAGAATTGAGTTAACCCTGTGCTTTTAAAGAACGCTCCTTTGTGTTTCTGGAGATGGCATGAGGTAAATGTGGATTTCCTATATATTCTTGATTCAAGATTATTATGATAGTATGGGGGTATTACACTACGAAGACGGTTCCTCTCTAATTTAGAAGAGATACAGATATTCTGCGCACTAAAGAACAGTCGAACAACGTATTAAATGAAAAGATGGAACTGTCCAAGGGCATATCAGGGCCATTTTAATAATAAATTTTATAAGGCAAGTAGCTTAAACCCGCGGCTCCGCTCGTGTGTTGGTTGATTATGATAGATAAGCTATCTTTCAGTAGTGTGCTATGAGACTGGTTTTGAAGGATGAACTGAAATACAATACCTTCTTCAGAAACAAACATTTTAATCAACTTTATCAGGAAAGTAATTATTGTAGATAAATGCACTCGTTTCGAAGAATCCAATTGCGAAATTCAACAATAATGATTGTAATATCACAGATCGATCACTTGATGTAATGCGCGAAACGTCAAATCGATTTTTCTTAAAGAGATGTATTAAAAGAAATGTCTTTTTTACTGCTTTATTTATTTATTCTTATATTTCCTTATTCGTATGCTTATTCATACCAGAGAAAGAGCTGAAGACACTGCAGTACGCATAGACCAAAGATATGGTCTGTGGCATCACGTTTCGCTGTATGTACCCTCCTTGCTATAGAGTCACAAACGTAATCGCTGGCCTTCAGTTCATTTCCTCTTTTTTTAAATAATTTGACGACTTTCAATCACCATATCCTCCACCCTCTTCTAGCTATCCGCATGGAACTGCTATGGTGTACAACGGGAGACGTCGGACAACAATTACACACAGACCATTCGTTTGCGTTCTGTAGTTTTCGCTGCAGAGCGAGATATTAACACACACACACACACACACACACGTAGAATTTTATATACACCCATAACTTTCCATCCCAATATACTTCACCCTTTTGTCATTATCAACCCTCAAGGATCAATGCAACCAAGAAAGAGTAAATTAATTACTCTTTGAAAATTATTTGTTCCGCATTTCGCGTTATATTCTCCAGAGTACTAAATATCTATCAGATCGCTATAAAACCGCGCCTAACACCTTCCTCAGGTATAAATTAGTAACTGTACAAATATTTAAGTCTCTGCGTCTTGTCGTTCGGACGTGATAAGCGTACACCCAACAGACATAAAGCCTTCCCCGGGGTAGACATTAGTAACTGTACAAATTCTTAGCTCTTTGTCTTGTGGTTCAGACGTGATAAGCATACACCGAACAGACATTCATATATATTGATATAGATTACAGATCTTGACCTATGCAGACATGTTTCAGACATTTTAGCGCCATTTTAAATAATTTTATTGGAACATACTTGGCCCCCTTCCGAGAAAATTTCGCCATCAGTCATCTTGACTTGTGGATGCTCATCGATTATGCCTGAAACAACAGTGCAGCTAGGCGGCAGTTCATCGTGGTTCTTCAAACCGACAACGTCAGATTATTGCATGACAAAGCACTAATGCTGCATATATTTTAAGGTGGACGTTGCTTAATGCCTAATTCATTTTAATTTATAGACGACTTATCCTAAATGGATAATTGTTTCGTGTGTTCGCATCTTAATTTTTTAAGTCGTTATACACGTTCTTTCCTTGTTTCTTGTAGGACTTGAAAATCACCCCGTTTACATGGGCTTCGAAAACCGGATTTCGTAAACCGATTTCCCAATTCCGCTTTTAGTTGGTCATGTAAACACTCCAAAATCGATTCAGGAAATCCACTTCTCTAAAGCTGTTTTCCAGTTCCACAATCGATTTTCTTTCCCATGTGATTGCAAGCGTTTTTGAAGCGTTCTTAGCTTGTTAGATAGCGTTTGTTGTTAGGAATTTTCTAAAGTGAAATAGAAGTATAAATCTGTGGCTTGGTTCTAAAAGGGACAATGTCAAAAATCTTAGTTTGACGGTATAAGCTTCTGAATATTTCCTGTAATTTTCTGAAAAATATTAACAGTATATTTGGGGCTCACATCTTAAAATCCCAGTATCTCTCATCCTATGTGGCTTAGATATTGGCCGTTTTGACATTATGAAGACAACGTAAAACTTTCGTCTACACCAATAAAACAAGTTTTGAAAAAATACTGACATGGCCGTTTTAGAACCAAGTCACAGAAATATTAGAGTGAGAATCAATCTGAGTATTTAAGTAAAGAAAAATAGCGATTGTGCTGAGTTCATCAGGGACTGTATCAGCTGGTTTTCAGCTGCTATGTTAAGTGCGTAGGAAATCCGATGCAGAATATCACATGTAAACACGACAGCGAAAAACGGTTTACGAAATTCGGTTTTCGACATCCGGAAGATGTGTTGCATGTGCATTAGCCGCCAATTGTGAAATTCAGATTCGATTCATACTGCGCATAATGAAAGCTCATGGCCAGAAGGTGTAATTTGGCAAAGCAGGAAGACGCACTTCTCAGCTGTTGTCGAGAAAATAGACAATTAGAAAAAGCCGTTGCGGTGAAATACTCTTACCGTTAATAATTTTTTACAGCTGCGTGGCGCAGCGGTAAGCGTTTGGGTTATTATTTGATATATATATATATATATATATATATATATATATATATATATATATATATATATATCTCGGACGAACCAGATAGTTATCATAGAGATATGGAAAGTAGAAAACAGCACGACATCGAGCACATAAGATAAACTATGCGTTTTTACAAGAACAATTGTTTTTTTAAATATTCTGTTGGGAAACACACCTGATGGACATTCTGAAAAATTGTTCTATCGTTCGTCAGGTTTGACTTACACTATACGTATTCGTATGGGAATATCGTTTATACTTCTTCCGTTAACTATACGTGGTGAACATTATATAGACAATTAATAACATTTGTGAAATACAAACATAATGGTGTTCGAAGTTGCCAGTTGCATATAATAAGTTGTTTGAAAGTCGTTTGTCGTGGAAAAAGGGGCGACTTCGAACATCAAATGATATTAATCAAATGATTAATCAAATGTTATTAATTCTCTTTGTGTGTGTGTGTGTGTGTGTGTGTGTGTGTGTGTGTGTGTGTGTGTGTGTGTGTGTACGTTCGAAGTACAAAAAACAAATAATAAAAAAAAGTTGCATGCCGTGAGATTCGATCCGGCGACCTTTGGATTACGAACCCGAGCGCTTACCGCTACACCACGCCTCTGTACAATATTACTAATCGTAGAGATCATAGAGAGTATTTCACCGCAACGGCCTTCTTTTTTTAATTGTCAATTTTCTCGACAACGGCTGAGAAGCGCATCTTGGTGCTTTGCCAAATTACACCTCTGGCCATGAGCTTTCATTACGTGCAGCATGAATCGAATTTGAATTTCACAATTCGCGGCCTGCCCTTGATACTACAGTTGTGTTGATGGCGTCAAAACAGAATAGACATTATATTACTGATAGCATATGAGGAATCGCGCTGCGAAGCCCTAGTTCGAGAATTTCGCTTCACCCTGTATACTGGCTACCGTTTTACAAGTTCAGTACCTGATTGGTATGTCTGTAAAGGAAATTTGGGCAATTTGCGAAGGGTCTGGTACGTCTGATTGCCCTCCTAAAAATCTGTACTTCTCTATGGATCTGAAACCCCACACGCGATTTTTATCGCCCTTCTGCTTTTAAATGAGATTTTCCCCGGAACCGCCCCCTTCACGTAAGTAACGGGAGCTTTCCCTGACTACAGTGCGAGAATTTCGCTTGACACTGTATACCGGCTACCGTATTACAAGTCCAGTACCTGGTATGTCTGTAAAAGAAATTTGGGGAATTTGCGAAGGGTCTGTGTACGTTTCATTGCCTTCCTTGTATAACTGATACTAAAAATTTGTTAAGAGCCGGCCGCGGTGACCGAAGGGACTGAGGCGCTCCAGTCACGGTCTGCACAGCCACTACGGTCGGGGGTTCGAATCCCCCCTCGGGCATAGATATATGTGCCGTCCTAGTTCGTAAGTAGTTCATAAGTAGTTTGTAAGTTTAGGGACTGATGACCCCGTAGTTAAGTCCCATAGACTTTACAAACATTTTTATAACAAAAAAAAAAAAAAAATCATAGCAGATTTTTAGTATCAGTTATACAAGGAGGGCAATGAGACGTAAACAGACCCTTTGCAAATTCCCCAAATTTCCTTTACAGACATATCAGGTACTGGACTTGCAATAATGTAGCCAGTATACAGGGTGAAGCGAAATTCTCGCACTAGGGCTTCGCAGCGCGATTCCTCATATGCCGTCAGTAATACAATTGTCCATTCTCCGTTTGTGTGGCCATAATGCCCGTAGTTGCTTTCATAATCACGAATAGGAGAGTTTGTCCGTGTTTGCAACTACAATATAAATGCGATTGTTCTCGTCATTTAATAAATTGTTAGTGTGCGATCTTAGCTTTTCATTTTAAAAACAAAAAATCTGTACTTCTCTATGGATCTGAAACCTGACACGAGATTTTTATCGCCCTCCTCCCTTTTAAATGAGTTCTTCCCCGGAACCGTCTCCCTCGCATAAGTAACGGACGCTTTCCCTGAGTACAGTGCGAGAATTTCGCTTCACTCTGTATACTGGCTACCGTATTAAAAGTCCAGTACCTGGTATGTCTGTAAAGGAAATCTGGGGAATTTGCGAAGTGCCTGTGTACGTTTCATTGCCCTCCTTGTATAACTGATACTATAATTCTGTACTTCTCTATGAATCTGAAACCCCACACAGCCGCGGTGGAGTAGCCGAGCGGTCTAAAGCGCCTCGCAGCGGAGGTTCGAGTCCTCCCTGGGGCATGGGTGTGTGTGTGTGTGGTGTCCTTAGGTTAGTTTACCTAGGTTTAAGTAGTTTGTAAGCTACGGACTGATGACCTCGTAGTTTGATCCGATAGATTTACAAACATTTGAACATTTTGAACATCGGGTATTGAGATCAGCAAATTGACGTGACGGACAGTTGGAATTCTCCTTTCGTATCCAGAAGATGTACCACTGGTATACAGTCCCGAAAAACAACTACTAACTAGACTCGCGATACATTGACTAGTAGCGTTTGCTGCGTGGTCTAATGTCTGATTACGTTTATCGTCTAAACACGCTACAACAAGATATTGCATGAGTATATAGTTCAGTGTACACTAGGAGCGCTTCAGTAGATTGATATCTGTCTTGTTTATTTTCGTTCATTCCTGCACTGGTTCCTTATTTATTCCTTTCTTAAATCGAATAATGCAGTTAAATGCTAGGCAGCTTGTCCCCCTCATGCGTCATATATACTGCAATAGCAAAATGATAGACAAGACCACCAACTGAGTACATACACGGCCACTACGGTCGAGGGTTCGAGTTCCCCTCGGGCATGGATATTTGTGCCGTCTTTAGTATAAGGTAGTTCATAAGTAGTTTGTAAGTTTAGCGACTGATGACCCCGCAGTTAAGTCCCATAAGGTTAACAAACATTTGAACATTTTTTGAGCTGCAGTACGTAATACACAACACTCGTATTTATCTGAAGCTTGCCACTATCAAGGCGGCCGGCAGAACGTTTAAATTATCCTTCGACAGCAGCGCCGTTAGTGAGTCTAGTTTATTTTTCAAGGTCTCTGAGTCGCAAGGACGCTGTACAGTGATCTCAGTGATTAACACCTTTGAGCTCATTGACGCTGTACTAAAACTAGCGCTCCGAACGGTCACATTTCGCACTGCAAGAAACAGAAGACGAGCGATTTCTTTGGTTAAATCTAAGCTGAAGCTGTAGAATTGATGAAATATTGGACGACATTCCCATTACACTACGTATAATATAACTTTGTCCAATAATTTGATAGTGTAATACTCGCGCAAGGGACAGTACTCGTTCTATTACCCTCCTTGTGTGAGTAATACTAAAAATCTGTACTTCGCTAATATCTATGAATCTGTTTTTTATCGCCCTCCTTCTTTTAAATAAGTTCTTCCCCGGAACCGTCTCCCTCGCGTAAGTAACGGGCGCTTCCCCCGAGTACAGTAGTTTTTTTGCAGCAACAGCCCGCGGAGTGTCAGAGCGGTGGTTCTCGCGTTGCTAGGCGACGCGGGCAGCTGCGGCAGGTGTGCCGGCCGGCCCGCCGCCTCGGCGCCAGCACGCCGGCGCCTTCCCCCCCTCTCCTCTCCCCCTCCCTCCTTCCCCTCTCCCCCTCCCTCCCCTCCCCCTCATTCTCGCCGACGGCCGGCGTCTGTGCCCGCTCAGCTCGCGGCCGAGACGCGGCGTATACTGGCTTGTGACGTCGCACAGTGGCTGGCGGGGAAACCGGCCGGCTTGGCGGTGGGGGGAGAGGGGTAGGGCGCGGCGGCGGTGGAGGGGAGGGGGGCGCCGCGCCGCGATGGCACCGCGCCCCTCCCCTCCCCACCCCTCCCCTCCCCTAGCCAGAGCGAGCGGCGGAGTGGGGGGAGCCAGCGCGGCCCGCCGCTAGTCGGTCACATGTGCCGCCGGCGGTCGCGCGCGCCCGCGTGTGTGTGCGAACGAGAACGAGAACGTGAACGCGAACGAGAACGAGCGCCGCGCGACAGCGTGCCGTCGACGTGCGCGACGACGACGACGCCGCCCCCGCCGCCCCCCGCGTCACGCCCCCGCGCCGCGACGCCCGTCCGCGTCAGCGACGGCGACAGCGAAGACGACGACATCGACGGACGTGGAGGCAGTGACAGCTAGCCGCCGACGTCATGTCCGCGCGCAGGAAGCACTTCACGATACGTCGGCGCATAGGTGAGAGTCGCCGGGCTCCGGGGGAACGTTGTCAGAGCTGCCATGACCTGCCACAACCTCCACCCCACCTGCCAAACTTCCTGCAGCTCCTCACCAACACAATGTCTCCTACCTCGTCCAATTTTTTAGCCCACACCCCTCACTTCCCCACACCCAAACCCCTTCACACGCACAGAACGATGTTTCAATATCCTCCTGACCTACCACAACTTATTTCTCTACTCCTCTACATCCACATCTCCATTACAACTCTAATACATCCACCACTACATCACCAAATTTCTCATCTCTCCCAGTCTCCACTCTGTTTTTCCCCCCTGTCACACCACAATTCTTTCACATCTTCCCTGACTCCTGACTCACACTGCAACAACTCCCAGAAATCAGCAACATTCACCCACACTCTACTACAACCACCCCTTTACTACACTCACTACCTCATTACCCAATTTCTCATCCCTCTCACACACTCTCCACTCTGTTTTCTCCTAATTCGCCACATATTTCCTTTCACATCTCTCCCACCCCCTCCCCTCCCTACAACACTACATCAACCACCTGAAATCTATAACACTCCCACAAACATGCAACTGTCATCTCTTGACAAATCTTCCACCCACCAATTCACTCAAATCCCTCTACCAATTCTGTTCCTAAACACGCCAATTTCATTTATAAACACCACACTGCACTATCACACTGACCTATCACAACCCTTCTCACCCTGCACAGTACAGAAATCCTGCTGAGAACACTCAGTACTCCACAGTTCTAAAGTTTCCACATCTTCCTTCACAACCACTGTTTCAGCAAGCACCTACTACAAACATTCAACAAAGTGATAAAACGCAACTTCTCCCTTTCCGCTGGGTACTAAACACCACCTGTCTTCACACCACACCTACTATTTTTTTTCTGTTGGTCATAAATGTGTCACACTTCACTTCTCAACTCCGCCACGTCATCACGAGAATAGCACCGACGCCCGGCGCAGATCGACGCCTTCGAGTTGTTTTTTTGTTTGTTTCCGAGTGACGTCATCCACCCGACTGTGCACAGTGGTTCGGAAAAAAAGCAATACCGCCATCGACTTCCGATATCTGTCGCAGGAAGGAGGTGCTTTTTTAACAGTGAAGTGCTTTAACAGTGAATCGCTTGCTGCAAGTGACTACATTTTTTTTTTTTTCCTTTTTGTTTGTCATTTTTTTGTTACGATGGCAAGTGAATAGTGTTGCGTCGTGCACTCGCAAAGTTTATTGTGGTGTCGGTGACACGCTAGGGTGATGTCATACACTACTACGTGGAGCTTCTGAGAGAAGAAATGCTGTCGGAATCTTCGCTCCGGTGAAGAAGAATGTGTGCGTCGGCGCTTACGTCAACAGCTAATGAAGCTAGGCCACGCCCACATGCGGTGACCCCGGCGAAGCGGTGATGTGTTTTGAAGCATGCCTTGTCAATCTCCGTTTTTATTTTTTTACTCTTCTCTATTTCCACACTAATCTCAATGCGTTTTTGTGTCTGATTGTGTGTGTTCGTGTGTTAGCGCGTGTGAGAGTGTGTGTTTGTGTGGGATAATTTTTTTTTTTGTTTCCACGCTGCAATGTTGGTACCACTGCGGCCTCTTGAATGGAAACACTGTGGCAGTCTTCCCAGTTGTCAGTGTTGCCAAATGTGCCTCGACGCGCGCGTGTATACAGCGCCATTTGGGGTTGGTAGCGCTGAGGGGGGAGGGGGGGGGGAACTGCGAAGGGGAGAAGGAGGGGCCCAAATTAAGGAGAACTCAACGGCCGAGCGAGTGTATGGCAAGATGTGGGGCATACGCGAGGGGCAGCGAGAATCGTAGGTCGCGAAAGTGGTTCAAGTGGCTTCGAGGGCTGCAGGGCTAGGCCTGTCAAAGGACGTAGAGGGGGTAGAAGGGGGGGGGGATGACGCATGACGCATGACGCCACCCTCACTGGCGGCTGAGAATTATTGCCGAGATGTTCAACCGTCCGTTCAAGGGGACCGTACCACCCAACACCATTCGAGACCATTTTCTTCCGTAGTTCACTAAATTCAGAATTATTAGTCAACTCGAAAAAACATTAATTCACACTGTAAGGAACTGCAAGAAATTTGTGTCTGTAGTATAAATGTTGTAAACAACCCTACTTATAAAAATTCACGTTCCATTTTTTTATTATTCTTTTTACTTTTATTTATTTATTTTTTTTGTTTTTGTTTAATTGGTCTTCAGTGGGTGTAGAACATACTAAATTCAGAATTATTAGTCAACTGGAAAACACGATAATTCGCACTGTAAGGAACTGTAAGAAATGTGCGTCTGTAGTAGAAATGTTGTAAACAACCCTACTTATAAAAATCACGTTCCATTTTTTTATTTTTTTTTATTTATATATTTATTTATTTTTGTTTAATTGGTTTTCAGTGGGTGTAGAACATACTGAATTCAGCATTATTAGTCAACTCGAAAACACATTAATTCGCACTGTAAGGAACTGTAAGAAATGCGCTTCTGTAGTAGAAATGTTGTAAACACTACTTGTGGAAATGCATGTTTCATTCCTTTTTTTAATTGGTCTTTAGTGGGTGTAGAACGTACTAAATTCAGAATTATTAGTCTACTCGAAAACACATTAATTCGCACTATAAGGAACTGTAAGAAATGTGTGCCTATAGTAGAAATGTTGTAAACAACTCTACTTATGAAAATAGACGTTTCATTCCTTTTTTAATTGGTCTTCAGTGGGTGTAGAACGTACTAAATTCAGCATTATTAGTCAACTCGAAAACACATTAATTCTCACTGTAAGGAACTGTAAGAAATGTGCGTCTGTAGTAGAAATGTTGTAAACAACCCTACTTATAAAAAAAACAAGTTTCATTGTTTTTGATTGGTCTTCAGTGGGTGTAGAACGTCTGTATAGTCACACCACCACATTTTAACCGACTGCATTTTGAAACGTTGACAAAATTTTATTCTTTCGTATACCACGTTTCTGGAACTGTGGATTTTAATTTAATTAATACTAGCTGAAAACCCGCCGCTGCCCGGGTATTTATTTATTTCTGCCATTTTTCAGGTATATATTCATTTGTATAAGGGCTGTATGTCTGTAAAATCTCTTGCGAATACAATTAGTAGTGAAGAAGTAATAGATTAAAACTTGGTGCGTGATGTGGTTTTCCATGAACGTTAATGATTATGTGCTCGTATCTCATGAACTAAGTGTCGTACTGTGATACAATTTAGAAGGCACATTCAACTATATATGTGTATACTGTCTGTAAAATTTCCTGTCGCTACAATTTGTAGTGTTGAAATTATAAATTGTAACGACATACGAAGAACCGTAGTTTTACTCCATAAACAGCGGAAAAGTAGTAAGCGAGAAACTTTTTTCCTTTCATCATTTTATTATGGTTGCCAGTGAGAAAAAGTTTAATAAAGGTTTAAAATTTTGTTTAAAGTTTGTTGCAAGTCGCTAAGTACTGTCATTCTCATACAGTGTATTTCGAAATTCTCGCCGCATTATATGGCATTTTTTGCGGTTACTATTGGTTACGACGTAATATTTTTTGAACCATGTGCCGTATGTGATTCTTAACCATACAGAAATTGTTACTTCACGGTAATGAATGTGTTTACCAAATTTGGTTGAAATCGGTCCAGTGGTTTACGAGAAAATGAGCAGCATTATCGCAAAATGCAGCAGTTATTCGCGCATCTCATGTTCTATGACGTCATATCTCGTGAAATATGTATCGTACGTGATTCTTACACTTATGGCGACCGTCCTCATGGATTGAAGCTTACGTGTACAAAATTTTATAGAGATTGGAACAAAACTGTAGGTTTGTATGCAACACGTACAAACATACGGACACTCTGCTTTGCATATTAGATTTAGGCGAACCTAACGTTTATTTGGTTCTACTCCGAAATAGATTACCCGCGTTATACGGAACTAAATGGTATCTGAAAATGTGGTAGAAATGTTGCATACAACACAGTTTTCTTACTAACGAAAAGACGAGTTTCGTGTTTTGACGAATATTCGCTGAGTGTAAGTAGGCCTACACGTCTGCCTTAGTTAACGATACACTGTTGTACATTCTGAACACTCGGATTCCAGGAAAAACCTCCAACCAGTTGCCTTTTTTAGTGTTTTTCTTCGCTATTTATTTACTTATTTATCATAACAAATGGTAACTGTAGATCAGCTGGTAGACAGTTCTAAACAGTTTATGCTAAATAAATGAAATTAATGAAGAAAAACACATTAAAAAGCAGTTGTTCCAGTTTTCGTAGGTTCCACATGTATAATTCACAAAAGTTTTGCTCCAAATACAGTATCATTCCGTGCGTAGTACGATGGTTCATTTAGCTGCAACGTTTCTCGAGTTGCATTTCACCCATATTCAGTAACTTTTACTTCTGTTTCCTACTTAAATGCTAATGCTTAGTGTATTGAGTCTACATCTTTCTCTTCAATTAACGGTGCATGTCTTCTACATTCTGAATACCAGGATTGCAGTAAAACCTGTAACCAGTTGCCGTTTTTAGTGTTTTCTTCGGTATTTATTTCTTTATTTATGTACCACAACAAATATCAACTGAGGTTCAACTGCTAAGCAGTTCTAAACGGGTTATGATAAGTACATCAAAATAACGAAGAAAAACACTATAAAAGCTATTGTTGCAGTTTTTTTTTTTTCAAGTTACAAAAGCGTAATTGATGAAAGTTTTGTTCAAAATACAGTCTCGGCACGTACATAGTACCAGGATTCATTTAGCTGCGACGTTTCTCGAGTTGCATTCTTACGTATAAGTAGTAATTTGTTGCATTTAGCTATATTTTGTAACTTTTAGTTCCTTCTTTTCCACTTAAGTGCTGAAAACAACAGTTTTAGCTTCATTGATGCAATGCAACATTCGCCGTACGGCGAGTTACACATGAATTCCTTTTTTTTTTGTATTGGAAGTTACGGTGGAAGTACGGTGACTAGTTCTAGCACATTCCTGAACTACTCCTAAAGGTATTTATGTCTGCAGACATAAGATTTCCGTCCTTAAATCTGTCGAATTTCCTCTCCGAGACCGACAGAAAAATTAATGGTGTCAAATTCCTTTCTTCCAAATACAAAGTGCTCAGTGTTATGACTAATGCAACGTTATTTTTTCGAGAATAGTTGTAGGACTGTTAAACCTATAAACGCAGCTGATATCAGAAGTAGTCGCAGAGTGTATAAGAAAATTCCAACTAGACTTTAATTTTCGATCCAAACAAAGAGGTAATTCGTCCATATGGCGAACGATGTGCAGTATCAGACCATAAATGAAGATAAAAACTTCTGTCTGCGCTGTGCGCAGTAAAGCGATAAAAGTATCTGCAAATTACAGAATAAAACAGCGCCCAACCAGTAATTTAAAAGTAAATTTACAACTCGGGAAAAGTGCGAACTGAACGAAATGTCGTTTTTTTTGCACAGGGTAACTGCTGCTTTTAATATGCACTCGATAAAAACATGTGCTAGTGGTGAAGATGTAAACGCATGACGTCAACTGAGGATAGGAAAAAAAAATTTATTCGGAACACATCTTGCCATAAATAAGGTTACGTAAGACTTGGCTGTTTTCTGTCCCACGGTCATATGGCTGAACCTACATTATCACGGATAAATTAATAACGGTGTTTACTTTGTCACCGGACGTTTCGACAGCGAGCTTGCCATCATCAGATGTTTATGTATTAGTTGCACAGTTTTAAAATTATCCAGTTGATTCTATTGTACCGCACGATCGTGATGTCATTCCGTACAGGAAGATCAGCATTGTTCGCAATATAACCTGTAATTTAATGCAGATATAGATTTCTGCCGACAATTAAGCTATAGTGAGCCCATTATAGACATAATATTCATAAAAGAAACAATTTAGAAAGAACCTCTGAATGTACTGTCATACTAATTCAGTTTGACATGATGCTTGTGCATACCAAGCCTGTATCGTAATGAGTAGCTCTTACAAACACGATGCTTCTGCTTGTTCCGTTTTGAAGTTAATTTTCGCCGATATTCGAAACATTGTGACCGCACGTTTAATAGCATTCTGCTCGCACGTCTGAAACGCAGTAAGAGTAGCGATATAGGGTGACACGGTTTCGACAGGTCGTCGCTAGGTTTCGATATATTTTTGGCACACGTCAGTTGGTTCCCATAAGTTATGGCGTCCAGAGATTTCCATGGGTTATCATATAAGGCGAGTTCAGTAGCTTGGAAATCTCAAACAGGTATAGCACGTTACTAGGTTTTTTTTACATGAAGCGTTACCCTGTTGGAAAATGTTACAGGCCTTTTCGTAGCCATGCGTCAAGAAAACTTAGCATTGTCAACTTTCTTCTCGAGAATACGGAAGACTGTAATCTGGCAAAATAAATTGGCCTAATCCAACTTTTAAAAAAATAATAAAACAAATTCTTTACATCAAGCAACAAGGTGTTTTTTCACGTTTTCATGACAATTACGAAGTAAAGTATGCGCAGTTTTTTGTTTAAACTATACGAGTGTATTTACATAACTTTTTCGCGGCAGCGTTAAGTTTACGTTCATTCTTTACAAATTTAACTAATTCTTCAACTTTTTTTTTCAATCAGAATTCTCTGCTTTCATAATACCACAATTAACGTCTTGACCACATCAAAACCACAAATATGCTACTTGCAAGTTTATTTGCACAGTCCTTGCCACAATAAATGATGATGTCACTGTGTGATACAAACACCACCACTAACTCACTCACTACGGTCGGGGGTTCGAATCCCCCCTCGGGCATGGATATTTGTGCCGTTCTTACTGTTAGCTAGTTCATAAGTAGTTGGTAAGTTTAGGGACTGATGACCCCGCAGTTAAGTTCCATAGACTATACAAACATTTGAACATTTTGAACTAACTCACTTACTGCGTTTTATCAGAAAATTCAAATGTTTGTTAAGCTTATGGGACTTAACTACGGGGTTATCAGTCCCTAAACTTACAAACTACGTATGAACTACGTACAAACTAGGACGGCACAAATATCCATGCCCGAGGGGGGATTCGAACCCCCGACCGTAGTGGCCGTGCTGACCGTGACTGGAGCGCCTCAGTCACCTCGGCCACCGCGGCCGGCAGTTTTATCAGATTCAACACCACTAGGGGCCTATCTCTCAGGCAATGGAAATAACTGGATATCGTAAATGATGTATGTGTTTCCCTTACTCAACTTCTGTGCCCATCGGTTTTGCCTTGCTGCTTACAGCTTATTTTACCAGCATTTGCTATGCAAATGAAGCAAAATGTGTAAAATTGTTATCTTTTGCGCAATAAACCCATAATGGGTTATTCGGCCTTGTTATCATGTGCACATGTGTAATGTCTTCCCCTTTCAGGCGGAGTTTTGAGATCTTCCATGTTGCCATTACTCTAATAATGCGGAACAGAAAACAACACGACAACATTTAACGAGAAATAATAGAAGAATGGCAAGAAGGCTACTGGCTCGACTTCGTGTTAGTGTTTCGTACTTAGAATACAGAGTGTTTCTAAAGAATACCGAAAAACTTGCGGCGGTTGTACAGGAGACTATGTATATCAAGTTTTACTTAGGAAGCCATATCCGGAAATGTTATCCAGCTATACTACGCGCACTTCAACTTCGGAAGAAACCTCTTTTAAGACAAGTTGTTTGCTCCCGTATTTTTGGAGGAAGTGTTATGGATGAAAATGTAAAAAAAAAGTCCAGTAAAAATCGCTCTGAAAGGCATACCTTAAAAGCACACCATAATTCATGATGGATACACCTCTTTCTACTGGTCAAATGCTTAGAGCTCTTAAAGTAAACATTTTCGAGGCCATGTATACTGGACATTTGTTCTTCCTTGTTTTTATTTTATTTTATTTTTTTATTTTTATTATTTTCTTTTTTTTTATTTTTATTTTTCATTGTTTTCTTTGCTCCGTTAGTACCTTTCCCAAATAATGGAAGGTAAAGAGTCTTCAGTAAAAGAGACCAAATTTCAGTTTGAGTGAGTGTGCTTAGAATCACTGGATGACATTTCTGGACAGGGGTTCCTTTGTGAAACTTGATCTACCAAGTCCCTTGTACAACCGTTCGAAGTTTGTCGGTATATTTCAGAAAAACCCTATCTCTAGCATGTGTTCGTTGTATCTATATTAATGATTCATCGATGTTGTAACGAGGTATGAAAATAACCAAGCTGGTTTAACTGTTAATCGGTGCCATTTTTTGAAATACTGAACGTACATTCTTCCGGATAAAAAACCAGAGCTGAGTATTCGCTTAAAAATTCGAGAGAATACCAGAATTCTCGTGTAACAGGAGAGGGTTGGCAACCCTGAGTGAAGCAGGTGAAAATGTTGACCTAGGCCGGCCGCGGTGGCCGAGGGGACTGAGGCGCTCCAGTCATGGTCTGCACGGCCACTACGGTCAGGGGGTTCGAATCCCCCCTCGGGCATGGATATTTGTGCCGTCCTTAGGATTAGCTAGTTCATAAGTAAGTTTGTAAGTTTAGGGACTGGTGACCCCGTAGTTAAGTCCCATAAGCTGTACAAACATTTGAACATTTGTTGACCTAGTCCACAGCTGCCATGGTGTATTATTACAACCACATGTCCTGCGAAAAGCGTAATACTATCCCAACAGCCTAAGTACCATTCTGGTAGGGTAAAGTAGCCTAAATGGCACTATTTCTTCATTTAGAAACAAGCAATAGAAGCCTTTAATTTTGCATTTCACTTGAATAAAGATATCGAAATGGTCGTGTGTGTGTTTAGGGTATAACATACATGTAACCTAAATGCTTACCGCAACATCTGATGGTAATTTTTGATTTTTTTTCTAAAGCTCTGAAATGGTGCCATTTATGCTAAAAGTTTCTTAAATGGTACCACAGGTTACCGAAATCGCACTCATTCCTGCCATTAGTTGATGTTTTTTCTTTACTTTTATTTTGGAAAAAAAACCTCTATAGTAAATTTCTTGTATATTTCACTAAATATGGCACACAACAAAACGTTGGAAATATTCAGAATGCTGCATTACTGAAAGCATGAAAATACATTTATCTCCGTTCAGGTCCAGTATTTAGCTTATCCACAAAACTCACACTGGAAGGTTACTGCTCGTTTGGGAACTCCAGAACAGGTTTCATTGACCAGTTTTCTGCAGATTTTGCATTGCATCCTATCCTCCATCAAAGTTGCAATCGAAGCAAAACCATTGGATTAGATTAGATTAATACTTGTTCCATAGATAATATATACGACATTTCGTAATGATGCGGAACGTGTCTGTTTAGTAAATGTTGTCTATACTTGACAATCAATATTTTAATGATGTTTTATTACATATTTTCTTGTTTTTTATTTGCCTATTTTTTTTATTTTTTTAAGGTCTACCTAATACTTCATCTACATTGTAGAAGGAGTTGCCATTCAGAAATTCCTTTAATTTCTTTTTAAATACTAGTTGGCTATCTGTCAGACTTTTGATGAAACTTGGTAAGCGACCAAAGACTTTTGTCGCAGCATAATTCACCCCTTCCTGAGCTAAAGTTAGTTTTAACCTTGAATAGTGAACATCATCCATTCTCCTAGTGTTGTAGCTGTAGCACACTACTATTACTTTTGAATTGGGTCGGCTTGTCAATAACAAATTTCATGAGGGAGTATATGTAGATCTCAGTTGTATGAGTTGAATATAACTCTTCGCTCCCTATATTTTACCCCTGCTACCTTCAGAATTTGAAAGAGTTTATTCCAGTCGACGTTGTCAAAAGCTTTCTCCAAATCTACAAATGCTAAAAACGTAGGTTTCTCTTTCCTTAGCCTATCTTCTAAGAGAAGTCGTAATGTGAGTATTGCCTCCCGTGTTCCTACATCGCTCCTAAATCCAATCTGATCTTCCCCAAGGTTGGATTCCATTCGTCTGTTAACCAGTTAGTCCACCCAAACTCTCACCTTACAGCGTTCGCACTGAAATTGTCAATTACCTGTTCGGGCAGATATATAATTATTTATATGGTATCTATTATTTTCGGACATGTCTGAAAAGAACACCACCATATAAATAATTGTATCAGAAATACTCCATGGTTCCTTGTCTTTCCCACCTGCAAAATATCACATGGACGCTCTCGTAAACAATTTAGTTAATGTGTGATTCCACGAGCTGCATTTTACAACTGACGCTGTTGCCTGTTTCTGAAGTAGTTGAACTTCACAGGAATAGTTGGTATGTTACACCCCTCACTTGTGTCTGATTACATTTGCCCAAAATGAAAATAAACATACAGTAACGAAAAGTGACAGTCGTAGCAAAGGAAGTTTGCTTACTTGGGGGCCCTGTCCTGCTCTGTTACAGCTGTTGTAGATTCATTACCACTTGCATTACTTCACGCGGAACATTACCCTGTAAATGACAGCAGTAGGTCCACTTGTAAACAGGTTTTACACAAAGAGATTCCAGACACACTTTTCTGTTACCTTCTCTGTACATTCTGTGTCTGTCGTCCTAATCGATATATCGTGACGGTGTCGTGCAAATATGCCAATACACAAACATTTAAACTCAAATATGGCCAAATTTTGATGCAGTATATTTTGCTGATGAGGGCCAGAGTTCTAGACAGCACACAGTGAAATTACAAAAAAATGAAATAAAATAATAAAAAAAAAATACTACAGTAACATCAATGTGTATTTAAGAATTTGCATCGTCATATTTACCTGAAGATGAGATCGTACTTAGAAACTTGTTTATAGGTGGTTTTTAACCCTTTATGGCCTGAGTTTTGATATTTTCACTTTGATCTTCATCATAATCATCGTCGAAAGATTATGTCTTTCAGTGTTCTGTCTGGAGCATAGTACCTCTAATAAAATTCCTCCATGATCCCCTATTCAATGCTAACATTGATGCCTCGTCTGATGTTATGCTTTTTACTTCAAAATCATTCTGCACCGAATATAAGTACTTTCTTCTTGGTCTACCTCGACTCCTCTTACCCTCCGCTGCCGAGCTCATGAGTCTCTTAGGTAACCTTGCTCCTCCCATGCGTGTGACATGACCCCACCATCTCAGTCTGTTCGCTCTAACTGCTTCACCTATGGTATTCATTCCCAGCTTTTCTTTGATTTCCTCATTATGGACACCCTCCTGCCATTGTTCCCATCTATTAGTACCTGCAATCATTCTTGCTACTTTCATATCTATAACCTCTACCTTATGAATAAGATAACTTGTATCCACCCAACTTTCACTCCCAAACAACAAAGTTGGTCGAAAGATAGAGCGGTGCACTGCTAGCTTAGTCTTGGTACTGACTTCCTTCTTGCAGAAGAGAGTAGATCTTAGCTGAGCACTCACTGCATTAGCTTTGCTGCACCTCGATACCAGTTCTTTCGCTATGTTGCCATCCTGTGAGAAAATACATCCCAGGTACTTGAAACTGTCTACCTGTTCTAACTTTGTTCCTCCTATTTGGCACTCAATCTGTTTAAATCTCTTTCCCACAGTAATTACTTTCGTTTTGGAGATGCTGATCTTCATATCATAATCCTTGCACCTCTGATCAAGCTCTGACATATTAGTTTGAAACCTTTCAATTGAATCTGACATTACAACTAAGTCATCCGCATATGCGAGACTGCTTATTTTGTTTTCACCTGTTTTAATCCCGCCCTGCCAGTCTACTGTTTTCAGCACATGATCCTTGAATAGTATGAACAACAGTGGTGACAGGTTACAGCCTTGTCTTACCCCTGGAACTACCCTGAATTATGAGCTTAATTTGCCATCTACTCTAACTGCTGCCCGACAGTCTACGTAAAGCCCTTTAATTGCCTGCAGAAGTTTGCCTCCTATACCATAATCTTGTAGAACTGACAGTAGCTTCCTCCTAGGGATACGGTCATAAGCCTTTTCCAGATCTATGAAACATAAATACAATTCCCTGTTCCACTCATAGCACTTTTCCATTACCTGCCGTAAGCTAAAGATGTGGTCCTGACATATTTTGAAATTTTTCTGTGCTATGTAAGTTTTTGGGAATATGTTTAGTATAAGGAAAAATTAAATCAAATGTTATTATATAGGCTTGAAGAGACTTACAAGTACCAAATTATATTTACAAATTTATTCTGAGGATTTATAAAATGTTCCGCTTCTAACTAATCATTATCATAAATTGACTTAGCGAGTAACAGGACACAAATGCACATAATACAAACTGAACAATCACCCGCATGCAACTAAATATCTCAAGGTCTACGTGCTGAAATTCTAATTGCTTTGGCATCACAGAAATCACATAAATGAAAGAAACGTCAATTTAATACAAATAAACAATCCCTGAGACGGATATTCGTCTCGAACATGTCAAAGACAGTAATAATAAATCTGAAGCATAGAATTAAAATTATCTTTGGAACACAGAAGCTGAATTAAAGTTTATGACGTGGAGGGAAATCGCATTTAGACTATTCCGAGACGCCTTAATCGTTGGTGGTGTGGTAGTCTAACGGTAAGACGTCTGCCTAGTAAGCATGGAGGGGTTCGATTCCCGGACGCAGCACAAATTTTAATTCTATGCTTCAGATTTATCATTATTGTCATTGATATATGAAAGAATTGCGATCCATTAACAAACCAAAGCAAAAGTAAGTGGCTCGCTACATTTTCGCGGCAGTTCAAATGAAGAAGAATGTTTTAGACTCATTTTTGTAAAGTGGGATTTTGAAGCCCCCTGAGATCATAAAAGCCGGCCGCGGTGGCCGAGGGGACTGAGGCGCTCCAGTCACGGTCTGCACGGCTACTACTGTCGGGGGTTCGAATCCCCCCTCGGGCATGGATATTTGTGTCGTCTTTAGGATAAGCTAGTTGATAAGTAGTTGTAAGTTTAGGGACTGATGACCCCGTAGTTAAGTCCCATAAGCTATACAAACATTAATTAATTAAATGAGATCATAAAGGGTTAAGTTTAACGAATGATGAAGTCTGACTAGTAGCCAATATCGCTATAAACAGTAATTAGAATACTTGACTGTTTTGTCTTCTTCTATAGTTAACTAGGTTGTATTCTGGGTTATCAGTTCTCTTACCTGCGACTTATTACTGTTCAGTAGCTTAGACAACGCCTGGGATCTCGGTAAGTTTCATGAGATGGTTCGGAAGTCAGTAGATGTATTTTTTATATATTACGACGTAAGCTGGTGAAGTTTTCTTCTGACAATAAGAAATTCGTACCTGAAAGTACTTATTTTTCAACTATAGTTACAATCGTAGTACGTGAATTTTGGCCCACAGACAAAATGAAAAGAAAGGAAAAACATAATCGTAAGTGTTACAGTCCCTACCTTTCCTTATTTTTATAGACTACTAGCTGAACCCCCCCCCCCCCCCCTGCTTCGCATGCGTAGGCTGGTTGGTCTGCATCAGTTGTTTCTTTTTAATCCTGATGAAGAATCAATATCTTCAGTTTCGCAATTATAGCTTGAAATTTGAGTTAACAACATCATTTTTTTAACAATCAATTTTTGCACCCCTTATTTCACCCCTTATTAGTCTTAATTTCCAAAAATAACGAAACACTTATTTTTTAAATTCTGATGAACAATACAAATACCAACTTTTGTACCTGTAGCTTCAAAAATGTCTTGACAACAATGAGTTCTCGAAAAGAATTTTTGATCACCTCTTTTACCCCCTTAGTTGTTGAAGTTCCAAAAATACCGAAACTCGTGTCTTTTTACTTCTGATCAAGAGTCCATATACGAAGTTTCGTGGTTATAGCTCGAAATTTGAGTTAACAGCAACATATTGTTGAAAATCAATTTTTTGCGTCACCTATTTTACCCTCTTATTTGTCGAATTTCCAAAAATGCCGAAACACGTGACTTTTAAATTCGAACCCTGAATTAAAATCCGAAATTTTGTAGTTCTAGCTTCAAAATTGCCTAAATAGCTACGTGTTTTCAAAAGACGTTTCATCCCCTATTTCACCCCCTTACGGACGGAATATCGAAAAATAGCTTCTTAAATGACGCCTACAGCGTAAGATCAACACCCTCCACAAATTTCAAGTTTCTGTCTTCAGTGGTTTGGGCTGGGCGATGATGAGTCAGTCATTCAGTCAATCAATCGGGACACTTGCTTTTTTATATAGAGATTGAAGAGACAATCTAACGAGTTCTCTTAGACTGTCATTCATCGGTTAGTAAAGTCACCAGAAGATCAAAAGCAATTGAAAAATGATTTAAATAAGATATCAGCCTGGTGCAAAAATTGGCAATTGGCCGTTAATAATAATAATAAGTGTGAGGTCATCCATATGACCACTACAAGAAATCCGTCAAACTTCAGTTACACGACAAATCAATCAAACGTACAGGCTGTCAATTCTATTGAGTAAAAACTACGAACAACTTAAATTGGAAAGAACTCACAGAAAATATTGTAAGGCAGGCGAACCAAAGACTACGCTTCATTGCCAGAACACTTAGAAGATGCAACAGTACTACTAAAGAAACTGCCTACAACACACTTGTGGGTTCTAGTTTGGAGTATTGCTGCGCATTGTGGGATCCACACCAGGTGGGACTGACGGACGATTTAGAGAAAGTCCAGAGAAGGGCAGCTCGTTTTGTCCTATCGCGATATAGGGGAGAGACGGTGTCACGGAAATGATGCACGAGTTGGGATGGAAATCGTTGAAAGAAAGGCATTTTTTGCTGCGAGAGCTATTTGCGAAATTTCATCCACCAACTTTCTCTTCATAATGCGAACACATCTTGTTAACACCCACCTACATAGGGAGACATGAGCATGATAATAAAATAAGAGAAATCAGATCGAAAACAGAAAGATTTAGGTGCTCCTTTTTCCCGCGAGCTATTGGAGAATTGAACTACAGAGAAATATCATGAAAGTGGTTCGATTAACTCCTTGCCATACACTTCAATGTGACTTGCAGAGATGTAGATCAAATTCGAGGGAGGCTAACACTTTCTTTTAGTATTGATAGTGTCATACTCTGTGAGTGAAAACTTTTATGTTTGCTCTGAAATAATTATACCCGGATGAAATAAAAAAAGTGAGTGTGTTATTACATGAACAAGAACGTGGCAGTATTTTATTATTTCCGTTTCATCAACACCCAGTGTGCGTCGAACTTTCCTCTTAATAGTATAACAATTGTACCCGAGAAACTGGTTTCCTTTTACCTAATAGATCTACCTCTAAGGTACAAGCCAGCTCATTAATATCTCAATAACAAACTGACAGTGCAAAATCCAAGAGGAACAACTGAAAATAGTGAAACGGAGAAAAAAAAGTTCAGCATGGACAGGTTATCCTTAGTACGGGCCATACCTTTCTTTTATTGCAGTACGAACTATGCCTAAAAGAGAAGCATTAGTTTGTCACTGCAACTATGAAACACTGTATTATACTTATTAGACAAGGTTGAAAGTATTCTAGTGATCCCACTAAGTGCAAAACTTTTGCTGGCGTTAGTTTTGCACATAATTTTCACTGCCCGGAAAAGTCAGTTCTATCTCGTCTTACAGGTCAGAAGGCTAGTTCGCTCTTTAGTATCTATGTTGCAAGCAGATATCTCCCTGAACCGAGCTATTAAACTCGTTACCATTCGCAAGCAATTTTGTTTTAAGACGTCAGTATTTTTAAACATGAGTAATATTTCACATATTCTGGGTTTCAAACGAAAGAAATTAAGTGAATGCTCTAATCTCACGTCCAGACTTTTATTCCTGGTCCACGTGTGATAGCAATGAGCTAAAGACGTTTACCTGGTTATTAAATTGTTTTAATTGTGGAAACTTTTTCTGTCGAGCAGCGAAACGAGTGCTGCAAGTCAGATTTCAATATATATCACTCATTTTTAATTAAACAAAATTACCCCTCTTATATGGCGTTATACACGATGAGTCAGTAACTGAAATAAGATAATAGGCCAAATGATATGTTTCAAATTCGGTTTTCGAGTGTTTGCTTTAGAAAATTGTTCAAAAAACTTAAGGTTTTTCTTACGAATCGTATGTGAATAGCGTGTTAAATTTCTTTCATTTTGTGGAATCTACGGGTAAAACTGTATTTCGCGAACTATTATGATGTGAGTGGAAAGTAATTTAACGACTCAAGTAACCGATTGATTATTCTCTTAATTTTTAGCAAGTGCGTTTTCTGTTCCTTTTTCTTTGTCCTTCGACGAGGGCGATCTAATTTTCGATGTAATTTCACGACAGTTTTCACACCACATCTTCCGTGTTTTCAATTTTCTGCACAACAAACTGTAGTTTTCCAGATTATTTGAGAGTGAATCATTTGCTTTTGTTCCCTTTCATCTTTCTTCATTTCTACATCAATGGGGTCTACCATTTCTTGCACCTCATTATAAATGAACGTATTTAGGGAAATTCCATCTTTCAAGGTAGTTTGTATGATTGTTTAGCAAAATATTGTCTTTACTCACGACGTATTTGCTAATAATGTTTTTTTAATTTGGTTTTTACTTATTATTTAAAATTAAGTGATAACAATCACTTAAAACTCATAGAAATAGGCCACTAACTGTCTAACAACGACAAATTGTGTAGCGTGAATATAAATGAAAATTGTAAATGGTTTTCTTAGTTTGTAAGAAAAGTTTTGCAGTTACGCGAAATAAACATTTTTTTTCATTTCTAGCGTAATCGAATCTAATACCTGATTTTAAGAACCATTTCGGTAACTGCTTTTGCTTGAATAGAGGAATTAATACACAATAGATGAAAAGGTTCATATAATTTGCATAATCATTCGTTATTTCATTCGTTCGGCATAAAAACATGAGGTTGTGATACACCGTCGTTTGAAATCAACAGATTCCGCTTCTCGTAACGAGGTGAATATTTTTTTTTTAATTTTCTTTTTGTTTTTTCAAAATTTGCAAAGGTTTGTAAGGCTGTGGAACCAAACTTCAGTTGTAATCAATCCCTAGACTTACAAAGTACTTAAACTTATGGTAGGGACAACCGCACACACATGCCCGAGGGAGGATTCGAACCTCCGACGGGGAGCAACAGCGCACTCCACAGCAAGGCGCCTTAGAGCACACGGTGACTCCTGCGCGGCTAATACGTAAGCTATTGAATATAAGAAAGGACACGGAATTAAAATATGTACTGTGGCCGGGATTCGAACCTGGGACCTACAGCTTACTAGGCAGATGCTTTTACCACTAAGCTACCACAGTCGTATGGATAATGCGGCTACACGGACTTTTTTTTTCATAAAAAAAATTATTGCTTGACTGCAGACCTCTTGCTGGATGAACTGTTTTTTGTGGGTTTTTGAAATAAACTTTCTCACTGGCGAGTTTCTAATTTCTCCTCATTGAGCACTGAAACGGAACATCGCACAGTAATTGGATCATATTTCACGAATTTGTCATAAGGCATGCATTTCATGGTGCTCCATATTGCTGTTGGATGATGCAATATCACTCATTTCACAGATGTTACGCCCTGTATCTCTCACGATGAATTACCACACGTATGTGCGTCAAGTCATGCTACCAACATGTGACACATCGACTGATTATTGTTTCAGTTTACTTGCACCTGACAAAATGAGAAGTATCGCTGCTGGGAGTGTAATCAAATTTATTTAGTCACTAGCGTTATTCTACTGTTCTGTTACTTGAAAACAGTCACGATGGGCGAAATAGCGATGGTAAATAGATAAATTTGGTAACATTAGCTGGAGGGGAAGTTGTCATTTCTAAAACACATGTAACTTCGCTTCTGATTCTCCAACGAACCATCCGCAAACAGCTTCAGACTGATGGTTAATTTACAGATAGGTTATGCTATTAAGTATTTGATGTTAAGCTCTTAGAACCTTCATGATAGAAGCTGCAGAAACGTCAATACCTTGGTTTTATTAGTTTCGTTGTATTCGAGAAAAGAGTATAAAAACGCAGCATACTCTATGGAAACGTTGTTTTGATAAAATCCAGCTAAGGATTCCTTGATTTGATTTGATTTTTTCAGGGAAGCCAAAACAGTCTTGGTCCAACCCGCCACTGCCCGCACCGAAACTAAGTTTATTGTGCGGTATCGCCCCCTGTATATCTAGTAAAGCCAACCAATGCCCTTGAACAGTGCAAGGAGTCCCTTTACCAGTTCTTTATTAGACACAATTTCTTCGGGTCTGGTTGTCCCAAATGTTCTGTGCCTTTTATTCTCCAATGCAACGCATTCGAAGATTAGATGTGATGCAGTTTCATTACCGTCATCACAGATCCTACATTTAGGGTCCTCTTCTGTTATTCCCATTGTATGCAGATGTTTTTTGAAATTCCCATGGCCAGTCAGCAATCCAGCCATGAGTCTAATCTCTCTCCTGTTCAGACCCAGGATTGCAGAGCTTCTTTTAAAACATGGCTTTGGCATCATTACCTTACCATCTTTTTGTTGGTAGACTTTGGTCCAATATTCTACGTGCTGTCTTCTGAGCCAGTTACGTAGCTCCTATTTAATCATTGCCTCGGTGATTGTCAGGACAGGTTCCGGTCCAATAAATGGAGTCTCTGCCCCCATCCTGGCCATTAGAACATCTCTGTTTCTGTTTATTTATATGTTTGTATGTTTTTCCGACAACTGATGTACTTGTGTGTAAAAATATTGTGTGTGATGTTTGACATGTGTGAGAACTGCCACAGAGGGACCAGACGAAAACTGTGAGTAAAACGCTTTTCAAAAGATTCCACCATCAACTCCATA
Source organism: Locusta migratoria (assembly GCA_026315105.1). Classification (NCBI taxonomy): domain Eukaryota; kingdom Metazoa; phylum Arthropoda; class Insecta; order Orthoptera; family Acrididae; genus Locusta; species Locusta migratoria. Next base: position 15,317,584 of record CM048754.1, read on the forward strand.
TAAAGATAACCATAAAGTAAAATCGGGCGTATTTATATATTACAGCAACGATAGCGGAATGAAGCAGGCACTCGCACATTCAAAACAGCACAAATAATATGAAACAGCACAAAAAACGCACTTGAAGATGGCAATTATTTCTCGAAACGCGTCGTGCTAAATAAATAAAAAAACCGTGACTGGTAGCAGTATTGTTATTTACAAACGAATCCATTTATCTCACAGTCGCAGGCTTTCAAAAAAACCCATTGTCTAACGGATAAAATCAAGATATATTACTTTACGTTGTTAGGATTATAATGTTCCAGCCTGCCTATTAATTTCTGAGATTAACAAATTTACAGAAGGAAGAGGTTTGAAGTCAGAAGCTATGAAACATCCCAATCAGAAAATTTCAAATAAATAAATACATAAATAAATAAAAAATAAAATAAATAAATAAAAAAATATTAAATGCATTTAAATGAAATGGTAAGCTAATTAACGGTGGAGTGTTGTGCAGGCAGAACATTACAAAAAGAATCCATCGGTGGTTGAAATTTGGCCGTAAATGACATTTTAATAATATGATAACCACTCGCCGAACAGTGGATGGCAGTTCGTCAATATCAAACTACGACTCGTGTAGCAAACCGTAAAGTAAGATAAGTGACATGATAAAAATCGGATAGGAATATTACAAAAGTCCAACACATCGGACTTCTAAAAATTTACAAGAAACTTGACTGCAGATTCTCTTGCCGGTAAATGATAATATTATGGAATATTTTGAAACAACAGTGGCAGGCTACACGAAATATCACCATTAAATATTAACAAAAAAAAAACTGTGACATCCATTGTTGCGGTGATTCAACAAGGCTGAATAGCACATTATGGGCGGAGGGAGGATAGGGCAAAATTATTAATAAAAATTTCATAAGTGCTAATTTGAGACCTGGGGTTTATTTATAAATTTAAGATACGCGCATAGCACATATATTTACCTGAATGTACATAATAGCGGCCACATAAAAATAATAAAGTGCAGCTCCCGTCTGCAAGATGCTATCGCTACGAAGTACAAAGCAAGAGTACCTTCTGTCTTAAAAAAATTGAAAGTGATGTTCTTAACTTATTACTCTGATATTCAGAGATAATTATTTTTGCATGCCGAAATAATACAAAAATACAAAATGTTCTCTGATAATATCGGGGAAAGGAATCCGTGTCATTATTGGATCTGTGGTACAGAACTAAAATTGTGAAATAACAGCAATGAAACACCCATGGGTTTCAATGGGAATTGTAAACTAATGTCTGAAACGCGTAAACAATGTATTACACTGCCCGTCGTAATATTACGGCGACTGCAGTTAAGTATTACGCCGCTGCGCTGAAAGTATTAATAAGGAACCTAGGGAGTGTTTTCTCCAGTGTTGGCACCACTGCGAAGCTATTCGCAGTGTTAATGAACTGAAAAGGCGGCGAGACGCAGGGCAAGATAAGAGCGCGTGTGTGCGTGTTTGTTTGAAGCGAGGTGATGTCCATGGGAAAGAGATGGATTGGAAAAAAAAAAAAAAAAAGAAGAAGAAGAAGAAAATGTAAGAAGCGGAGAGGAAAAAAAAATGTCGGAGCGATTACGGGCGGTAACTGTGAGGAGCGACGCAAAACAAGAGAGCGCTTGCGAAACAACTGCCGCTCGCGCCTGGGGGATTTTTATCTGGCAGAGTTGGCGAGGTCAGAGCCGGCCGGGGCGCGCTTCTGCGCATGCGCGTCACACAGGCTGTTCACCCCACCACATTGTTGCTGACGCGGGGCGAAAGCCAGCTCCGCCACACTCCGCGACGCGTCGACGCCGCGTACTGCCTTGACGCACGCAGCCTCCCGCGAGGCAAAGGAGTAACTCGGTGTTTCGCGATAAAATAAAAAGATGGAAAAAAAATAAATATGAGGATTGGCTTACGGTGGGACCGAAAGCATTTAAAAGCTAGAACCTGACGCGCATCGATGCTTACGACGGTACCGACAAAAAAGTTTGCGTACTGTAAAAATTATTCGTATCTGGCATTATATAACTTTTACTAATATTACTACTTAATTCCCGCTGCTTCACACGCGTAGACTGTCTGGTCTGCATTGCTTGTTTCTACTTAAAAAAAAAAAATTTCATAGGCTTTGCTTTAAAAATGCGTTCCTAATCAAGTACAGTAAAGTCTCGCTTATCCGACCTTGCCGCGGCCGGTTTAGGTCGGATAATCGAGACTTTACTGTACTTGATTAGGAAAGCATTTTTAAAGCAAAGTCTATGAAATTTTTTTTTAGAAGTAGAAACAAGCAATGCAGACCAGACAGTCTACGCGTGTGAAGCAGCGGGAATTAAGTAGTAATATTAGTAAAAGTTATATAATGCCAGATACGAATAATTTTTACAGTACGCAAACTTTTTTGTCGGTACCGTCGTAAGCATCGATGCTCTGGCGCGGTGACGCTAGTACAGTACCTTCTCATAGTTTCGAGTCACTGAATGTTTTGGTTTTTGTTTTAATTTTTTTACATGTTTTTTTATTTCCATTTGTATTTTTGTAAAAACAACAAATGGACAATATAAACAGTAAATACAAGGTATTTCATAAAACATATGCTTATTTCTATATCATCAGGAATATAAGAATGAATAATATCAAAAGTAAGAAGTATTTTTTTATAAACTAGTAACTAATCGAAATAAAATTAAAATAATCAAAAGCAATGAAATCAGAAACAAAAGATTACATGAATAACACAAGATGTTCCTCTAAAGAATGGCGCTGACGAGTTTTATGGCCCAATTCAGATTTGTAGTTTTATAAGTTTTTGTAAACATTTTGGACCAAAATAATTAAAAAAATAATTAATATGAGTGTCTGAAATCCTTTCGGGGGAAAAAAATTATGTAGTGGCGAGTTCCGAACCACCGACCTTTGGCGTCTTAGTCCAACGCCTTGCCCACTACGATACGGCTATCGCTCAAAATATAAGTCCCTTTTAACTCGCACTATTGATGGCCGTTGTTAACTGATGCTAATATGGCATTTGTAGACACTAGATTGTCATTTATCGTACGAAGAACGACGTCTTTTTGATAATTCTTCAGTGCGCCATTGCTTTGAAATGACAACGTCTAAGTTACAATAAGAAAATCATCAAATACGCAACGCAAGATGGCGTATGCCAGAGACAGTTCAGGGCGAGGAATGTCACGTGGCATCTGCGAACGGCTGGTTTTCGTTAATTCGATAGAGGGTGTCAAATCTCCGTTATTTTTGCAAATATCTCTCAAACGATACGAGATATGGAAAAAATATAACAGAGCCAAGTTGTAGAGAATTTTCTCCTCTACCAAATAGGTTATTCAATATTCGCGTCAGATGAATGGTTTGTTTGCAATTACAACTATATTACAAACGGCTTTTTTTTGTATTACTATCGTATTCTTTGTCGGAAAAATTTGAAAAAGGGAGGTTCTGGTCTCTGGCGGCCTATAATCATGTCTGTAAAATTTGGTGCTGATCGGTTGAACGGTTCGTCTTAAAAACAGGAAACACGTTACGGATAGACAGACATACATCCCAATATCGCCGTTACTTTTGCAAATATCTCTGTAACGTTACGAGAAATTAAAATAATAATAATAATAATAATAATAATAATAATAATAATAATAATAATAATAATAATAATAATACATAAGAGCTTTGTCCTCTACAAATTCGATTATTCAATTTTCATGTAAGATAAATAATTAAGCCGTTATTTTCATTTAAATTTCGAGCTGTCAAAAAACGATCGGAAAGGCCCACTTTTAGTGTTACTACCGTAACCTCAAGTGGGCCAATAATAAATAGGATTGGCTTTCGGTGGTACCGAAGGCGTCACGCCGTGTATGGCAATTAAAAGCTAGAAGCCGGCCGCGGTGGCAGAGGGGACTGAGGCGCTTTAGTCACGGTCTGCACGGCCACTACGGTCGGGGCTTCGAATCCCCCCTCGGGCATGGATATTTGTGCCGTCCTTAGGATTAGCTAGTTCCTAAGTAGTTTGTAAGTTTAGGGACTGATGACCCCGTAGTTAAGTCCCATAAGCTATACAAGCATTTGAACATTTGAAAAGCTAGAACCTGACGCGCTTTGCTGCTTACGACGTACCGACTAAATAGTTTCTATACTGTAAAAATTATTCGTATCTGGTATTGTATAACTTTTACTAATACCGCATATTTTCTTAGATAAGACGACCTTCTGATAAGACGAGGTACAAATTTTCATCAAAATTTTATAGTTTAAGCATAAACATGGCCTATAAGATGACCCCCAAATTACCGTATTCACCCAAATGCAAGCCGCACTTTTTTTTTCCAGTTTTCGGGATTTAGAAATACGTCTGCAGCTTAGATTCGGAAGCAAAGCATCAGGAAGTTCCGAAAAAAATGTCGTTAGAAGCAGCCATAAGTAGGTTTCGAGATCTGGATTTCACCCTTTGTTGCAGTGTTTGCAGTCTGCTTTTGAACTTTTGTTCGAGCAGTGCTACATTGTATTCGATTGTGAAGTATGTTTTTTCTTTTTTACAACGCAAAGTTTTAGAGGAAAGAATTCATTTTGCCCCGACGACATTTAATCATGCCATTGCACATATTATGTAGGTGAAAACACATGAAATTGCCCGAGAACAGAAGAAAAAGGATTTCAAAGGAAGCCGCAATTCTTGTGTGTAGCTCAGAAATATTTTAAGTCTTTCAATGCTCCATACGTTAATATACGCTAATCGTTTCCGTGCAGCTCTGGATATATTGGGAAATTATTTTTGATAAGCAACATTGTAAAATGAAGCTGCATTGTAAATAATTAATTCTATTCCTGCTCAATAGCGTATAGGTTATCGTATGTACCCTTGACGGCTCAGTAAATTACAAAAGCTCGCAAAGCAAATATTTGTTTAAAAAAAATTATGCAAACCTCTGTTTCCTCCACAATATAAGTTTGACTAAATTTCAATATAACATTTTTGTACCGTCGTATAAGACGACCTTGGATATTGGGGCCATTTTTTTATGATTCAGCCATTGTCTTATATGTGGAAATATACAGTATTACTACTTAATTCCCTGTGCTTGACACGCATAGACTGTATGGTCTGCATTGGTTGTTTCTACTTCTAAATATAAATTTTCAAAGACTTTGCTTTAAACATGCTTTCCTAATCAAGTATTTTGATACAACTTCCCACCCCTATTGCATCATTGATAGCAGAATTCAAAAACACCCCGAAACCTTTTTTTTTTCTTTTTTTTTTTTTTTCCTCCTTAATTCTAGCCATGGTCCCAAATACAAATTTTCGTATTTCTAGCATCAAAATTTTCTTAGTAGCACCCTTCAAAGATTTTTCCCTTATTTCACACGCTTAATGGTTGAGTTTCCAAAAACATCGCAACACTTGTTTTTCAAATTCCAATCAAAACTCTAAATCCTAAGTTTTATATTTCTTCCTTCAAAATTGCCTTAATAGCAACGCTTTTTCAAAAAAAAAAAAAAAATCTTCTTTCATTCAATGAAAGGCTTTTGGAGCATAAGAACTTTGTGGTCTAGTGACAGTGATGTACTATCAGAGCCCTGTTCTGATTCTGTTTAGGCGTTTCCCTGGCTGTCATGGAAGTTGAAAGCCCTTAGGTTTGTCTGGTGGACAGGGGAGGCACTATCAGTCTAGCTCTCGTGCCATTTAGTGTTCATGCTGAAGTAGGCGGCTGACAGTTGCTGGGACAGTCTTAGAGGGGGATTTCTAGAGCAGAGTGTTCTTTCCAAAGTTGGGATGTCTTAATGGATAGGAAGTAGGGGTGATCATTATTTTTGCGTATTCCTTCATCAGACCTTCCCATCTTCGCAGGGTGGGTGGAGCTATATGACTAGGTATTGGAATACAATATAGCAGGGTAGTCTTTATGCATCCAGTTATCTACATCTCCATCTACATGGGATACTCAGCAAATCACATTTAAGTGCCTGGCAGAGGGTTCATCGCACCACCGTTATACTATTTATCTCCCATTCTATTCTCGAATAGCGCGGGGGAAGAATGAACACCTGAATCTCTCCGTTAGAGCTCTGATTTCTCGTATTTTATTCTGATGATCATTTATACCTATGTAAGTGGGAGTCAACAATATATTTTCGCATTCGGAGGAGAATGTTGGCGATTGGAGTTTCGCAAGTAGCCCACGCCGCAGCGATAAGCGCCGTTGTTGTAATGATTCCCATCCCAGATCCTGTATCATTTCCGTAACGCTGTCTCCTCTGTATCGTGACAATACGAAACGAGCTGCCCTTCTTTGGACTCTTTCGATGTCCTCCGTCAAACCCACCTGATAAGGATCCCACAATGGACAGCAATACTCCAAAAAAGAACGGACAAGCTTAGTGTATGCAGTTTCTTTAGCAGTTCTGTTGCATCTTTTAAGGGTTCTGCCAATAAAACGCAGTCTCTGGTTCGCCTTTCCCACGATATTATCTACGTGTTCTTTCCAATTTAAGTCTGAAGTAATTGTAATTCCTAGGTATTTTGTGGAGTTTACGGCCTTCACTTTTGATTGATTTATCTTGTAAACAAAGTTTAACGGATTTCTTTTCGTACTCATGTGGACGACTTCACACTTCTCATTATTCATTCAATTGCCAATTTTTACACCATAGTAATATCTTATTCATATCGTTCTGCAGTTGGTTTTGATCTTCAGTTGGTTTTACTAGACGGTAAATGACGGCGTCATCTGCAAACAACCTAAGAGAGCTACTTAGATTTTCCCCTAAATCATTTATGTAAATAAGGAACAGGAGAGGACCAATAACACTATGCTGTGGAACGCCCGATATCACCTCTGTTTTAGTCGATACCTTACCATCGATTACTACGAACTGTGTCCTCTCTGACAGGAAATCCTCTATGCCATATCCAATCGCAAATTATGGAGGAAACGATAAAATGCTTAGAACAGACTCCAATGTATACGATATGCATGGTGTTGCCATCTGTCAACAAGAAGTATGTCTGCAAAAGTATCGCCGGCCGCGGTGGCCGAGGTGACTGAGGCGCTCCAGTCACGGTTAGCACGGCCACTACGGTCGGGGGTTCGAATCCCCCCTCGGGCATGGATATTTGTGCCGTCGTTGTTCGTAAGTAGTTGATAAGTAGTTTGTAAGTTTAGGGACTGATGACCCCGTAGTTAAGTCCCATAAGCTTAACAAACATATGAACATTTTTTTTGCAAAAGTATCAAAAATTTGCATTGCCAAACGGCAACACCATGCAGGGTGAAGGATGCGGGCAGGAAATCGGCCGTGTAGTTTCAAAGGAACCATCCCAACATTTGCCTGGAGTAATGTAAGGAAATTAAGGACGACTTGAGTCGGGACGGACGGAGCGGGACTCGAACCACCGTCCTCCCGAAACGGAGTCCACTGTATTAGCACTGCGCCACCCCGCTCGGTCTTCCGCTGGTCCGTCTGCCAGTTTCACCCCCTCGGTCCATCCACACAGCGAGCGGCCCAGGCGTGGTGAATACCGCTGAGTGTGACGTCAGCGTCCCTCGGCTAGGGCGTGCAGAGGGACCGAAGCTCTCACATGTGGTCGCGGCGGGCCGACACATCGCCTTTAAGGCGGCTGGCTGCAGCGGCGGCAGCAGCAGAGGCGTATTAAATAAACACCGCTAGCTGGCCCAGCCTAGCCGGCCAGTCAGCCGCGAGCTGGGCGCGTGTAAGGCAACAGGCGATGCCCAGCGAGGCAGGCAGGACACTTGCTGTCTCTGTGAGGGCACTGTACACCCCAGCTGGTGGAAGTCCCACGTAAACCTCAAGACAGCGTGGCACAGTGGGCCAGTCGCGAATAGAGCACATACGAAAGATTCCGAAAGTCTGTCCACAATGCCATGTTCAAATGTTTGTAGAGCTTATGGGACTTACAACTATGGGACTTACAACTATGGGACTTACAACTATGGGACTTACAACTATGGGACTTACAACTATGGGACTTACACCTATGGGACTTACACCTATGGGACTTACACCTATGGGACTTACAACTATGGGACTTACAACTATGGGACTTACAACTATGGGACTTACACCTATGGGACTTACACCTATGGGACTTACACCTATGGGACTTACACCTATGGGACTTACACCTATGGGACTTACACCTATGGGACTTACACCTATGGGACTTACACCTATGGGACTTACAACTACGGGACTTAACTACTTGCCGCGGTGAAGTAGCCGAGCGCTCTAAAGCGTCTCGCTGCGGAGCGCGCGGTTGCTCGCCGTGGAGGTTCGAGTCCTCCCTGGGGCATGGGTGTGTGTGTTGTCATTAGGTTAGTTTAGTTTAAGTAGTTTGTAAGCTACGGACTGATGACCACGCAGTTTGGGCCCATAGAATTACAAACATTTGAACAATAAATGCAAACTACTTATGAACTAGCTAATACTAAGGACGGCACAAATATCCATGCCCGAGGGGGGATTCGAACCCCCGACCGTAGTGGCCGTGCAGACTGTGACTGGAGCGCCTCAGTCCCCTCGGCCACCGCGGCCGGGCACAGACACTTGCTGTGTCTGTGAGGGCACTATACACCCCAGCTGGTAGATGTCTTGCCGAAACCTCACGACAGCGTGGCACAGAGGGGCAGTCGCGAATAAAGCACATACGAAAGATTCCGAAAGTCTTCCCGCACTGCCGTATTCAAATGTTCAAACGTTTGTAGAGCTTATGGGACTTAACTACGGGGTCATCAGTTTTGTTGACACTTTTGTGTCTCATTTCCGCCGGTTGTAGGTGCCGGTGGAGTTGGTGACACTTGCGGGGAGTGACAGTTGCGGGGAAAGGGAATGTGTAGACACTTGCGGGGAGACCCGGACGCTGCAGGTAGTGGACAGGGTGTTCCACAAGTAGGGATACACCACCCCTACTCCACGCCCTCCAGCCGCTACCTGTGCAATGAATGTTACTACGAGAGATACAGCCATTCAAATTTACGGGCACCATAACGTTTTCCCTTCCTGAGTAAATGAGCTGCTTCTTGTAGTTTCAACACCACAGTAGTCTTTTTCTGGAATGTTCTGAATATAAATCTTCACAAAGACTTCATGAGGAGGAGAGTGATACGGATATCTGATTGTAAACCACTACCTATTACCTTAGACGTTGCCTTTCGCTGGCAAGCGCTCTTCGCGAAAGGCAAGGGTCTCAGGTTCGAGCCCCGGTTTCGGCACACAATTTTAATCTGCCAGGAAGTTTCATATCAGCACACACTCCGCTGCAGAGTGAAAGTTTCATTCTATATTTATACAGTTAACAGGCAATGTAATTTATAACCAACTATTGGCTGCCAATTTCGCTTCATGTTTCGTGGAAGTCTTGCAACTTGTTTCTCCCTGTTGGTTTATGCCAAGTTTGGAGTAAAAATGGTTCTATATGGCGGTGATAGAAAATAGAATTTATCTCTAAAATTTATCGGTGTGTGACATTCCCTTGCACATTCCGTATTTCATACATTTATTAGATGTATTTGTAATTCGAATACAGCGAAATCGTTTTGGGGTCTCGAATAAACGCATCAAGTATGTAAAATACTCATTGACTTATTATTAACGTTTTTTAATTGGAGGTTTAAGGTTGCGTCTCCTATTAAAAAGCATAGTAGCTATTTTTAAAGAGATGGAAGTTTCGTGATAGTGGGGTTAACTACATAGCGGTCAATTACATCAACGTATCTGTGCAGGGTGCCTAATATATTTATTGCTTGCGCAGGTGTCTTGATATGCTCAGTGTTCTGAATAATATGCTTTTAGGAGGTACGACTGTGGAAAGTCATGGTCTTGTAGTAGCAGAGAATGTCTTAACAACTCTCCAAACATTATCACTGTTAAAATACCGTTTTGTTTTCAGGAGGAACACTCGACGAATTAATATGTGGTTAGAACAAGTTTCGTGTTATGTTGACAGTACTAGACTTGTTGGTGTGCCTGTACCCAAGAAAAGCCATTAGCCGCCCCAAGGGCCCCGCAAGTGCCACTCCCCTCTCCGCACTGCCGTATTCAAATGTTCAAATGTTTGTACAGCTTATCGGACTTAACTAAGGGGTCATCAGTCCCTAAACTTACAAACTACTTATCAACTAGCTAATACTAAGGACGGCACAAATATCCATGCCCCAGGGGGGATTCGAACCCCCGACCGTAGTGGCCGTGCAGACCGTGACTGGAGCGCCTCAGTCCCCTCGGCCACCGCGGCCGGCACTGTCGTATGATAGCTGCGCGTGCCATACGAATATTCGCCTGCCTGGCTTACTTTAAAGCTCTGTATAGGGAAAGTATGGCAACCCATTTTCGTGCCACTTGCAGGCTTCTCCAACTCGTGATTCAATGACATCGACTCACATGATCTTTTTCTGCAATCTTGGTTCATTACGTAGCTTCACTGCCGTAAGAAGGATTGTCAATATTTATATCTTTGGGTTTGAATAATGCCCTAGTATTGCTCTTTAGTGTTCTTTTGAAGCCAAGAAGGAAGGTAAATACACTACTGGCCATAAAATTAATACACCAAGAAGAAATTCAGTGATAAACGGGTATTCATTGGACAAATATATTACACTAGATCTGACTTGTGATTACATTTTCGCACAATTTGGGTGCATAGATCCTGAGAAATCAGTACCCAGAACAACCACCTCTGACCGTAATAACGGCCTTCATACGCCTGGGCATTGAGTCAAACAGAGCTTGGACGGCGTCTACAGGCACAGATGCCCATGCAGCTTCAACACGATACCACAGTTCTTCAAGAGCAGTGACTGGCGTATTGTGACGAGCCAGTTGCTCGGCCACCATTGACCAGACGTTTTCAATTGGTGGGATATCTGGCGAATGTGATGGCCATAGTAGCGTCGAACATTTGTGATAATTTTAATTCACAATACAAATGAGTAGGTTAAAGAGTCACTGATAATTCGGTTAGAGAGCAGAAACCTACACTTTTTTTTTAGTTGAATAAATTCGTTGAAGAAAATCCTCACATTATATCGTGAGGTTCATTATTCACGCTTCGTTGGTTTTACTTGCACGTAATTGCTGAAACAAACTTTTTACTTATAACTGAGTAAACTAAATAGATCCTCGTTCAGATATATTAATATACAGTTCCTGAAGAAGGCTTTTCACATTCGTACAAGACACATTCGTATTAAGACAGTAAACAAAGAATTGAAGCAAGAAACATTAGACAAATGTAATTGATATTGTATAGGCATTTCTCTATTTTTGGTGAAAGTTAGGTAGTGGGTGCCTCTTTGCATTTTCCGTAGTTAAAGTAACGTTTAACTACAAAATTCGAAAGAAAATACTCATCAAAGGATTGTCCGTTATTTCAATTCTTTCCTTATTTTATATATGAGGAAATGTTCTTGGTCTATTAGAATACTGGGCTACACTGAGTGACAGTCCGAATTTATAGGTGAACTCTATCGACGTGGAGCAACAAACGAAACTGTTTTCTTAAAATCGGATGACAAGTATTTCGTACAGCTCCAAGTCCGCATGGTAGAACTCTGCGTAATTCCCGGACATAACACCCTGTATCTCGAGAATGAAATGAGTTGTTCTACTCTCTCCATTAAATAAAATTTTAGATATATTACCTACATTTCGCCCGCAGCTGTGTACGTGCTAAAATCAACCAATTTTTCGTCTTCGAACTCTTCAAAACTGTGTTCAGTAGTTTAGTTAATTTGATGTAGCTCAGTTGCTATAAGGCAGTGCTTTCTCTCTTGGCGACACCCTTGTATAGCTTACAGTTCTGCGCGACACCCTTTCACTAATATAAATACATATGGTAGTATTTAGATAGTTCTGGGGGGGGGGGGGACGAAAATAAAGTATCGCTTAAATGTAGTTTGAAATCCTCGTACACACTGGCATGTTTATTGTTGATCCTGACTGCAGCAATTACGCACACTCATCACAAGGAAAAGAAACATCAGGAACTACGGAGATGTACAACAGAATAGCAATGCGTAACTCACACAGTAATAGTTGCTTCTTCTACATGCGACCCAACTTCCGAAACACGAAAACTGAACTTCAGAAACCGTTTTCCGCTGTCGTGTGTACATGTCAGGGTCAGATACGGTTTTGCTGGATCGATTGAAAACGTCATCTTGAAATTAGCTGCTCGTATTTCTGATTTAGGCAGCACAGTGGCTGTTCCGTTTCAATTCAATATTATCACTTTATTTTCAGAAATAAAGAGGATGTTTTTTTTTATGACAGTGATGAATTATTATTGAAGTTCTATTTTTTGTATCCCATCCTCGTCGCCACTTTTGTGTCCCAACTTCGTCGCCGCTTTTGTGTCCCAGCCTCGTCGTAGGTGTCGGTGGCCAAGTGGAATGAGACCGACACAGGAACAAATTAGCACGCTGGTGCAGGTACGGAGGGGAGCAGCCAGAAACTATAAACACTAGAGTAAATTAGAAAGATATATATTGCACAGAATGTAACAATACTTAACTTTTACATAGTACTGCAGAATGTTGATACATAGTTGTTAGAGGCCTGCCTAGTGCCTGTACGATAGCAAAGTCTTCACTGGCGCCTATCTGATTACGAAGGTCCTAACTGGTTGCTATCTCCGTCCGAAGTGACCGGTGTCTTTCCGTGGTGGCCACGAGCGGGGTTGCAGCAGAGGGCGCTCGTGGCTGTCGTCGTGAGAACGCCGCGCCGTGCGTGCATGGCGGCGCACGGCGAAAGTAGGTGGCGCGCACTTTGTACTTGTGCGACACCACACTATTGTTAGGTTCTTGCTTCACCACGACCTCGGAAGTCCCGACATATCCGAAAAAAATGGATAAATATTTGTGACAAGTAAGAATATGAATGTCATTTCTGGTTCCAGAATCTGTTACATACAGGAAACTGAGAAAAAAATGTTGTTGCATACCAGGGTTCGAACCAAAGATCACTGCATTTAAAATATACTCTTCGTTAATCACGCAGCCATACTCCATACTAAACATCGCTACTGAATAGCTTTAGTCAGTGGACAATTGTGACTGCTTCCACAATATGTGACAGCTTTTACAGCCACTGTGTCATTGATTGAGATTTAATTATTAGAAACGCTACCGAGGGTGACGTAACTTTGATAAATCCATTAAAAGACGCTCAGGTGCAGCTTTTTGAGAAGGAAAGCAGACTACAGTGAAGGTTCGTTCAAGCAGCTGCCAGTTCCAGCAAACTGCGCACGGGAAGAGCTGTTATCGAGTATCAGCAGCAGCTCTGCGCATGCGCAGTTTGCTGGAATCTGGCAACTGGCAGCTGCTTGAACGAACCCTGACGCAGCATGTCGCTGAATACTTGCGAGGACAGCTGGTGATGTATAATAAAATGTAGATGTTATGCACATATAAATACAAAATAAAATAAATTAAATATTTGCAGGCGGGCGGAATAGAACCCGCGAACCTTTCACTAAAACTCCGATCTCTTACCACAGAGACAAACACTGCTTTCTAAGCAGTTTCTCTCAGTGGCAGTTGATGGGGTGCATATGGTGATAGATCCGTATCAAACCTCCTTTTATTTCCTAAACGCTTGGTCATCTGGAGTTCCTACTTGGGTCACTTTCGTGTCTCACCACGTCCTACATGAACCATAAATTTGGACGAATTCAGCGATTGATTCAGTCTCAAATCTTGATCAATTTTCGTAGTCTGCCTTCGCCTGACTTGGCACATTCATAAAAATTGCCATCAAGATATTAGATTTATAATGTGATCAGTTGAAAAATAGATGTCAAACAACAGTGTCGGTGACACAAAGAACTTTCCAGTTTATCGAGTTGTGGATAATTTAAGATCGTGGATGAAACGATTCAGGAACGCACGGAGAAAAACGTTTCACTTTCAAAAACTGATAACGTCAAAAGCAAATTCAAGAAAGAACTTGACGACCAAAAATAAATTATAATAAATATATCAGAAATAAGAGACAGCGCGAGATGTGGAAAAATTGTCAAGTTTCCAGGACTAACAAAGTCCCAAACAAGGTTGGGACGAGACTGAGCAGGAAAAAAGGTTAGTGAAGAGAGAACTGTCGAGCTAGCTTAGCGGACTGTATGTAAGCAACAGCCGTAGAGGAGTGGATATCTAGAAAACCTTGACCGACTTCGGACGAGCTGTCGTTGCCGATAAACAAGCAGACTAAAGAATTCTGTAACGACATGATACCCCAATTTCTTCCTTGCGACGAATATGCTCAGTGCCTCTTTCATTGTTTTTTTTTAATTATTTTTCTTTTATTATACCCTAAACCAAAAAGCAGGGCAATCGGTATGAACATACCAATAACAAAAGTACAGGCATTTTATGCACAGATGTACGGCGATTGTAATTACAGAAAATGGAGATAAGGCAGTTTAAAATTTCGATCGTGCAATTGCGCATCAGGACGACTCACTGGACGTTCACATATGCACTGAGTTGTTAGCATAAATTCTGAACGGCACGACGCGGCGGATTAGCCGTGCGCACTGGTGCGCCGGGCTAAGGTGCGTGCGGCCGTTCCCCGTCGGGGGTTCGAGTCCCACCTCGGGCATGGGTGTTTCTGTTGTCCTTAGGTTAGTTCATCTTAGTTTAAGCAGTCTGTGAGCTGCGGACTCACCACGACGCAGTTCAGACCGATATATTTACGAACATTTTGGCCCACTTTAGGTTACGGTAGTAACAATAAAAGCGGGCATTTGCGATCGTTTTTTGACAGCTCGAAATTTAAATAACAATAACGGCTTCACCATTCACCTGACACGAAAATTGAATAACCGAATTTGTAGAGGAGAAACGTTTCTACAACTTTGCTCTGTTATGTTTTTTTCATATCTCGTATCGTTTCAGAGATATTTGAAAAAATGTCGGCGATTTTGGGATGTATGTCTGTCTGTCCGTAACGTGTTCCCAGTTTTTAAAACGAACCGTTCAACCGATCAACACCACATTTTACAGACATAATTGTACGCCGACAGAGACAAGAACCCCCTATTCCAAATTTTTCGGACAAGAAATACGTTAGTAATACCAAAAAAAGGCCGACTGTAATGTAATTTTAATTGCATATAAACCGCTCATCTGACGCTAAAATTGAATAACCGAATTTGTAGAGGAGAAGATTCTCTACAGCTTTGTTCCCTTGTGTTTTTTCATATCTCGTGTCGTAAGCCATCTTGCGTTGCGTATTTGATTATTTTCTTATTTTAACTTACACGTTTTCATTTCAAAGCAATGGAGCACTCAAGAATTAACAAAAACACGTCGTTCTTCGTACGATAAATGATAATCTAGTGTCTACAAATGCCATATTAGCATCATTTAACAACGGCCATGAATAGTATAAAATTTAAGAACGGATCTTGTAAGTTTTGGCTGTAGCGTAGTGGGCAATGCGTTGGACTGTGACGCTGAAAGTTAGTGGTGCAAAACCCGCCACTACCTAAAAATTTTTTTCATTAAAAAGGTTTCAGACACTCTTATTAATTAATTTTTTATTGTTTATTTTTGTCCAAAATTTTTGCAAAAACTTATAAAACTACAAAGCTAAAGTGGGACGTAAAATACGTCAGTGCGATTTTTTTTTTTCTGAACGGTACACTTTTCTCCACGGGATTAAGTGTGTTCAACAGTAAGATAACTGGCCATTATTAACCCCTGTCTTGGTACGAATTTCACAGATTGTATCTTTCACCAAGCTGAATCACCCTCATATTGGAGGAGGGGTATGGAGATCCCTCCTCTTTTAAATCAACATGTCCCATATTCGTCACGACGGCAATGTATTTTGCTCCACACCCGACAAGAATGCATGTGCCTCCTTTCTCGAAAGCGATTCCAGGGGTAAAAATGCAAATTAGTAAGGGTGTTCAGGTTGGCTACTTTGCATTTAATTAGAATGTGTGCCGTGGCGGGAATTATTGCTTAAGCGCTATTCCGAAAATATAGGGAGCGAAGAGTTACATTCAACCTCTACAGAAACCAGACAGCGGTTATTAGAGTTGAAGGGCAAGAAAGGCACTCAGAGGTTGGGAAGGGAGTAATATAGTGTTGTAGCCTTTCCCAAATGTTATTCAATCTGTACATTGAACAGGCAGTGAAGGAATGGAAGGAGAATTTGGAGAGAGCATTAAAAGAGCAGGGAGAAGAAGTAATAACATTGCGGTTTGCTGATAACTTTGTACTTCTGTCAGAGACCGCAAAAGATCTGGAAGAGCAATTGAATGGGATGGGCATTGTCTTGAAAGGAAGATGAACATTAACATGAGTAAAACGAGGGTAATGGAATATACTGTCGGAAAACTAGGCGATGGTGAAGGAATTAGATTACGTAATGAGATAACGAAAGTAGTAGATGAATTTTGTCATTTGGGTAGGAAGATAACTTCTGATGGCCGAAGTAAAGAATATATAAAATGCAGAATGGCCTAGGGAAGAAAGGCGTTTCTAAAGAAGTGAAACTTGTTAACATCCAATATTAATTTAGATGTTAGGAAATACTTTCTGTAACCATTTGTCTGGAGTGTAGCATTGTATGGGAGTGAAACGTGGATGATAAGGAGATCAGATAAAAAGATCATAGAAGCTTTTGAAATGTGGTGCTACAGACGAATGATGAAGATTAGATGGGTAGATGACGTAACTAATGAGGAGGTTCTTAACCGAATCGGGGAGAAAAGGAGTTTCTGGCATATCATGACTAAGAGAAGGGATAGATTGGTTGGACACATTCTGAGACATCAAGGAATTGTCAACTTAGCATTAGAAGGAAGCGTGTGGGCTAAAAATCGTAGAGGGAGACCGAGGGACGAATACAGTAAGCAGATTGAAAAGGATGTAGGTTGCCGAACGTATTCTCAGATGAAGAGACTTGCACAGGATAGGGTAGCGTGGAGAGCTGCATCAAACCAGTCTGCGCACTGAAGACCACAACAACCGTGATAGCTCTCTACTAGACATAACTCTGGAATGAAATAGTTAGACAGTTATCTAGTAGCACAAAACTCTGCGTTGCTGGGGTATGCATTTATTTAATCAAGCCCTGAATTAGTACTGCTATCCATCTCTCTGTCCATTCTCTTTAACTGTAAACATTTTATTTTTGTAGGAGAATGTATATGGAATAGGGATGTATTGGTTATATTTTCATGCATTTCATTGCTTTTGAGGTCATAACACCTGACCTATATGTCGTCATACGATATTATTTCGAAGGCACATCCAGTGGTGCATGTGTAAAACGTTTGCAAAATACGTCGCGAATAGAGCTAGTAGGAAAGACGTAACAAATCAAAACGTCATGCGTGATGTGGCGGTTTTTCACGAGGCATATCTCATGAACTGCGTGTCGTACATGATTAAATATGGAACGTACGTTCAGTGTTGTGTGTGTCTACTGTCTGTAACATTTCTCGTGACTACTAGTAATATTGTACGAGTAATAAATTGTGAAGCCATGTAAATGTCGTAATTTTACTTGCATTAACGCCGAAAAAGTAGTAAGCGCCAAACTTTTTTTCCCTTCATCTTTTTGCTGGGGTAGTCAGCTCGAAAAGGTTTTGTAAAGGTTTGAAATTATGTTTGAAGTTTGTTGCAAGTCGCTAAGTGCTCTCCTCCTCAAATATTTTATATAGATGGGGATATGGTATTAGCGCCGTTTTCATTTATGTTCGAAGTACACGTTAGTAGAAAGACCATTCGTTGAAAACCCCGCCCAAAACGAAATCCTGGCTATGCTTAAGAGTAGCTGGAGGGGGTCAAATCATTAAAAAAAACATTTTTTGCAATAAACATTTAATTGGAACATTCCTCTTTAAAGCAAAATTTGAATTATTGTTATATTCGTCCTAGATGTGAAGTTATTACCATTTTCTCCCGCGGATTCAGAGGAACTTGACGGAACGTCTGAATATACCTAACACCGTCTCATGATTCGTGGTGTAAATATAATGCCAAAAAGGACTACGATCACAAACATGATTTGCCAGCAGCTGTGATAAAACACAATAAAACTAAGTTTTCATGAGTTAGTACAGCCAGAATTGTTATACAAATGTCTGCACGGAAAAACGCAGAATCGTAATGAGAGCGTGAACAATTTAATTTTGCAGTGATTCCTAAGAGTGTTTGTAAGCTTAAAAAACACCACACTTCGGCATTTATGACGCAATAGCAACCGCCGGCCGCGGTGGCCGAGGGGACTGAGGCGCTCCAGTCACGGTCTGCACGGCCACTACGGCCGGGGGTTAGAATTTCCCCTCGGGCATGCATATTTGTGCCGTCGTTAGACTTAGTTAGTTCATAAGTGGTTTGTAACTTTAGGGACTGATGACCCCGTAGTTAACCCATAAGCTATACAAACATTTGAAACAGTTGAACAGTGTGAAGTACTTCAGGTATTAGGATTTCAAGCTCAATTGAACAGTGTACGAGCACTGACAAATATTCACAAAGAGAGGGCAAGAGGAGCAGAAAGAAGAGAAAGGAATACGAAATGTGATGGAACAGCAGGCCCGAAGAGAACACCAAAACGGAAGCTTTTGGAGAGTGAAGAAGAAGATCCTGATAACTCATCCTATAGTGCAGGAATGTATTGAAACAGTTTGACAGCCATTTCCCCGTGAATTATGATTTTCCAAATGTAAGGAACATTTTCTCAAAATCCACTCAAACTAGGGAGATGAAATTTTTATACAGCACTCCTAGAGGTCAAACTTAAATTGTAACACAGCCATTTAGGAATATGTCCAGTAGTTTCATTTCAATTTTATTAAATAAAGCATTTTTTGTAAAATTGTCATTAATAAAAAAAAATATATATATGGAAAGGAAATTAGAAAAGATACTCCAATATTCCTCCATCATAACTGCAATACTAAACCACTGTATATGTTGAAAACATTTCAAATTCTTCGGTTTGGTAGATTGTTCATAAACGTTCCTCAAACTTAGTGATTTTAACGTGGGCGGCATAGCCACCTGTAACTCCCCTTAAGAATCCGATAGGGTACCGTAGGTGGCAATAACTTTGAAACTTCCTGGCAGATTAAAATTGTGTGCCGGAACCGGGACTCGAACCTGTGACCTTTGCCTTTCACGGGCAAGCGCTTTACCGACTGAGCTATCCCGACACGACCCACGATGCCGCCTCAACTTTCATTCTGGAAACATCCCTTAGGCTGTGGCTAAGCCGTGTCTCCACCATATCCTTTCTTCCAGAAGTGCTAGTCTTGCATGTTTCACAGGAGAGCTTCTGTGAAGTTTGGAAAGTAGGAGGCGAGGTACTGGCAGAAGTAAAGTTGTGAGGCGGCATCGTGAGTCGTGTCGGGATAGCACAGTCGGTAGTGCGCTTGCCCGCGAAAGGCAAAGGTCCCAGGTTCGAGTCCCGGTTCCGGCACATAATTTTAATCTGCCAGGGAGTTTCATATCAGCGCACACTCCGCTGCAGAGTGAAAGTTTCATTCTGGAAACATCCCTTAGGCTGTGGCTAAGACATGTCTCCACCATATCCTTTCTTCCAGAAGTGCTAGTCTTGCATGTTTCACAGGAGAGCTTCTGTGAAGTTTGGAAAGTAGGAGGCGAGGTACTGGCGGAAGTAAAGTTGTGAGGCGGCATCGTGAGTCGTGTCGGGATAGCACAGTCGGTAGTGCGCTTGCCCGCGAAAGGCAAAGGTCCCAGGTTCGAGTCCCGGTTCCGGCACATAATTTTAATCTGCCAGGGAGTTTCATATCAGCGCACACTCCGCTGCAGAGTGAAAGTTTCATTCTGGAAACATCCCTTAGGCTGTGGCTAAGACATGTCTCCACCATATCCTTTCTTCCAGAAGTGCTAGTCTTGCATGTTTCACAGGAGAGCTTCTGTGAAGTTTGGAAAGTAGGAGGCGAGGTACTGGCGGAAGTAAAGTTGTGAGGCGGCATCGTGAGTCGTGTCGGGATAGCACAGTCGGTAGTGCGCTTGCCCGCGAAAGGCAAAGGTCCCAGGTTCGAGTCCCGGTTCCGGCACATAATTTTAATCTGCCAGGGAGTTTCATATCAGCGCACACTCCGCTGCAGAGTGAAAGTTTCATTCTGGAAACATCCCTTAGGCTGTGGCTAAGACATGTCTCCACCATATCCTTTCTTCCAGAAGTGCTAGTCTTGCATGTTTCACAGGAGAGCTTCTGTGAAGTTTGGAAAGTAGGAGGCGAGGTACTGGCGGAAGTAAAGTTGTGAGGCGGCATCGTGAGTTGTGTCGGGATAGCACAGTCGGTAGTGCGCTTGCCCGCGAAAGGCAAAGGTCCCAGGTTCGAGTCCCGGTTCCGGCACATAATTTTAATCTGCCAGGGAGTTTCATATCAGCGCACACTCCGCTGCAGAGTGAAAGTTTCATTCTGGAAACATCCCTTAGGCTGTGGCTAAGACATGTCTCCACCATATCCTTTCTTCCAGAAGTGCTAGTCTTGCATGTTTCACAGGAGAGCTTCTGTGAAGTTTGGAAAGTAGGAGGCGAGGTACTGGCGGAAGTAAAGTTGTGAGGCGGCATCGTGAGTCGTGTCGGGATAGCACAGTCGGTAGTGCGCTTGCCCGCGAAAGGCAAAGGTCCCAGGTTCGAGTCCCGGTTCCGGCACATAATTTTAATCTGCCAGGGAGTTTCATATCAGCGCACACTCCGCTGCAGAGTGAAAGTTTCATTCTGGAAACATCCCTTAGGCTGTGGCTAAGACATGTCTCCACCATATCCTTTCTTCCAGAAGTGCTAGTCTTGCATGTTTCACAGGAGAGCTTCTGTGAAGTTTGGAAAGTAGGAGGCGAGGTACTGGCGGAAGTAAAGTTGTGAGGCGGCATCGTGAGTCGTGTCGGCATAGCACAATCGGTAGTGCGCTTGCCCGCGAAAAGCAAAGGTCCCAGGTTCCAGTCCCGGTTCCGGCACACAATTTTAATCTGCCAGGAAGTTTCATATCAGCGTACACTCCGCTGCAGAGTGAAAGTTTCATTCTGGCAATAACTTTTGTCTAGCTGGAGTTGCCGTTCACAATTTGGCTGGTGGCGGTTGGTAGCCATGGCGCTGTCCAGCCTGGTGCAGCGTCATGCTTGAGCCGTTCCACGCTTAGACTGTCGTGCTCGGACAGCTCTGCTCCACGACCGCTCTTTCCAGACGATAACCCCTGGCTGACCCCTGCTTCCGTCCCGCTGTGTATATCGCACAAGTGGCAGCCCTCGTTTCGAGCGAAGCGACCGTCTCTCTCTCTAACGCGCATCCTAGTTACGACAGAAGTGCGGGAGAACACAAAAAATGTTCTCGGATCCAACGCTCCCTCCAGTTGGTAGCAGATGACAGCTGTCACCTTTCTTTCCTGTGGGTCCCTGGCCACGTGGCTGTGCCCGGGAATGAGACCGCCGACATAGCAGCCAAGGCCGCAGCTCTTTTGCATCGCATGGCTACCTTTTGCGTCCCATCGGACGATGTTCAACGGGCTCTTCGCCGGAGTATCGTGTCCTCATGGCAAATGCGTGGTTTTCACTGTACAACAATAAATTGAGAACTGTAAATCCGATCCCGACCGCTTGGAGGACCTCCTCACGTCCCTCTCGGCGGGAGGAGGTCATCCTGGCCCGGTTGCGGATCGGTCACTGCCGTTTCAGCCACCGTCACTTGCTATCCGCCGACCCTGCACCGCTGTGCTCCTGCGGTGAACTGCTGACAGTGCGACATGTTTTACTGACTTGTGTTGATTTTAATCATCTCCGTGTAGCCCTTCACTTTCCGTCTACTCTGGAGGAAATTTTAGCTGATGACACACGAGCAGCTGCTCGAGTTTTGCGTTTTATCAACTTGGCCAACTTATCCAAGGATATTTAACCCCTTTAATTGTCTTTTATCTTTCGTCTTTAGCCTCTTATTGATGTTCTGACAGTCACCATTTTTTTATGAGATCATAGCGAATCTATGTTCTTGGCTGGGCGCTAATGACCATAGAAGTTGTGCGCCCTAAAACCACAAAAAAAAAAAAAAAAAAAAAAAAAAAAAAAAAGTTCAAATGTTTGTAAATCTATCGGACCAAACTACGTGGTCATCAGTCCGTAGCTTACAAACTACTTAAACCTAGGTAAACCAGCCTACGGACAAACACACACACCCATGCCCCAGGGAGGACTCGAACCTCCACGGCGAGACGCTTTAGACCGCTCGGCTACTCCGCCGCCGCTGAACACAAATGTCGAGGAACTGTCACGACGTGCGAATGGAGCATGTTCAAATACGTAACAGGTCGCTCAATTTACGTAGGTAAGCGTTTTACCCAATTACAGGTGGTAAACAAAACGATAAGAACGCCGTGCAGTAAACTACACTCCTGGCCGTTAAAATTGCTACACGACGAAGATGACGTGGTACAGACGCGAAATTTTACCGACAGGAAGAAGACGCTGTGATATGCAAATCATCAGCTTTTCAGAGCATTCACACAAGGTTGGCGCCGGTGGCGACACCTACAACGTGCTGACATGACGAAAGTTTCCAACCGATTTCTCATACACAAACAGCAGTTGACCGGCGTTGCCTGCTGAAACGTTGTTGTGATGCCTCGTGTAAGGAGGAGAAATGCGTACCATCACGTTTCCCACTTTGATAAAGGTCGGATTGTAGCCTATCGCGATTGCCGTTTATCGTATCGCGACATTGCTGCTCGCGTTGGTCGCGATCCAATGACTTCTAGCAGAATATGGAATTGGCGAGTTCAGGAGGGCAATACGGAACGCCGTACTGGATCCCAACGGCCTCATATCACTCGCAGTCGAGATGACAGCCATGTTATCCGCATGGCTGTAACGGATCGTGCAGCCACGTCTCAATCCCTAAGTCAACAGATGGGGCCGTTTGCAAGACAACAAACATCTGCACGAACAGTTCGACGACGTTTGCAGCAGCATGGACTATCAGCTCGGAGACCATGGCTGAGGTTACCCTTAACGCTGCATCACAGACAGGAGCGCCTGCGATGCTGTACGAAAAGACGAACCTGGTTGCACGAATTGTAAAATAACATTTTTTCGGATGAATCCAGGTTCTGTTTACAGCATCATGATGGTCGCATCCGTGTTTGACGACATCGCGGTGAACGCACATTGTAAGCGTGTATTCGTCATCGCCATACTGGCGTATCACCCGGCGTGATGGTATGGGGTGCCGTTGGTTACACGTCTCGGTTACTTCTTGTTCGCATCGACGGCACTTTGAACAGTGGCCGCTACATTTCAGAGATGTTACGACCTGTGGCTCTACACTTCATTCGATCCCTGCGAAACCCTACATTTCATCAGTTAAATGCACTACTCCATGTTGCAGGTCCTTCACGGGCCTTTCTGGATACGGAAAATGTTCTACTGCTTTCCTGACCAGCACATTCTCCAGATCCCTCACCAACTGAAAATGTCTGGTCATTTATGGCAGAGCAACTGGCTCGTCACAATACGCCAGTCACTACTCTTGATGAACTGTGGTGTCGTGTTGAAGCTACATGGGCATCTATAACTGTACACGCCTTCCAAGCTCTGTTCGAGTCAATGCCCATGCGTATCGAGACCATTATTACGGCTAGAGGTGATTGTTCTGGGTATTGATTTCTCAGGATCTATACACTCGAAATTCCGTGAGAATGTAACCATATGTCAGTTCTAGTATATTTGTCCAATGAACACCCGTTTATCATCTGCATTTCTCCTTGGTGTACCAATTATAAAGGCCAGTAGTGTACATGTTAATGCAAGTTTGAACCACTGTGTGCATGTTAATACTTCGACGCGCCGGCAGAGTGCAAATGGCGGACGAAATATCGCACGTCACCGAAGAGCTTAAATTTCATGGAGTGGCGATAGGTCCGACATGTTATTTGGGGTATAAGCTAACTGATAGTATGTCACACCCACACGTGAATTTTACCTACGCTCTATGGTATCACCATTTGTGGCGTTAAACGGTCGTCTGGTTCCTACATCATGTGTAACACTTGTGTGACCATTTCGGAATTCGTAGACACTCCGTTGTGGCAAAACACTGTTCACGTACTGCACCGAAAGTCTTCGATTAATTTCGGCTCCTGGATATGCTTTCCGACCACAAAAAAACCGATCACTGTGCGTTGCTGTTCTTTGGTGTAATTAGACAGCGGAGCAGCCATGATTAACAGCTCGGCAGCGATAACGAAACTGTCTTAGCAGCCAGAAAATTGCAAAGATATAACAACAAATGAACAAAGTACGCGTCATCAACGTCAAACGACAGTACTACCAACATAAACAAAAATATAACTAAATTCTACATCTACATAGATACTCTGCAAATCACATGTAAGTGCCTGGCAGAGGGTTTATTAACCACTTTTACTTTTCTCTACCATTCCATTCTCTAATAGCGCGCGGGAAGAAAGAACACCTAAATCGTTCCGTTTTCGATCTGATTTCTCTTATTTTATTGGGATGGTCATGTCTCCCTAAGTAGGTGGGTGCTAGCAAAATATTTTCACATTCAGAAGTAAAAGTCGATGATTGAAACTTCGCAAACAGATCACGCCGCAATGAATAACGTCTTTCTTTTAATGATTTCCACCCCAATTCGTGCAACATTTCCGTGACGCTTCCCCCCCCCCCCCGTAACCTAATAAAACAAAACGAGCTGCCCTTCTCTGAACCTTCTTAATATGTTCTGTCAGTTCCACATGGTGAGGGTCCCACAAGGGGCAACAGTACTCCAGGAGAGGACGCACAAGTGTGATGTAGGCAGTCTCTTTGGTGGAGCTGGTGTATCTTCGAAGCGTTCTGACAATGAAACATAACCTTTGATTCGCCTTCCCCACAATATTTTCTGTGTGTTCTCTCCAGTCTAAGTTGTTCGTAATTGTAACTCCTAGGTATTTCGTAGAATTTACGACCTTAAGGTTTGATTGATTTATCGCGTAACTGAAGTTCAGCGGATTTCTTTATTTAGTGTCAATTGCCAATTTTCGCACCAAGTAGAAATTTTGTCTAAATCGCTTTGCAGTTGCTTTTGATCCCCTGTTGACTTCACTAACCGATAAACGACAGCATCATCCGCGAACAGTCTAAGGGAGCTATTCAGATTGTCTCCTAAATCGTTTATAAACACGAGGAAGAGTAGGGGACCTATAACGCTTCCCTGTGGAACGCCAGATATCACTTCCGGGTAATAGTTGACTCCCCCTCGTATTTTCGACCCTACGTCGCGCTGTGCAGACTTGAGCGTTTGTGTTTTGCGCAACCTCGCCGGCTTGACCATCGTGGGTGATGGATGGAGCGCATTCCTCGGCCTCTGTGAGAAGCGGTGCTGACTTCAGACGCCGGTCGCAGGTTATCTGGTGTTGTGCCCCCCCCCCCCCTCTCTCTCTCTCTCTCTCTCACGCTGGGTTCATCAGTGCCCCCGTGGTCTTCGCTGCCCGTGCTGAGGCCTTCGCTGCGGTCAACGCCCTCTCATATCCTGTCAAGGTCGCCAAAAACGGCAAAGTTTCCGACTAGGCTCGTGATGTCAGCCCCTCTTAGTTGAAGCTTGCGGTACCAAGTTTCATCTACATCTACATACATACTCCGCAATTCACCGTAAGGTGCGTGGCGGAGGGTACGCTGTACCACTCCTTTCCTATTCCACTTCCAAATAGAACGGGAAAAAAAAAAAAAAAAAAAAAAGAATGCCTATATGCCTCCGTACGAGCCCTAATTTATCTTGTCTTTGTGATCTTTAAGCGAAATGTAAGTAGGTGGCAGCAAGATCGTACTACACTCAGCTTCAAATTCCGGCCCTCTAAATTTACTCAACAGAAATTCACGAAAAGAACGTCGTCTTTCTTCCAGCGATCCCCAATTGAGTTGCCGGAGCATTTCCGTGACACTCGCGCATTGGTCGAACCTACCGGTAACAAACCTAGCTGCTCGCCTTTGAACCGCCTCTATGTCTTCCTTTAAACTGATCTGTTGCGGGTCCCAAATATTTGAGCAATACTCAAGACGTGGTCGTACAAGCGTTTTATACGCGGTCTCCTTTACAGGTGTACTACATCTTCCCAAAATTCTCCCAATAAACCGAAGTCGGCTGTCCGCCTTACTCAGAACTGTCCTTAAATGTTCGTTCCATTTCATATCGCTCTGCAATGTTACGCCTAGATATTTGAACGACGCGACAGCATCAAGAAGCTGACTACTAATGCTGTATTCGAACATTATGGGATTGTTTTTCCTACTCATGCGCATCACCTTACATTTTTCTACATTGAGAGCTAGCTGCCATTCTTCGCACCAACTAGAAATTTTGTCCAAGTCATCCTCTATGCTATTACAGTCAGTTAAAGACGACACCCTCCCATACACCACAGCATCATCAGCAAACAGCCGCAAATTACAACTTACTCGGTCCATCAGATCATTTATATAGATAGAAAATAATAGCGGTCCTATCACACTCCCCTGGGGCACGCCTGACGATACACTCGTCTCTGATGAACACTCGCCGTCGAGAACAACGCACTGCGTTCTATTACTTAGGAAGTCTTCCAGCCAGTCACAAATCTGTGAACCTATTCCATAAGCTCGTATCTTCGTTAGCAGTCTGCAGTGTGGCACCGTGTCGAACGCCTTTTTGAAGTCGAGAAAAACACAATCCGTCTGTTGCCCTTCTTCCATGGCTCGCAAGATGTCATGTGAGAAAAGGGCAAGCTGAGTTTCACATGAACGTTGTTTCCTAAACCCGTGCTGATTCATGGAAAGAAGCTTTTCCGTTTCAAGGAAATTTACTATATTCGAACTGAGAATATGCTCCAAAATTCTACACGAAACTGATGTCAACGATATTGGCCTGTAATTGTGTGGGTCAGTTCTCTTTCCTTTCTTATAAACGGGAGTCACCTGCGCTTTTTTCCAATCACTAGAAACTTTGTGCTGAATTAAAGATTCGCGATGAATTCAAGCTAAGTAGGGGGCCAATGCCGCAGAATAGTCTTTGTAAAACCGAACTGGTATTCCATATCTCCCCACGACAGAAAATAATTTCGCGGTGGTGTGGTCAGGCGCTATAAGGCGCCTTGCTACGGAGCGTGGTGGCTCCCGTCAGAGGTTCGTGCCCACCCTCGGTCATAGGTGTGGGTGATGCCCTTAGGTTCGTTTAAGTAGATTCTAAGCCTAGGGACTGTAACATCAATAGTATAGTCCCATATATTTACAAACATAGGAACAATTTTATAACATAACTAGCTGAAAACCCGGCGGTGCCGGGGTACTTATTTATTTATTCGAGCGTTGAGTTAGTACTTTTCTATCCACTCTCTGTCGGTCCATCTCCTTTTTATCTAAAAACATGTTACATTTATCGAAGAATATATAAGAAATCACACGTAAAAATGCACTCGCTACGAAGAATCCAATCACGAAATTTAACAATAATGACTGTAATAATATCACAGATCGATCACTTCATGTAATGCGCGAAACGACAAATAGATTTTTTTTAAAGAGATGTATTAAAAGAAATTTCTTTTTTACTGCTTTGTCTATTTATTCTTATATTTCCTTATTCGTATGCTTTTCCTTTCCTTACAGAGAAAGAGCTGAAGACATTGTAGCACGCATAGACCAAAGATATGGCCTGTTGCGTCACGTTTCGCTGTATGTAACCTCCTTGCTATAGAATCGCAAACGTCATCACTGGCCTTCAGTCCGAATTTTTTTATAATTTGACGAGTTTCAACCACGATATCTTCCACCCCCTTACAGCTATCGGCATGGAACTGCTGTGGTGTACTACGAGAGACTTCGGACAAGAAGTACATATAGATCATTCGTTTCCGTTTTGTAGTTTTCGCTGCATAGCGAAATATTAACACACACACAGACACACACACACACACACACACACACACACACACACACGTAGAATTTTATATACACCGATAACTTTCCATCCCAATATACTCCAACCTTTTATCATTATGAACCCTCAAGCACAAATGCAACCAATAAAACCATTTTCAAAGAGGACATATAATTTTCAAAGAGTAATTATTGTTCCGCATTTCGCGTTATACTCTTCAAATTACTAAATATCTATTAGATCGCTATAAAACCGCGCCTAAAACCTTCCTCAGGTATAAATTAGTAACTGTACAAATATTTAAGTTTCTGCGTCTTGTCTTCCGACGTGATAAGCGTACACCGAACAGACATTCACATTTATAGATATAGATATATTTAACACAGTTCTGAAAAAACTATTTATGGGGCCAGTAGTGTAAAACGAGTCTTAATTCTCGTACGTGCTCAATGTGTCATGAAACTGGGATCATTATTAATGCACGGCGCATTAAAAACTACCCTCCGCCACGCACTTTACAGTAAGTGGCAAATCGTAGACGCCGATGTAGAGGACAGGAGATCTACATAGTTTTTTTTCTCAACAGCGCTTGTTTCGCAAGCTAGTCGCCCTAGTTGAGTGTCCTCGCCTGCTCGTTGTACTTGTCAAAGCAAACTCGCAAAAAAAAAAAAAAAAAAAAAAAAAAAAAATGGTTGGTTGCGCACTTCGCGTGCTTCGCTTTACTGCCGCTGTTAGTTCTAGGATGTCCTAGAGACGGCTTTTGTGTGCCGTGACCCCATACGACCCCGCTCGCTGGAAGAGGAGGAGTCTAGGCCGTTTTCCCTAGAAGCGCTCCTAGCCTCCCAGCTAACGGCGCATGCCCTTACACACACACTTTTCCAAGTCGAGCACGTGTGTGTGTGTGTGTGTGTGTGTGTGTGTGTGTGTGTGTGTTTGCGACGACTGAAGAAGTTGCCTTCCCGGAACGACTTGCGTCAAGTGTTTCCAGCGAAATCTGGCGTCCGCTGAGCAAAGCACGGCGACAGCGAACTGCTATACAAGGAGGAGAACCACAACACCTATTCAACCTGCCGCCTATTGTTCGATTAAAAGTACTTGTCGGTTAGCCACGTGTGGCTACAGCGTTGCCACATATGCTAGCGCTCGGCTGTAGGCGACACATTTGCACAGTGGAACACTACACGAATACATGTATACAGTCACAGAATAAGCAGTATACAGAAAGGAAACTCCCGCTGCAGTCTGTCGTCCAAAATTTAGTGCGCATGCGCGGAATCGGCCATCTTGAAAAGCAGTAAACGTGTGGTCACTCCCTACTCTGTGACGTGGTAATGCGCCGTCTTTGTTTGTTAATTGTGTATTTTAACTGCTTGAATCGCATAAAGGTAAACAAGTATTTGGTGCAGTGAAAAGAAATAATTGTGTGTCAGTAGTTGGAGCTGATCCGTTTTTATTATGAGCAGCAATAAAAGAAAAGGCGGTCGATGGTGTTCAGCACCTAATTGCCGCAATAATTCGAATATAAATAAGGATATAAGTTATTTTTTATAATGGATATAAGTTTCTTCACCTTCCCAAAAGATGCTCAGCGGTAACGTAACGTCGCTATATGACAGTAAAAGTTAAATGTTATCAGTTTCGAATGAGAGTAATGTATGCATAATTACTATTAAAAGTAGCCGGTTAAATTGTACGACGCTTCTCGCCCGGTTGCAGTGGTTATGTTGGCACCAATGGTAATGACAGCAACTCAGATGACCAATAAATGTTTTTTCCTGACAACTTCAAATAAAACGAAAATTATTATTATTATTTTTTTTATTTTTTATTTTTTTTTTCTGAACGGACAAGGGTTCATACAAGAACCTGTCGACCATAGAGCAGGTACATTATTAATTTTGCTGTGAGTGAAGCGAGCAGCAATAACATTTACTCTGTAGCCCGTGAAAAATATTAACACAATTCTACACTTCATTGTTGTACTGCTAAGTCTGACTCAATATTTTATGCAAAACATGGCAGTTGTAAAGTCACTTTCTTTTTTATATCTAATTTCCCAAACATAACTCCGCGTTATTTGGAATTTTTCTAGAGATAAGCACCAAATAAAACGATCATCGATTCCACCGTACATTTTCGTAGTTGTATTAAAACTGAGGCCCTTTTTTTTTTTTTTTTTTTTTTTTTTTTTTTTTTTTTTTTTTTTTTTTTTTCCGTTGGATTACAATTAGGTGCAAGAAGAGGGCGTAAAACAGATGAGACCATAATGAAAAGCCGTTTCCTTTCGTAAAAGTCGGTGAAATTAGCTGCACTCCGTAAAAAGTCCATTTCCAGTCAGAGTACTAAGTGGCTATAGTTGCGCGTTTACTGCTTTTCAATATGGCGTCGAGCGCAACGCTTCGTAACACACAGATCAAAGGCGCCGCCCCCAACTTTCCCTTCTGTATGCTCCCTATTCCTTGCTACAGTGGCGTAACTATGGGGGGATGAGGGGGACAGAACCCACCCCAGAAACACCCCCCCCCCCCAAAAAAAAATTAAAAAAACTAAAAAAATTAAAAAAAAGAATTGTATAACAGGCATCTGGTAAAGGTAAAGATCGGAAACTTGGGGTGTTTTACCATAAGCTTTCATTGGATGGGAGTGTATTAGTTTCTTCAACAGGAGTGGTGGATGGTAGTATGTCTGGAAACTGACTAAAATTTTGCTCGTCAAGCAGATATATCCCCCCCCCCCCCCCCCAAAGCCAAGTCCTAGTTACGCCACTGCATGTATAGATGGTTTCCGAAAGACCAGACACGATATGCAGTATATAACTTTAATATTCGGACACTGTGATATTTCAATCTTGGAACATCATAACTTTATTTATAACTAGCTGAAAACCCGGCGTTGCCCGGGTATTTATTTCTGCCAGTTTTCGGGTATATATACATTTGTATAAGGGCTGTATGTCTGTAAAATCTCTTGGAAATACAATTAGTAGTAAAGAAGTAATAGATTAATACTTGTTGTGTGATGAACGTTACTCTTCACGTGCTCATATCTCATGAACTACGTGTCGGAATGTGGTACAATTCGCCGGTCGCGGTGGCCGAGGGGACTGAGACGCTCCAGTCACGGTCTGCACGGCCACTAAGGTCGGGGGTACGAGTCCCCCCTCGGGGATGTATATTTATGCCGTCCTAGTTCGTAAGTAGTTCATAAGTAGTTTGTAAGTTTAGGGACTGATGACCCCGTAGTTAAGTCCCATAAGCTTAACAAACATTTGAACATTTGATTATGATAGATAAGCTATCTTTCAGTAGTGTGCTATTTATTTATTCTTATTATTATTTCCTTATTAGTATGCTTATCCTTACAGTGAAAGAGCGGAAGACATTGTAGCATGCATAGACCAAAGATATGGTCTGTGGCATCAGGTTTCACTGTATGTAACCTCCTTGCTATAGGGTCGCAAACGTCATCGCTGGCCTTCAGTCCGAATTTTTTTATAATTTGACGACTTTCAACCACCATATCTTCCACCCCCTTATAGCTACCGGCATGGAACTGCTATAGTGTACAACGGGAGACTTCGGACAACAATTACACACAGACCATTCGTTTGTGTTCTGTAGTTTTCGCTGCAGAGCGAAATATTAACACACACACACGTAGAATTTTATATACACCGATAACTTTCCATCCCAATATACTCCACACTTTTATCATTATCAACCCTCAAGCAAAAATGCAACCAATAAAACCATTTTCAAAGAGTAAATATAATTTTCAAAGAGTAATTATTGTTCCGCATTTCGCGTTATATTCTTCAAATTATTAAATATCTATCAGATCGCTATAACTTAGTAACTGTACAAATATTTAAGTCACTGCGTCTTGTGGTTCACACGTGATAAGCGTACGCCGAACAGACATTCACATTTATAGACTAGCTGAAAATCAGGCATTACCCCGGTATTTATTTATTTATTTCTGCCATTTTTCGGGTATATATTCATTTGTATAAGGGCTGAATGTCTGTAAAATCTCTTAGGAATACATTTAGTAGTAAAGAAGTAATAGATTAAAACTTGGTGCGTGATGGGGCGGTTTTCCATGAACGTTACTGATTATGTGCTCATATCTCATGAACTACGTGTCGGAATGTGATACAATTTAGAAGCTACATTCAACTATATATGTGTGTACTGTCTGTAATATTTCCTGTCGCTACGATGTGTAGTGTACAAATTATAAATCGTAACGTCATACCGAGAGCCGTAGTTTTACTCCATAAACACCGGAAAAGTAGTAAGCGAGAAACTTTACCTTTCATTATTTTACTGTGGTTGCCAGCGAGAAAAAGTTTAATAAAGGTTTGAAATTATGATAAAAGTTTGTTGCAAGTCGCTCAGTACTGTCACTCATACAATTTATTTCGAAATTCTCGCCGCATTATATGGCATTTTTTGCGATTACTATTGGTTACGACGTAATATCTTTTGAACTATGTGCCGTATGTGATTCGTAACCATGCAGCAATATTACCTCATGGTAAGGAATGTGTGTACCAAATTTGGTTGAAATCGGTCCAATGGTTTAGGAGAAAATGAGCAGCATTGTCGCAAAATGCAGCAGTTTTTCGCGCATCTCATTGTTTATGACGTCACATCTCGTGAACTATATATCGTATGTGGTACTTACACTTACGGCGACCGCCCTCATGGTTTGAAGCTTACGTGTACAAAATTTCGTAAAGATTGGAACAAAACTGTATATTTGTATGCAACACGTACAAACATACGGACACTCTGCTTTATATATTAGACAGAACAAACAAAACATATAACCAATTATTACATTACGTGATGTGTCTTGTTAGTAATAATATAAATTTTATTAAGATAACTTGCATAACTTCCTTAATAATACACTTTAAATACAACTCGGTCCTATATTCACGTTACTTTAATATTCGGACACTTAGCAGAACTAAGTATTTCAAGACAAAATTTTATGGAAACTACATGTTTCAATATCTAGTTGGGTAGCCATTCTGTTTCATCACTTCTTTCAAACTCTGCGGCATACTGGTGATGATATTTTTTAAATAGTCCGCACGTAGACCGTCCCATTCTTCTTTTAGTCGACGCTTCAGACTTTCTTTGGAAGATATTGGTGTACTTCTAATACGTCGTTTCAGTTCTCCCCACACATTCTCAATCGGGTTGAGATCTGGTGACTGAAGTGGTGGTTGTACGACTTTGGGGCAGTTGTACAAAAATATTCCTGCACAATGCGAGTGTTATGTTTCGGGTCATTGTCCCGGTAAAATATGAAGGTGTTTGATATCCCCGTATTTCAGTACTTTTTCGTAAATTGATCTTTAATATGTTCAAATAGACATATTTGTCCATAGTATTGTCTATGAACACCAATTCGCTCGGTCCAAATGTCGATATACTGCCCCAGACAAGGACGCTGTAAGTTTAATATTTGTGACTGTAAATACCTCATTCTTCTTCCGCCACACCATGCTTCGTCCATCCGACCCACAAACGTTGAATTTACTTTCGTCGGAAAAAATGACGTCATTCCACCACATTGCATCCTTCGTAATAAACTCCCTAGCAAAGTCCAATCTTTTCTGTCGATTCTGCTGATTCACATACGGTTTCTTCCTAGTCACTCTTCCATTGTATCCACTTTCTTTCAATGCTCAGCGAGCCGGCCGCGGTGGCCGAGGGGACTAAGGCGCTCCAGTCACGGTCTGCACGGCCACTACGGTCGGGGGTTCGAATCCCCCCCTCGGCCACCGCGGCCAAACTTTCAGGAAACATTCCTCACACACAAAGAAAGAAAATACGTTATACGGACATGTGTCCGGAAACGCTTAAGTTCCATGTTGGAGCTCATTTTAGTATTTCTCTTTAAATGTAAATTGAAATAATTCGTGCAGACAATTGTCAAAATACCCTATTGTATCGTTAGTATGTACTGTACTTCCTCGATTCACCGCCAGTTGGCTCAATTGGAGGAAGGTAATGTTGACTTCAGTGCTTGTATTGACATGCGACTCATTGCTCTACAGTACTAGCATCAAGCACATCAGTACGTAGCATCAACTGGTTAGTGTTCGTCACGAACGTGGTTTTGCCATCAGTGCAATGTTTACAAATGCGGAGTTGGCAGATGCCCATTTGATGTATGGATTAGCACGGGGCAATAGCCGTGGCGCGGTACGTTTGTATCGAGACAGATTTCCAGAACGAAGGTGTCCCGACAGGAAGACGTTCGAAGCAATTGATCGGCGTCTTAGGGAGCACGGAACATTCCAGCCTATGACTCGCCACTGGGGAAGACCTAGAACGACGAGGACACCTGCAATGGACGAGGCAATTCTTCGTGCAGTTGACGATAACCCTAATGTCAGCGTCAGAGAAGTTGTTGCTGTACAAGGTAACGTTGACCCCGTCACTGTAAGGAGAGTGCTACGGGAGAACCAGTTGTTTCCGTACCATGTACAGCGTGTGCAGGCACTATCAGCAGCTGATTGGCCTCCATGGGTACACTTCTGCGAATGATTCATCCAACATAATCAAATTGTAAATTTTCACAATCATTTTGTGTGGACAGACGACAATCCGCACGCAATTGTGCAATCACGTGATCAATACAGATTTTCTGTGAACGTTTGGGCAGGAATTGTTAGTGATGTCTTGATTGGACCTCTTGTTCCTCCACCTACGCTCACTGGAGCACGTTATCATGATTTCATACGGGATACTCTACCTGTGCTGCTAGAACATGTGCCTTTACAAGTACGACACAACATGTGGTTCATGCACGATGGAGCTCCTGCACATTTCTGTCGACGTGTTCGTACGCTTCTCAACAACAGATTCGGTGACCGATGGATTGGTAGAGGCGGACCAATTCCGTCGCCTCCACGCTCTCCTGACCTCAACCCTCTTGACTTTCATCTATGGGGGTATTTGGAAGCTCTTGTCTACGCAACCTCGGTACCAAATGTAGAGACTCTTCGTGCTCGTATTGTGGACGGATGTGATACAATACGCCATTCTCCAGGGCTGCATCAGCGCATCAGGGATTCCGTGCGACGGAGGGTGGATGCATGTATCCTCGCTAACGGAGGACATTTTGAACATTTTCTGTAACAAAGTGTTTGAAGTCACGCTGGTACGTTCTTATGCTGCGTGTTTCCATTCCATGATTAATGTGATTTGAAGAGCGGTGATAAAATTAGCTGTAAGATGGAAATTAAGCGTTTCCGGACACATGTCCACATAACGTATTTTCTTTCTTTGTGTGTGAGGACTGTTTCCTGAACGTTTGGACGTACCTTTTTGTAACACCCTATATAACTGTTTAAAAGTAAATTAACCACATTTTTGGAAACGGAAGAAATTTGTTCATTCTTGTGAACCGTATCTTCAGAACCGTCCGTTCGCGACGACCCATCTCTAGTGAACACAGAGATGAGGTGTTTCGCCCAGTTTTGCTGTTGCACTCCAGCTGGTGATGTTGACTCGCAGGAGCGTCAAAGGCGTTGCTGGACTGAGTCAGCTGACCCTGAAATTCGCGCAGAGTCAGATCGGAGCGTGTCGACCACTTCCAAGAACCCTTGCCTGACTCGTCGTCCTACTATCAGCGCGTTCTCGCGAAAAAAACACAGAAAATTTGCGCATTTGACCCCGGGGGAGTTACATAAAACACGAGTCACTCGCCGCTAGTAATTCCAGAACTTTTCTAAACCTTTTTCCCTATAATAAGCTTGAAATCAAGTGTTTAACTCATTAACTCAGCAATCAGTACTCGCCCATGCCAATATCCTTTGTGTGTTGCAGTGGTATGGTGATTGAATAATTAAAATAAATCAGTCAAAGAATAACTTTTCGGAATGGGGACACAGTATCACATAATGCAGTTCAAGGGATAAGTTCATGGCTTGCAGAAAACAAGTTGATGTTAAATCACAGTAAAACTCAGTTTCTACAATTTCTAACACATTTGACGAAAGCTGACATTTTGATTACACATAAGGCAGATATGATAAGTGAGACTGAACAGTTCAAATTTCTAGGTGTTCATATAGACAGTAAGCTGTAGTGGAAAGCCCATGTTCAGGATCTTGTTCCAAGACTAAATTCTGCTATATTTACCATTAGAACAACATCTGATATAAATGATTTTTCAACACGGAAAGTAGTCTATTACGCTTACTTTCATTCACTTATTATTTTTTTGGGGTAACTCGAATGATGCAAAAAAGATATTTCTGGCTCAAAAACGGGCGGTTCGAGTACGAACATCATGTCGATCCCTTTTCAGTAGTCTGGGAATTTTGACACTAGCGTGACAATACGTTTTTTCTTCAATGTCGTCTTTTGTTAATAAAATCAGCTTATTCCCACGAGTTACTAGGGAGAAGTCGAATCTACATTTGCATCACACCACCTTGACACTTGTGCAGAAAGGTGTACAGTATGCAACATCCATTTCCAATAAGCTGCCACAAGAACTAAAGAATCTTAGCACTAATCCACACGCTTTCAAATCTAAATTGAAGAGTTACCTCATGGCTCACTGCTTTAATTCTGTCGAGGAACTCCTAGAAAAGTTAAACAATTAAGCTAATTTTTTCTTTATTGATCCTTTTCACTTTGTCTTAAGATTGTTATGAGCATAGGATTGCTTAAAAATTTCTACTACCATTATTGTGTAAAATTTCATGTATTGACTTGTTCCATGACCATGGACTCCAACTCCTAAGTTGGGTCCTATGGAACAGAAAACCATAATAAAATAAATAAAAATAATAAATAACTGTTTACGCAATACAGCGGTGTCAGAGATAACAGATGTATAGAGAGAATGATAAGAGTAATAGGGAAGCTTATTTATTTATTTTTTAATTTTTTGTTTTACTTTTTAACATTACTGTCACTCTAACACTATCTCTCGGAGGTGTTGCCACCACACTCTTGCCAATGTCGCAAGTTTCACTTACGTAGCATTGCACGTGGGGGCCGTAGAACTATTTGCATCGTTAGTGCGTGTTCCTGGTCACTAACCTGGCTTCTTCTTTTCCGTTTTTGTCCCGACACAGAAGTAGCGCTCAGGCTGTTGTCCTCCTAGCTTCAAGTAAAGTACTGTGGAACTTTGTGGCTTCTTTTCAGATAAGAAGGGATGCCAGTTGTTTCATAATATATTTTTATTTACAATTCGAGAAACAACAAGCGACATATGTAATACTGTTCATGATCTTAGTACACTTGAAACCTGATAGTTGGAAAATATAAAGTTTGAACTGCCTGACAATTTCAAGATTTCGACTGTCATAGCTGTTAACTTCTACATTAAACTGTTTTTTGTTAACTAGAGCATAATTACATGAATACAACATACAGTAGAGTCTGTATTATCCGATCTAAACTGGCTGCGGCAAGGTCGGACAAGTGGGAAGGTCGGATAACACGGAAAAAATACAAAAAACATAGAAAAATTTATTTGAACATGGAAAATTTATTAAATACGTGAACAAGTACGTGATCAAGTACATTAGACGACAGGCAAAGGAAAGTGATAAGATATTACGTTACATTAAAATTAAAGTAGGCCACATGAGTTAAAAATTTAATTCAGTACCTTTGTGTTTGTGAAGGACTTCATTGAACTACAAAAACCATTTACATCTGTATAAAGAAGTTAGTGTCCTTTGTTTGCCTGCTGTTTGCCGTTTTTATTTTATTTTATTTTATTTTTATTTATTTATTTATTTTTTTTTTTTTACCGCTAAGTAACATAGTCTCTCGTAAAACCTCGGTAGACGTTGTTTCCACCAGCTGTTGTACATATTTTAAAGCAGTTTCTAACGCTATGTGTCCTTCGTTGTGAGAAATCTTGGGCGTACTTTCATCCACTACATCCGCTTTTTTTATTCGTTTGACTATACCTTCATTTGTCACTTCAAATTCTTCGTCTTGGACAATCCATTCATTTACGTCATCTTCTGTGGCGTCAGCACATTGCGAAACTTTTAGTAACAATGAAAGCAGGGTAGTATTTTCGGGGTCGGTCTGCTGTTGTAGATTTTCATCATCTGGAGAATTTTCTTGATTTTCCTCTGGAAAAATTTTCCAGTATTTTGCAATTGTATTTGCTCCAAAACTGTCCCAAGATTGGGCCACATAATTTATTTTATTTTATTTTGCGTACAGTCCCGACGCACTGAAAGGGTCGGATAACACGGAAGGTCGGGTAACCGAAGATCAGATAATCGAGACTCTACTGTACCATAATAAAGCTTCATGTAAACACATTGATTGCGCAAAAATCTCATTAAGTTCTATACATGTACATCTAAATCTACATGGGATAGTCTGCAAATCAGATTTAAGTGCCGGCCGCGGTGGCCGAGGGGACTGAGGCGCTTCAGTCACCGTCCGCACGGCCACTACGGTCGGGGATTCGAATCCCCCCTCGGGCATGGATATTTGTGCCGTCCTTAGTATAAGGTAGTTCGTAAGTAGTTTGTAAGTTTAGGGACTGATGACCCCGTAGTTAAGTCCCTTGAGCTTAACAAACATTTGAACATTTTCAGATTTAAGTGCCTGGCAGAGGGTTCATCGAACTACCATTATACAATAATTTATCTACTATGTATAATTATGAAATCATAGTGGGGATCTCATACAGAGGTGGAGAGAGCCAGTCACAATACGTGTAGGCAGTATTGGCACAATTTCTCACGGAAATGCGATATGCTACACCATATGTCATCTTTTCCCAACCATTGCGCCTATGACGTGATCTACAAGCTATGAAATTTTGTAGCAACTCAATAGATAAGAGAAATTAGGGCTCGTACGGAGGCATATAGGCATTCATTTTTTGCTCTTTCTATTTGTGAGTGGAATAGGAAAGGAAATGCCTAGTAGTGGTACAGTGTACCCTCCGCCACGCACTTTACGGTGGATTGCTGAGTATGTATGTAATATTCAGCATTCTTCTGTAGCACCATATTTCAAAAGCCTCAATCCTCTTCCTGTCCGCACTGTTTATCGTCCATGTCTCACTCCCAGACAAGGCAACACCCCATACAAATGCCTTCAGAAAGGACTTCCTTAGGTTTAAATCAATATTTGATGTTAACAAACTTCTTTTTTTCAAGAACGCTTTTCTACCCATTGCCATTCTGCATTTTATATCTTCTGTACAGCGACCATCATTTGTTATTTTACTGCCCAAGTAACAAAACTCATCCACCTCCTTTATTGTTTCGTTACCTAATCTAATTCCTTCAGCATCACCTGATTTTCTTTGACTGCACTCCATTACCCTAGTTTTGCTCTTGTTAATGTTCATCTTATATGCACCTTTCAGCACACTGTCCATTCCGTTCAATTGCTCTTCCAGGTCCTTTGCTGTATGTGACAGAATTACTATGTCGTCGGCAAAACGCAATGTTTTTAATTCTTCCCCCTGAACTTTAATTCCTTCTCCAAATTTCTCCTTGCTTTCCTTTATAGCTTGCTCAATGTACAAATTGAACAACATTGGAGAAAGGCTACAACCCTGTCTTACTCCCTTCCCAACCACTGCATCCCTTTCATGCCCTTCAACTCTGACAACCGCTGTCTGGTTTTGGTACAAGTTGTAAATATCCTTACGCTCCCTATATTTTACTCCTGCTTTCTTCAGAACTTGAAAGAGTTTATTCCAATCAACATTGTCAAAAGCCTTCTCCAAATCTACAAAAGGCTAGAAATGTAGGTTTGCCTTTTCTTAATCTATCTTCTAGGATAAGCCGTAAAGTGAGTATTGCCCCCCGTGTTCCTACATTTCTCCTGAACCCAAACTGATCTTCGCCGAGGTCGGCTTCTACCA
Source organism: Locusta migratoria (assembly GCA_026315105.1). Lineage (NCBI taxonomy): Eukaryota > Metazoa > Arthropoda > Insecta > Orthoptera > Acrididae > Locusta > Locusta migratoria. Next base: position 15,357,431 of record CM048754.1, read on the forward strand.
GCTTTTCCATCCTTCTGTATATAATTCGTGTTAATATTTCGCAACCATGACTTATTAAACTGATGGTTCTGTAGTTTTCACACCTGTCTGAACTTGCTTTCTTTGGAATGGGGTTATAACGTTTTTCTTAAAGTCTGAGGGTACTTCGCCTTTTTTTCATAATAAACATACTGGGATACGAACAAGTAGAAAAAAATTACTAAAAACAATTGAGATGGAATGTTTCACTGTGTACCGTGTTTCACTGTGTACTACTCTCCCCTACACGAAAGAATACCTAAAAGTGATAATCTTTTCCTCTAGTAGCGACGTGCGAGAAATGAATAGAGGAGCGAACGCGGTGGCTGCTAGACAGGGAGAGCTGTTTTGTAAACTAACGCAGAGTGCAGTAGCTGGGACACGGACGCACACGTGACGGAACAGGCTCGCTTGTCACGGCCTGCGAGCGACACGTGCGCCGACGCCTCGTCTGCCACGTGGGCAGCCACGTGCGCGCCGCGCCGCTGTTTGGCGACGTCAGCGCCGCCTACCGCCGGCGCGCACAAACTGCCGCCGACGCCAGAGCCATCTCTTGGCGCCGCCGCCGAAGCTCCGCCTTCTCCGCTGCCACGTACTCAATTACCGTTGAATCGCTCCGAGCAGAAAACAAGCGGCGGCGGAAGTAGCAGATACGACTGATTCAGAAGTTGAATCTTACCCGTATAAAATCGTCATGGAGTTTTAAGTAAAGTTTTTGCTCTTTGGTGCCTGCAGCATAATAAATGTCATATCACAGTCTAAATACAAGACATTATATTAATAGACTGGCAATGTCTTATACAGTATCATTGATATCAGTGAAGTCGCGACACTCCCTGCTGTAAAAGTTGTTACCAACTGACAACTGCAACGACACTAGCGCTCCTAGCGGTGGTCTAGCCGACGTAGGAGTGATGTTTGTTTATAATTTTTTTTGTACGTAATTAACGAAATAGTACAATTTTAGCGTACAAGCATTTTTAAAAAATCGAGAGACGTACATAATTCGGAAATTAGTGTAAAAGCAGCCTAATTTTACTCATTCAGTTGTATAATGAACAACTTCTTCTTGAACAAATACTTACTAATATGTGAGAGTTTCAAGCTTATTACGCTGAAAGTAAGTAGACTATAAACATAAGAGAATAATAAATTTCTATTATGGTCTTTTCTTACTATGACAGGTTGTTTTTTACCGTTGAATCGCTCCGAGCAGAAAACAGGCGACGGTGAAACCAGCACGTTTCTCGCATATACGACTGCTTCACGATTTGAATCTTATCCGTGTAAAGTCGTAGTGGAATTTTTACTAAAATTTTTGCTCTTTGGAGCCTGCAGCATAATAAACGTCATTTTACCAGAGAAATTCCAAATTTGCTGCTAAGTTTAGATCTGAAACGTCCTGGCACATTAAAATTGTGTGCCGGAACCGGGACTCGAATCTGGGACCTTTGCATTTCGGGGGGGCAAGCGCTCTACCGACTGTGCTATCCCGACACGAATCACGATGCCGCCTCACAACTTTACTTCCGTCAGTACCTCGCCTCCTACTTTCGCTTGCCCGCAAAAGGCAAAGGTCCCAGGTTCGAGTCCCGGTTCCGGCACACAATTTTAATCTGTCAGGAAGTTTCATATCAGCGCACACTCCGCTGCAGAGTGAAAGTTTCATTCTGGAAACATCCCTTAGGCTATGGCTAAGCCATGTCTCCACCATATCCTTTCTTCTAGGAGTGCTAGTCTTGCATGGTTCGCAGGAGAGCTTCTGTGAAGTTTGGAAAGTAGGAGGCGAGGTACTGGCGGAAGTAAAGTTGTGAGCGGCATCGTGAGTCGTGTTGGGATAGCACAGTCGGTAGAGCTCTTGCCCCCGAAATGCAAAGGTCCCAGGTTCGAGTCCCGGTTCCGGCACGCAATTTTAATTTGCCAGGAAGTTTCGAAAATAAGAGAATATAACACCAAACTGTAAAACTACGATAACATAGAATTATATACCAGCAATAATATCCTTTTTCGGTGATTTTTTGACGTTTATGTACATATATTAATTTCAAAATCGGTGCACTTAAGTGTCATGCAACAACCAGAGAACCCTGCTGCAACAGACACCGATATAAACATCATCTTCGTTACCATCAAACGATAATCTGTAAACATATATCATCGGGACTGTCAGACGAAATTCAAATATTTTTTATAATACCAAAAGGCAACTGACATACATCAGACAGTCCAATACGGTGATATATGCACTTCATTCCATCTAGGCGTAAGTAAAAAAAAACCTTTGTTATTACTTTCAGAATAAGATTTATAATTAAAAATACGAAATTCTATGTAAAACTTATTACCTATATCTGCAGGACGCTTGAAAATTGCAATAAAGAGCCGAAAGAGTCTATAGTGAGAAAATAAAAAGAGATCTAAACTTAGCAGCAAATTTGGAATTTCTTCAGTAAAATGTCATTAGAATTTTAACTAGTCCGACAAGGGCAACGAAACAAGATGAAAATGTGAAATCGAAAGGAAACCTCCGGAAGTTACTGTTTTGTAATTTCGATTGTTGTGAACGCCCAACTAAAACGCAACAATTAGATGAAACGAATTACGTAGCTGTAGGAATTCCGTAAAGTTATCTCGCCTTCACAGTCTACCATATATAGTCGCGACACGCACTGTTGTGAAAGTTGTCTTAATTAATATTGCTAATGCCAAAATTCTACCAATTGCCTTTATAAGCAACGAAAATAATTTTTTTAGAGTTTAATTGAAATTTATACCTGTACAGTTCCTTAGATCCTATCTCAGCCGTGCAAATTCATGGGTTTTTATCTTAATACTACGCGAAAAGGAATAAGAAAGAGCTAGGAGCAAACATGAGAGAATGAAAGACTCATATGACGCAGATAATTGCTTTAGTTCACAATTTAACGATACAAAACTTGGGCATAAACATTATTTTTGCTAAACATTATTTCATCATTCGTTTAATATTGGTTTTCAATCCTGACAAAACGGTCAAACTCGTAGTTCCAATCTTTTTTAGCGCTAGATGTCTGTCATGGTGAATGTTTAAATGTTTAAGATAATGGGACTTAACTGCGGGGTCATCAGTTCCTAAACTTACAAACTACTTTTATTCGAACTTATACTAACAACAATACAACCATTCATGCCCGAGGGGGGATTCGAACCCAGACGGGAAACGGCCTTCGCGGCTTTTACACATTGAAGCATCCAATTCCCTTGTTGTTGTTGTTGTTGTGGTCTTCAGTCCAGAGACTGCTTTGATGCAGCTCTCCACCCTACTCTATCCTGAGCAAGCCTTTTCATCTCCTCATAAGAACGACAACCCATATCCACTTGAATCTGCTTACTATACGCGTCTCTTGGTCTCCCTCTACGATTTTTACCCCACACACTTCCCTCCAACGCTAAATTCATAATTCCTTGATGTCTAAGAATGTGTCCTACCAATCTATCCCTTCTTTTAGTCAAGGTATGCCAGAAATTTCTTTTCTCCCCAATTCTGTTCAGTACCTCCTCATTAGTTACGCGATCGACCCACCTAATCTTCAGCATTCTTCTGTAGCACCACATTTCAAAAGCCTCTATCCTCTTTCTGTCCACACTGCTTATCGTCCATGTTTCACTCCCATACAAGGCAACACTCCATACAAATGCCTTCAGAAAGGACTTCCTTAGGCTTAAATCAATATTCGATGTTAACAAATTTCTCTTTTTCAAAAACGCCTTTCTACCCATTGCCATTCTGCATTTTATATCATCTGTACTGCGACCATCATTTGTTATTTTACTGCCCAAGTAACAAAACTCATCTACCTCCTTTATTGCTTCGTTTCCCAATCTAATTCCTTCAGCATCACCTGATTTTCTTACACTGCACTCCATTACCCTAGTTTTGCTCTTGTTAATGTTCATCTTATATGCACCTTTCAGCACACTGTCCATTCCGTTCAATTGCTCTTCCAGGTCCTTTGCTGTATCTGACAGAATTACTATGTCGTCGGCAAAACGCAATGTTTTTAATTCTTCACCCTGAATTTTAATTCCTTCTCCAAATTTCTCCCTGCTTTCCTTTATAGCTTGCTCAATGTACAAATTGAACAACATTGGGGAAAGGCTACAACCCTGTTCCACTTCCCTTAACACTCTTAAAGGCTATCTACACGCATGTTTTTTGTTTTGTGTACGTCATGTAACAAGTTTCATTAAGCCTCGTTATATAACTAATATTAAAAATTGAACTTCAATTTTCGTGTTCACTTATTTATGCGATAATATCTTCGGTTTTGCTCCGTTGAGAGTTCTCTTAATAATAAATAAAAATAGATATTAGTAAAAACAATTTGTTTCAACTTTGTCTCACAATAGTGAAATTGAACGTGACTCCAAGACTGTTAATACTTCTCGTTTGTGTTTCTCTCTTTTCTTTCAATCTTATCTCTGCTGTGTGTATACAGTTCGAAACAATCACTACGTTTACATGCAACACATCTTCCGGAAGACGAAAATCGATTTTCGTAAACCGTTTTTCGCTGTCGTGTTTACATGGCATAGCCTGAATCGGATTTCGTAGCTCACTTAAAATGGCGGCTGGAAAACAGCTGATTCAGTTCCTTATTTAGTCTGCACAATCGCTATTTTTCTTTATTTAAATACACATATTTATGTTCACTCTAATGTTTATACTTTTATTTCACATTAGAAAATATCACTCTTTCCATATGTGCCGAAAATTTTTAACAAAAAAAAAAAAAAAAAAAAAAAAAAAAAAAAACACACAATCTGACAAGCCAAGAACGCTTCAAAAACGGTTGCGTTTACATGGGCACGAAAATCGATTGTGGAACTGGAAAACCGCTTTAGAGAAGCGCATTTCCAGAATCGATTTTGGAGTGTTTACATGACCAACCAAAAGCGGATTTGGGAAATCGGTTTACGAAATCCGGTTTTGGGAGCCCATGTAAACGGGGTGCTTGTGTGTGGTACCCAGTTCAGTCAAAGAGCAGTTCTTAAAAATGGTATCTGACTTGAGTGCACTGTGGAAACTATCTCGAACACTTGAAAATAATACTGGAACGCTGTTCGTCTACGTGAGCTGAATCTAAGATGCCGGTAACGAAATATGTTCTGACTGACAGAAACAAATGGAAATGAGTTTTATATCCGTATTTCGGTGATTTTCCTGCTGTATGTTCGTGAAGCTGAGACTAATCTAATTTTGAGCGTACCTATGCGCAATGGATTCCAAGATTCTGACATTCCTGTCGTGCGGTATAGCAGCGTGGTCTAAGGCGTCATGCTACGGACTGGGCGATCGTTCACATCGGAGGTTCGAGTCCTCCGTCAGGCACGGGTGTGTTTGTTATCCTTAGTGTAAGTTAAAGTTCCAGAATGAAACTTTCACTCTGCAGCGGAGTGTGCGCTGATATGAAACTTCCTGGCAGATTAAAATTGTGTGCCGGAACCGGGACTCGAACCTGGGACCTTTGCCTTTCGCGGGCAAGCGCTCTACCGACTGAGCTACCCCGACACGACTCACGATGCCGCCTCACAACTTTACTTCCGCCAGTACCTCGCCTCCTACTTTCCAAACTTCACAGAAGCTCTCCTGCGAACCATGCAAGACTAGCAGTCCTGGAAGAAAGGATATGGTGGAGACATGGCTTAGCCACAGCCTAAGGAATGTTCCCAGAATGAAACTTTCACTATGCAGCGGAGTGTGCACTGATATGAAACTTCCTGGCAGATTAAAATTGTGTGCCGGAATCGGGACTCGAACCTGGGACCTTTGCCTTTCGCGGGCAAGCGCTCTACCGACTGAGCTACCCCGACACGACTCACGATGCCAAGGCAAAGGTCCCAGGTTCGAGTCCCGGTTCCGGCACACAATTTTAATCTGCCAGGAAGTTTCATATCAGCGCACACTCCGCTGCAGAGTGAAAGTTTCATTCTGGAAACATCCCTTAGGCTGTGGCTAAGCCATGTCTCCACCATATCCTTTCTTCCAGGAGTGCTAGTCTTGCGTGTTTGCAAGAGAACTTCTGTGAAGTTTGGAAAGTAGGAGGCGAGGTACTGGCGGAAGTAAAGTTGTGAGGCGGCATCGTGAGTCGTGTCGGGGTAGCTCAGTCGGTAGAGCGCTTGCCCGCGAAAGGCAAAGGTCCCAGGTTCGAGTCCCGGTTCCGGCACACTATTTTAATCTGCCAGGAAGTTTCATATAAGTTAAAGTTATTTGTAAGTCTAGCGAGAAATGTCCATAGCAGTTTGGTCCAATAGGTTTACAAACATTTTAACATTCCGACATTGTCCTCACACTACTGTCAAAGCTGACTAATCTATATCTATAAATTTGAATGTCTGTTCGGTGTACGTTTATCACGTCTGAACCACAAGACATGAATAGCTAAAAATTTGTACAGTTACTAATGTCTACCCGGGGAAGGTTTTAGGCATGGTTTTGTGGCGATCGGATAGCTGTTTATGTATAAACGTGAATGTCTGTTCGCTGTACGCTTATCACGACCGAACGACAAGACGCAGAGACTTGAATATTTGTACAGTTACTAATGTAGAGGAATTCTTCATCTACACTTTTCTTTATTAAGAAAATCAAACTTTCACTTAAATAAACAAGAACAAACTAAAGCAAGGAACACTTTCACACCAAAGAGTATATTTAAACACAGCTGGGAATTAACTTATTCCCACACTAATTTATACCTAAGGGAGATTTTAGGCACGGTTTTATAGCGATGTGATAGATATTTAGTAATATGCAGAATAGAACGCGAAATGGAATTAGAGGTACTATGCTCCAGACTGAACGCTGAAGGGCATAATCAGTCTCTAATGATGATGATGAACGCGAAATGCGGAACAATAATCACTCTTTGAAAATTTTATTTACTCTTTGAAAATGGTTTTATTGGTTGCATTGTTGCTTGGAGTATATAGGGATGGAAAGTTATCGGTGTATATAAGATTCTACGTGTGTGTATGTGTGTTAATATTTCGCTCTGCAGCGAAAACTACATAACGCAAACGAATGGTCTGTGTCTAATTGTTGTCCGAAGTCTCCCGTTGTACACCATAGCAATTCCATGACTATAGCTATAAGGGAGTGGAAGATATGGTGCCTGAAAGTCGTCAAATTATTAAAAAAAAATCGGACTGAAGGGCAGCGATGACGTTTGCGACTCTATAGCAAGGAGGTTACATACAGCGAAACGTGATGCCACAGACCATATCTTTGGTCTATGCGTGCTACAATGCCTTCAGCTCTTTCTCTGTAAGGATAAGCATACAAATAAGGAAATATAAGAGTAAATAAATAAAGCACTAAAAAAAAATCTTTTAATATATCTCTTTAAAAAAATCGATTTGACGTTTCGCGCGTTATCTATCATAATCAACCAACACGGGAGCGGAGCCGCGGGTTTAAGCTAGTTCTGCCAATAATTCCAACTACAGTAATCGCCGCGTGGTGGAAAGAGAATCCGATAATAAACGAAACACATGTTGTGCCTATCTTGGTTCTTCATTACAAATAAATTGAAGCTGATTGTCGAAATTGAAATAAAGGATCTACAACGGCCGAGCGCATTGAGACGCTATGCTGGGATGCGCGAGGCAGTTTCCCGTCGGGGGTTCGAATCCCCCCTCGTGCACGGATGTTTGTGTCGTCTTCAGTATAAGGTAGTTCTTAAGTAGTTTGTAAGTTTAGGGACTGATGACCACTCAGTCGAGTCCCATAAACTTGACAAACATTTGTACATTTGAGGAGCAACTTTTCAAAACGCATTATGTCCACTGGTTGGCAAAATTGAGTATGATATGAAATCCGGTATGCTATTACCCGCTCTATACACTCCTGCAATCAGGTTGTGTCAAAACGCATTTTAACACCTTCAAAAAGAGCGCTGAAAAGTAGCAGATGAAACAAATACCATTTTGTCCTCTGGTGTGATTGAATCAAACTGCAGTAAGTCCAACATTTGCCTCTATTCTGTTTTATTAAGCTATGTTGACTGCATTGTAAGACAAGTGGACTAAATCGAAACCATTTAACTGGCCAACAATGACCAGTAAGTATTCATTTTCATTATCACGGCATTGTTGTGTTGTGTTATCATTCTGCCTGTAAGACTTACAGACAGTAAAAACGTTGTTGTGCTACGATGCAGAATGTTATAGCGAGTGAATATGTGACTGCTGCAGACCCAGAAAACGAATGAAGACAAAATCAGTAATTCAAGCAATTGTTGTTCGGTTATTCAAAGACTCTCGTGGGCATGTGATTGATGTACTTCTCTGCTTTCCAGGTCGAGAATATTACCTTCCGACAGAGTATTTGGAAGAGTAGAAAATAAACTGCGTAAAATTTCAGAAATGTTGAAACCAAACATGTACCGGAATGTTTTGCAGAGGGCGCTAAACAAGGATTTTAGGGAAAGATTCGGAAATATTTGATTTCAAGGAAGTAAGTACATTTTTGAGGCCTCTAGGTGGGATCAGTGATCAGAAAAGGATCCATTTGAAAAAATTACATTGTACGAGAAAGGGTAACTAATGTAAAAATCAAAACATTCGTCACCATTCTGATGATCCTTCAAAACACTTTTTACCATTAGGTAAACGTAAATACAGCTTTAACAAAGTATCAGATATCTCCAAAGTGTCATCACTGATGAGGATGAAACAAAAAAAAGAAAAACAATATGGGAAAACTACTAAGTCTCACATTCGGAAACAACTGGTGAGAAAATGAAATACTTCAATTTTTCACTCAGACTATCAGCCTACCATGTAACGAACGTTTTGCCCAAGATACTGCTTGTTTAGGAGCCTTTTCTTGAAAAAATATTGTCAACTTTTTTATTGTAAATGAAGCACATTTTGGGTTTCGTTGGTGATAAAATGTTTCACTGAATGCTAAAAATTGTATTTTCAAACAATAAATAGTATTTTTACCATTTCTATGTGACTGAACACTAATCAAAAAGCATTATGTCCAAAATAGCTTGCATCAAAAGGCAGATTGTCCAATACAACCCAAAAAAAAAACAACGCATTTTGCCAATCACTAAAGTGCTCATAGCTTGACAGTATAAAAAGCAATTTCCTTGTATTAAACACATTTTCATCAACAGCCCTACCCCAGTATGTGGTTAAAAATTCGGAAAAATTAATCGAAAATTTTTTGCGGTATACGTTTTTCACTTCTCCTGAAAACTGTACTTTAGGGGACATAATGCGTTTTGAAAAATAGCTCCTCATTTGATTTACTACGACTTATTTCAGACTGAAAGTCTTGGTAGAGGTATGCAGCCGGCCGCGGTGGCCGAGGTGACTGAGGCGCTCCAGTCACGGTCAGCACGGCCACTACGGTCGGGGGCTCGAATCCCCCCCTCGGGCATGGATATTTGTACCGTCCTAGTTCGTAAGTAGTTCATAAGTAGTTTGTAAGTTTAGGGACTGATGACCCCGTAGTTAAGTCCCATAAGCTTAACAAACATTTGAACATTTTTTTTTAGGTATGCAACCTTCATGATAAAATTTCTTAATTGATTCTAAAATTGTTCAGAGATTGCCTGAATAATCACTTAGATGTTGTTAGTAGGTTATTTACTGTCAAAACACATGTTTCGGGATTTGCCCATCATCTGGTGACCTGCCAGTAAGATACACATGCACCCAACAAGTGTATACACACAATTATTTGCAATTTATGCCATCTTCGTGTCTTGTCACTGCCAGCGGACCGAGAGTCGAACGTCTGATATAGATCGATTGCATTGCTTTTTGATTCGATGTACACGGCTCCTAGGAAATTACCGATCGGGTAATGTTATGATTTCTACGAATATGTCACGATTTTAAAGGCAAGAACCTAAGAGTACAGCTTATTCACTCTAGACTTGTGCATAATAGTTCGCGATCGGGAGCGCTCACTTTAGTTCGTTCTTTTAGTTCGTCCGCTCCCAGTGACGGCTGAGCGGCGTGGTCTGCGCGTGCAGGTGGAGGGAGAAGTTCCCCCACCTAGCTGCTTCATGCGCTTGCTGCTTGAGCCGCTAACGATATCACGCAAAACAAAAGAAATAGTTTGTGGATAATTTCTCGCGTTTAAGTTTAGAGTTATGTCTATATTTTCCATTATGGAATTGATTAGTCAGATATTGCAGAGTGCAGAACACTTCAGAGCAGAAATTTTGTAGCACTGAACTATGTAATCTAGCAGGCAGACGCTAACCTCGAAATGGCTCTCATCAGCAGAAGGCAAACACGTGGTTTTTAATTCTGTTCGCGACCTATCGCGCATCTTTTAGTTCGCGACCTATCGCGCATCTTTTAGTTCGCGACCTATCGCGCATCTTTTAGATCGCGACCTATCGCGCATCTTTTAGTTCGCGACCTATCGCGCGTCTTTTAGTTCGCGACCTATCGCGCGTCTTTTAGTTTGCGACCTATAGCGCATATTTTAGATTGCGACCAGTAGTTCTCCTTTTATCTCCCAGCTCGGCAGCGAAGCAGGTCGCTCTTTCTAGTTCGTCCGCTCGTTTTGTCTTTTGCTACCGCTACTAAAACTACAGCTGAGCTGCATCCCAGCTCGAAATGACGGCAACTGGCAGAAGGGAATCACGCGATTTTGCGCGTTCTCGCGTCCTCTCGCTGTTACCCGTCAGTCTTCGGTAAAGGAGCGGACGAACTAAGAGGCGAGGGATCTGCGAACTAGTTCGCGTAGTTCGCCTGTAGGAGTGCTCTTCCGAACTAGTTCGTTCGCGAAGTACATAAGACTGTTAGATACGTGACAACTGAGAATCCTAGAGATGTCATGTTCGCGTAGTTCGCCTGTGGGAGTGCTCTTCCGAACTAGTTCGTTCCGCGAACTACACAAGACTACTTAATTCACAAGTTAAGCCAAGAAAATCCAATCCGAACTCGAAGTGGTACACCTTTGACCGCAAGAGTGAGGTGTTGATTACTTTACTAATTTAAGTAATCGACAAAAAAAAAAAAAAAAAAAAAAAACGAGTCTTGCGTCACTCGGAAGACAAAATTGGGTCTGCGAACGTGAGCTATAGATAGAGGTGGTGGAAGGTGGCCGACATTCCGAAGCCTAAAAATGTCCGTGGGAGTGAGGAAGGAGGAAGGCGTGGCACGTTCCACTGCTAATTAAAACCCGCGAGGCGCCGGCGTGGTCCACAGGCCGAACGGGGGTTCCGCAAGGACCCATTCTAGGTCCCACGGACAACAACACTGCCCATCAGGCCTTCTATACACTCCTGGAGAAAGTCCCCGAGCGAAGAAAATTTCCGATGCGATCATGAATCGAATTCGGGGCCCCTGCATGGTAATCCACCATGCTGTCCACCAGACTGGGCATGTCTGCATCTCACATTCCATTCTCGAATAGCGCGCGGGAAGAAAGAACACCTGACTCTCTCCGTTCGAGCTCTGATTTCTCTTATTTTATTCTGATGATCATTTCTACCTATGTAAGTGGGAGTCAACAATATATTTTTGCATACGGAGGAGAATGTTGGCGATTGGAGTTTCGTAAGTATCCCAAGCCGCAGCGATAAGCGCCGTTATTGTAATGATTCCCATCCCAGATCCTGTATCATTTCCGTGACGCTGTCTCCCCTGTATCGTGACAATACGAAACGAGCTGCCCTTCTTTGCACTCTTTCGATGTCCTCCGACAAACCCACCTGATACGGATCCCACACTGGGCAGCAATACTCAAAAAATGGACGGACAAGCGTAGTGTATGCAGTTTCTTTAGTAGTTCTGTCGGAGGAAGGTAACGTCATACCATCTCCGAACAGGACAATTCCTAGTAAAGTACTGATGAGTTCAAACCAATCTTCGGATTGTTCACTGGTTGACCCTTTTAGTCCCCCTTTTAGACTTACACACTTCGTCCAAATATTCCACTAACCATATTTGAGTGCATCGCGAAGGGCTCATCAAACAGCTTTTACGATATTTCTCTACTGTTCCATTCCGTAATAGCGCGCAGCAAAAGGGAACACTCGAATCATTCCGTTTTCGATCTGATTTCTATTGTTTTGTTAATATGATCATTTCTCCAATGTAGATGTGTGCTAAGAAAACATGTCCGCATTCGGAAGAAAAAGTTGGTGACAGGAATTAACGCAAACAAATCACGCCGCAATGAATGACGTCCTTCTTTTAATGATTTCCACCCCAACTCGTGCATCATTTCCTTGACACTCTCTCGTCTATACAGCGATAATACAAAACGTGCTGCCCTTCTCTGAACTTTCTATAAATTGTCCGTCAGTCCCACCTGGTGTGGATCCCACAATGCGCAGCAATACTCCAAAATAGGTCCAGTAGTGTAGGCAGTTTCCTTAGTAGAACTATTGCATCTTCTAGGAACTCTTGCATCTTGTGTTTCTACCAAAGAAACGTAGTCTTTGGTTAGCCTTCCCATCAATATTTTCTAGGTGTTATTTTATTTTATCTTATTTCTATTTTTTTTTTTTTTTAGTTGTTGGTAATTCTTATTCCTTCGGCCGGAAAGGTTATAACTATTATAGGTGCTTATTATTCATGGTTATAGAACCGTTTGAAAACCGATCTGCAAGAAAAACGCCGGCGATTGGCCCACAAAAAAGTTCTGTTCCATCACGACAATGCACCAGCACACGCCTCAGCAGTGGATGTCGCAAAATCATTGTAAATAGGATTCCAACTCGTTTCAAATCCCCCCTTTTCTGCAGACTTGGCTCCCTCGGGCTACTACTTGTTCGCCTATTTGCCGAAATAGCTGGCGGGACGACGATTTCATTCAAACGAGGTGTTGCTGTTTTGCAGGCTCGGACAATTCCTATTATTCGGAAGGGATCAACAAATTAGAATAGCTTTGAACGAAGTCTATAACTCTAAAAGGAGACTAGAAAGGTAAAGCAGTCAACAATCCGACGATTGGTATGAACACCACAGTGCTTTACTAGGCATGGTCCTGTTTGGAGGTGGTATGCCGTTGCCTTCCTCCGACCTTCGAACTGACTTACCCAGCCAGTTATAGGGGGACCTACAGTTTAACGTGGTTTCCGAACCACGGTGCTACTCGGTATTTTTCACATGAGCAATACTGCCAGAGGTGAAAGAAGTGGAAAGTGACAGATAAACCCTAGGACCTGGGGGGGATCGAACCCGCGACCTTTGGATTTGTAGTCTGGCACTCTACCACTGTGAAACCGAGGCTCACAAATAAATTATAACATTACAGAAATATACAAAAATATGGAAGACGACAGACGGTCTTCTTTAGACCTAAGAATCGCTAACTTTTGCCTGTCATATTTGTGTGTCTTATTTTGAAGCGAAAGTGCAACAGCCTTTGCTTTCTCAGTAACTTTCTACTATTATTATTAGACCACGGTGAACATTTTGCACTGGTGATTCACTTCAAAGGCACAAATTTCTCTAACCAGTTTTTCCCGCGTCACTAGTTATCCATGTTAGATCAGTGCGGTATGCTGACTCGCCTGACGATATGGACGGTCTTATGCATCACTAGTCCAAGCGCCATAATGGAACCCCCTCGCGCATGGATATTTGTGTCGTCCTTAGTCGTAGCTGGTTCGTAAGTAGTTTGTAAGCTGGCGGGGATTGAATCCGGGACCTTTGATTCATCCTCACTCTGCCACTGTATTACCTAAGGAGCCTATGTCGGAAAATAAAAATGATTTTCCCGAAACATGTTAGTAGTTTTAGCCCACTTTAGGTTACGGTAGTAACACTAAAAGTGGGCCTTTGCGATCGTCTTTTGACAGCTCGAAATGTAACGGCTTAACTATTCATTTGACACGAAAATTGAATAAGTGAATCTCTAGAGGAGAAAATTCTCTACGACTTTGCTCTGTTATATTTTTTTCATATCTCGTACCGTTTCGGAGATATTTGCAAAAATAACGGAGATTTGACACCCTCCACTGAATTAACGAAAACCACCCGTTCGCAGATGTCACGTGACATTCCTCGCGCAGAACTCTCTCTCTGGCATACGCCATCTTGCGTTGCGTACTTGATGATTTTCTTACTGTAACTTACACGTTGTCAATTTCAAAGCAATGGCGCACTGTAGAATCAACAAAAACACGTCGTTCTTCGTACGATAAATGATAATCTAGTAACTAGAAATGCCATATTAGCATCAGTTAACAACTGCCATCAATAGTAAGAAAATAAATGAACTTTCATCCTAACTGCCAGCTCTAGCGTAGTGGGCAATGCGTTGGACTGTGACGCTGAAGGTCATTGGTTCGAAACACGTCTCTTACTAAAATTTTATTTCCCTGATAGGGTTTGAGACTCTTATAAATTCATTTTTTATTATTTACATTATTATTTTGGTCCAAAATGTTTGCAAAAACTTATAAACTACTAATGTAAAGTGGGCCGCGGTGGCCGAGGGGACTGAGGCGCTTCAGTCACGGTCTGCACAGCCACTACGGTCGGAGGTTCGAATCTCCCCTCGGGCATGGTTATTTGTGCCGTCCTTAGTTGTAGCTAGTTCATAAGTAGTTTGTAAGTTTAGGGACTGATGACGCCGTAGTTAAGTCCCATAAGTGCTACAAACATTTGAACATTTTTTGCGATTTTTTATTTTGGCACGGACGTTTCAAAAGCTCCTGTTATCCCAAGACATTCCCTAAGGAACGTACTTAATTTTGTCCACGGTTGTCAGAGACGTCAGTCAAGGGTTGTTATGATTTCACAATTTCACAATGTGCTCCAGTATAGGATTTTGTGTATTGATCTTATATCTTTAAACGAGCAATTCACACACACACACACACACACACACACACACACACACACACACACACAAATATACGCTGTTAGTCCGCGAACAATCGGGCATATTTTAGTCCGCGAACAATCGGGCATATTTTAGTTCGCGACCGGTAGCTCTCCTTTTAGTTCGCAGCTCGGCCGCGAAGTAGGTCGCTCTCCGCTCGTTTCGGCTCTTGCTACCGCTACGAAAAGAGCTTTTTTTTATGACAGTTTTTTTATATAATGATCACTGTTGCCAAAGCCTGTGCTGTCAATCGTATTTTTGAGTATTTGACATCAAATACTTAGGCAAATATACCAGTTATATACACGAATGGGTGATACAATTGTATTCAACTACTTTGCATACAGAGTACTCGTAGTACTTTATTTTTAAAATAGATTTCTTGTGGCAGTGAACTATGAAACTACAGCTGAGCTGCATCTCAGCTCGAAATGACGGCAACTGGCAGAAGGGAATCACGCGATTCTGCGCGCTCTCGCGTCCTCTCGCTGTTACCCGTCAGTCTTCGCAAAAGGAGCGGGCGGACTAAGAGGCGAGGGATCTGCGAACTACTTCTCGTAGTTCGCCTGTGGGAGCGCTCCTCCGAACTAGTTCGTTCGCAAACTACAGGAGACTAGCCTAGAAGTCATCGATTAACAGAAAGTGAACACGATTGCACTCCCGCAAAGGGCAAACTACCCGGGGAAAAAGAAAAGAAAAAAAAAAAAAAAAAAAAAAAATAATAATAATAATAATAAGTTGGCCCCTGTTCCGCAGTGGAAATACTGATTCGAATACCGGTGAGTTTACCATTTTAAAAATGTTCAAATGTTTGTAGAACTAATGGGACTTACCTACGGGGTCATCAGTCCCCAAACTTCTAAACTACTTATGAACTAGCTAAGACTAAGTGAACTGAACTGATGGTTCAAAAGAATTCACATCTGTAGTAACCTGCGACCTTCATTCACAACGTCATCGACTTATGGCGATGTCTGCTGTTGTTCCTCGGGCCGCCTTATGGAGCAGCCACGGAGTTTAAGCAACGGAACGGCTACCCACTCCGCGACTGTTTGCACAAATACTTGCGCCCGCTCGGTGAGGGCTGTTTACCCTGCGCGGTGTACGGGATTTCTTGTGCGTCCGCCGCGCACTACTTTTCCGTTATTCTAGAAAATAACGGCAGATTAAGCCGCGAGGATTTTGCAGGGGAGGGAACTGATTACATTGTTTTCCTTAAGTTTTCCGCAGCTCCCGTGGAGGGAGTGGGCGTTTTGGGAGCACGTTCTTAATTAGCAGAGATTAAAATGCAAATGCCGCGCTCACGGCTTATAATATTTAGTGCTATCTTGGCGCCGTGAGCCCGTTCCGAAGGAGCTTGTGGCCATCTCGAGGAAGGGGAGGGGTAGGACGAAGAGGGTGCGAAGCTACGATTTTTGGCACCGTTCGCGAACAAAGGGGAGGCGAAAAGAGAACTTACCGCCCCCACCCCTCCTCCCTCCAGTTACATTGCACTTTGGCACTGAGGGAGAATACGTCTTTGCCACCCCCAAAAGGCAGCCCCAGAACTTTAAGCGCAGCCAGGGTTTTCTTGCTTCCTTACTGGCGTGGAGGGACGAAAAAAGTGGACGTGCGATTGTACGTCCGACTGTCGGGAACGAACTTAATTTTGTCAGTCAAGGGTTGTTATGATTTCACAATTTCACAATGTGCTCCAGTATAGGATTTTGTGTATTGATCTTATATCTTTAAACGAGCAATCCACACACACACATACACACAAACACACACACACACACACATATATATATATATATATATATATATATATATATATATATATATATGTGGGCGTTTGCGATCGTCTTTTGACAGCTCGAAATTTAAATGAAAATAACGGCTTAACCATTCAGCTGATACGAAAATTGAATAACCTAATTGGTAGAGGGGGAAATTCTTTACAACTTCGCTACATTATGCTTTTTCATAACTTGCATCGTTGCAGAGATGTTTGCAGAAATAACGGCGATTTGACGATGTCTGTCTGGCTGTAACGATCGGCACCAAATTTTACAGACATAATTGTTGGCTACCAGAAAACAGAACCTTGCTTTTTCAAATATTTCGGGCAAGAAATACGTTAGTAATACCAAATTTATATATATAGGGTGTTTCTCTAAGTGTGTTTGCCTCTGTAACTTATAAAAATAATAGGTGACGGGAAATTTTAATGCGGTAGGTCAACACAAGAAATGTTACACTTTCTACGGAGCTATGAACATAGTTTATTGTATCATTTTCCAAAGAGTTACAGCCCAAAGATATAATTTTGTAAATGGAAGAAAAGTTTTTTTTCTATCGTGCATTGGATTCGTCGAAACCAGCTGCGTCCAAATCAATTTAAACTACATTCCTATCACTGTTCGTTTGCGAGCTACAACCCTTCAAAGTTTAGGGGGCGGAGGCTACGACAGCGTAGCTGACTGGCTGGTGGTCATGAGACAGTGGTCCGTGCCCCAGGGGAAAGCCACTCGGCCAGTCAGCTACGCTATCGCAGCCTCCGCCCCTGGAACTTTGAAGGGTTGTAGCTCCCAAACTAACAGTGATTGGAATGTAGTTTAAACTGATTTGGACGCAGCTGGTTTCAACGAATCCAATACACGATAGAAGAAACTATTGTTCCATTTAAAAAATTATATCTTTGTGCTGTAACTCTTTGGAAAATGATACAATAAACTATGTTCATAGGTCTGCAGAAAGTGTAACATTTCTTGTGTTGACCTACCGCATTACAATATCCCGTCACCTATTATTTTATAAGTTACAGAGGCAAACACACTTAGTGAAACACTCTTACAAAAAGGAACGGCCAAACTTCCAGGAAACATTCCTCACACACAAAGAAAGAAAATATGTTACTTGGACATGTGTCCGGAAACGCTTAATTTCCATGTTAGAGCTCATTTTATTTTCTCTTAAAGTCACATTAATCATGGAATGGAAACATACAGCAACAGAACGTACCAGCGTGACTTCAAACACTTTGTTACAGGAAATGTTCAAAATGTCCTCCGTTAGCGAGGATACATGCATCCACCCTCCGTCGCACGGAATCCCTGATGCGCTGATGCAGCCCTGGAGAATGGCGTATTGTATCACAAGCCGTCCACAATACGAGCACGAAGCGTCTCTACATTTGGTACCGGGGTTGCGTAGACAAGAGCTTTCAAATGCCCCCATGAATGAAAGTCGAGAGGGTTGAGGTCAGGAGAGCGTGGAGGCCACGGAATTGGTCCGCTTCTACCAATCCATCGGTCACCGAATGTGTTGTTGAGAAGTGTACGAACACGTCGACTGAAATGTGCAGGAGCTCCATCGTGCATGAACCACATGGTGTGTCGTACTTGTAAAGGCACATGTTCTAGCAACACAGGTAGAGTATCCCGTATGAAATCATGATAACGTGCTCCAGTGAGCGTAGGTGGAAGAACATGAGGCCCAATCAAGACATCACCAACAATTCCTGCCCAAACGTTCACAGAAAATCTGTGTTGATGACGTGATTGCACGTTTAGTTCACAGCTCGACCGCGAAGTAAGTCGCTCTTTTTAGTTCGTCCGCTCGCTTTGGCTTTTGCTACCGCTACTAAAACTACAGCTGAGCTGCATCTCAGCTCGAAATTACGGCAACTGGCAAGAAGGGAATCACGCGATTCTGCGCGCTCTCGCGTCCTCTCGCTGTCACCCGTCAGTCTTCGGAAAAGGAGCGGACGAACTAAGAGGCGAGGGATGTGCGAACTAGTTCGCGTAGTTTGCCTGTGGGAGCGCTCCGCGGAACTAGTTCGTTCGCGAACTACGCAAGCCTAGCCTAGAATTCATCGACAAACAGAAAGTAAACACGATTCCACTCCCGCAAAGTGTACAATTACTCAGGGAAAAAGAAAAAAAAAAATGATAAGTTGGCCCCCGTTCCGGATAATTGTGAAGAACGCCTGCACGGACGCCGATTTCGATAAATCTCGAAAGTGCGACTACACTTCAATATATGATGCAATTTGATATGTTCCAAGCAGGCGAGAGAATCTGATTTGTTGATGTACGAAACAGTGATCATTTTAAGAGAAAGGTACAGGTTAAACAAGAAGTTTTTTTTTTTTTTTAAGTATGTGAGGTTCGGGACGGTAGAATCGCGAAGTCTGTTGCCCATGTTATTAGCATGGCGTAGGTTGGCAAGTTTGAGTGTTTCTGAACCGGAGATTCGGGCGCTACGCGCCCTCATATACTAAAAAAAAAAAAAAAAAAAATATTTCTTATTTAACTTCCACTTAAAATGATCACTTTTTCGCACATCAACAAATAACATTCTGTAGCCTGCTCGGAACATATCGAAATGCACCATATATCGAAGTGTGGTCGCGCGTTCGAGATTTATCGAAACGTGCGCCCATGCAAGCGTTTTTCACAATTACCCCGTTCTGCAGTGGAACTACTGATTCAAATACCGGTGAGTTTACCATTTTAAAAATGTTCAAATGTTTGTAGAACTTACGGGACTTAACTACGGGGACATCAGTCCCTAAGCTTACGAACTACTTACGAACTACTTACGAACTAGCTAAGACTAAGGACGGCACAAATATCCATGCCCCAGGGGGGATTCGAACCCCCGACCGTAGTGGCCGTGCAGACCGTGACTGGAGCGCATCAGTCCCCTCGGCCAACGGGGCGGGCTTACCCTTTTAGTTCAGTGCTCTAAAACAACCGAAACTCTTCAGCTTCATAAATTTTAGTCTGCTGACGTCAATATTGGTAATTCGGATTGTGAATATTTCGGGAGCAGCTACATTGCTCTCCTGGAATAGCGTTGGCGACGTTCGTCCGGTCCCGTGTTGTAGGACGGCTTGCGTCTGGGTGTCTAGCAGTGCTGGCCAGACGGTCGGGATTAAAGTACTAGACATACCGAGCTGAACAATCCGCCATTTTGAATCCCAATGCGACGACAGTGTTGTGTTCTTTGTGAGCTGCAGCGAAGTGAATAAGCGAATATTTTGTGATTTTATTGTTTCACAGTGTGAAATGGTTGGTTGTGCAGCTGCAAAAAATAGCAGACTTGCTCGATATTAAGTTTTATCGGTTTACTTCAAACATAGATCAGAGTGAAAGGAGGCTTGTAAAGTCCAGACGCCAAGTATGGACGCTAAAATCGAGCAAATAACTGTGTAACGTTAAGAACTTTTTATTTTAATTATTTGTATTCGAAATAGTTAACGCTCACACAGAGTTAGTAATGAAAATATAGGCCTAAACATTTAAGGAATATAGAAAGGCAATGACAAAGGTCCCAGGTTCGAGTCCCGGTTCCGGCACACAATTTTAATCTGCCTGGAAGTTTCATGTAAGGAATAGTTTATTTTAAAACTTTTCAAATATTCGTAAATCTAAGGAACTTAACTACTACGGTTATCATTCCCTAGGCTTAAAACTATTTAAACTAACTTTAATTAACCTACACTAAGGACGACAACAGACACACACACACATGCCCGAGGGTGGATTTGACTTGGTGTGTTTAAAGTTGCTAGGGTCTATGTAGGCCTAAGCCAAGCAGTGAACAGGATGGATAAAGACACAGAACTTCGCAAAGAACGGGAACAGGAAAGAAGTCGTACATGAAAGGCATTAAATTCAAAACTTATAATGCAACATTCACTTTATTTCAAAGAGAGAATTTATTTAGTCGTTATCTAACGAAACCTGGCGTTCAAAGTTATAAAACACATTTTTGACGTAAAATCTTCTCTCAAATATGCTGTGTGTAAAATATGGGAGACATCAGAGGGGGGAATATGGGAAGTATAGTATCGTAATTTAACATTATTCCGTTATTGTTTTCGAATGCAACTCTTACTTACCCTAAACGTATGTGGACGCACCATTTATCAACCAGAAAATTCGATAATATTGTAACGTTTTTTAACTGTATGTGGTAAATATTTAGAACAGCAACAGATTCCTTAATATGGACTGTGACTGTATCATATCTCAATATTCCTCTAATCACTAACTTTTAAGTAGCTTGCCTCTTACAGTCAAATGAAAAAAAATACTATGCTGTAACATTTTCTGCGTTAGGAAAGTATATTTTACGGCCTAAGAGCATATTAGAAATCATAATGGTTCCATAGTTTTTTTAAATGTAGGAACACGGGAGGCAATACTCACTTTACGGCTTATCCTAGAAGATAGATTAAGAAAAGGCAAACCTACATTTCTAGCTTTTGTAGATTTGGAGAAGGCTTTTGACAATGTTGATTGGAATAAACTCTTTAAAGTTCTGAAGCAAGCAGGAGTAAAATATAGGGAGCGTAAGGTTATTTACAACTTGTACAAAAACCAGACAGCGGTTGTCAGAGTTGAAGGGCATGAAAGGGATGCAGTGGTTGGGAAGGGAGTGAGACAGGGTTTTAGCCTTTCTCCAATGTTATTCAATTTGTACATTGAACAAGCTATAAAGGAAAGCAAGGAGAAATTTGGTGAAGGAATAAAAGTTCAGGGGGAAGAATTAAAAACATTGCGTTTTGCCGATGTCATAGTAATTCTGTCAGATACAGCAAAGGACCTGGAAGAGCAATTGAATGGAATGGACAGTGTGCTGAAAAGTGCATATAAGATGAACATTAACAAGAGCAAAACTAGGGTAATGGAGTGCAGTGTAAGAAAATCAGGTGATGCTGAAGGAATTAGATTGGGAAACGAAGCAATAAAGGAAGTAGACGAGTTTTGTTACTTGGGCAGTAAAATAACAAATGAGGGGCGCAGTACAGAGGATATAAAATGCAGAATGGCAATGGGTAGAAAAGCGTTTTTGAAAAAGAGAATTTTGTTAACATCGAATATAGATTTAGGCCTAAGGAAGTCCTTTCTGAGGGCATTTGTGTGGAGTGTTGCCTTGTATGGGAGTGAGACATGGACGATAAACAGTGCGGACAGGAAGAGGATTGAGGCTTTTGAAATATGGTGCTACAGAAGAATGCTGAAGATTAGGTGGGTGGATCGCGTAACTAATGAGGAGGTACTGAACAGAATTGGGGAGAAAAGGAATTTCTGGCATTCCTTGACTAAAAGAAGGGATAGATTGGTAGCACACATTCTTAGGCATCGAAGAATTGTGAATTTGGCGTTGGAGGGATGTGTGTAGGATAAAAACCACAGAGGAAGACCCAGAGATGGATACAGTAAGCAGATTCAGACAGATGTAGGTTGCCGTTCTCATGTGGAGATGAAGAGGCTTGCTCAGGATAGGGTATTGTGGAGAGCTGCATCAAACCAGTCTCCGGACTGAAGACCACAACAACAACAACAACACAACAGTTTTTAAATGCGCGCCTTCAACATGGGATTCAAAATGGCGGATTGTTCTGCTTGTACTATACAGTGCTCTAGTCCGGATCCGCCCACGCTCAGTGGCGTGTGACGTCACGAGCACTCGAGCAGGCTGCGTGTGACGTCACTCGGCGTCTGGTCGCGGGCGTAGACGGCCGACAAAAAAAAAAAAAAAAAAAGACTGCGGTGCACTGCCGCACGGGACGGGAGGAGACCAGACGTTTCTATCCGACACTAACATACTGGGGACTCAAACGAAGCGCAGCTGATCACACGATACTCCGGTCACCGAAACGAGAGACAGACTGTAAACTAGGGATGGGAAAAACCGACCGGTTAAAACCGATACCGGTATTTTAGTTTTGAATAACCGGTTTTTTTCGGTATTTGAAGTGTTTGTTAAGCTTAAGGGACTTAACTACGGGGTTATCAGTCCCTAAACTTACAAATGGCTTATGCCGGCCGCGGTGGCCGAGGGGACTGAGGCGCTCCAGTCACGGTCTGCACGGCCACTACGGTCGGGGGTTCGAATCCCCCCTCGGGCATGGATATTTGTGCCGTTCTAGTTTGTAAGCAGTTCATAAGTAGTTTGTAAGTTTAGGGACTGATGACCCTGTAGTTAAGTCCCATAAACTATAAAAACATTTGAATTTTTTTCTCCTAAGTGGCTGACCAGCTACAGTATGCATTAAAGGGTTAACATCTACATCTACATTGCACATCACATTTAAGTGCCTGGCAGAGGGTTCATTAACCACTTTCATAACTTTTCTCTACCGTTCCATTCTCTAATAGCGCGCGGGAAGAAAGAACACCTAAATCGTTCCGTTTTCGATCTGATTTCTCTTATTTTATTGGGATGGTCATGTCTCCATAATAGGTGGGTGCTAGCAAAATATTCACATTCAGAACGAAAAGTCGGTGATTGAAACATCGCAAACAGATCACGTCGCAATGAATAACGTCTTACTTTTGATGATTTTTCACCCCAATTCGTGCAAGATTTCCGTGATTTCCCACGTTCGAGTCCCGGTTCCGGCACACAATTTTAATCTGCCAGGAAGTTTTATATTTCCCCTGTTAATACATTCTTCTACGTCCTTATATTTGCCTTCTAGCCTCTCGTGCTTAGCCATTTTGCACTTCAGTGTTCCTGAGCAGGCGATGAACGAAAGCAAGAAAAAATTTGGAATTGGGATTAAAGTTCAGGGGGAAGAAATAAAAACATTGCGTTTTGCTGATGACATTGTAATTCTATCAGAGACAGCACAGGACCTGGAAGAGCAGTTGAATGGACTGGACAGTGTGTTGAAGAGAGCGTATAAAATGAACATTAACAAGAGCAAAACAAAAATAATGGATTGCGGTCTTAGGAAGTCAGGCGATGCTGAAGGAATTAGATTAGGTAACGAAACAATGAAGGTGGGAGATGAGTTTTGTTACTTGGGTAGTAAAATAACATGCGATGGTCGCAGTACAGAGGATATAAAATGCAGAATGGCAATGGGAAGAAAAGCATTTTTGAAAAAGAGAAATTTGCTAACATCGAATATTAATTTAAGCGTAAGGAAGTCTTTTCTGAAGGCATTTGTGTGGAGTGTTGCCTTGTACGGGAGTGAAACATGGACGATAAGCAGTGCGGACAGGAAGAGAATAGAGGCTTTTGAAATGTGGTGCTACAGAAGAATGCTGAAGATTAGGTGGGTAGATCGCATAACTAATGAAGAGGTACTGAACAGAATTGGCGAGAAAAGGAATTTTTGGCATACCCTGACTAAAAGAAGGGATCGCTTGGTAGGACACATTCTTAGACATCGAGGAATCGTAAATTTAGCATTGGAGGGAAGTGTGTGGGGTACAAATCGCAGAGGGAGACCAAGAGACGCGTATAGTAAGCAGATTCAAGTGGATGTGGGTTGCCGTTCTTATGAGGAGATGAAGAGGCTTGCTCAGGATAGAGTAGGGTGGAGAGCTGCATCAAACCAGTCTCCGGACTGAAGACGATAATAATAATAACAATAATAATAATAATAATAATAATAATACGTTTATAATGATATAAATATCATTATAAATATAAATTTAGAAACCCTGAGACTGTTTTTTCGTCTCCAACTTGTCAAAGACATTAAAAGATAAAGGTGAAGCATTGAATTAAAATGGAGGTCCGGGTTCGAGTCCCGGCCGCATCACAAATTTTTATTCAATCCTACACCTTTACTAACTTTATTGTGCTTAACAAAGTGTTGCCGCAATGTGCTGCCTGCGGCCGGCTACGCCCTCGCTCTTGGCTCACGCGCTCTTTGCTGCCCTGGGCGTTAAACGGCAGGAGCGCGTCTTCGCCTTGCCTCCCCCGTTACACCAGAGTGCGTGAGTGCGTGACGCACGCCTCTCCCCGCGGGGCCCGCAGCGGGATGAAGATTGCTAACAAGGCCCTTCCCTTCCCTTGCCTCCCCTCCAGGTGGCCACCCCCGTGCAGTAAACCCTCCGCCACGCACCTCGCCACCGCCCGCGCCTTTTTGTTCTCGCCGACAGGGCGGCCATTAAAAATGCACGGCCCCCGGGCAGCTTCTTGCCGCCCCCGGGGGCGGCGGAGGCGAGGTGCGGGGGCGTGATTCGATTAGCCGACTCCCCCGCGTCATCAAGGTATCACGCTCGCTCCTTACCCCCCTCTTCTCCCTCCCCCCTCCCCCCACTTTTTCTCTCGCCCGGCTCCTCCGCTGCCGAGATGAAACGCGCCTACCTCAGGGCTCCGTGCTGGGACCGTTATTATCCGCAAACAATCTGCCCGACACAAAAAGCCAGCGCTCACCCACTTTGCTCTAAACTGTTAATGACTCCGTAATAACTGGATGAACCCGGCGGCGCTGCACTGTGGCTAAGTGTCGCATGAAATGAATGGAAAAGTAAGTGAGAGATTTCCTTGAGAACATAGAATCGCCGAAAAAAAGTGTTTCAAAGAATACCCTCCTTTCCTTACTGTCGCTACGTGCAAAGATACGAAGTATTTCGACAAAGTAATTTTCGTTTGCTTATATAAAACAAACCTATACAAATACAGTCGCGGTGCAGTAGCCGAGCGGTCTAAAGCGCCTCGCTGCGCAGCGTGCGGTTGCTCGCCGTGGAGGTTCGAGTCCTCCCTGGGGTATGGGCGTGTGTGTTGTCCTTAGGTTAGTTTACCTAGGTTTAAGTAGTTTGTAAGCTACGGACTGATGACCACGCAGTTTGGTCCGATAGATTTACAAACATTTGAACATTTTTTTCAGAATAGCCGAAAAAATTTGTTAAAGAATACACTGTTTTCGTTGCTGTCGCTACGTACAAAGATACAAGGCATGTCCACGAAGTAAGTTCCGTTTGGTTATATAAAACAAATATGTTCACATACAGAAAATATATTTATTGTACAAAAATATTAACTGTTACATTACTTATTGTGGTATGAGAGGGACAGTGCACAAATGGTTTAAATCATACTTAACTGGAAGAGTGCAGAAAGTTGAAATCAGCAGTTCACATAATGTAGATGAGACAATTAATTCTTCTAACTGGGGAGTTATCAAAAATTGGGTCCCACAAGGTTCGGTCTTGGGTCCTTTGAGGTTCTTAATATATATTAATGACTTGCCATTCTACATACACGAAGATGCTAACCTAGTACTTTTTGCTGATGATACAAGTATAGCTATCACACCTGACAAACAGGTATTAACTGACGAAATTGTAAATGATATCTTCCAGAAAGTTATTGCGTGGTTGTTTATAAATGGACTCTCATTAAACTTTGATAAAACCCAGTATATACAGTTTCATACAGTAAATGGCATGACACCATTAATAAATTTGGATTTTGAACATAAATCTGTAGCTAAGGTAGAATATTCAAAATTTTTAGGTGTTTGCATTGACGAGGGACTGAATTGGAAAACATATTGAAGATCTCCCGAAACGTCCGAGTTTAGCTACATATGCTATCAGAGGCATTACAAAATTTGGTGATATACATCTCAGTAAATTAGCTTACTACGCCTGTTTTCATTCACTGCTTTCATATGGGATCATATTCTGGGGCAATTCAACATTGAGTAAAAAAGTATTCATTGCACAAAAGCGCGTAATCAGAATAATTGCTGGAGCCCACCCAAGAGCATCCTGCAGATATTTATTTAGGGATCTAGGGATGTTCACTGTAGCTTCACAATATATATATATTCACTCATGAAATTTGTTATTAACAATCCGACTCAATTCAAAAGTAATAGCAGTGTGCATAGCTACAACACTAGGAGAAAGGATGATATTCACTATTCAAGGTTAAATCTAAGTTTGGCTCTAAAAGGGGTGAATTATGCTGCCACAAAAGTCTTCGGTCACTTACCAAGTAGCATCAAAAGTCTGACAGATAGCCAACTAGTATTTAAAAAGTAATTAAAGGAATTTCTGAATGGCAACTCCTTCTACAATGTAGATGAATTTTTAGATAAAACTTAAAATAATAGTAATAGTAATAATAATAATAATAATAATAATTCTTAAAATATAGATTGTCAAGTATAGACCAAATTTACTAAACTGACACGTTCCACATCATTACGAAATGTCGTATACATGATCTAAGGAACAAGTATTAATCTAATCTAATCTAATCTTTTCTACATAGCTTCCGCCTTTGCAATCGTACAAGTTTCTTTGGAACGTAACAGTCAGTGCACTCGAAAATACCTGTACGGTGCAATCGCGATGGTGAAATAAGTTAATACAGACTTCACAGTCTAATGCCGGCAACAGTTTCATTCTTAAAGTATATTATTACTTGGGTCCCGCACCGTGGAAAAATCAACAACTGTCGAAAGTAATTCTTTGTTGTCAGCTACTTTGTCTCTTCTGTACTTGGTCCACTAAAAAAGTTACATGCCTCCTTAAAGTTTTCTTAATTCCGATTTCAACAAAAAACTGGTTCAGTGTTTTAGATTTCTACATGTAAATTAAGAAATAAAGTAAAGCTGTCAACAATCCGAAGATTGGTTTGAACACCACAGTGCTTTACTAGGCATGTTCCTGTTTGGAGGTGGTATGCCGTTGCCTTCCTCCGACCTTCGAATTGACTTATCCAGCCAGTTATAGGGGGACCTACAGTTTAACGTGGGTTCCGAACCACGGAATTAAGAAATACATTGTTACAAATATTGCTGTGAAATACTTGGCGTACTTGCATTTCAAGAACAAGAAATCAACTCTCATTTTATGTTCGTGCAATGAGGAAAAAAAAAAAAAAAAAAAAAAAAAGATTTAAAATGTACTTTCGACAATTCAAAAAGTCACAGTTACGAATACAGGAAAAAATATGTTCTCAGATTTAAAACATTTTCGTACGGGAAGTATCAGATTTCATGATATTTCGTAAAAACAGCCGATTTCTATAAATTTTGCCATTATTTGCCAGTTTAGCGTTATTTTTCACGTTCTTCGTTTTCGAGAAATTCGTGTCCCTACTTCTGGTTCTTTCTGTTTGAAAATTGGATCCAGTAGTATTCGCAGAATACGGTGATTATTACTCGGTTGCAAAGAAAATACTGTTGTATTCGGCGTGTTAGTGAAACGAAAAGTTACCCCTCTTGGCAGACACATAATTTTATCGAATAAAAGAGAAGAGGGGTATTGTTGTTCGGGTTGTGCCGTTTCCTTGGAAACAACGTACCGCATGAGTGCTGGATTCGTTGCCCGTGCTTTTCTGTTTTAGCCTTAAGTGCTTATTACTTCCTACGTATTCTGCATTTAGTATCTTGTTAGAGGGACGACAGTAATTGGAAAGAATTCAACTGCACCAATCAAATTAAACAGTTAACCAACTGGTTATGAAATTGTCGAGTGCGGTAGTCAGAATTTCTCGTCAATCGACTGCAAACTTTAAGGAACTCGCATAGAACTTCAACTCCGACATGGGAAGACGGCTTCCCTGACTACAGAAAGGTAAGTTTGAAAAATTCCGGTCCTTTCAATCAATGTATTTTAGCGACTTTACTGGGAACAGTACGTTAAAATTAAATTTTACTTCACGGTTTCGAGGTTCCGAGAGATAATGTTGGCAACGGATGGTGGTTGCTGGGAATGGTGTGACGTGCGCGATAGCTAATCACGTGATAGCAGGCGGTATCCAGTGGTATTAGTGGTATTATTCCGCGGAATACACTAACGCAGTCCGTTGTTTGATGTTTTACGTTTTTTCGTGTAAACTTGCACGTTTTGACGACAGTTTCTTTTCACTAACGGAATAGTCTCTTCATGAAATCGTCTCTCTATGACGGTAATACCTTCCACTGAACGGACAGGGTACATACAAGAACATTTCAACCGCAGAGCAGAAATAACATCATTTATTTACTTCAAGCTCTTTAGGCCGGTATTACACGGTCATATATCTTTGTCAAAAATTTACATCATATATTTACATCATAAAAATTTGATAGTTTAATAGGGAACTTTGACATATCTCTGCTTTAGTTACAAAAATATGATCATATCTAGTGCCTCGCAGTAGATTTGATCATAAAAGTCGTTTGTCTAATGTTCACTGCAGTGCGAAATGTAACGGGTGATTCTATTTACACTTCGGTAAAATCAGACGTGACGTCATTATGACGTATCCACACTATCGAAGACGACTGAAGCCATGATCGACTTGTGTGGTCGTTCTAGACGCAAAACTGCGGTTGCAATTGTAGCAGACAAATTAAAGGAGTAGCTGATAATATCTTCAGTTGGTAATGGTATATTCATTACAGTTTCGGAAGCTATTACTTTGATTTCTTGTTTTGAAAGTAAGAAGCTATAAACTTTCCGAAAAAGGACCTACACTGTGAGCTGTGAAACGTTATTCAGCGAAATATGATGATGTCATCGTGGCCCATTTGTGAAGGTTGTGTTTAAAACTAATGGAAACTTTTTCTCTAAGCGAAAAATGCTACCGAGTTGCATTTAGTACGGGTCTACGTTAAAATAAGAGGACAAAATACGGTTACCAGGCTATGAAGCGACAATGTGTACTTGGACTTGTCAAAATACGCGACATACAAAAACAACATATAGTCGCCGTAGGTATATGTATGTTTTCGCCGAAACTATAAATCAAATGAGCTGGATATTAATACAGGCATTTGTTACAGAGGCTCTGCGAACATCAGGTAAAACATTTCGTAAAACTGGGTACTCATCTGCCGCCAAGTTGCTTCAACACGCTAGTTCCTTTCTTTGAAAATGTGTCAAGTTGTCGTTCTCTAAGGCTCGGTCTGCGTAATTTCTGACATAATTTTCAATATACATTTACTGAAATTTCCGTCAGTGCTTTCCAAAACATGATACCAATATTAAGGAAGGCCTAGTTTTGTCACTAAACTACAAAGGAAGAAAGTATGCAGTTCAGAAAGAATGTCGAATTAAGCGTGTTGTCCCACCGGGAACCAGCGTCTCGAACGATGCAAAAGTCGATGCGCCGCTCTTCTGGACGTCGATAGTGTGGATACGCCATAATGACGTCACGTCTGATTTTACCGAAGTGTAAATAGAATGACCCAAATGTAACCGCTTGGAGCGCTAGCATCGCTGTAGCTCTCGGACTGCGCTTATTTGAAAACAAAGGTCCTCGTTTCAAAACATAACGTCGAAGTTTAATTGGTGTGTGTGTGCTGTCATCTGAAGCAGACGAAACACTATAAAATCGCAGACACCCTGAATAAGAACAGATTAAGGAGACTCGAAAGTTACAAGAGAATGGCGGAGGTACACAACGGAGAAATTCGGCCTGGGTGTAAGAAGAAGATTAAAGGCCTCGTGTGTTACATCAACCACAAAACTAATAGAAATATATGAAGCAGATTTTATTAGCCCTCCACTCTTGTCAATGTAGTAATAATCGACACTGTTCCTGCTCTGTTGTTGACAGGTTCTTGTATCCGTTCTTGTCCGCCCAGTAAGTTAATCCTTCTCCCATAGCGAACATTTCGTTGCCAACATGAGCACGTTAAGCCGCCTTGCAGTAAGTAAAATTTAACCCCAGTAGCATGAAATTGCTTTGTCACTGAAAACCTGTCTTCTGTCGATATAGTCTTCTGTCGTGCATATACTGATTTTTCATGTGTGGAGACACTTTACTGAGTAAATACCGATGCGTTGTATCATCCATTATTCAGTAAATTATATATGACTTGGCACCCTCCGCTTGCAGCTCCTGCAACACGAAATAATTTCTACAGTTTTCTCCAAGTAAGCCCCTTTTCTTAAAAATGCAGTTTTCGTAGTAGCAAAGACAGCTCAAGATAACATGTGTTTACTGTCAGCCATCTTCAAATACGATCAAAAATATGACGACAGTTTAATACTCCTTTTTAGCGCCACGTCAAAGATTTACATAAAAAAAAAATATTACGAACTTTTGATATTTTTATGTCAAAGATTTGATCAAAAATTTGACAGTGTTATACCGGCCTTAGTAAAGAATATCAAAGTTATTCCATACGGGCGGAGGTAATTTGGAAGATGTGATACATAGAATGGCGGAGGCATCCAAACGATATATATCGAAGCGGTTCGTATCGAAGCGACAGTGTCGAACAATCGAATGTCGGGACGGGAAGCAGCGGTTGATACTAATAGTGATTCCTGTGTGAAGCAGTAATTGCTTCTAATAGTGATTACTGTGTGAAGTGTAGAACTAATGTCTAGTGCAAGCAATGGCGCACACTGCGATAGCATTGGAAAAGGATGACAAGGTCGAAGAACAACAAACGTATTAAGAAAAGTACGTAAACTTCATATGTGAACAAGCGAATGGGATTACTCTTTAAGATTTGGCGTTTAAAAAGTGATCTGTAGCTTCACTCTGATGGTAAGGTATAGCTTAACAGAGGTCCTTTTTTCCGCAAGTGAGTGCCTGAGACCTGTGTTCGATGGTATAGTCCGATGTTTTAATCTGTAATTTATGAGAAGGTTAAATTTTACTTACCGTCTCGACAGAGCAAAGTGCTAATGTTGGTATCAAAATGTTGGCTTTACGAGGATAATAAATCTACTAACCGGACAAGGGTATGTTGAAGAACCTGTCAACCGTTGAGAAGAACGGCGTAAATTATTTATTTCACGGTCAGTACGAAGAATTATTCCCTCTCATTCCATGTGATCGAGTTTAGAAAGAGCATTCAATGCACGTTGCCAACATCAGCACACTACATCGCCGGGACGGTATGTTAACTTTTACCTCACAAGGATAAGCACCGATTATTTATTATCTAAACTACGTAAGTATTAAGATATTATCCCGAAGGCACTGTGATAATTATGTTTACTCGAAATAATTTAGGCTGTAATATTAGATTCCTGCCTAACCACATCCTTTATAAAATCATGACGTATTCGTAAAAAGTACAGAGATCAATGTACAAATCTTAACATTGCTTTTTCGCTACAAAAAATTTAGATATGAACGCTTCGATACATCGAAGCGATATATATCGTTTGGACGCCGTATGTATCACACCTTCAATATTACCCGGTCGGCTTTATAATACTACTAGCTTAAACCCGCGGCTGCGCTCGCGTGTTGGTAGATTACGATAGATACGCTATCTTTCAGTAGTGTGCTATTTATTTATTCTTATATTTCCTTATTCGGTTGCTTATCCTTACAGAGAAAGAGCTGAAGACATTGTAGCACCCATAGACCAAAGATATCGTCTGTGGCATCACGTCTCGCTGTATGTAACCTTCTTACTATAGAGTCTCAAACTTCTTACTATAGGGTCTCAAACGTCATCGCTGGCCTTCAGTCCGATTTTTTTTTTGTAATTGATGGCTTTCTACAACCATATCTTCCACCACCTTATGGTGCACAACGGGAGACTCCGGGCAAAAATTCCACACAGACCATTCGTTTGCGTTCTGTAGTTTTTGCTGCAGAGCGAAATATGCACACACACACACACACACACACACACACACACACACACACACGTAGAATTTTATATACACGGATAACGTTTCACCCCAATATACTCCACCCTTTTATCATTATCAACCCTCAAGCAACGATGCAACCAATAAAACCATATTCAAAGAATAAATATAATTTTCAAAGAGTAATTATTGTTCCGCATTTCGCGTTATATTCTTCAAATTACTATATATCTTATCACATCGCTATAAAACCGTGCCTAAAACTTGCCTCAGGTACAAATTAGTAGCTGTACAAATATTTAAGTCTCTGAGTCTTGTCGTTCGGTCGTGATAAGCGTACACCGAACAGACATTCTCATTTATAGATATATATTAGGCTAAATGTTTCCAAAGATTTTCTAGCGACTTGTTGATTTCACTGTTACTTCTGAGTGGCGTTCGTTTCTTTCTTTGTCATTTTCATCACATTTACTAGGAAATAATTAATTTTTTTTGCATTATGCACAAGACATGTTCTTATCGTAATTTTAAGTGGTTAGTATTACAATGACTTCTCGAACAGTCTCATTGACCATTATATATAAATATATATTATTCCGCGGTAATTTAACGTGTCGGACACGAAACATTCTATGCGTTTACTTACGTACCTACTGTGAAAACGTGTGCTTTGTGGTTTCATTTACATTACACTAAGCCACATTTCAATAAAGGATTTTTAAGAGAAATTTTCCCGTTGGTATAGAAAATTAAAAAGTTCGAAAATTGGGACAAAGGCATACATACATTCATACATACAGACATACTTAAATGCTATGCAGGAACGGAAGTTTAGGGACTGATGAGCAGAGTACGTAGTTTGCTCCAAAACATTTACAGACAATTGAAGATGCTTCAATCCACACACAATAATGAAGTAATTTTATGTGCCTCTTCGTGAAACTGGGAATTACAGGCAAAAATAATGGAACTAATTCCATTTATTCTCAAAATATTTATTACGGTGTAGAATCACCTACATTAAAAGTACTGTAATTAATAATATCGCTACCATTAAAACGTACATAGCCAACAATGCTTGTAAAGAGAACCAATACGTACGTCAGCTACGGTAAGCAATCCACTTAGTATCATTCTTGTCTATAGTGAAACTCAATATTGTTCGTACAGCAGCCGTAGGTCCATGAAGAATTGCTTTCAACCATAAGCCATTATCTGCATATTTGTCCTCTCATCGAGGATAGTGAAAATCGACTTGTTAAGATCGATACTGCTGTTTCAGTTCTGAACAACCGTTTCTTCCTCATGTATTTGGTGTGGATTGTAATGTGTTTTTTAGTTATTGCAATAATCGGGAAAATCCACCGGTATAACTACTTCTGCAGCAGTGGTTCTAAATGTTTTTCGTTTTAAAATAATTTTAAAAATTGCAAACTAGTAATATCAATTCCTAAAATTTCCTCTGCTGTGAAATATTGTGTTATCGCAGGAACTAGGCAATGCGATCAGACATAATTTAAGAATAATTCCTAGTCAGAAATGATCAACAATAATTTATACAATTTGAAAACTAGTAATGTTTATCGATATATTCCAATACTCGATACCACCCGACAACTTTGACCTTTGACGTCATAGCTATTACAAAGATATGCTACATTCAACATGGCGTGACATAACATCGAAATATTCGTGGAATTCAATGGGACGAGAACAGGAAAATGGGCGTTTTGGGTGGGGACATACTAAAATCAAGAATACGAAACGGAAAACAATATAAATTCATTATAAATGGAACGAAAATAACAAAATTGAAACAATATAGGAAACTGAAAGATAAACAAAGAAATTCGTATCGACAACTGGAATTTATCTATTTAGTTCAATTCCAATTGGCGATACCAATTTTTAGCCGGTATCGGCAACTGGAGTTAACCTATATAGGTTAATTCCAGTTGCCGATTACACTTTGTGTAACTATCATACTAGTTTCTCTGACACCGAAAAAAATCACTATCGATAAAGTAACCTTAGGTTAATACCAAATGATGATTCCATTTTTCTCAATGTCACACAGTAATGTTTGATCCGTATCGACAATTAGAATTATCCTATATAGATAGATTCCAGTTGCCGATACCAAAGCATCCTGTGGAAAGGTCAATTTTAGTTCCCACCACAACCTATGATAACGAAAGATAATTTATTCAATCACCAACATTAATATTTACTTTTACTTCGCATCCCAGAAGCTACTGCTGATAACGTTAGTAAAAAATACTCAGTGCCTTCACGTAACGATCGCAACAGCTACTCGTATGATAACGGAAATTATTGTTCCAGAAATCGTCATAGTACGACACATTACTTTCAAACAGTGGGAAAAGTACATACCTGAACCGGTTTATGATAGAGCATAAACATTAATTAATTAATTCACGGTGTATACGAAACAGTACAGTAATCAAAGGACTCCTTGTATTTCGGTTTCCCAACATTGTGTTTGCACATATTTTCTACCACGTTGTTCATGTTGCAAACAGTCAGGAGAGGCCATAAGAAAGGAAGGTAAAATTTTACCACAACCACAACTCCGTTCAGCTAACTACATAAGTTCTACCAGCGAATACGGTCGAGCATACATAATTCAATGAACACTACGAAATCATATTCAAAAACTTTGAGCTCAGCTTACCATTCAGCTACTTAAGTGACGTTTATTGCCGAGAAAGTGTTATGGAGATTTTGATAGAGGTTTCAAAAACAGATTAATAACTAGTAATAAATAAAATCCCCAGAAATACAAAATATTTTCCCGCGAATACAACTTACGAATATATCCATCTACATACATAAATTCCAATTACGAGTATCAAGAATACTTAACTCCCCAAATATTAGAATTTATTAAGGATAATAGTCATATTACATACAAAATAGAGATAGGAAAACTGAAACATCTGACGGTTTCGGAGCAATTGTAACCGTACAGTGTGAGGTTTCGAAACCATGAAACAATCTGTCTTTTGTAATATTACCGGCCTGTTCATTGTACCATCGTCAATGTGTACTGTATAAGTTTTGCTAAAGACGCACGAACATAGTAGGAGGACAGCAACTACAGGAGAAAATATTAAACTTTTATTTACATGTCGCGGCAGTTTTGTATATCCTGCATCGGTTAAATTTTACTTACCGTCGTCGCGGCCTCGCGTGATAATGTTGGCAGTCATGTGACGTTGCCATTAGTCAACCGCGAGACAACGCAAAAGGTTTTTTATTTATTTATTTATTTTTTTTATTTTATTTTTTTTTAATGGAAACTTGGTTTTACGAAGACAGTGACTGTTAATGAGTGTTACTGAGTGGATAAGGGTCAACCGTAGAACACGAACAGCATTATTTATTTACTTCAGCATTGTTTATTTACTTCACTGTCTCTACGAAACACTAATCAAATCATTCTATGTGGATTAACATCTTGGCAAAGACTTTCTACCGTTTTGTTGATGTTGCCAACATCATTTTGTTGATGTTGATCACGCGAGCTCGCCGGGATGATAAGTAAAATTTTACCCCTGCACTAAACGCACTGCTTTCGCAGTAAGTGACGTTCCTGCTATCCCATTAGCTGAAGACTGATATTTTTATGTCTAATATACTGGTTTTTATCAAGGTAGCTGTAATTAATACATTTTGCTTTTCTCTGATCTAGTGTCTAATTGCGATAGGTGTTGTGTGTTAACCTACATGTGACATTGAAAAGGCATATTATAACATTAAATTTTTTGAGATAACGTTTTGGAAATTATTACGTTTTTATACATCGTTATCTCACTGCTGGACACTTTACTAAAATCAGCCTTATTTTAAAATCTGAGTTTTGAAAATATCTTTAAATCGCGGTTTAATTTACCGTCCACACTTTAGTAATATGGAAATACAAAAACGAAATACGTCAAATACGGCACATTGCGTTACATCTGTCATTTGTCTATTTGCGCTTTATTAAAAAAATGATGTTGTAGGTTTAGTCGTATGTTTTTAATATGATTACCGTAAATCGACTGATAAACCTAAAATTTTTCTGGATATTTCAATACAACTAGTGAGCGTTGTTTCATTTTCATTTACGTTGATAAATCAGACATTATGTCATTTCGGAATAGAGCAGTCACTTTAGAAACGAATCATTATTTCAGTAATATTAAGCGGTATACTCATGTCTATCCATTAGTTTCTGACACTCTTAAATCTGTTAATATACTAGTAAGTTAAATGTGTATCAGTGTCGAGGTTGGCCAAAATGAAACAACCCTGTTTCAATACAATTGGTTGGTTGCGCCGCCGACCGCGGTGGCCGAGGGGACTGCGGCGCGCCAGTTACGGTCTGCACGGCCACTACGGTCAGGGTTCGAATTCCCCTTGGGGCATGGATATTTGTGCCGTCCTTCGTAGTAGCTAGTTCATATGTAGTTTGTCAGTTTAGAGACTGATGACCCCCTGTAGTTAAGTCCCATAAGCTCTACAAACATTTGAACATTTTCGTTGGTTGCGGTGTCCTGCATTAGTGATCTGAAACACTGCTGTTTTGAAACCGTGAAACAGACAGGACGAAACAGTTTCAGTATCGAGCGCGAATGTGATTCCAAACAGAGCAGAATGAAACACGACGGTTTCAAAATCGTGAAACACGGCGGTTTTGAAACACGGAAAGATTTCTCCGTATCGAAACACTGTTTTTAAACAATGAAACACTGTTTCGGAGCAATGAAACAGTGGCCATATCTAATACAAAAATATACACTTCGATCCGACTTACACAAAATTACGCTGCGGTTATAATAATATCTGCGCCTTGTAATAAATGATGTAATGTATGACGTCATTGGTCAAAGCTGACGGGTGTATTGACTACCCAAATAGACTCATGTTGGATTCAAGAATGAAACTTTCACTCTGCAGCGGAGTGTGCGCTGATATGAAACTTCCTGGCAGATTAAAATTGTGTGCCGGAACCGGGACTCGAACCTGGGACCTTTGCCTTTCGCGGGCAAGCGCTCTACCGACTGGATTATTTCTAAAATTTCGTGTGCTGTGAAATGTTAAGTTATCGCAGAAACTAGGAAATGCGATCAGTGATAATTTAAGAAGAATCTCGAGCAAGAAACAAGCAACAAACCCATGGCATAAGAATTGGTCCTTCTATAGAACAGAAATCAGTGCGCCTGTTAGCTCGTGGCATGTTCTATTAGTCGACGCCTCCATCTTGTCATTTCCTCACTGTCGTCGTCGGACATCGATCGTATTTTAAATGGCACCATCCCTCGTCTCGAAGCACTTTACTAAATGGTGGTAGAAGTGAGGTACAGTGCTCAGTTTACCTTAAAAGACTAAAAACGGGTTAGCTGCTACTAATTTGATCTATCATTGAAGGAGAAAGCATCCCTGCCTCTCATACGGCGGCATTAATATCCGCTGTGGTCTCTAATAGGGCCCTTATGAACCTACTGATTCCGCGTTTGTATGACAGTCGAGGGATACCGAGCAGTTCGATCAGCAGTATCGCCGAACAGAAAACAGCATTTCCGGCAAAGCGACATTCTGCATTTCTACACGCGCCGATCGGATGTTTCTTACCGTCTGCCCTGATGATGTTTGCAGTTAAAATCACCGGCGGTGTTGGTCTAGGTGCATACGTGATGGAAAAGTGTGGACCCAGTACGGAACCTTGTGGAACACTGCTTGTGTGGTAGATCGCAGTCGCTATCTTGTTGAGCTACATCTACATCGAACCACGTTTATACTATTCATTTACGATTTCATTGTCGAGTAGCGCGCGTGTAGAAAGAACATTTAAATCTCTTCGTTCGAGCTCTGATTTCTCGTATTCTGATAATCATTTCTACTTATGTAGTAGGTGGGAGTCATCTTTGCTTTTGGGGGAGAATGTTAGCGATTGGAATTTCATAAGTAGACCACGCCGTTGTTGTAATGATTCCCATCCCAGATCCTGTATCATTTCCGTAACGCTGTCTCCCCTGTATCGTGACAACACAAAACGGGCTGTCCTTCGTTGGACTCTTTCGATGGCTTCCGTCAAACCCATTTGACAAGGATGCCACACTGAGCAGCAATACTCCAAATAAGGGCGGAAAAGCTTAGTGCAGCGTCTGTAGTTCTGTTGCATCTTTTAAGGGTTCTGCCAATAAAACGAAGTGTCTGGTTCGCCTTTCCCACGATATTATCTACGTGTTCTTTCCAGTTTGTCTGATGTAACAATTCCTAGGTATTTAGTGGAGTTTGCGGCCTTCACATTTGAGTGATTTATCTTGTATACAAAGTTTAACGGATTTCTATTGGTACTCATATGGACGACTTCACAGTTCTAATTATTTATAGTCAATTGCCAATTTTTACACCATACTAATATCTTATTTATGTCGTTCTGCAGTTGGTTTTGATCTTCAGATTATTTTACTAGACGATAAATGACGGCGTTATCTGCAAAAAACCTAAGAGAGCGGCTCGGGTTTTCTCCCAGATCGTCTATGTAGAAAAGGAAGAATAGAAAACCAATAACACTACCCTGTGCATCGCCGGTATCACCTCTGTTTTAGTCGATGCCTTCCCATCAGTTCTTAAAAATCTGCGTCCTCTCTGACAGGAAATCCTCTTTCCAGTCACAAATCTTCGGCGATATTCCATAACCACAGAATTTGATTAAAAGTCGTTTGTGATATACGGTGTCAAAAGCCTTCTGGAAATCAAGAATTATACGGAATCGATTTGCTAACCCTTATCGATAGCACCCATCACTTAGTATGAGTAAAGAGCTAATTCTGTTTCACATGAAGGATATTTTCTAAATCCGTGTTGACCTTTGGTCAGTAGATCATTCTGTTCGAGATAATTCATAATACGCGAATACAGGATATGTTCCAAAACCCTGCTGCAATTTGACGTCAATGAATAGGTCTTTAGTTTAGTGGGTTATTCCTACTGCCTTTCTTGAATATTAGTGTGAGATGTGGAACTTTCCAGTCTTTTGGTACAGATCCTTCTATGAGAGAGCGCTTGTCTATGGCTGTTAACTAAGGTGCTATCGCATGAGCAAGTAATATAGAAATGTAATGGGTATACAATCCGGACCATAAGACTTGTTAAGTGATTTTAGTTGCTTCACTACTGCGATGATATTTACTTCAACGTTACTCATTCTGGCCTATGTTTGTAATTCAAAATCTGCAATATTGCTTTCATCTTTTTCGGTGAATAAGTTTAGAAAAGTTGTGTTAGTAACTCTGCTTTCGTAGCGCTTTCACCGGCGGGATCGCCATTTCTATCATATAGTGAGGATATTGTTTGTGTTTTGCCTCTAGTTCGAAAGACTTGCCAGCGATAGCGGCGGCCTGTTTTCGAGATCTGATGTTTCTTACACTCTGCTTTGATGATGTTTTTAGTTAAAAGCTTCCGCAGTCATGATCTAGGTGCATATGTGATAGGAAAATGTGGTCGTAGTACGGAACCTTGTGGAACACTGTTTCTGTGTTACATTGCGGTCGCTACGTGAGTGAGCAGCAGGCCCTGCTAGCAATAGCAGCTGCTTGCTTTCGCCATCTGACGTTTCTTACACTTTGCCCTGATGGTGTTTGCAGTTAAAATCGCCGGCGGTCTCGATCTAGGTGCATACGTGATGGAAAAGTGCGGTCCCAGGACGGAACCTTGTGGAACACTCTTTGTGTGGTACATGGCGGCCGCTATCAAGGTGAGCTGAAGGCCCTGCCGGCGATATGGGTGCCTGTTTTCGCGCTGACCGGCGCAAACAGTGACTCGATGCCGCGGTGTTTTTCCAGATGGTCACTGCTGGCAGCTTCGATATCGCGACCCCTGACCCCAGCTAGCACTATCGCCCCACGCACAGGCCTTCGCCGCAGTTACGAGTGCGGGCGCACCGCTCCATCAGACCTGCGAACCTAGCGAGGTGGCGCAGTGGTAACACACTGGACTCTCATTCGGGAGGATGGTGGTTCAAATCCAACTCCGCCCATTTAGATTTAGGTTTTGTTGATTGGAATAAACTCTTTCAAGTTCTGAAGCAAGCAGGAGTAAAATATAGGGAGCGTAAGGTTATTTACAACTTGTACAAAAACCAGACAGCTGTTGTCAGAGTTGAAGGGCATGAAAGGGATGCAGTGGTTGGAAAGGGAGTAAGACAGGGTTGTAGTCTTTCTCCATTGTTATTCAATTTGTACATTGAGCAAGCTATAAAGGAATGCAAGGAGAAATTTGGTGAAGGAATTAAAGTTCAGGGGGAAGAATTAAAAACATTGCGTTTTGCCGACGACATAGTAATTCTGTCAGATACAGCAAATGACCTAGAAGAGCAATTGAACGGAATGGGCAGTGTGCTGAAAGGTGCATATAAGATGAACATTAACAAGAGCAAAACTAGGGTAATGGAGTGCAGTGTAAGAAAATCAGGTGATGTTGAAGGTATTAGATTGGGAAACGAAGCAATAAAGGAGGTAGATGAGTTTTGTTACTTGGGCAGTAAAATAACAAATGATGGTCGCAGTACAGAGGATATAAAATACAGAATGGCAAAGGGTAGAAAAGTGTTCTTGAAAAAGAGAAATTTGTTAACACCGAATATTGATTTAAGCCTAAGGAAGTCCTTCCTGAAGGCATTTGTATGGAGTGTTGCCTTGTATGGAAGTGAGACATGGACGATAAACAGTGCGGACAGGAAGAGGATTGAGGCTTTTGAAATATGGTGCTACAGAAGAATGCTGAAGATGAGGTGGGTGGATCGCGTAACTAATGAGGAACTGAACAGAACTAGGGAGAAAAGAAATTTCTGGCATACCTTGACTAGAAGAAGGGATAGATTGGTAGGTCACATTCTTAGACATCAAGGAATTGTGAATTTAACATTGGAGGGAAGTGTGTGGGGTAAAAATCGAAGAGGAAGACCAAGAGACGGATACAGTAAGCAGATTCAGACAGATGTAGGTTGCCGTTCTTATGTGGAGTTGAAGAGGCTTGCTCAGGATAGGGTATTGTGGAGAGCTGCATCAAACCAGTCACCGGACTGAAGACCACCACCACCACAACAACAACAACAACAACAACAACACCTAAATTACACCAGGCACAGTGGCAGAGTGCCAGACTACAAATCCAAAGGTTGCAGGTTCGATCCTAGGATTTTCATCCGAAACTTTCGACTTCTTTCACCTCTGCCAGTATTGCTCATGTGAAAAATACCGAGTAGCACCGTGGTTCGGAACCCACGTTAAACTGTAGGTCCCCCTATAACTGGATGGGCAAGTCAGTTCGAAGGTCGGAGGAAGGCAACGGCATACCACCTCCACACAGGACCATGCGTAGTCAAGCACTGTGGTGTTCAAACCAATCTTCGGATTGTTGACTGCATTACCTTTTTACACCAGGCAAATGCGGGGGTGGTATATTTCAAAGGGCACGGCCGATTTCCTTCCCCATTCCCACCGAAAAGAATTGCACTGACGTGTTTTACGGCCCCCTTTAGATTTGTAGTTTTATAAGTTTTTGCAAACATTTTGCACAAAAATAATAAAAAATTAATTGATAAGAGACTCAGAAACACTTTTAGGAAAAAAATGATAACGGGTTTCGAACCACTAATCTTCAGTGTCACAGTCTAACGCATTGCCTACTACGCTATGGCTAACGGTTAGAAGTTACGTTCTTTAATTTCATACTATTGATGGCCGTTATTAATTGATAGTAATATGGCATTTCTAGACACTAGATTATCATTTATCGTAGAAGGACGACGTGTTTTTGTTAATTCTTCAGTGCGCCATAGCTTTGAAATGACAACGTGTCGGTTACAATAAGAAAATCATCAAATACCCAACTCAAGATGGCGTATGCCAGAGAGAGTTCTGGGCGAGGAATGTCACGTGACATCTGCGAACGGCTGGTTTTCGTTAATTCTCTCAAACGATAAGAGATATGAAGAGAAACCATAAGAGAGCAAAGTTGTAGAGAATTTTCTCCTCAACAAATTCGGTTATTCAATTTTCGTGTCAGATGAATGGTTAAGTGGTCGGCTGCGGTGGTCGAGGGGACTGAGGCGCCCCAGTCACGATCTGCACGGCCACTACGGTCCCATAAGTTATACAAATACTTGAACATTTAACGCTCTCTCTCTTATTGGCCGTGGCATCGCGGCTCCTGATTGGCTGCTCTGCCGTTCCTAACCTAGCGAGCACGACAGCTAGCCGCTGTCACATAAACTGCACTTGTACCGGTACAGTGAACTTTTTGAGCGGTCTGAATTGCTTTATCATCCATGAATCATTTATTCTTCGGTAGAGATAATGTTATTGTGCGGTAAAGTGGAAAAAAGAAAAGTTGGAATAAGGTGGTCGAAATGGAAGGGAGAGATGTTGGTTAGCAGCCCTAGAAACGAGGTCTCAGGCAGAGAAAACGCAGTCGGCAGTGGAGTCGGAGAAGGCTTCGCTCTGCTTCCTGAGTCGTAGCAGCCAGCAGATTGGTAGGGCGGTGCTGCTGATTAAATGAATAATTTGATTGTGTGGCCAGAGGAAAAAGTCGTGGGCAGCTTTTCCTTTACTCAGTGGAAAGGAGGACAGGGGGGGGGGAGGAAGGGGGGGGGCGAGGAGAGGACAGATTCACTCAAGGAGTTGGCGGAGGGGTCGCCAGTCACCGGCTCTTTCGCGACCGACCTTCTGTCTCTTTCCCCGAAAACGTCGGGCGCTGCTGAAAGAGACAAGTTGTTCGGTTAAGAGTCCGGGAGCTGTGTATGTGTGTAGGAGAGTGCAGTTGTGGGGTGGCTGAGCAGAGCGAGAGAGAGAGAAAGAGAAAGGAGAGTGAGGAGTTGAGAAGGAAAATTGAGACAGAGAGTGAGGAGTTGAGAGGGGGAATTGAGAAGGCGAGTGAGGAGTTGAGAGGGGGAATTGGGACGGTTGACACAGGGACGGGAGAACAGGCGTAGCGGCAACCCGCACAACATCTCCTGGGCATGCTGCGCGGGGGAGAAAAGGTGGCAGCGGCAGAACAGACGGAGACGGATAATGAGGGGTAGTGGAGTGAGGGGTAGTGGAGGGGTAATTTTCCTTTGAGGAATCAGGCAATGCTCAATCTGAGGCGGCTAAGGTGGCGCTAGGGTGGCGGGGGCGGAGCAATCCGGGGCTCGGACTCGGCGGAAGCCGCGCAATTTGCCTTTTGATTTTAACCCCCGCGCGCGCCTTCGCAACCCCCGAGCGGCGGCGGCACATCAAACGGAGCCACCCCCGCAAATTAATGTTCCGGCGCGCGCGCGCCCTGGCGCTACCTATAGCCGGCCGGTCGTCTTTTGTAGCAGATTTGCGGAAAGAGAAACGGGAAGGAGGAGGGGAAAAAAGGAAAAAGAAAGAAGGTAAAGAAATAAGAGGTGCCTGGCCAATTGAAGGCCTTACGACCGTGGCTGTCGGCGGAGAAATCAAAGCCAGCAACTCAGTTCCCTTTTCATTATTGTCGTTATTAATTATAATTCGCTTCTGCGGTAGAGAGAGGTGGATATGTCTGTGATGGAAGACGTTGGGGGTGAAGAGCCACAATTTTGACAACTAGATTAGGGGCGAACATTTCGCCAGCAATTTGATCTTTAGAGGTGGAAAACAAAGGTTAGGATTCACAGGGGGTATTTGGGTCTCAGATTTCCAGTGGTACCGTGCGAGAATCCAGCGTAATGGGCTGGAGAAAGGAGTGATCATTCCGTGGAATTTTACTACTGTTGTAATGTTTGTCAAGCTAAATGCTGAAGTCATTGGTTACTAGGCTAAAAACTACTTTAAATAGTATTTGTTCCAATGGACCCACAGCGCTGAAAATTTCTCTTATGAGACATTGTGTGTGTCAATATATACCAATGTGTTTCTATTTTTTATGGCTTTTTGTTCGACTTTTCGGCAGCAATCTTCGACAATAGATACTGGTAGACTGGGCACGGCATCATATTCATGGCACCAACATCTCTGCAGCTGAACAATTATTTCGCTAACAGTCGCTGGCCGCGGTGGCCGAGGGGACTAAGGTGCTACAGTCACGGTCTGCACGGCCGCTACGGTCGGGGGTTCGAATCCCCCCTCGGGCATGGATATTTGTGCCGTCCTTAGGATTAGTTAGTTCATAAGTAGTTTGTAAGTTTAGGGACTGATGACTCCGTAGTTAAGTCCCGTAGACTATACAAACATTT
Organism: Locusta migratoria; assembly: GCA_026315105.1. Lineage (NCBI taxonomy): Eukaryota > Metazoa > Arthropoda > Insecta > Orthoptera > Acrididae > Locusta > Locusta migratoria. Next base: position 15,401,856 of record CM048754.1, read on the forward strand.
GAACATATTTTTGCTAACAATCACGTAGTAGTGTACAGCTTTGCCTAGGATTATATAGAGCTTATTCAGAAGGCAAATAACATTAAATTCCAAGTGAAAGTATTATTAGTTTAAAAAATGATATCTCTTGAAAACTGTTGCGTTGTTTATTACATCCGGCTAATGTTTGCCAACAGTCACGTGGTCATATGTTTGAACCACGCCATATGTATAGCCGCTCTGCTGTTCGTCGGGTCTGTTAGTATCTATGGTCGAAGGCAGCAAGTTGGTCTTTAGAGGTAGAAACCAAAGGTTGGGTTTCGCCTCAGATTTCCAATGGTACCGTGCGAGAATGCAGCGTAATTGGCTGAAGAAAGCAGTTGTATAAAAAAATAATAATAAAAAATAAATATTCAAATGTTTGTAAATCTATCGGACCAAAAGGCGTGGTCATCATTCCGTAGCTTACAAACGACTTAAACCTAGGTAAACTAACCTAAGGACAACACACACACCCATGCCCCAGGGAGGACTCGAACCTCCACGGCGAGCAACCGCGCGCTCCGCAGCGAGACGCCTTAGACCGCTCGGCTACTCCACCGCGGCGCCAGGAAAATAATTTCTGGTGAGGTACAGAGCCGAAAAAAATAATGCTGCCCATGTTCTGGTATAGTGCTGGCGAAATCCTTATTCATTGCGTTCCAAAGGTCACGACGCAGACAGAGATGTTGAACAGATAAATTTCCTCCTAACATCGCGTGGTGAACGACGGGAAAAGCCTGCGATGTAATTTTCGCAGATTGTCTGAAGCTTAGAATTGAGCTGAAATAGATTGATCACAATAAAAAGAAAATCCATAAAAAACTGCAACACATTGGTATATTTTCACAGTGTCTCTGAGAGAAATTTTCAGCACTGTTGGCCCATTTGATCGGAAATTATTTAAAGTAGTTTGAAAGCCTAGTGACCGATGACTTCAGCAGTTAGCTTCACAAACATTACAACAGTAATAAAATTTCACGACACCGGGAGAAGGTTAGAAGAGAGTCCTACGGCAACAAGGCCAAGTTTTCAAGCACGATTTAATGTTCCAAAAGGACCCGATGCGAAAACCATTCGTACGCTCTTGGCAAAATTTTCAACGAACAGGCAGCGTAACTGATGATCTAGTGGGGCATGTTGGCCGCAAGCAAACCGCAATTACGCTTGAAAATATCGCCACAGTTTCTGGAATTATTCGGCGAAATCCAATGTCATCCCTCCGTAGAATTGCATCTGAGACTGGTTTGAAGCGTTCCAGCACGCAGAAAATACCGAAAAAGAGCCTACACGTCTTTCCATTCAAAATTCAAACTCACCAGGCCATACCCGTACGTTCTGTGCAACAAAGGGTTGCCTTTGCTAATCAGATGCTCACAATGATTGATAGTGAAGGATTTGATGTTGGCTGCATCTGGTTTACAGATGAAGCACACTTCCACCTGAATGGATACGTGAATAAGCAGAACTGGCGATTTTGGGGTTCCGAAAAGCCATATTGGTGTGAAGCGAAACCCCTGTATTCTCCTAAAGTTACTGTGTGGGCTACAGTATGCAGCAGAGGCATTATTGGCCCTTTTTCCATTCGAGAAACGGTCACTGGTGCACGTTACGTTGCAGTTTTTGAACGATTTGTCGCCACACAGCAAGCGTTAGAGGATCGACCAGGTACTGAATGGTTTATGGAAGGTGGTGACCGACCACATCGGACCGAACAAGTGTTTCGCTTTCTTGAGGAATACTTCGGGAATCGAGTCATTGCTTAGAAATATTCCAAAGTTACTGGTGCAGGCATGGATTGGCCTCCATATTCGCCGGATTTGACTCCCTGTGACTTTTTTCTACCTGAAGCATCCCGCCACGCTGGACGAGCTTGAATCTGCGATCTCTGTGGCATGTGAATCCATTTCGGTTGAGACACTACGAAATGTGATGGCGAATTTCGTTCTTCGTTTGCGCCACCTCTGTAGTGCCAATGGTGAACATTTTGAAAACATTGTGATGTGATTCTTTGCAAAGAGTGTTTTCATACGATTATTTCACTTATGTATGCTGATATGAGCTGTACAGCGTACAGCGCCATCCGTTAGCAGCTTTTGTAGCTATTATTTCATACTGCTGCATAAACTTCGTACAGATTTCACAATAAACATACCGTTACTGCATTCCTCTATCGATCTTTGTTTTAGAGATAGTTAATTTTGAAATCAGGGAGCCCTATCTCTGGACATCCTGTATTTAAAAAAAATATTGTGAAGTCCGATACCCATGTGATCTTGTTAGTGAAAAAAATTTTTTTTTACAGTTGCAGAGAGATTACGTCCAGAAGTGACAAAAGTTTGAGCCTGATTAGTTAGTGCAAAATAATAATAATAATAATAATAATAAGGTAAAGCAGTCATCAGTCCGAAGATTGGTTTGAACACCACAGTGCTTTACTAGGCATGGTCCTGTTTGGAGGTGGTATGCCGTTGCCTTCCTCCGACCTTCGAACTGACTTACCCAGCCAGTTATAGGGGGACCTACAGTTTATCGTGGGTTCCGGACAACGGTGCTACGCGGTATTTTTCACATGAGCAGTACTGCCAGAGGTGAAAGAAGTGGAAAGTGACAGATAAAAATCCTAGGACCTGGCGGGGATCGAACCCGCGACCTTCGGATTTGTAGTCTGGCACTCTACCACTGTGCAACCGAGGCGTAAAAATAGAACATAATGTTGTGGGGGTTATAACGTGAATGCATGTTGTATTCCTACTGGCGATTCGACTCGTGGCAACTGATGGTTGGTTCCTCGTTACCGAGCAGTGTCCTGGTTGTATCTTCCGGGTTATGTGGTCGTGGTCGAAGAAACATATCTGCTCCTGACGTTTCGTCCAGAGCTGCGCTGGACATCTTCAGAGGTACTACTGGTAGCGGTGAGTCTTGCCGACTGACGAGTCGGGCGTCGGAGAGCGGTATGAATACTGTCCAAAAGGGGGCGTGGTCAAGTGTTCACGTGCAGGAGCACGTCAGGAGCAGATATGTTTCTTCGACCACGACCACATAACCCGGAAGATACAACAGCGATTATTTCAGCCGGTCGTGAAAGCCTTCACTGCATGAGTGTCCTGGTTGTTTCCATCGCGTAGAGTAAGGCGAATACGGTGTAACTGCGTAACGACGCTGTGAACGAAACGGTGAAGACTGCGCCGAGGTTGGCGGCTTCGATGCCGGGCGTTTGACTTGAGCGATGTCTGCAGCCAGTGGAAATGGCCGACGTCAGATCCGGAAGGTAGTGGCTTTGCCTGCTCACCATTACGCCTGCTAATGCAGCCTGATTAGTGACAACTAAGTTAGGACCGCTGGCGTCGGGCAAGGAGGGTGCGGGGGTGTGAAAAGAAAGGGATGGGGAGGGGGAAGGCGAGGACTGGAGGGGGGAAGGCGTGATGCAGTTAGGACCCCAGGTGGTTAATAATGCACGGGTCGCGCTGTTGACGGCGAATCACGATCTACATCTACATCTACATCGATACTCTGCAAATCACATTTAAGTGCCTGGCAGAGGGTTCATTAACCACTTTCATAACTTTTCTCTACCGTTCCATTCTCTAATAGCGCGCGGGAAGAAAAAAACACCTAAATCGTTCCGTTTTCGATCTGCTTTCTCTTATTTTATTGGGATGGTCATGTCTCCCTAAGTAGGTGGGTGCTAGCAAAATATTTTCACATTCAGAACTAAAAGTCGGTGATTGAAACTTCGCAAACAGATCACGCCGCAATGAATAACGTCTTTCTTTTAATGATTTCCACCCCAATTCGTGCAACATTTCCGTGACGCTTTCCCCCCCCCCCCCCCCCCCCCCGTAACGTGATAAAACAAAACGAGCTGCCCTTCTCTGAACCTTCTCAATATCTTCCGTCAGTCCCACCTGGTGAGGGTCCCACAAGGGGCAACAGTACTCCAAGAGAGGACGCACAAGTGTGATGTAGGCAGTCTCTTTGGTGGAGCTGGTGCATCGTCTAAGCGTTCTGCCAATGAAACGTAACCTTTGGTTCGCCTTCCCCACAATATTTTCTGTGTGTTCTCTCCAGTCAAAGTTGTTAGTAATTGTAACTCCTAGGTATTTGGTAGAATTTACGACCTTAAGGTTTTACTGATTTATCGCGTAATTGAAGTTCAGTGGATTTCTTTTATTGGTCATGTGTATTACTTCACACTTTTCTTTATTTAGTGTCAATTGCCAATTTTCGCACCAAGTAGAAATTTTGTCTAAATCGCTTTGCAGTTGCTTTTGATCCTCTGTTGACTTCACTAACCGATAAACGACAGCATCATCCGCGAACAGTCTAAGGGAGCTATTCAGATCTCCAAGACAACACTGTACTGTCTGCTAGGGGGTCCTGTAGCGAGGCCACAACAGCTGCGAATGTCAACAGCGGTCTGACAAGGCGAGGGCGCCAATTGTGAAATTCAGATTCGATTCATACTGCGCATAATAAAAGCTCATGGCCAGAGGTGTAATGTGGCAAAGCACCAAGATGCACTTCTCAGCCTTTGTCGAGAAAATCGACGATTAAAAAACGCGATTCCGGTGAAATACTCTCTACGATCTCTCCCATTAGTAGTAGGCCTATTGAATAGAGGCGTGGCGGTAAGCGCTCGCATTCGTAATCCGAAGGTCGCCGGATCGAATCTCGCGGCATGCAACTTTTTTATTATTTTTTTTTTATTCAAATGTACACACACACACACACACACACACACACACACACACACACAAATTATATATATATATATATATATATATATATATATATATATATATATATATATATATATATATGAAGAAAATTAATCACATTTCATGTTCGAAGTCGCCAGTTTTCCCACGACAAACGCCTTTCAAACAACGTATTATATGCAAATGGCGACTTCAAAGATCATTGTTTTTTGCAAACGCAGTTGTACCACAGTCTAACATATACAGTCACGACACTCCCACAGATTTTTGTTATACGCTGCGATAGCAGCGCTCCAAGCGGCCGGCAAGCTACGTTTCTGAATACGGTAGTTGCTGAGTGCGAATAGTATCGTTTAGACTGACTTCAGCATACGTTTTACATTAGGGAACGTATGTAGTTCCTTATAAATAGGTAATAAATTAAAAATAGCTCCCCATTTGTCTTTCTTAGTTTTCATAAGATCCCTGATAAGGTACGAAACGTTACATTACAGGACAGTTAATTTACAATCATCCTGTAACATACAGGCTTTAAATGAGTAATATCATTTTCTATTAAAAATAAAAATGCCTAGGAAACACCAGGAGACATGCCCTTTGGCAGAGAGACGTCAATTTCTACGCAGGAACGTTAAGTATTATTCATTAAAATTCCAGTATAATCGGCAAGGGTGGAAGATAGTAAACGTATATATAATGAAATAATTAGGACATTTAACATACCAAATCAACCATCAGCTGTAGCTGAAGGAAAAACGTCACAGGCATGGCAATATAACGATAAAAGCAACCAAACTGTTTTCCAACAAAGAAGAACCCAATTCCACAATTGTTGCTACATCTGAACCATCTGAAACGGCAAGAATCATCAAAACATTGGTTTTTTAAAGCTAAAGTAATTACACTTAAAAGAATATGCACGTAGAAGAAAGACGAGTGACGTGTAAAAATGTGAGAATCATTAGAATCCGTTCCGAATTGATACACGTTAAAAACTGGCTGTCATAGTACGAACAGACCATAATAGAAATTTATTATACCATTATGTTTATATGTAACTTACTTTCAGCGAAATAAGCTGCAAATATACACATATTCGTAAGTATTTGTTCGTGATGATGGTGTTCTTTATACCTATGAATCATTTAAATGAGGCTGTTTTTATGTTAATTTCCGAATTATGTTTGTCTCTCGATATTTTAAAAATACTTGTAACGCAAAAATTATATTAAGTATTTCGTTAATTACATACAAAAGCGATTATACAGAAACATCACAAATTCGGCAGCTTGCCCACCGCTAGGAGCGCTAGTGTCGCAGCAACTGTCAGTTGGTAACAACTTTTACAGCGGTGAGTGTCGGGACTGTATATGTTAGACTGTGGTTGTACTTCACAAATGTTATTAATTGTCTTCATAATGTTTACCACTTATAGTCAACGGAAGAAGTATAAACGATATTCCGAAACGAATGCGTATAGCGTTAAGTCAAACCTGACGAACGATAGGACAATTTTTCAGAATGTCAATCAGGTGTGTTTCCCAACAGATAATTTAAAAAACAATTGTTCTTGTAAATACGCATCGTTTATCAGATGTGCTCGATGTCGTGCTGTTTTCTGCTTTCCATGTTTCTATTCTGTGATAACTATCACTCTGGTTCCTATGAATTACAAAAAAAAAAAAAAAAAAAAAAAAAAAAAAGCAAATAATGATAAAAAAACTTGCATGCCGCGAGATTCGATCCCCCGACCTTCGGATTACCAACCCAAGCGCTTACCGCCACGCCACGCCTCTTTACAATACTACTAATGGTAGAGATCGTAGATAGTACTTCACCGCAACCGCGTTTTTTAATCGTCGATTTTCTCGACAACGGCGGAGAAGTGCATCTTGGTGGTTTGCCACATTACACCTCTGGCCATGAGCTTTCATTATGCGCAGCATGAATCGAATCTGAATTTCACAACTGGCGCCCTTCCCTTGTGAGAGACGTGGATATTCGTCATCATAAAATAATTACACCTATAATCGTTGCTGACGTACCAGATCCTACACCAACATGGGCAATTGATGGGGAAGTCGAGGTAATGCGTAATGCGCCCTATTTAACGTCTGTAGTAGCACTATGGCGCTATTGATGTATCGCCAAATACGGCTATCCATATCTACATCTACACAGATACTCTGCAAATCACATTTAAATGCCTGGCAGAGGGTTCATTAACCACTTTCATAACTTTTCTCTACCGTTCCATTCTCTAATAGCGCGCGGGAAGAAAAAACACCTAAATCGTTCCGTTTTCGATCTGCTTTCTCTTATTTTATTGGGATGGTCATGTCTCCCTAAGTAGGTGGGTGCTAGCAAAATATTTTCACATTCAGAACTAAAAGTCGGTGATTGAAACTTCGCAAACAGATCACGCCGCAATGAATAACGTCTTTCTTTTAATGATTTCCACCCCAATTCGTGCAACATTTTCGTGACAAGAAAGTGAGTTGAGAGCACTCCATGCTTCGATATTCACTTACTTTAATACGTTATTTTAATACTGCATATGCGCTGTATTACAGCGTCTTTGGTCGAGGCGAATAGCTAATCAGTGAGCTGAATGGAGAACTTGATACAAGCTGTAGGTAGGAAAATTTCTACTTCCTTTTGCCACATTTAATGGCTAAATGCACAAATAATATTTATATTCGTGAAATCTACGACAAACAATCTTTCGAATTATGTAACTTTCATTGGCCTTTTTGTACGAATAAATTAGTAATCTGTACCACAATTTTCGTGTTAGCGTATTTATATAATGATAAGTCATAGTGTAAGAATAACAATTTTTTACCTAAGGGATGTTTTTGTAAAACACGTTCGCGTTATGGGGCGAGCTAGGATTTTTATCCGTCAATTTCCAATTCTTTCACCTTTGGCAGTATTGCTCATGTGAAAAATACCGAGTTTCACAGTGGTTCGGAACCCACGTAAAACTGTAGGTCCCCCTATAAGTGGCTGGGTAAGTCAGTACGAAGGTCGGAGGAAGGCAACGGCATACCACCTCCAAACAGGACCATGCCTAGTAAAGCACTGTGTTGTTCAAACCAATCTTCGGATTGTTGACTGCTTTACCTTACCTTTCTGGTGCATCGCCAGTCTAATAGCATTTAGGCTGTGGCAGGCTGCTGTGAACATTACTAGGAACACATTACGCCTCTTGTTTTGCTATTTGGAGTATATCTGGGGGAATAGAATGGATGGTGTGCAGCCGATACTTTAGGACTGCGCACAGAGAAATGAGGCTAGATGGACTGAAGAATTAACTGAAATAAATGCCTGGGCTACGTTGGGGGCGGAGACTTTTTTTTTACAATTACAATAACAATTTAGGTCTGTTACCTGGATAACTAAAACAGACCTTTACAATCAATTATTATACATTACAAATTGTTTGGTTGTTAGTGATAAGTTAATGACAACTGCAAGTATAATTGCCGCCTCTTAGCAAGCCTCCTGAAGGGAGGCCAGTACCCATCCCTACGACGTGGACGTGGGCGGGGCCTACTTACTAACGTAACCACTGCTACTCGTATTAATTTGTTAGATTGTAACTTTTACAAAATAGAGTAAACTACACTACTTCTATTAGTGGTGCACTGATTTACACCATCCATCTCCTTTGCACCACTGGACTTCTAGTCTAGATTGGATTTGGAAGGTAGCGAGGCAGCCAACACCAGAGAACTGAGTGATTGTGGAAATGGCCACCTAATTGTTTTTTTTTTATATATATACATGTGACGGGCAATGATCCTATCGTTAGTGGGGAGGTGTGGGCAAGTTTGAAGCCCTTACTCTTACGGGAATCAGTTAAACTACGAGTTTGAGTACTATGGGCAGGGCGAAGCTGGGAATTTGTATCTGACGGGAGGCGTGCATGGGTAGTCCTTGCAGGTGCGGTGATCACTATGTCCCCAGTGGTGTAGGGGTCAGCGCAACTGCCTAGAAAGCAGGAGACACGGGTTCGAATCCCGGCTGGGTACACATTTTCAGCTTTGCCCAATCGCAGTTGATGTCATATATTCTATGAATATGTTTTTTTTTTTGTTTTTTTTTGTTTTTTTGTTTTCTTTTTCCGGCTACCGCGCTGTCTTGCTGTCCTGTCACGGTCGCCAGCCAGTCGCCTAGTGTAGTCACGGCCTCCCACTGGCAGCTCCTCTTCTCCCACAGGTGTTAGCGCGCCACTGTGCATTATTGAGCTACTCCCGCGGCCGGCTGCTGAAATATTCAGCCCCGCTGTTAACACCCCGTGTCCCAGTGGCGAGGACTGCTCGCTCTTCCCCCTCTGACAGGGCGGGGTGGACGACGTGCTGATGAAAAGACAGCTTCCCCAAGTTGCCGCCAGGGGAGCGGCCTGCGAGTAGGGTCCTGTCGATGTCCACGACACTGGAGACCGATCCTCAGTCAGACGAGGCATTCGACTTCTGCTGTCTGTGCGCACCTACAATTCGTCTCAGAGATTAATGGTAATGTTTGTAAAAATATCGGACCAAACTGCGTGGTCATCAGTCCGTAGCTTACAAACTACTTTAAACCTACGTAAACTAACCTAAGGACAAACACACACACACACACACACACACACACACACACACACACACACACACATGCCCTAGGGAGGATTCGAACCTCCGACGGCGAGCCACCGCGCGCTCCGCAGCGTGTCGCCTTAGACCGCTCGGCTACTCCAACGCGGCTCTCAGAGATTACAACTGGATATCAGAAATAGCATCCCTAACTGGACCGGCCGCGGTGGCCGAGGGGACTGAGGCGCTCCGTCACGGTCTGCACAGCCACTACGGTCGGGGGTTCGAATCCCCCCTCGGGCATGGATATTTGTGTAGTCCATAGTATAAGGTAGTTCCTAAGTAGTTTGTAAGGTTAGGGACTGATGACCCCGTGGTTAAGTCCCATAAGCTTAACAAACATTAATTATTCCTAACTGGAACTCGGGGGGCAATACTCACACTACGACTTATCTTAGAAGATAGGCTAAGTAAGGGCAAACCTACGTTTTTAGCGTTTGTCGATTTGGAGAAAGCTTTTGACAATGTAGACTGGAATACATCCTTCCAAATTCTGAAGGTAGCATGGGTAAAATATAGGGAGCGAGGAGTTATATTCAACCTATACAAAAACCAGACAGCAGTTATTGGAGTCGAAGGACAAGAAAGGGACGCAGAGGTCAGGAAGGGAGAAAGATAGAATTGTAGCCTTTCCCCAATGTTGCTCAATCTGTACATTGAGCAAGCAGTGAAGGAATGGAAGGAGAAATTTGGAGAGGGCATTAAACTGCAGGAAGAAGAAATAAAAACATTGCGGTTTGTCGATGACGTAGTAATTCGGTCAGAGACTGCAAAAGATTTTGAAGAGCAATTGAATGGAATGGACAGTGTCTTGAAAGGAAGATATATGATGAACATTAACAAGAGTAAAACGAAGGTAATGGAATACAATGTCAGAAAATCGGGCGATGCTGAAGGAATTAGATTACGTAATGAGACAATAAAAGTAGTAGATGAATTTTGTTATTTGGGTAGCAAGATAACTTCTGATGGCCAAAGTAAAGAAGATATAAAATGCAGGATGGCTATGGGAAGAAAAGCGTTTCTAAAGAAGCGAAACTTGTTAACATCCAATATTAATTTAAACGTTAGGAAGTCATTTCTGAAAGCATTTGTCTGGAGTGTAGCATTGTATGGGAGTGAAACGTAGAGGATAAGGAGTTCGGATAAAGAGATAGCTTTTGAAATGTGGTGCTACAGACGAATGATGAAAATTAGATGTGTAGATCACGTAACTAATGAGGAGGTGCTTAACCGAATCGGCGAGAAAAGGAGTTTCTGGCATATCCTGACTAATAGAAGGGATAGATTGGTTGGACACATTCTGAGACTTCAAGAAATTGTCAACTTAGCATTAGAAGGAAGCGTGTGGGATAAAAATCGTAGAGGGAGACCGAGGGACGAATACAGTAAGCAGATTGAAAAGGATGTAGGTTGCCGAACGTATTCTCACATGAAGAGACTTGCACAGGACAGGGTAGTGTGGAGAGCTGCATCAAACCAGTCTGCGGACTGAAGACCATAACATCAACATTCCTAAATGATTCAATCACCCACTTTAACAATTTAAATTATCAATACAGTACAAATCGCGTCTAATATTAAAGATGTGCAACCAAATGAAAGCGATCGAAACGCAAATGAGTATAGAAATTTTAATACACTGTTGTCGTCTGACTCCTTTAAAATTTCAACAAAATTTCCTGAACGTACCAGTGGCGACAATTTTTCAGGAAGGAAGGTAGTTTAGGGTTTAACGTCCCGTCGACAGCTTGGTCATTAGAGACGGAGCTAACGCTCGGAGTATTGGGTAAGGATGGGGAGGGATATCGGCCGTGCCCTTTGAAAGGAACCATCCCGGTATTTTCCTGGAGTGATTTAGGGAAATCACGGAAAACCTAAATCTGGATGGCCGGAGGTGGATTTGAACCACCGTCCTCCGAAATGCCAGACAATTTTGAAATTAACGAATTACTTTTTGGATTCCATAATACTGAATCTACCACAAATGAAGCACTGTTACCAATTTTAATGGACCTCCCATCTCGTTTTTATATACACATTCAATCACGCGAAGTTATTGCTGCTGACAGAACAACAGACCGGAAGGAAGAAATAAGAGAAACTGGGCCACGAATTCTGTAAGACCACCAGATCATCTCGTGACCGAAGATGTAGTGCAAAATGAAACCACGAACACCCATACCGAATTTCAAAAGTGAACACCCCCCAGTGCGACAACGTATCGGTTTGTTGACTTAAAAATCATAACCTCTTCGCCTGGTAGATTCGTGTATGTGAATCATAAACTTTCAGCGACAGTGTGGGATCACCAAATAATTGCGGCAGTTAATGTTCTCACTCCTTCCCGTCCCCCAGTTTAGAGGACTAGAATTGGCGCGGTTTTTTTTTTCTCTCGACTGTCTTAAGAGGTAACTAAAAGGGATCCGTAGTATAGTGGCTGCAGTTCATGCAGTGCACGTGATACTGACGTGCTTTATTACTATCCCTTGGTTGTTTGCTTGTTCTATTATTCACGACCGGACTCCGATACTGGTGGCTGTATCAGACGTAAATAATAATAATAATAATAATAATAATAATAATAATCTAGTAAGAACAGGACTCAAAAAGTACAAAAGTTAGCAGACAATGTAACACATCCACTATCACCACAGTCTAACATATACAGTCACGACACTTCCGCGGATTTTTGTTATACACTGCGACAGCAGCGCTCCAAGCGGAGGGCAAGCTACTTTTATGGATACGATAGTGGATGAGTGCGAATAGTATCGTTTATATTGATTTTAACACATTTTTTACATTAGAGAACGTACGTAGTATCATAAAATAGATAATAACTTAAAAATAGCTCCACATTTGTCTTTCTTAGGTTTCCTAAGATCCCTGACAAGGTTGGATACGGTACATTGCGGCGCAGTTTATTTACTGTTATATTGTAACCCACAGGGTTATACTGAATAATTTAATTTACTTTTAAAAATAGAAAAATGGCTAGGAAACACCGAATACCCGCCCTTTGGCAGAAAGACGTGTTTTTTCTTCTAAAGAACATTAACGCTTCTCCACTCCAATTCCAGTGAAATCAGTGTGGGTGGAACTTAGGAAACGAATGTAGAATGCAATAACCACTGTATTTAACATACCAAATCAGCCACCACAACTGTCGCTGAAGGAAAACATTAGAAACGTGACAATAAAACTGAAAAAGCAATCAAACTGTATTCAACAAAGAAGAACCCAATTCCACAATTGTTGCTACAGCTGAACCACAAACGGCAAGAATCTTCAAGACATTGCCTTCTTAAGCAAAAGTAATCACACTCAAAAGAATATGCGCTTATAATAAAGACGAGTGAAGCCTAAAAATATGCGAATCATTAGACCCCATACCACAACGACCCGTGTCAAAAAACTCTTTGTCATAGTAAGAACACACCAAAATAAAAATTTCTGTTTCTATTATGTTTATATTCTACTTACTTTCAGCGGAATAAGCTGCAAATATACACATATTCGTAAGTATTGGTTCATGACGAAGTTCTTCGTTATACCACTGAATCAGTAAGTTCGACTGTTTTTACATTACTTTCCGTATTATGTATGCCTCTTGATATATTACTAATGCTTGCACAGCAGTGAGTGTCGCGACTGTATATGTTAGACTGTGCTATCACCTAAAAAGTATTTACCGTTGAAACAACTCACATCCCAAAGGGTATACAATGTTGGAAATCATTATCTAGCCGATAAAGATTAAATTCGTTTGTGTATTTCTGTATCTGACGTACACATTTCACCTAGCTCTACACATATCACTGAAAAAAAAAAAAAATGAATAATCAAAATACGCAGCTCTGGATCTTGGCAGGGGGTAGGGGCAAACTGGGATATCTACCTAGAGTGGCATTCGCAGAGGGATTCTGAATGGTCTTCCGGAAGAGCAGTTGAGAGGGAGGGGGGGGGTTGTAACCATAGCAAATAATTCCTGGCCTTACAGAATATTTGTAGCATATTTAGTTGAAATCGGTCCATTAGTTTACGAGCAGATGCAGAATATTATCGCATGATGCGGCTGTTTTTCACGGCTGTCGTAGTTTATGACGTCATATCTCCTTTTTGTGTATAGTAGTTGGTTCTTACCACGCCAGCGATTGTTGCCTGATAGTAAGGAACATGTGAAGCAAGTTTGATTGAAATCGGTTCAGTAGTTTAGGAGGTGGTGTGGAACATACATACATATACACAGACCCACATATACACATTCAGCCTATTTTATAAGATGCGTAGATTACTCGGGGAAAATATCGATATATCGACGTATGGAAGTTTTTTTAAAAGTTCAAATTTTGTAAACGTATTGGACAAAACTGATTTGATCGTCCGTTACACACACACACACACACACACACACACACACACACACACACAAACTCACACATCCGTGCCAGAGGAAGGACTCGAAGCTCCGGCGGGAGCGGTCAACCAGTCCTTAGCATGACGCCTTAGACCACGCGGCCATTTTATCAACACTCCTAGTTGAAATCTGAGAATATTTATCCGATGGAAACGCACCAGTTCGGGTGTCAGACTAACGACGGGCTATACGTTGTTTGTTTCTTTTCTACAGCTACATGGATACTCTGCAAATCACACAAATGAAGTGCATGGCCCGCGGTTCATCGAACCACTTATATGATACTTCTCTATAATTCCATTCTCTAATAGCTCGCGGAAATAAGGTACACCTACATCTTTTTGTTTTCGATCTGATTGATTTTATTACGATGATCATGTCTCCCTATGTAGGTGGGAGCTAACAATATACGTTCGCATCCTGAAGGGAAACTTGGTGAAAAAATTCACAAACGGATCTCGTCGCAACATTCACGCCTCGTGCATCATTTCCGTGACACTCTCTCCCCTATATCGCGATAATACAAAACGAGCTGCCCTTCTCTGAACTTTCTGTAAATCGTCCGTACGTCCCACCTGGTGTGGATCCCACAATGCGCAGCAATACTGCAAAACAGGACGCAGAAGTGTGGTGTAGGCAGTTTCCTTAGTAGAACTGCTGCATCTTTTAAGTCTTCTGCCAATGAAACGTTAGTCATTGGTTCGCCTTCTCTACAATATTTTCTGCATGTTCTTTCCAGTTTAAGTTGTTCGTAATTGTTACTTCTGGGTATTTAGTTGAATGTACGGCCTGAAGGTTTGACTGACTCATTTATCGTTTAACTGTAGTTTAACGGATTTCTTTTAGTGGTCATATGGGTGACTCGACACCTCGTTATTTAGGGACAATTGCCATTTTTGCGCCAAGCAGATATGTTATCTAAATCATTTTGCTGTTGGTTTTGATCTTCTGGTGACTTTACTATCCTATAAAATAACAGCATCGTCCCTGAACAATCTAAGAGAGCTACTCAGATTATCTCCTAAATGGTTTAAAAAAATAAGGAACAGTAGGGGCCCTATAACACTTCCCTGGGGAACGCCAGATGTCACTTCCGTTCTACTCGATGACTTACCGTCAATTACAACGTACTGTTCAAATGTTTGTAGAGCTTATGGGATTTTACTATGGGGTATCAGTTCCCTACTTTTGTGTCCCAGCCTCGTCGCCGCTTTTGTGTCTCGTTTCCGTCGTAGGTGTCGGTGGCCGAGTGGAATGAGACCGACACAGGAATAAAGATAGCACGCTGGTGCAGGTACGGAGGGGAGCAGCCAGAACTAGAAACACTATAGTAAATTAGAATGAGATATATATTGCACAGAATTTATACAATACTTAACTTTTACATAGTACTGCAGAATGTTGATACATAGTTGAGCTAGAGTCCTGCCTAGTGCCTATACGATAGCCAAGTCTTCACTGGTGCCTATCTGATTCCGAAGTGTTAACTGGTGCCTATCTCAGTCCCAAGTGAACGATGTCGTTCACTGTTGGCCACGAGCGGAGTTGCCGCAGAGGGCGCTCGTGGCTGTCGTCGTAAGAACGCCGCGCCGTGCATGCATGGCGGCGCGCGGCGAAAGTAGGTGGCGCGCACTTTGGACTTGTGCGACACCACACCTACAATGTACTGTGTCCTTTCTGATAGGAAATCACGAATTCAGTCACACAGCTGTGCTATATTCCAGAAGCATGCAATTTGATTAGAAGACGCTTGTGAAGTACACTGTCGAAAACGTAGCGAAAATTTACAAATACGGAATCTATTTGACATCCCTTGTCGATAGCACCATCACTTCATGTGAGTAAACTGCTGGTTGTGTTTCACGAGAACGATATTTTGTAAATTCGTGTTGACTGCGGGACAATAGGTCGTTCTGCTCGAGGTAGTTCATAATATTAAGTGTATGTTGTAACATCCTGCTGCAAACAGACGTCAGTGATAGAGGCCTGTACTTTTGCGGGTCACCCCTATTTCGGCAGTACGCTGTCTCACGGCGGCGCGGTGCTAGTTCTCCGGTGAGAGGGACGCGTGGCGGCTGGCCAGGTATAAATACCTCGGCAGAAGGAGAACGAGGGTCTGGGCATCGTCAGGCAGTATCTGGGCTCATACCTGCCAGACCCCATCCCAAGCCACGCCGCCCGATATACTCGGCTAGAGGCGGACGATAAGCAGACATCCCGTCTGGGCCATTAGCCACCAGGTAGCCTCGCATCGCGCTCCTCCGCTGACGGACGTACAACACACACACAGCGCTCGTACCGGGTGTCGAGAAAAGGGCTCCCTGATTTCAAAATTAAATATCTCGAAAACAGAGATCGATAGAGGGATGCAGTAAACGGTATGTTCATTGTGAAAGCTGTAACAAATTTATACAGCAGTTTGAAATAATAGTTACAAAAGCTGCTAACAGATTCCGCTGTACGCTGTACAGCTCATATCAGCATACATAAATGAAATACTCGTATGAAAACACTCTATGCAAACAATCACATCACAATGTTTTCAAAACGGGTACCCAGCCGGGATTCGAACCCAGGTCTCCTGCTTTCCAGGCAGTTGCCCTGACCCCTACACCACTGGGGACACAGTGATCACTGCACCTGCGGTGAATAATATTATTCTGTGAATAATAAATAATGACAACTGCAGGATCAGAAGTGACGTCTGTTATTTCGGAACAGACACCACACGTATATATATTTTCAAAATGGCACTACAGAGGTAACGCAAACGAAGAATGAAATTCGCCATCACATTTCGTAGTGTCTCAACCGAAATGGATTCACATGCCACAGAGATTGACGATTCAAGCTCGTCCAGCGTGGCGGGATGCTTCGGGTAGACCATGTCTTTCACTGTGCCCCACAAAAAAAAAAAAAAAGTCACAGGGAGTCAAATCCGGCGAATATGGAGGCCAATCCGTGCCTGCACCAGTAAATTTGGGATATTCCAAAGCAGTGACTCGATTCCCGAAGTATTCCTCAAGAAAGCGAAACACTTGTTCGGTCCGATGTGGTCGGGCTCCATCTTGCATAAACCGTTCAGTACCTGGTCGATCCTCTAACGATTGCTGTGTGGCGACACATTGTTCGAAAATTGCAACGTAACGTTGTAAGTAGTGACATGTATTGAAAAAGATTTCCCAAAATATTACTTTTGAAATCGAATGGGAAGTGACGAGAAAAACAAAAATACTTACATTGCTTCATTTTTTCCGTCAAAGCCCCCATCGCAATTTTTTTTGTAGCTGTAGTTGTATATTTGTAATTATTCTGTGCGTTTGGCAAGCAAATCTTCGAAGCAAACGAGAAGAAGACTTTGATGTATTACTCTGGTCTTTTTGCGATCAGTGAACAGCTTTCCATCTACAACTCTGCCCTGTGGATTATTTGTTTTGGTTTGTCTTTTTAAAAAAATGTTCAAATGTTTGTATAGCTTATGGGACTTAACTACGGGGTCATCAGTCCCTAAACTTACAAACTACTTATGAACTAACTAACACTACGGACGGCACAAATATCCATGCCCGAGGGGGGGGGGAGTTCGAACCCCCGACCGTAGTGGCCGTGCAGACCGTGACTGGAGCGCCTCAATACCCTCGGCCACTGCGGCCGGCTGTCTTTTAAAAAACATAAATGGTTCTATAAATCAAATTTGTGGCTGTCATATGGTCTAACGTGTATTGGTTTGGGAACGGAAGGAAGAAATATGCTGTGTGGGGATTCTGAATATGCCACCACAATGTCTTAGATTCACGGATATGAACTATGAATTAATGACGGCAGGCCAAGAGAGATAACAAATCATCCACCCACGTGAAATGCATTCCTGAGTGTGTCATGAAAGCTAGGAAGCCGGCGTTAAGGTTCCTGGCGACTCTTGATGTACTAAGGGAGGGTGTCCATGGCATCCGCCTACAGCCCGGACATGTCATCCTGTCACTTCCGTCTTTCTAGTCCGGTAAGAAACATCTCAGAGGGCAGCGCTTCAACTAGGACGACGAACTGAAGGCTCTTGTCACTGACACAGGAATTCTGGTGATTCATTTTCATTAAACACTTACAGGGTGTCCAGAAAAGGGCTCCCTGATTTCAAAATTAAGTATCTCGAAAACAAAGATCGATAGAGGAATGCAGTAAACGGTATGTTTATTGTGAAAGCTGTAACAAATTTATACAGCAGTTTGAAATACTAGTTACAAAAGCTGCTAACAGATGGCGCTGTAATCGCCATACGTAATACCCAGTATAAATAGTGATCCGAAGCCCAGAGCGATCAGTTCAGGGGGTGTAAAATTGACTCGCGCGCTTAGCTTTTGTGACGTCATCTGGCAGCAAGCGCCGACCAGTTGCCGCAATACCCTTATGAACCGTGCGAGCAGCAAGTTGTGTTTTGCGCTCGCTCGTTTCGTGACCTTTAAATTCAAAATGTTCAAATGTCTGTAAATCTATCGGACCAAACTGCGTGGTCATCAGTCCGTAGCTTACAAACTGCTTAAACCTAGGTAAACTAACCTAAGGACAAAACACATACACCCATGCCCCAGGGAGGACTCGAACCTCCACGGCGAGCAACCGCGCGCTCCGCAGCGAGACGCTTTAGACCGCTCGGCTACTCCACCGCGGCGACCTGTTAAGTGTTTTGATAAGAAAGTAGCTTTCTTGTATTAGGGAACAATTTTTCCATATATTCTTTCTGTAATTATGAGTAAGAATACTTCGTGTTGTGCTGTTGCGGAGTACAATAACAGTGGAAGCAAGACGGAAGGCATTTTGTACCATCTGTTTCCAAAAGTTGAGGAACTTAAGCGCATATGGATCTCTCGGTGTAAACGACGAGATAAATGTCAAAAATGCCGCAATTTGTTCCGACACACTTTTGTGAAGACGATTGATAAAATTGTATGTATGAAAGTAGTATGCAGTTCAATTTTCATACTAATTAAACGAGTAACACAAAAGCATTAATGCGAAAATCGGCTGCTAAGTTTGCGTTGTAACAAAAGTTTTCTTTATCTAATATATAAAAATGAAGGCCTCTGTTTGTACGTGTGCTATGCCTGTCAATGTCATTCAGTCGATTGCGATGGAACTTGGTCAACTTATTGCATGAACTAGCGCCACGGTTATAGGCATAGTAAAATTTCGAAATTCGCACTCTAAGGGGGGGAAACCATATTATTACATAAAACAGAAGCACATTTTCTCTCTTTTTGACCCTTTAACCTTCTATAACTCGAGAACTACTGAACATATCGTGATGACGTTTCTTTTAAATTGTAGATCTCACAAAGGTCTAAAAAACGTCAATGGCAGCATATGTATAACTTTTACGAGTGATGCATATGTATCATTTTTCTCCTAAGGCGCTGGATGGCTTCAGACTGCATAAGTAGTGATTGTGCGAAATCTATAAAAGTTAGACATGTGCTCTTACTTTATTTTAGATCTTTATGAGCTCTACAATTTAAAAACAAACCTCATCACGATACGTTCAGTGGTCCTCGAATTAAGAAGTTTATACAACAGTTTGAAATAATACTTACAAAACCTGCTAACACATGGCGCTGTAATCACCATACGTAGTGCCTAGTATAAATAGTGATCTGAAGCCCAAAGCGATCAGTTCCACTATTGAAACGTGAAAGGAGGTTAGCGTACCGAAGGAAGAGATTAAAACCATGTACTCCATTAAACAACGCGTTCTTCTGGTGCTAGAGTACCACAGGTTAGAAGAGAGTCCTACGGCAATAAGGCCTAGTGTTCAGGTGCGATTTAAACCATTCTTACGCACTTCACAAAATTTCTACGAACAGGCAGCGTAACTGGTGATCTAGTGGGGCATGTTGGCCGCAAGCAAACCGCAGTTACGCCTGAAAATATCGCCACAGTTTCTGGAATTATTCGGCGAAATCCAATGTCATCCGTCCGTAGAATTGCGTCTGACACTGGTTTGAAGCGTTCCAGCACGCAGAAAATACTGAGAAAGAGCCTACAAATGTTTCCAATTCAAAATTCAAACGCACCAGGCCATACCCGTACGTCCTGTGCAACAAAGGGTTGCCTTTGTTAATCAGATGCTCACAATGATTGATAGTGAAGGATTTGATGTTTGCTGCATCTGGTTTACAGATGAAGCACACTTCCACCTGAATGGATACGTGAATAAGCAGAACTGGCGATTTTGGGGTTCCGAAAAGCCATATTGGTGTGAAGCGAAACCCCTGTATTCTCCTAAAGTTACTGTGTGGGCTGCAGTATGCAGCAGAGGCATTATTGGCCCTTTTTCATTCGAGAAACGGTCACTGGTGCAAGTTACGTTGCAATTTTGGAACAATTTGTCGCCACACAGCAAGGGTTAGAGAGGATCGACCAGGTACTGAATGGTTTATGGAAGATAGAAGCCGACCACATCGGACCGAACAAGTGTTTCGCTTTCTTGAGGAATACTTCGGGAATCGAGTCATTGCTTTGGAATATCCCAAATTTACTGGTGCAGGCATGGATTGGCCTCCATATTCGCCGGATTTGACTCCCTGTGACTTTTTTTGTGGTGCACAGTGAAAGACATGGTCTACCCGAAGCATCCCGCCACGCGATCTCTGTGGCATGTGAATCCATTTCGGTTGAGACACTAAGAAATGTGATGGCAAATTTCATTCTTCGTTTGCGCCACCTCTGTAGTGCCAATGGTGAACATTTTGAAAACATTGTGATGTGATGGTTTGCAAAGAGTGTTTTCATACGATTATTTCACGTATGTATGCTGATACGAGCTGTACAGATTACAGCGCCATCTGTTAGCAGCTTTTGTAACTATTATTTCAAACTGCTGTATAAACTTCTTACAGCTTTCACAATAAACACACCGCTTACTGCATTCCTCTATAGATCTTTGTTTTCGAGATATTTAATTTTGAAATCAGGGAGCCCTTTTCTGGTCACCCTGTATGTGCTGCTGCATACGGGGCATTTACGTTGCCTCTAACATGTACACCAAAGCCATTGCAATGCAGTACTGCACTGCCATTCCAAACACTGTCGGGTGCGGTGTTTTTCATTTCGTTTCACCTGTCAATATAAATGGAACAGGGTGTCCAGCGATAAGTAATTTTCAAATTCCAGTTATTTACTGGTTTTCAAGGAAGAATTTTTTTTTTTTATTTTCTTCCGAGGTTCACCAATTTATTAATTTGACAAAGAAGTACTAAGTACCAATACAATTATTTCAGCCGGCCGCGATGGCCGAGGGGACTGAGGCGCTCCAGTCACGGTCTGCACGGCCACTACGGTCGGGGTTCGAATCCCCCCTCGGGCATGGATATTTGTGTCGTCCTTAGTTTAAGGTAGTTGATACGTAGTTTGTAAGTTTAGGGACTGATGACCCCTTAGTCAAGTCCCTTAAGCTTAACAAACAAACAAAACAAACAATTATTTCTCAGAATTTTAATTGTCTAGCTGGCGATGTTAAAACTGGTATGTTGTTTGGTGGGATATAGGTAAGGCTGTAATACTGTGGTAATTTCCAAGAATGCTTCCAATCGAAGTAGCTCGGCCTGAAACGATATATATCGAACGTTCAACTCTAAATCGATTACGTGGCTATTAACGCGGAACTTACGAAGTTGGTATGTTTGTTGATTGTCATAGGGACGTATTTTATTGGTTTCTTTGGTCTTGAGTGACGGTGAAGTTTTTTCTTATTTATTATGATTTAAAACTGTTCGTAGTCAGAGCTACGCTAAGGAAAATTAATCTGTCTCACCCATTTAGTGACTCGTTCTCGAGGCACTTTCCTGAAGATATTCTGCGATCTATAATTCGATTAAAGTCGTATCTATAATTGTCATTTGTTGTTGTGGTCTTCAGTCCGGAGACTGAGCAAGCCTCTTCATCTCCTCATAAGAACGGCAACCTACATCTGTCTGAATCTGCTTACTGTATCCATCTCTTGGTCTTCCTCTGCGGTTTTTACCCCACACACTTCCCTCCAAAGCTAAATTCGAAATTCCTTGATGTCTAAGAATGTGTCCTACCAATCTATCCCTTCTTTTAGTCAAGGTATGCCAGAAATTTCTTTTCTCCCCAATTCTGTCCAGTACCTCCTCATTAGTTACGCGATCCATCCACCTAATCTTCAGCATTCTTCTGTAGCACCACATTTCAAAAGCCTCTATCCTCTTCCTGTCCGCACTGTTTATCGTCCATGTCTCACTCCCATACAAGGCAACACTCCACACAAATGCCTTCAGAAAGGACTTCCTTAGGCTTAAATCAATATTCGATGTTAACAAATTTCTCTTTTTCAAGAACGCTTTTCTACCCATTGCCATTCTGCATTTTATATCCTCTGTACTGCGACCATCATTTGTTATTTTACTGCCCAAGTAACAAAACTCATCTACCTCCTTTATTACTTCGTTACCTAATCTAATTCCTTCAGCATCACCTGATTTTCTTACACTGCACTCCATTACCCTAGTTTTGCTCTTGTTAATGTTCATCTTATATGCACCTTTCAGCACACTGTACATTCCGTTCAACTGCTCTTCCAGGTCCTTTGCTGTATCTGACAGAATTACTATGTCGTCGGCAAAACGCAATGTTTTTAATTCTTCATCCTGAATTTTAATTCATTAATAATTGTCATTTATTTATACAAATAATAATTTTTTTTTGTCCTCGCTCATCTCAGAAATATATACCGTATTGATACCTGACGCGTATGCCACATTACATTAAAAACGTATATCATGAGAAACATCCAACAAATTTCTACGATAATTCCTAAGAATGTGTCACTATTCTACTGTAAAATAATTCACGTCGACGCAACTTTACATTTCCACTCGTCAAAATAATTTGTATGAAAACATTCACATTTCGTCAACTCTCGCGTCAATGCCCTCGTGATCGATTTAGAGTTGCACATTCGATATATATAGTTTCAGGTCGAGCTACTTCGATTGCAAGCATTCTAGGAAATTACCAATACTGTTTGGAAAAAACTGGGTCGCTACAAGGATTTGGCAATAGTGAGCCAGCTAAAAGAGGTCAATTTGAAAAGCTTATTTGAAATTCCGCCCAGGACATAAGCAATCATGCTACAGCCACGCAAAGACGACACTTTCTCCACAGGCTAGCGTCATCGGCAAACATCCGCAGACTGCTAATTGTACTGTCGGTCAGACCATTTATGTATACAGGAAATACGAAGTTCCTATCACACTTCCTTTGGGCACTGCTGACGATACTCTAGTCTCTGATGTACATTCCATCGTGAAGCACAACGTACTGGGTTCTGTTACTTACGCAGTCTTCAAGCCGCACAGATACACTCCTGGCCATTAAAATTGCTACACCGTGAAGATGACGTGCTACAGACGCGAAATTTAACCGACAGGAAGAAGGTGCTGTGACAGGCAACTGATTAGGTTTTCAGAGCATTCACACAATGATGGCGCCTGTGGCAAGACCTACAACGTGCTGACATGAGGAAAGTTTCCAACAGATTTCTCATACACAAACAGCAGTTGACCGGCGTTGCCTGGTGAAACTTTATTGTGATGCCTCGTGTAAGGAGGAGAAATGCGTACCATCGCGTTTCCGACTTTGATAAAGGTCGGTTGTAGCCTATCGACATTGCGCATCTTTTAGTTCGCGACCTATGACGCATCTTTTAGTTCGCGACCTATGACGCATCTTTTAGTTCGCGACCTATGACGCACCTTTTAGTTTGCGACCTATGACGCACCTTTTAGTTTGCGACATATGACGCACCTTTTAGTTTGCGACATAAGACGCAACTTTTAGTTTGCGACCTATTACGCACCTTTTAGTTTGCGACATATGACGCATCTTATAACGCACCTTTTAGTTCGCGACCTATGACGCACCTTTTAGTTCGCGACCTATGACGCACCTTTTAGTTCGCGACCTATGACGCACCTTTTAGTTCGCGACCTATGACGCACCTTTTAGTTCGCGACCTATGACGCACCTTTTAGTTCGCGACCTATGACGCACCTTTCAGTTTGCGACCTATGACGCATGTTTTAGTTTGCGACCTATGACGCATGTTTTAGTTCGCGACCTATGACGCATATTTTAGTTCGCTACCGGTAGCTCTCATTTTAGTTCGCAGCTCGACCGCGAAGTAGGTCTCTCTTTTTAGTTCGTCCGCTCGTTTTGGCTTTTTGCTACCGCTACTAAAACTACAGCTGAGCTGCATCTCAGTTCGAAATGACGGCAACTGGCAGAAGGGAATCACGCGATTCTGCGCGCTCTCGCGTCCTCTCTTTGTTACCCGTCAGTCTTCGGAAAAGGAGCGGACGAACTATGAGGCGAGGGATCTGCCAACTAGTTCGCGTAGTTCGCCTATGGGAGCGCTCTTCCGAACTAGTTCGTTCGGGAACTACAAAAGTCTAATACATGTCATTTACCTTTTACTTATGCATATAATGTTACTTGAACGTAAAGTCCTCGGTTATGTGGTGCCCCACAGTATAAATAGATGATTGGAATTGCTTACTCTAGCGTAAATATGATTCATGATTCTGACAAAGGTTGTAAACAAACTTTTACGATAGAATTTTTCTTGTCATTTAATTACTCATGTCGGTAAGTTGGTTCCATTACGTTGTACTGTTGATTACTGCAGTTGTTGATGAAATCAGCTTTTTGTGAATCACTTACGTCTGTTATGTGGAGCAACATAGAGCGATTATCCACTTAACTTTTTGGTTTAAGTTTCTATACAGGTCAGTCTTCGGAAAAGGAGCGGACGAACTAAGAGCCGAGGGATCTCCGAACTAGTTCGCGCAGTTCGCCTGTGGGAGCGCTCTTCCAAACTAGTTCGTTCGCGAACTACACAAGACTAATCTGAAGCACCAGCCGACACTGCCAGTGACTACTGCTAGGTGCCTCTCTTACGGCTGGAGAGAGCGGTGAACTTTTATTTTCTTCCCCGGAGCCTAGCGCATCAGCTGTTCAGCGGAGTCTGCGCCCCCGCCACCTGCTGTTGGCAGAGCTGCCATATTTTTAGCGGACACTCAGAAGACTGCCGGCCGCTTTTATTTCGGTCGCTCTTTGATCCCCTCCCCCGCCCCTTCCGTGTTCCACCCTCCCCTCCCGTCATCGCTGCCAAATTGATGGACGATGCTCCGCGTTGTCCGTAGCCTCGAGATATCTGTCTCCTGTCGAAGACGCCACAAGACTACACCGAACAGCCTGAGAAACTGGTATAAGGA